>CANTUV010000019.1:35307500-36507500 GCA_947685225.1 Garcia nutans | reverse complement strand
ATTATTGAGTCTATTAAACTTTAACAATCAGCTGGTAAATGTTTTATATAAGAATAAATGAAGAAAAATATTTTATTGAAAAAAAATTAAAAAATTTTATATTAAAAGACAATTATATATTTACTTTAAAATATAGTAAAATAAAAAAGATATGTTATAAAGATAATTTAATTATTACTTATATTTTTTTTAATAAAATTAGACTGTTATAAAATAAATTAATATTTTTTTAATCTACTTTCTCAGTATTTACAAATACTGTAATATAATTTTTCTTCATAAATTATATTTTTAATAATATTTATGTAAAATATATTTTTAATAATTAGTTTTTTAAGTAATCTATTAAATGCACAATTAATATATTTTTTCAAGCATATAATTTGACAATAAAAAATATTATAATAAATATTTTCTAATTTTTTTTGAAATAAATAATTATATAAAAATATTTAAAAAAATTAAATTATTATTAAATAATAATATGTTAAATGTGATTTCATGTTTAAGTCACCTAATGAGATATTTCTAGGAGATATTTATAAGGTGAAGGTCAAATTTTAATTCTTATTAATATTATGTCATCTTTCAATGAAAAAAATTAATATTATTCCCAACCTATAGTACTATTTCTAATTTCATATTATAGTGAGATTATTTTTATATTCCACCATATGATGATGCTACTAGCCTAGGCATGCAAAATTACAATTTTTAGGGGTTAGTGGGATTTCTATTCCACCTTTCTCCGTAATGTATTGGGTGTGCAAGAGAAAAACATCAAATTTATTCTGCACAACGCCAAAACACATTTTAAACCGTCTAAATTATTAAATTTATCTATTAAACTCCTTTAATTTTTTTTTTACATTAACTCCTTAAATATTTCTTTTTAAACATTAAAAAAATTTTAATTAAGATGAATATGCATAAATATTTATCCATTCCTTCAATATAGAGAATATCCCGCTTAACTTATAAGTTGGTTAAATTAATTTATAAATTTTAAATTTAAATTATATATTTATTTAAATAATTTTATTAATTTATAAATTAAAAAAATAAGATGAGATATCAATTTAATTATTATTTAAATATTTATAATTATTTAATTTATAAATTTATTTAATTAAATAATTTATTATATTATTTTTATTTATTTTAATAAATATTTAAATAATATAATTTTATATTTTTTAAATAATTTTTATATTAAATATATTTATAAATTATTCTTTATTAAATATATTAATTCATAATCTTTTTATTTTATTTTAATGTCGAGGCCAATCTCTCTCCATATATGTGGAAATACGTGCTCGCACGCGTGCAAAGATTTGATGTAAGTTATGGTTAAGAATAATCGGCTTTTGATGAAGTCTGAAGTTGTAGTCAAAAAGCACATTCATACCACTAATCAACCCCAACTAATTGAATTTAAAAAGAAATAATGATTAATTAATAAATTTGATTGGAATCAAAAATTTTATATACATTAAATATATTAAAAAATAATTATTCTAATAAATCGAATTAAATTAATCTATATAGTATTTTTGTTTAAAAAATATGCCCAAGTCTTATCTTGTCCTATATTATTATTGTTATTGTTATTGTAAGACACGGTTGATTATGATTTATGAACTTTTTTGAATTAACCTTTTAAATTTAATTATAAAGTTAAAATTATAATTTTGATCCCTAAAAAGAATTTTAATATTATTAAATTAAATAAAAATACTATATAAATTAAATTAATCCGAATTAAAAATATTTATACATTAATTACATTAAATAAATGACTATTATAATATTATATTTATTGTTTTGTGAAATAAATGAGGTATAATAAAGAGATTCAATTTAAGATATAATAAGTAGTTTAAGCAGGAATAAGGCTGGTTTTCTAAAGCAACAAACATAATAAATTGTCAATAATTAATTCAAATCATTTCAAAATTTTAAACATAATATTTAGGAACATTTTTCTGATAAAATGCTTTTAAATTTTAGTTCTTATATAAAGTTATATGAGTTTCTATATATAGTTTATAAATTGAACTTGTAATGTTTTTTAACTAATTGCTAATGTTATATTCAAATGACATAAAATTAATATTATAATTTTCTATGATAAATTCATCCAAGTATATGATTTTTTATCCAAGAAGATCCTAATCATTTAATTTTTTTGATTAATTTTCTCTTCTAATTCATCATATATACTATGATGATATATAGTAAAAAGTGATAAAAAAAATCTCATACACTTAATTTTTTTATTATTATAAAAAATAAGAAAAATAATTTATAATTTATTATGATATTTATTACTAAATCATTTTTACACTTAAGCTTTTTAATATAAATAATGAAAATCCTTATATCATTTATAATGATATTTATTACAAAATTTTGCACCGTTGATGAAAAAAATGTGAATATACAATTAGCTAAGCCGCACAAATTTTATTAATTACAATTTTCTGAATTTTATTTTTATAAATAAAAAATAAATATTATTATTTGATGACGACATTTACAAGTCTTTCCCATTTACTAAGATAGGTGGAATTGGATAGGAAAAAAGAATGAAATTTACATAGTTTAAAGTGGAAATAAAAGACTAGTCAGATTTCTATAGTCCAGTTTTAATTGGTCACAAGATCAGGGGAAAAAAATGAAATGATTAATAAATATTTCCATTTGAGAAGTTAGAATTTAAAAGTTATTTTTAATATTAAATAAAAAATTATTGTTCTCTTAAAGAATACCAACACAAATATGCATCAATAAGCATATCATACAATCCGCTGGAGTTAGTCCTGCGGGCTAATGACCCAACCTACTAGAGAAAGATCGCGAATTCGAATCCTCACAAAATATATTTTCGGGAGTTTAAACCTTAAAAAAAAAAAAGCATATCATACAATAATAATAAGTGCATATTGCATATACACATTCAAATTATTGTTACTAAATCTCAAAAAAAAAAAATACAAATACAGGCACGTGACTTTCCGTGCCAAAAATTGATCCCACATCAAGACAAACACCAAAAATCCATTACCAAAATCCAATATGGGGTGGGGCCAATAATAAGGGTGGACAAAAAAATCGAAAACCGAACCGACCGAGAAATCGAATGAAAATCGACTGAAAAATCGGTTAATCTACTGGTCGGTTCGGTTTTTGGTTCTAAATTATATCAAACCAAAAATCTTCGGTCGGCCAGCGGTTTCATTGCTCAGAAAATCGAACCGACCGAATTTTTTGGCTAAACTAAAACCGCTGGTTTATAATGAAACCGACCGATTTTTTTTGTCTAAACCAATTTTTTTGGTCTAAACCGAAACCGACCGAATTTTTTTTGTCTAAACCAATTTTTTCAGTCTAAACCGAAACCGACCGAATTTTTTCAGTTCGATTTTTACTCGGTTTCTACTTTTGTTCGGTAGGTTTCGGTTACTAATATATTTGCTCGGTTTTTGTTTGGTTTTTGCAGTTCAGTTCTATTCAATTCGGCCAACCGAACCGAAAATGTCCACCCCTAGCCAACAAGCCAACGATGCATCCTTCGAATGTGCCTTAGATTTTTGTATCTAATTTCAATTCGCTTCAAGCTAATATTAATCCATGACTCATTTTTCATATCTGAATTATTGAATTTCGAAATATATATAAATGTTTCTTTTAACTCAATTTCTGTTTTTTTTTTTTAAAAAAAAAAATCGGGTTCAATTTGATAGTCAAATTGGGTCGGGTTAAAAAACCATATGCAAGCAAAGCAGCCCTATTGGACCTAGCCTAGATCCAGCTAGATAATCAGATAACCTTTTTTGAGCGACTGTAATGAAAAGGATAGAAGTGCAACCGAAGAGCACAAAACAACAGTCATCTTCACTGCCATCAACGAGTTTGGACCTCCCAACCTCAAAAATATTCTTTTTTATTTTCAATATTTATATATAAAAAATTACAAATATATATATATATAACTAAATTTGCCAACAAAATAATTATCAAAATATATAAAAAAAATCTTTTGCATTTTAAACTTATAATTTGTAGTAATTTTAATTTTTATTTCTAAAGAATACAAATAAAATCATATTAAAACTATTCATCATAATTAGCATTTAAAAGAAAAATAATATTTATTCCGTTTTATTTTATATGTCGTATAAAAATAGTACATATAGATAAAAAAATAATTAACCATTATAAATTTTATAAAAATTTTATTATAATTTATCTAACTATTATTTCTCATTTTTCATCCTACTTATTTTCTTTTATTAATTAATAAAGATAATATTAAAAAAAATTTAATTAATATTTTTAAAATTTTTAAAAAAAATATTTGAAATAAAATAAAAAAAATTCTTGCACCACACTTAGAATAAATGGGAGAGAGTAATTTAAAATAATAAAATCTGTCATAATATTTTTTAAAATTTGTCATATATTTAAATGCATTTGGACGATGATTGAAAAAATTTAATAAAAATAATATAATATATTTAAAATTTTAAACAATTTAAAATTTATTTTATTAAAAAAATAATTTTTCCTCTTCAGACGAAATTGGAATTGATTTTAGATTCATTGTGTTCACTGTACTGCCTACAATGCGAACGCATCGGCATTCGGCGCTTTCTTATTTTTATTTATTTATGAGGTAAATTTGAAAGGCCTTATGGGGGGGTACCAAACCAGCCTTCTTGTTTCGCGGGGACGTTTTCAGACTCAGAGTTCAGATTTCAGATAATGTAACGGATGTATGCCACGTGTATTAAACCGCCCAACTTCGACTGTTATTTTTGGGTCAAAAATTACTCTTTTTTTAGGTCCGTGATCCTCTGTTTTATGATACACGTTAACAAAGCAGTGTGTTCTTTTTTTCTCTCTGGTCTCTGGATTTATATTTCTGAGTGGGCCCCCACAAATAAAACGAAAAAGTTCTTTCGCAACACGTGTTTCTCTTTTAAGCATCTGCCAACAAAGACTTGTCTTCTTCTCCCTCTAATCTCACCTCACCTATATTGTATTTTTATTGATTTCTAATACTGCAAAATAATTACAATAAAAAAATTATTAAATTTAATATTAAAATATCTTATCAAAACTGCAATAAAACAACCCCTCTCATTTTCAAATGAGAAATTACTATTTTCATCAATGAAATTTAACTCAATCAATGAAGTGATTCATATTTATTTTTTAAAAGAAATATAAAAATTTTATAAATCATTTTGCTCGTCATCAACAATAAAGATGGGTGAATCAAATGCCAGTAATGAAATAATAATTTATCTTCTTTTTAAATTCATTAAATATTACCATTTATATATCAGATGACATGAATCGAATTATTTTTTTTTGAATTGAAAATTTTTAAAGTAATTTTTAATTTTTTTTAAGGAGGAGTAAGTTTGCATTTTTTTTAATGGGAAAAAATAAATACTTCTTATACTTGATTTTTTGATTTTTTTTAAATTTTTTATTATTACAAAAAAAGCTAAAAATTAATTTCGAATCAGCATAATAATAATAATGTAGGATTCCAAATTCTTTTGTACCATTCCTTTCGTTTTGATGGCTTCAATTGTCATGTTGTGGAAGCTTTTTCATTTTTGGTTCTTCATGTATAAATTAACACCGAAATTGGTCAATTTATGCCCATCAAAAAGATTAGAATATCACTTCATTAATATTTATATTATATTAATTAGATTATAGGCATATTAATTGGTTAGTAGTAATAATAACAACTAATGATTAGAAACATAAAGCATACGCACAGGAAATTATTATTTAGCTTTAAACCGCAAAAGAAAAGTTGTGTGAATACATACATATATATATATATATATAATTAATATTTAAGGCATCATCTTTCTCAAGGAAGATTTGAAATTCTTTTTGCTAATTAGTACAATATGATGGATATTCTTTTTCTTTAGAGGCCTTGGTGGGGAATTTAGATGCTTGAATTGGTCACTTGTTTTACTTTTTTTTATTGCTTAGTAAAATTAAAAAATAATAAAAAATGAATCAACTAATATTATAATTATTCTTTGAAACTTTCCAGCTATTTCTATATATTATATGCAAATATATATTGTTGTCTCCGATGCTTATTATATATTTTTTTAGTAAAAATTACTAAATATAATTATTATTATTATTAACCATCTAATTTAATATAATTTTGAATATCTCAAACTAATAAAGATATACAAGTTCAATAACAAGTTACTTAACTACTACTTATGACTTGTTGATAACTACATATACATTAAAAAAAATTATTTTTCACCAATTCAAATGTAATAAATGTAAAATTATTTGACAATTCTTTTAGAGAATTATCTATAAAATGTTACTCAATAAATTAATAATTCTTATAACAATTCAGCATATACTATTATAATAATGATCCAATTAAAATTTTAAATTGGAACTCCAAATACATATAATTTCTTTGAGCTTACAAATGGATATAGTCTTTCAATAAATAAATACAAACTATACAATTAATCTATATAATAATCTTCTACACTTACAATATACAAAAAGATCATAGTCTGCATTGTACATATTTCATGAAATTGTTATTCATCATTTTTTACTATTGCTCTGGTTCATATATCTGTGTATCAGAAAAATTTTAACACACGTTAAAATCTATCAAAATTTGATTTTTCTATAAAATCTCCATATTTTCTATGCTAAAGAATGGAAGAAGAAGAAAAGATGAAGATGATGTGGGTGATGAGTATGGCCTTCCAGAGAAATGGAGAAGACACTAGAAATTTTTTTAATAGGCTTTAGGTTTTTATCCAATAAACTCACTCATATAATAGTTTCGGTACACTCATTTTCTTTAACTAATTTTAATCCCGTAAAATCATAAAATTAATTATTTTAACTAGTTTAAAGCACCAATTATTCATATTTCACGTCCAAATTACAACTCAAATTCATTTTCGGACTATAAGGATACTTTTAAAATTTCTTACATCTTTAAATTTTTTTTTCAAAAATACCAATATTGTCCATACTAAGATTTAATTTTATACTTATTAAAGTTTATTTAACTTTATTACTATCAGTTTCAAGTACTCAAACTATACATAATATCATAATTAATTCAATTTATATTCATATATTTACTTAATGCAGAAAATCAATACTTAAAACTTTTAGGACATTATAATAAACATTTTCTTCTAAATCATAAGCCAAAAAAGGGCAATTAACATAAAGGACAACTAGTAGGTTCAATGGTCCTTTTCTTTTCTTTTTTTTATTTTTATTCTAATTTGTCATAAAGTAAAAAAAATTATACAAAAAAAATCTTATACATGCAAATATTCATAATATAATCTAAAAAAAGGTTAATTAATTTTTAATATTGATTACATATGATATGGTCACATTAGTTAAAAAGAAAATATATATTTAGTATATAAAGGCAAGTCTTTTCGAAAGAAAGAAACAAAAATTAACTAGTGACATATGCCAAAATTTCAATACCAAGATTAAAAATATAAATAAAAAAATCACGGACTTAGTTGTGCAAACGGATTCTGCCATGTGATAAATATGTATACAATTTCACAAAGCCAAAACAGACGTATTATAGGCAAAGGTTAAGAGTTAGCCTTCGCATATGACCGAATTCATTATTCAACTGTTAACTACAAATCCCTACACCTGCAAAATTACTATCTTCTTTTCTTTTTTTTTTTATGAGAATGCAAATTACAATCTTACTTTTCGAACATTTGCAGCTTCAATTTCTCTCGTATCACCAATATTAATTTGGGGAAAATTTAAAAAATATTTTAGACAAAAAATAATATTAATAATTTTTTATTTAATAATATTAAAATTATTTCAAAAATTATAAAATGTCAAGCCAGTTTGAATTCACAAATAAAACAAAATTTGGCAATAAATATTATATATTATACGGGATAAAAAAATCATAATATTTAAAATAATCGATAAAGAAAAAAAAAGTTAGTAGCAGTTGCATTTCCCATTACTATTTGGAATGTATGATTAAAAGTTAATTTTTCATTCAGACCTATAAATTTTTTATTTTTAAATGTAAAATTTAGATTTATAAAAAGATAAAACAGGCGACTGAACTTCTCAAAATCATTATAAATATTAATAAAAAATTTCAAATTGTATTTTTTTAAATATTTGTTATTTATTTATTAATAAGGAAATTTGTGTATAATTAACACAGTAAATATATATATCCCTATACGTCATTTTAAAATCTAACCGTAATTTCTATTATTTTGACTGTAAATTATTAGAATTAATTTTGTAGTTCTGTGAAAGATAAAGAAAAGTTGGGGAAGAGAAACGGTGTTACGGTGGGATTCTGCCACGTTAGCCAAGTACCTATACACCTTTGTACCGTAACCTTGACACCCTCGCCCAAGTTCAAGTGTTACTGCCAGCCAAAATAATAATATAGGGAAAAGTTTATTTAAATTGGGTATGCATGCATTCATTTAATGAAATTATATAATTTTTTTTATAATAATTTTTTATTAATTGAATATACATTTACTCGTCACGTAATAAAATTCAAAATTTAGGTGCCACGTGGAGAATCGTCAACTTCTAAGCAATACTCGGTAATAATAAAGTGATGCTCCCGATTTGGTGCACTTCTTTGTTCTACGTCCAGAATTACTAGATTCTCCTATAGTTCAACATGCTATTGGTCAAATAAATAAACACGCAATGTACTTCACTCCTGGGTTAATAGCTTCTGCTAGAGCTCAACATTATATATAGATAAAATAAAATAAAATAAAAAATATATAGTTTAAAGGTAAATTAATAATTTTTTAGAAATTCAATAATTAAATATAATTCAAGAATGTCAAAATGCACTTCGCATTAAATTTAAAGATATACGACTATTAGTATGCATATGCTGATATGCAAATTAGCTACCTGTTTTTCCATGAATTGTAGGATACTTTAAAAAAAAAAAAGCATTCCCCAGTGATATATATATTTATATATATATATATATATATATTCTGTCTTTGTTGATATATATATATAGTCATTATTTTTTATATTTTAAAATTGGTAAAAGTTAAAGAACTATATAGATTAAATAAGGGCGAACTACATCAAATTCCGATAAATTAATTTGGTACTCTAATTAGCAGTACAATATCTTTGGTTTAATTTATTTTTCATGCAATAAGTTAAAAAAATATATATTATTTTTCATGCCAGGGTTGTTAGTTCAATATCTACACACTTGAAATAAGTATAATTTACAATGTCCACTATGTTGATTTTTTAGCATTTATTTTATTTATTTTTTAAAATTAAATGTCGATTAAAATTTTAAATTTGATACTTTATAATTTTCAAATAATGTAAATATTATTAAATTAAAGATTCAAGCAATATTATAAATTTTAGGAGCAAAAATCTCGATGTGTAAATAAGATTGTGGGTTAGTATCAATGGAACAAAAAAAAAGGAGGTTAAATCGATCTTATTAGATTAGGGATGGGGATGTAAGAAAACAATCAGCCGTTTTCATGCTTAGTTTATTTGTTCATATCCTAATTATTTACACGACATGCATATTTGTGAAAGCTTTTTTTTTGTCTCCCCTTCTATGATCTTTGAGGAAACTTGTGTTATAGATGCCCTAGATTTAGAGCCGTCGTCAGTCAGTAAGCCCTAGATTTAAGATTGTCGTTGGTATAAGCAGACGACAACTCTAGATTTAACAATTTTCTTGGGAGCTTTTGCCCTCTCTTGTTTATTTTCAGTTTTTCTTTAATTATTTGTAGTTTGGCATGGCTATCTTGTCGATTTAGTCTTATATTGGCTATTTGTAACCTTTTAGTTTTGCTACCAAGACCTTCGTCGTCTTAGAATAGTTGTGAAGATTAAAGCATTGCGGATACTAGCCAATATGTTCTTTCTCTGTCCATCAGGAATATATTGGAGCTACTACGGATGTTGGTGGTGTAATGGTCTCTAGTTCTGGCGAGACCTTGCCTACTGAAGAAGTGTACTTTTCATATTCTCATTTTCATTACAAAGCCTTTCATTGCAAATTATTTATAGCTCTCTTGCAAGATCCTTTCTTTTCTAATTATTGGCTCGGAGCACGGAGGTTTGTATTTTCTTTTCTTTTTCTGCTAAAAGTTTATATCAGCCCTTTTAATCTTCATATGGCCTTTGTATGTGTTTTGGAAATTTTTCTTAGTTTACTTAGCACTCTTGGATTCCCTATTTGCAGGCTACATGTCTCTGATTTACTTATTTTTATAGTGTCTTCATATGGTTTCTCACACCCAGACGAAGATAGTGATGCACTGTGGATTCTTTAATGTTATATTCTTTATTTCTTATAAAAAATTCATATTTGTAAAAATGATTTATTACCATATAATTTAATATTTATAAATAAATTTTTTTTACATAAATTACTTATTTGGTAAAGGATTACTCGTATATAATATATACAGGGTCGTCTTAAATATTTAAGGGGCCCTGTTCTTACATACCAAATTGATATGAATATTTTGTTTTCTTTCCTCGTATGCCTTAAAGTAAGTGTATATTAGCAATTTTTCAATTTTTTGGGGCCCTGTGCAAGCGGGGGCCCTGTGCAGTAGCCCAGTTTGCACAGGGCCTTCACCGGCCCTGAATATATAGTTTAGAGAACATTATTGATTTTATTATTTTGTTATAATATACATTATCATAACAAAAAATCATAAAAATATTTATTTATGGCATGCCTTTTAAATCATGGATAAGGTTTTTATAATTAAGTAAACATAAAATAATTTTTCATATAGAGGTTGTGTTTAAAATTTAAAATTATATTTTATAATTAAATAAATTTATTTATTTGGATGATCCTTTTTTCCCCACTCTAACCTATTTATGCCTTAAATAAATGACTGTGAAGGTCTATTTTTATCTTATTTACTCGCTCAGATTTTCTGGTAAGGCATTAAATTAGGTTAATTATAGCAATTAACCTTTAAAACATTTTGGGAAGTATAAACGCTAACCTGGCCTAGAGGAATTGCCATCCAACAACATTATAGTGGCGTATGGCATAATTATAATTTATAATTCTATCTCAACTCAAAAAATAACTTATGGTTAAAATAAAAATACTATTTAGATCAAATTAATTTAGATAAAAAATATTTATGTATTAATTATATTAATTATTTTAATTTTATATTTATTATTTAAGACAATAATAAATATAAGATTAGAATAATTATTTTTTTAATATAATTAATGTATAAAATATTTTTAATCCGAATAAATTTGATTCATTTAAAATTATTTTTATTAAAATAATTAATTAAAAAATTTAAAAAATTTATTACATTCAAAATTAATTATTATATTTCAAATTTCATATAACCTAGACTTTTCATTGAATATTGCAATTTTCAGTTATCAAAGTAAGGTACTAGTTTTTATAAAAAACGAAGACATTGACTTTCAATACATGTAAATTTTTTTTTTTTCTTGTTTTCAAGGCATGTAAAATTCTTGTTACTTTATAATTTTCCAAGAAACCGATGCTAATTTGTCACACATACTTTTGACTTTTTAATATATACTCCGATGTTTATATAACTAAATTAAATATGTTCTACATGATAAAATAAAAAAAAATAATTATATTTTTTCATTCATGATAGATTGTAATTTATTATTATTATTTTATAATTATATGCAGGATCGGTGTTGGGGTAAGTCTAAGAAGCATATTGTCTAGAATAACCTATCCCAAAATGCAACTAAAATGAAAAAAAAAATATACATGAATATATATAGACAATAAAAAAAGTTACATATAGACAATTAGAGAATATATATTGTACATAATTTAAGTTAAAAATTTGATAAACCTTAATTCTGTATCATTTTTCTTAAATTTTATATTATTTTTTAATATTTAATAGTATGTGAGAAATCAAAATTGAAGTCAACTAGAATAATAAAAATTAAAGATAGCAATAAATCAAATATTTTCGGATACTTAATCCGTCTTGATCCATTTATATAGAATATGAATAGTTCAGATTTGAACGAATATAAATAATATTTTTACTATCCGTGATTAATTCAGATATACACATATGGATATCTATTATCAAAATTTAATTATTAATTATATTTATTAAAATTTTAATTATATATTAATTATATTTTATTTTAATTATCAAATTATATGATATGGAATTATTTTTAATAAAATTATATTAATATTAAATTTTTATTTATAATTATTTAATTAAAAAAATTATACTTTATATTTTAAATTTTATAATATTTTAAAATTTTTTATATTTAAACAGATGCGTATAATATTAAATAAGTTTGGAATGGATATGGATATAATTATAATTGAATTTAAATAAATTTAAGTAATTTAAAAATTAAATAAATTTAAATTTAAGTATAACAATTTCTGCTGATATTCTACTTATTATTGCTCCTAACTAAAATCTTGGGTTGGCCTTGATTACATGTCTCAAATTTAATAAAATTTGTTTATATAACTTTAACAATGTATATCCAAAGTTATTTCATTAATGTAACATCTGTGCCGAATGTTAAAATTTTGAAATAGAAAAATTCAAACACGCACATAAATATAAATTTTAGAACCGGACCAAGCAATATGCTTATTATTCTAGTAATGGACCGGAATTTGAACCGGTTTAAATTTGGACCCATATACTCTACTCCTCCTCCCTTCTTTTCTGCTCTCTTCCGCTCGCACAATTCCTGTCAGACGCGCTCACCACACGTTCACACAATGTACTCCTTCCATGTGTCAAAATCTTCATCCTTATGTCACTATCTAAACGCGCCGCCGGCGAATCCCTACATCTATTTACCTGCATCTCTCTACATACAAACAAAACCCTTCATTAAGGAGACGAGAGCCAGAGAGAGAAAAAACAGCCATGCTCCCGTAACCAACCGCTTCGCATTTTAAACTACCTTCCGTGTCCCGCATTATATTATAGTACATAATAAATAAATAAATATAAATCTGAATTTCTTGTTGTTGATTTTTTAATTTATTTTTAAATTTTAATTTCTAAATTTCAATTGAGAAATACAAAACAATTCAATTCAATTCTTATCCGGATTTAAAATTTGGATTCCTTCTCTTGGCTTACTCTTTCTTTTGGTCTCTCATTCCCGAACCGATCGCTATTCAATTCACTTTCTCTCTCTAAATTCTCGCGTTCTTCGTCCTTTAAATCGTTAAACAGAATCAAATTTCACGCCATTTCTTTGTAACCGTTTTCTTTTCTCATTTTTTTTTCTCTTCTTCTTTCTCTAAACAAAAATTGACGTGAAAAAAGTTTTCAAAATCGTTTTCGATATGCTCCGGCTTGATCTGTTTCTTCGTTTTTGCTGAATTTTTTCCTTTTCCTATGCATCATTTTTGCTGTGTATCCACCGTCTCTAATCACTCCCACGCCAAGACTACACCGGATTTTCCTATGGCAATCACTTCTAGATCCGACCCGAATGCCCGATCCTTTACTGCCAACCAGAACCACCAGACTAATTTCTTAAACCATCTCAGCCACCACCATAACGGCGGCATCGATTGTAATAATAATAGCAGCAATAGTAACCGGTCGAGCCAGCGAAGCTTGTCCGTCTCTGTTGGACCTAATTCGGTGTTGCTGCCACGGGAGCAGCAGGTCGATGTGAGGATAAACGATATAGTAGGGAATGGAATATCGGGCATTTTGTATAAGTGGGTGAATTACGGGAAAGGATGGAGGCCCAGGTGGTTTATTTTGCAGGACGGTGTTTTGTCGTATTATAAGATTCATGGACCTGATAAGATCGTTGTTAATCGAGAAAAAGAGAAAGGATCCAAAATCATTGGTGAAGAGTCGCTTAGAATGATTTCGAGGCCTAAGAATGGTAACTCTCAGCTTAAGCGCAAACCAGTCGGTGAAATCCATCTCAAGGTGTTTGTCTCTCAAACCTTAAATTGATTGTTTCAATTTGATTTTAATTTTTATTTATTTTATTTAAAAAAATAATCTCGATTGATGTTTTTAGGTATCGTCGATCCGCGAGAGCAGGTCAGATGATAAGAGATTCTCGATCTTCACCGGCACGAAGAGGCTCCACTTGCGAGCAGAGTCGCGGGAGGATCGTATAGCGTGGATGGAGGCATTCCAGGCGGTGAAGGAAATGTTTCCTCGCATGTCCAACAGTGAGCTAATGGCTCCCATAGCAATTTCGACGGAGAAACTGAGGCAGCGGCTTCAGGAAGAGGGCGCGAGAGAGGAGGCAATACAGGATAGCGAGCAGATCATGAGGAGTGAATTCGTGTCGCTGCAAAGCCAGATTGTTTTGCTCAAGCAGAAACAATGGCTGCTCATCGACACCCTGCGCCAGTTAGAGGTACATGTAATGAATCGTAGGAAAGAACATGCCATTCGAATTCGGAATTTTTCTACTACTACTACTACTTGTTATCCTTCTTCTTCTCCTTCCTATTCTGCTTCTATAGTTTCTCATCCTACAAGTCAGAATTGAAATATTTTTTAGATCCATATAAGTAAATTGAATTTAGAGGGCGGAGGTGCGATTGGTTTTATATTTTGTCTGTAGAGTTGTAATTTTATTCTTTCTTTTTTTTTGTATTGAAAATCCATTTGGAGGTGGTCTTCTGAACAATGGTGTAACATTTGAAATAATATTCAATATTTTCATTTCCTGATTTCCGTGGTTTTATTGCCCTGTCACTTGATTAGAGACTAAATCTTCAATTCTATTATTCTGGTCTGCTGGTAGGTCCAGATCACAAAACTTATCTGATTTATGCCTATGTATAGCTTGAGAAACAAAATTGATTTCTGCACATAATTCATAGTTTTTTATAAATGTACATTGGTTCCTCTTAAATTGTTAAGTGTTTTTTTAGTGCAGTTCTAGTTTTTTTTTCCTTGAACCGTTTTTCTTTGAGTATTTTTACAAAACAAATCCTGTACATTCTTGTTTTGCCGATTAGTAGTTGTCCATATCGAAGTTGGTGGCAATTTAGTTTCTAATATAGTAGAAGTAGAAAAAAGTGATGGTCATGATATTTGGGCCGGAGATATTAAATGATTGTTTCAACGTCAATATTATGCTGGCAAGATTTTTGGAGGGAGTATTAGAAGCAGCTTATAAAATGTTGATAGTGTAGGTGACTTTACAAAGAGTGGCAGTTACTTGGTGCGCTGATTTTTATGCAAATTTTTCTAATTAATAAGTTTAGAACAATACATTCTGACTAAAATAGATACCCCAAATGAGGTTTCTCTATGCACTTCCTGTGGATTTCATATACAAATAATATAATATAATAATCACAATATAATGATCGCAATATAATGATAATTTAAGGCATATTTCAATCAACTTGCGCTCAGTGTAATTTCTGTTGTCTGCTATGACATCATAAAACTTCATGTTGTGATTCTTTTGCTGTGGAGAATACTGACGATCTTCTTTTTCTTTTCATTGCTCTAGATAGTTATGCTAAAATATAGAAAATGAAGCCCTTAGTACTTAACCTATTTCCTCTGATGACTATTTAACGCTCGGGAAATTTGAGCCTCTTGATGGTATATAGTAGGCTACTTTGGTTTTTGCAGACTATAGCGTCAGTGACAATTTATTGATGTTTATATGTTGCGGAAAAATTTTCTCCAGTAGGTTGACTACTTACCAGCACGAGTAAGCTTGCTTTAGAGTACAGCCTTCTTTATTTATGATGTGGTGAAGCAACTCTTGAACTTAACTGTGTCTGTAAGAAATTTCTTTGTAGTTTATCCTTTCACTTGAGAGTGTAACTGAGTGCCTTAAATCACTTGCATCTCTACTCAGCTTTTCTGTTGATTTTGCTGATTTTTATCAATCTGTGTTCTTTTTCTTCCCGCCGTTGTTGTCAATCAGGACTTCAATTATTATAGTTGGAACAGCTAAGCAGTTTTCATCATGCCTTTTTGATGTTTAATGCTTTGCATTTCCTTTGTCTCGCCAGAATAGGATTGCCTTACTATATGATGTGTCTATTTTTTTTTTGTTTTTTTAATAACTATGAAATTAGTTGGTAGGAACTCAATTACACCATAGTTTATATCAGAGAATGGAGATGCAGATTTTTTTTTTGACTTCAATAGTTAACACTCAATTTAGAAATTCAATTATATTTACATTCAAATGCCTTAATTAAATGTCTGCGTCTTTTTTCTGGTTCACTGTTGTTTCTCTGTGTCTTGTTTTCTAGTTCTACTGAGGAACTGCTTTTTTTTTTATATCGTATTTTGTAGACAGAAAAGGTTGACCTGGAAAACACAGTAGTTGATGAGAGTCAAAGACAGTTCAATGATCATGGGGCTTCTTCTATGTCAAGACAAGACAAGTCCAGTGGTAAGTGGTTATGCAATGAAATTGTTTAATACAGAGAGTTAACTTTAGGAACCATTATGATGTGGACTTTTCATTAACATTTGCAACTGTTCAAAAGTGCTTACATTTTATTGATGGTTAAATCGTTCTTCATATTTTGGTTATGGTTGGCTTGGCATTTCTAGCTAATGTGAATTGTATTTGATGTTTTCTTGAGTTTATCATATTATGCTTTTATAGGAAGATCAACAAGCTTGACTGAGTTTGCCTCCTGAATTTGTTTGCCGTTGTTGTTTATCTCCAAGAAAGTTATGTAAAATTGACTTAGAAGTTAGAACTAATATATTGCTATGTAATTGGTAGGTGCAACTTTTTTAGGGTTATAAGTGGCTATATGACAACTTGCAATATGAGATTGTTTTTTCTTGTCTGGTAAGCTGAATAACAGAAAACTTGTAGTGGTAAAACATATAGGATTAATTTTACTATGTTAACTTGAAAAAGGTTGATTTCTTTTTGTTTTATCTCTACAGTGTGTTTCAACTGCTGGATACTGTTGAAAGACAATTACATAATGTTGTTCTTTTTTTTTTCCCTATAAAGTTTTCCTTTTGCCATTTTTCATCAAACTATTTTTTCATTTGCTTTAAATATCTCTTTCCTTGTTTTAGTGTTTTAATGGTTCTAATAGTCTTGGATGCATAATTGAATCCTCAGTTGGATTATTTTAATTTTTTTTGCTTTTCCTTCCAGAAGCTAGTGCAAGTGAAACTGATGATGAAAATGAAAGGGTTGATGCTGCGGAGGAAGAAACTGATGATGATGAGAATACCTTCTTTGATACCTGTGATTTTCTATCATCAGGTTCCTTCAAAAGTAGTGGATCAGAATTTCGTACATCATCTTTCTCCTCTGATGATGAAGGGCTTTATGCGCTCGAATCTGAAGACGAAATTGATCCTTCCATCAAATCTGTTGGGAAAAATCATCCTTATGTTAAGCGCCGTAAGAAATTACCTGACCCAATTGAGAAAGAAAAGGGCGTCAGCCTTTGGTCAATGATTAAGGATAATATTGGGAAGGACCTCACTAAAGTTTGTCTCCCAGTTTACTTTAATGAACCTCTCTCCTCTCTTCAAAAATGTTTTGAAGATTTGGAGTACTCATACCTCCTTGACCGGGCATATGAATGGGGAAAAAGGGTAAGTCTCTCTTCTCTTCAAAAGTGTTTTGAAGATCAGTATGGTTCTCTCGTTTCCAACCAACAAAATGATTTATTACTTACCTATTTATTGAATTTTCATTACTCAATGCAACGAGACTCAAGGAATATAGTCTGAGTGGGAAAATTTACTTGTATGGCTTTATATATTTAAAAAAATGGGATGCATAATTAAAGTTTTGATTACTTGCATTAAAGGCTTGTGGGAACTCACATATATGGCCGTTTGAACTCCCATTTAATATGCATATAATTCTGATTAACTTAGATATGTAATGAGATCATCCCCTTGTTACATGGCATCTTACTGTCCTGGAGCCGACATGGTTGTTACTCCATTGCATAGATTGTATGTTACTGAATTGCATAGATTGTACTACTTTTTGGGTTTTCTCTTGTATAATCCTTGTTTATCAAGGTCTCACTCTTGAAATACCTTCTCATGTAATCATCTATCCCCATGGATAACCTTCCTGAGAAATATTCAATTTTCGGCATTCATCAGCATCTTGGGAGCTTTTCATAGCAATAATGTTAAGAGCACTTTGTTTTCCTCTCCCTCTCTCTCAGATGGCTTAAATATGTGGTGCATATTTGTTTTAACTGCTGCAGGGTAATAGCCTTATGAGGATTCTTAATGTAGCTGCTTTTGCTGTATCTGGATATGCTTCAACTGAGGGAAGAATTTGCAAGCCATTCAATCCATTATTGGGGGAAACATTTGAGGCTGACTATCCAGATAAAGGCCTCCGGTTTTTCTCTGAGAAGGTTAGGCATCTACACTTGATAGTTCAAATTATATGATCTGATCTAGTCAGTCATCTTTGTGCATATCTGCATAATGCTACAATGTTCAACCTGAGCAAAATGCATCCAAAACTTAAGAAAAATTTTGTTAACCTGCCGTTTGATTGAGGATTGAGATATGAGCAACTCATTCAAGAAGCATTATGGTTTTTGTTCTTGGATGAATTATGTGATAGACTGGAAGACGTTTAGTAATAAAAAGTTCATGTTGAATATATTTCCATTGCAGCGCTAATACAAGATTATGGTTTTCACCTGGGGGTGAGATAGGTTGCACTTAGTTTTCAAACCCAAAGGAGGGATAATTTTTCTCTGAATGTTATCATTATTGGGTCTTTTTGACATTCTCAAAAAATAAAATAAATACAGAATGATGCTGTAAAGAAAACATATTGCAAAGATGATGAACCTTGTTGGATGGAGAAAAGTGATATAATTTAGAAAAAAAAAGTTATGGCAGTTATTAGCCACTAGGACAAATATGGGGATTACCAAGGAGAAATGCTAGATGGTACAGGAATAGCACTGGGCAGTGTTTTCCCAAAGACTTAATTTATGCATCTTTAGAACTAATGTTATGACACTGTTATTTTGGCCATTAATTTTTTTCCTTTTTCCTTTTTGTTTTTAAATCCCATGCATCAAGAAGCTTACTACTGTTGTCAGGTCAGCCATCACCCCATGATTGTTGCATGCCATTGTGAGGGTACGGGATGGAAATTTTCGGGAGATAGTAATTTAAAGAGCAAATTTTGGGGTCGCTCAATTCAGCTTGATCCTGTTGGTGTTTTGACTCTAGAATTTGATGATGGAGAAGTTTTTCAGTGGAGTAAGGTATGAATATTCAGATTATATCTTTTTCTTTGTCAAGTTCCAGTTTAAAATGAGATGTTTTAAAATGTTAGGTTACAACATCAATATACAATCTCATATTGGGAAAACTGTACTGTGATCATTATGGTACAATGAGAATAGATGGAAATCGCGAGTATTCATGCAAACTGAAATTTAAGGAGCAGTCCATCATAGATCGGAATCCTCACCAGGTGCACATCTCTTTCTCTAACTATTATTTGGTCCTTGAATGACATCCTTATGCGCTTTGATACATGAAACTATGATGATTTTTCATGTTTCTTGGCCAAGGGATGTGTAAAAGATGTTTAGCCTGTAGTTAAGTTATATTTTCATGCAGCTTTTAAATCAGCTTGATATTTACCACTTCTGTTATTTTGGTGTGATTTAGTTGTAATCTTCTTCTTCTTTTTTCTTTTTGAAAAACTTCATGGACTTGTTAAGTGTGAATTCAGTACATGTTAATTGTGTATTGATATACCAAGGAACCTCTTAAGTGTGACTATTAAAATCAGTAGTGACAGAAAATGATACTGACAGTGGGACATATTGCCTCCTATCATTGATCTTTGAAGCTGTTCCATAATCTGTTCTATGCTTAAATCACGTGTAGTTTTTGTTCCATAGATCATTATATTCACCTCAATATGAGCATTTTGCTAATTCAAACTAGGATGCCTTGTGGAAAGAGAGAAGATTTAATCCTTTGCGTTGCTCTTTGATTAATTAGAGTTCCATCTAAATCATATTTGATGTTTCTTCTTTGGGTTATTGGGTATTGTAATAGATTTTAGTAGCTACTTATAATGGTAATGGGAGTGCAGTGAATATGGTAAATTTTTCTAGTGCTTTTGAGTTTACTAATTGTTCATATTTTTTAATGGCCAGGGTCCTAGTTATTCTAGGTTGTAAATTTTTCAACTGTTTCTGTTATTTATTCCATGGGGGAAAAAGCTCTTCCTTGCTGGATGAATGTGTATATAGCTAATTAGGTCTCAATCTGCAAGTTTTTATTTGGCAGAAGTTCCTTTTTCTGTTATGAGATACTTGATTGCAAATAATAAAATTGTTGGCTAAATTAATTGAAATGAAATTTGGAATTTCCTACTTCCGATAATAACAGTAGATGTTGGCACATCAGGCATTATAGCATTTTCTAAATGCTTTTACAATGTTTATTGTGTTTGAGTAGGTCATTGTGGCTTCATATTTTGCATACATTGGTTAAACTTTGCTTTCAATTACTAAACTTTGATGAGTACAGTTTAGGAAAACATAAAGAACACTAAAACAAGCATTGGTTTGACTAATGAATATCATCAGTTTATGAAAATCTGTTTGTTTTGATAGGTACAAGGAATAGTTCAAGACAGGAATGGTAAAAGAGTGGCATCTCTTTTTGGAAAGTGGGATGAGAACATGTACTATATGAATGGTGATTGTCCTGTAAAGGGAAAAGGATTTGAATCCTTGAAAGATTCCCATCTGCTCTGGAAGCGAAGCAAGCCTCCCCAATTTCCCACCAGATATAATTTGACACGCTTTGCCATGACGCTAAATGAGGTCATGCCGGGGCTTCAGGTGATAGTTCTGATGTTATTGAAGTTCGAGTGCTGCGAAACCATTTTGTTCAATTAATTGTTTTAGCATATTTCAATGGAGTGATAACTGGTTGCTTCCATTGTATTTATACTCCACACATTTCTAGTGCAATTGCAGTTTTCCTTAATGCGCATGCTGAGGATCAACTGTGATGGTCTATAACATTTGAAAGAACCTGAAATGAGTGTTGGAAACCCAGATTAAAACATTGGTTTTTTGCTTCATTAGTGACTTATATTTATTTCATTGGAATATTAATGTCTGTGCCTCATTCATATGCAGGAAAAGTTGCCACCTACAGATTCAAGGCTTAGGCCAGATCAAAGGTACTTGGAAAATGGTGAATTTGAGATGGCAAATTTGGAGAAATTGCGACTTGAGCAGCGCCAACGGCAGGTAGCCTTCCTCTCCCTGTATTTGTGTGTGATATAGCCAGTGAGGACTTCAAAAGCATAGACTTTTATACAATTTGCAATTATAACCTGAATTTGGTTCCAAGTTATTATATCTTAAACTGCATGTCTGATTTCCTTAAAATTTGGGATTTAGGTACAAACAACAAAGCATTCATTTCTTGTTATGCTGTTGTCATGATAATATAATATTTTTTCGGATTTGGATTAGGCCCGGAAGATGCAAGAAAGGGGTTGGAAGCCGCGATGGTTTGCAAAGGACAAAGGAAGTGATGCATATCGATATATCGGCGGGTATTGGGAGGCCAAAGGACAAGGAGATTGGGATTCATGTCCTGATATATTTGGCCATGTTCCTACTGATCAACTTCTTGATTAAAAGTTCAATCACAATCAATTCTTTTTCAATTTTTTGGGGATAGGTATCAAATAACTGCTGGTGTGTGCAGTTGGGGTGCCTCGAGAAATCCCTGTAAGTAAATCAATATGCGTTTATAAAATATATTATTTTTTATTATTAATATATATATAGAGAGAGAGGGTGAGATATTATTAGTGGCATTGTTTCTCAAATCACATAGTTGAATTGCAAGTCAAAGCTGCTACTTCCTGAAATGGTTTTGGTTTGGTTTGGCGCAATATATAGGCAAATTCGAAGGACAATGTGAAGTGGCTGTAGCACCTATTACTGTACATGGTGGAGCAAATACAATACAGTCGATTGGGTGCATGCTGCTCTCCTTGTTGTCCTGCTTTCCAATTTTTTTTTTCGCTGCCAGGAAATTAATAATTGAAAATTTGAAATGATTAACATTCTTTGGCGGTTGGGAAAACAAAATGAAACGAGGTTTGAGATCCCATTATATAGAATGAAAGTAAAATGGAACAAGAAACTGATGCACACCAATGCTTTGTGATTGACAATAGACTGTTTTATTATATTATTATTTTTTATTTTTTTGAATTTTTTATATTCATGTATATATGTTCCGCAGGTTAATGCATAGGCCTCTTGACTCAGAGTGCACACTGTGCTTGTATTTTCTCTGACAATTTCATAAATAAGAGTCTTTTCTTGTAGATAGCCCAATCTAATCTCAAAAGTGCTTTATTTGATTTGTAGAAGATACTAATCAAAGCAATATAGATTGTTGCTTCTGTTACTCTTTGCATGCTTGTAAGATTAGACAGAGGGGTGTGACCCAACAATATTTATCATCCCTTATCCTTCTCCTCACCCCGTTTATCTAGCCGTCCAATCAATCCCTCAACGGGTCCTATCTTCATCTAGCCGTCCAATCAATCTCCTTTTCTTCTGAACTCTTTCCCAATCTAATCATCCTCCCTTGTGTCCACTTTCTCTAATACACATGGTATGGTAATATTAACATGATTGGGGTAATTTTGAAGTTATTAATATTTTAAATTTTTGTTATTTCGATATTAAGATTCTTAGCTTCTGAGATTTGTTTAGGGTACGGCGGAGCGCACCAACACACCTAAACAGTGCAAGTGCTGTGGCTGTTCTGCTAGAGAAGAGTGACCCACATCAGGATTTTCAGATTCTTAATTTTTTTTACTTATTATTATCGGATTGATTGATGATTGTTTCCTTTTTCTCTTAAAGGCCAAAATTTTCTAAAGAAATAGACTTACTCTTCATCTGCAAATTATGCGTAGCGAGGCAGTTTTATTATTATTTTTTATTTTATTTTCATTTCCTTTTGTTATGTCATTTCATGTTTCTCGGAGTTTCCCCATATCTCTTATGGGATCACAGTTTGCTGATAGAATTTCCCGACTAAATTCTTTGCAATTGGCTTATAGACATTCAGCTAATTAGTGAGTAGCTTTCAGGAATCTGAGAGCTGCTTTTTTTAAAACACTGTTGGCTCTTTATTTAATTGATTAATTTAATTACCCTTTGATTAATAATTTTATTTTTTTATTGTTTAATTGATCAATTTCTGTAAAAGATAAATTACACTGAGCAGCATAGAATTTGATAATTTTCTAATAATTAATTACATAATATGTCTTAAAAGTTTGAACTTATGTGAATAAACAATGTGTGTGGAGTTTTTGTGAAGTACATAAATTAATGTTTGATTTCAAAACAAATTGATGATTACCCAGTGGAAAAATATTACACTTTCTTTCAGGATGATATAATAAAATTGGAAAGCTTCAACTTTTCAAGATGGGTTTCTCATGGAACTAATTACTAAGCTTAAATTATAGCAGTCATATATAATCAAGCAGAAGGAATGTAATAAAGTTTCCCAATTACACGTCTTTTGATTCCTTAAGATGAACGATTCACAATAAGCATATAAAAAAAAATTCCATTTGCAGATCACATTATGTTTTTATCTATTTGTAATTATAAAATCATGAAAAAGGAAAAATAAAAATAAAACAACTCTTCCTCCTAAAAAAATAATCACAAGAAAACATGAAAGAAGTGTATAAAGGCAAATCTTTGTCATCAGTAACAGCAAGGAAATTGAACTGCCAGAGAATATTCACCACACTGAAGCAAATATATATTAAATTAATAAAACAAATAAAGATATAATTTTCCAAAAATAATAAAGAGGGTGTTTCTCAAAACTTAAAAGCTGGTCAAAACTAATTATAAGCAGTTTTTAGATTATAAGTTTTTATTTGAGTGTTTCTGAAAACTTAAATACTAGATTATAATATGATTTTAATCAGTTTTTTAAAAGTTTGGTTTTTGTTACTTTTTTTAAGCATTTATTTTTTAAGCAGTTTTGACCAAGTAAAAGACCATACTATCCCTACATAATCTTCAATATTCTAAATTTGCCCACCCTATACACTTTAGTTCCTATAAAAAAAATTTATGTTTCTTCTTAAATAAATTTTATTATTATTATTATTATTATTATTATTATTACTGCAAAATAAATTTTGAATTGACATTAAAAAATTATTTTTATATAATAAATAAACTCAGGGATAGTTTGGTCATTTTGACAGTTTCTACAATTAAAAACTGATTATAAGCTGATTTTATAGAAACGCTTAACTGATTATAAACTGATTATCAGCTAATTATTAACTAGTTTACAGAAACGCTTAACTGCTTATTTTTAATCTGATTATAATCTAAAAATCACTTATTCACAATAAGCTGAAAAGCTCCAGTTTTGAGAAACACCCTAAAAAATTTACGGGTAAGTACTAAACTAAATAAAATATCATATGGTCCCAAAAGAAAAAGATGATTTTATATAGGAATGTTTTGTCTTGTAACTAAATGAAATGAAAGTACCATGCAGCTGAATATATACCCAGATGGACACAACTCACCATATATATATGTGTATAAGGCCTGAGCTTCTGATTTTGCCAGAACAATACAGTTCTTTTTTCTTTTCTTTTCTTTTTTCTTGAGAATAATTCAGAAAATACAGTTTAACAGTGAGAAGCATTCATGTCTTTTTTTTTCAATTGTCTTGTTATGGAGACAACTCAGGCCCAAATGTATGAGTGTGACATTACCATACATGTTGTATGGTGTTTATTTCTTGCCCTAAGTTTTGGAAGTAGGAATAACTTAAGATTCAGCCCATTTGGAAACATGTCTTTTAATGTCTTAACATATATTTTTCTTGCCCTCCATAAAATTCAAAATCAACTCTTCCTCAGTTTTAATCTTAAAACTTTTATTATTAAGCAATTTATTATTACGGAACCAACTTAAATATTACAATTTTGATTTTATTTCAGTCTTTAATGGTTTGTGTTTAATTAGTGAGTTTAATGCCAATCCCGCCACCAAGCATATATTGTGGATTTCAGAATTTCCTTACACTATTAAATTTAAAAGTGTTTTTTTTTTCTATCTCTTTTGCCATTTGAACATGTTTATCTTTTTTTTTTTTCGTCATTAATGAACAGTCTTCAAAATACATACATATATATATACACAAATAATAAAAAAAGTACAATAAAATGTAACAAAATAAAGAAGTTACGTGATATATTATTTTTTCATAGAAATATGTATATTATTAAATGAAAAGAGAATATAAGAGGCCAAGTTAAAGCCCCCAAAGAGGTAAGATCTTTGAGCTTCGGAATCTTAATACAAAAGAACAAAAATAAATGGAGGAGGAGTTCAATCCACTTACTCAAAATGAAGACACCATAAAAATAAGCGAATAATCTTAAATAATGCAGTCAAACTCTGAATGATTAATAGTATGTGAAGAGAGAGCATAAACAACTCTTTGATTATCGAGTTCAACATTAATATTATGTCAAGCTTCTATGCGTATCCAACTAAGTATTTCTCGAAGGCTCACTATCTTAGCAAGATTGGCAGAAAGAACACCATAAAAATTGCGGCAACATGCAGATACAAATTGCCCATGATGATTATGAATTATTGCTCCAACACTAGATCGATTCTCTGCAACAAATATTGAGGCATCAACATTATACTTCCATCGTCCCTCTAAAGGTGGAGACCATGTCATATTATTACTAGCATTGTTCACACGTCCGGCAGGAACTAAATGTGCAGACTTTGAGTTTACCTGTTCCTGACAGATTGAGCGCGTATGGCCTATAATTTGAGATGGACTGGCATCTCTCTATTTTGAAATCAACTGGCTACGGTGATACCCAATACACCAAGCTAGAGTGCAGCAATTCAATATCACATGCTCATCAATAGAGTTGAAAACAATTAGAAAAAAATTGGTCGACAACAAGCTCCTGCACAATTGCATTAAAATGACTCCAACAAATCATAGCTCAAGAATAATGGAGAATAACATGATCAACTGTTTCATTGCATTCGCAAACTGGACAATGAGAAGATAAATTAATCCCTTTGCTAACTAATCTCTCCTTGGTAGGTAACACCTTCCGGATGACTCTCCAAATAAACGATTTGATTTTTGGAGGTAAGTCAGTTTGTCATAGTTTACTCCAGATTTCAAGTACAATATATTCACCAATATCTAAAAGAAAATATGTGGCTATATGATAACCATACTTGACATCATAAATTTCCATCTTCTATAAGTGTCAAATAATAGAATCGGTAGAAGAATTGCTGATGGGATATTTGTAAACCCGCTCCACATCATGAGGAAGTAGAAACTGTAATTTTTGGACATCCCATTCAGTTCCACTCGCTTTAATTAAATTATTAACATAATAATTCTCATACCCCTCTTTTATTGGAGAGAAAACATAAAAGTTTTCATCATCAACAATCCATGACTCTCTCCAAATATTAACATTAGACTCAGTCCCAATTCTCCAACGCAAACATTTATCTAACAATACTTGAGCTCGCATCAAACTCCTCCAAATAAAACTAGTGTTATTATCCTCCTTGGCTTCTAGAAAATTGCCTCTTGAAAAATATTTGGCTTTGAATAATTTACTAGTGAGGGAATTTGGTTGAGATAAAAATATCCAACCCTGCTTACCAAGTATTGCTAAATTAAAGCAATGTAGATTATGAAAACTAAGACCACCATTTTTCTTGAAAACACAAAACTTGTCCCAGGAGAGCCAATGAATTCGTCTTCTCCCATCATTTTTCATACCCCACCAAAAAGAGTTCATCATTTTTTGGAGTTCATCACAAATAGAAAGAGAAAGCAGAAAAACTCCCATGCAATATGCAGGGATTGCATGTGCCACTGATTTAATCAAAATCTCCTTACCAATAGCAGATAAAAATTTATTTCTCTAGCTACTAAAGTGCATCCTCAACCGGTCCTATAAGAAAGAAAAAATTTGTCACTTGTTTTTGCCAATGAGAGATGGTATCTCCAGATACTTGTTGTGACTCATAGGAGTGTAGACACCTAAGATACTCTGAATTTCCTCTTTAGTATCAACATGAACATTGAAACTAAAAGAGATTCCTATTGCTTAACCAGAAGCAATTTCATAAGTGTTCAGGATATTTTTGATGGCACGACTTTCTCTGGCATTAGCTTTAAAGAAAAAGAAATTGTCATTCACAAATAATAAGTGAGAAATACTAGGTGTCCCTCTGCTAATTTTACAACCATGAATATCTCCTCTGCTCTCCGCTCTTTAAAACAATAAAGAGAGACCCTCCGCACATAAAATAAAAAGATAAGGCGATAACAGATCGCCTTGCCTAAGGCCTCTTTTAGAAAAAATTGGACCAACCTCATGACCATTAAAGGAAACATAATATTGAACAGTAGAGACACGTAACATAACAAGCTTAACAAATCTTTCATTAAACCCAAGTTTAAGCATAATCATTTGAAGATACTCCCAATCAATTCTATCAAAGGCTTCAAAAATATCAATCTTAAAGGCAACCTCTCCCTTTTTACCTCTTGTCTTTCTTTTCAGATAATGAATTACCTTATAAGAAATCAAGATATTGTTAGTGATTAATCTTCCCGGGACAAAGGCAGATTGAGATTGTGAAATAATAAAGGGTAAAACAACCTTGAGCCTATTAGCAATAACCTTAGCCACAATTTTATAAATTACATTACATAATGCAATAGGCCTAAGGTCCTTCAAAGTCTCAGGATTATTTAATCAACACAATAATAGTATCATTTAAAGATTTTGGAAACTTATCTTGATGAAGCTATTGCTGACAATTTGAAAAAACATCACTCCCAATAATATGCCAGAATTTTTGAAAGAAAGTTGGGTTCATTCCATCCGGTCCAGAGGGCTTTGTCAGGATGCATTTGAGAGATAGCAGTCTTGAAATACAAAGGATGAAAAGGAGCCATTAGTTTCATATTATTGTCCTCACCAACTTTCGGCTGCACACATGAAAGAACTTGTTCATAGTCTCCATTGCACTCCCTAAATAGGTCAGTAAAATAGTTTGTAATAAGAGAGCCCATGCCCATCATATCATGCACCCAAACGTTATTATCATCTCTAAGTGATTTAATAATATTCCTCCTGTGTCTATTCGAGGCTTGCTTATGAAAATAAGAAGTATTAGCATCACCATTTTGAAGCCAAAACAATTTAGCCCTTTGTTTCCAAAACATATCTTCTTGTAACAATAGAGAATCCAGCTCCTGTTTAAGATCATTCACCAAACTATATTGCTTCAACATACGAGCTCCTAACAAACAACCTTTAATCTCTATTTTCTTATCCTTAAAATTCCCATGTAATGTCTGACTCCAATTGGATAAAGCAGCACCACAGTAAAATTTTTTATCAAGGATAGAATTGCTAGAAGAACGCCAAAAATTCGCCACTATATCCTCAATATTTTGTTCAGTAAGCCAGTAGTTCTCAAACTTAAATTTTCTCTACCTGGCAATAATGGCATCACCGTGAACAACAAGTTTCAGTGGGTTGTGGTCAGAAGTAGCAGCAACCAAATTATAAAGAGAGTGATTGGGGAACAAATTTAGCCAAACATCATACATAAAAGCCATATCGAGTCTCTGTTGAACCATATTATCTATAACCATGCTCCTTGCCCAAGTAAATTCATAACACATCATTGGAATGTTGAATAAGTTACATCTTTCAATAGTCTCATTAAACCCATGAATAAGATGAAAAAGAGGAGGAGCTCCACCCACTTTATCTTCAACAGACAGAATATCATTAAAATCTTCAATTATAACCCAAGGGAAAGGAGATGTTATGGCGAAAGAAGTAAGCAAATTCCATGATTCTTGCCTCCTGTGTTTTTCAGGAACACCATAATAGCTTGTTAGGCGCCAAGGAGAAAAAGACACTTCTTCAATCAACATGTCAATATGATTTGAAGAGTAGCCAGCAATGGTAATGGATTGCACATCCCTCTAAAGAACAGCAATTCCATATAATCTTCCTATTCGATCAACACTAAAACAACCATTAAAACCCAATTGTAAATTCAAAGATTCTATACAACTACCATGAGCCAAAGTTTCAGCTAAAAAAATAACATTTGGCATATTAGAAAGTATCAGCTCCTTAAGAGCTCGAACTGCACGGGTGTTGCCAAGTCCCTGACAGTTCCAACTTAAAACAATCATGGCGATCAGCAGGCCTGAAGCTCAGGTCCTGCCGCCGAAAAAAAAGATGAAGAACCATCATGGAGATGAGTAGAGACAACCTCATTACGTTGTCGTTTATTAGTTTCCTCAAGCTCCATAATATGATCCTCAGTCTACTGATGTGGCCCAACAGAAGAATCCCAATTTTTAATAGCCATGTTGTCATGCACGTGAGGGTCAGCTGCAAGATTAAATTCATGCATTTCAGTATCAACATGATTCTTTCCATGTACATCTACCTGCAAATTAGCCACAGAGTTTCTATCATATAAGGAATGTGTTGATTGAGATAAATCGACTCCTTTATTCTTAGCTATAATCTTGGACATAGATATCCCATTCAAATTTTGAATCCAAGGATTGTCGGACCTGACCACTGACTGCCGTGGAGGTGCTCTAATTGTGATGTCCCAACCTTTGTTAACCTCTGCATCAGGATTGACAAAAGGAATCTCACAAGACTAATCTGAATGGCCCAATTATCCACAAACGAAAAAAAAAAGTAGGTAGTTTTTCATCCTTAAATTCTAAAGACACCACACGATTATCCTTAAGTCTGATTTTTTTCCCTTTTCAATGGCACTCGAACATCCAGGGAGATTCTGATACAAATAAAAGGACGTACTCCTAATGTAGAAGCACCCGAATCATAATCCTTGAACTGGTCAATGAAATTACCAAGTTGTATTGCTAATTGAGAAGTGGCATAATCTGGTGGTATTTTATATACTTGCACCCAAAAGTCAGTATGAGAGAAAACAGTTTGGTGTATATCATTCCCCTCTTCCATCCGTTTGAGAATCAATAAATTTCGGTTAAAAGACCATGGACCCTCAGAATAAATTCTATTCAGATCTCTTAAGTGGAAAAATTAAAAAATATACACCTTATTGCCCATATCCTTCATATATAACCCTCTACTTGAACGCTAAACCCTTGAGAGAGTATCTTCCATGGCTTCAAAATTAACAATCCTATCAGTCAATATTTTTTCAGCCAAACAGAATTCACAAACTAAGCTAAGTTCATACTGCTCTTCTAGTTCAGCGGGAAATTCTTCAAGTTCATCATCTTTCAAGGTCAGATCATTAAAAACGGCTTTCATAATCACAAGAAAATAATAGAAAAATAATTAGGGATTAGAACTTGCACATAAAGGCAAGAAAAATTTTATTCTTAATTAAGAGTGAGAAATTTCTTTTTCTTTTTTTAATTTTAAGAATAATTGGAATTTGTAAAAGACCAGCAGATGTTGTCTACGGCGGTGATGGGTGGTGGTGACGGTATACGTGATATGTAATTTTTTTTTATTGTTTTAAAATGTCTTATAATTTAAAAGAAAAAATTAAAAATACTTTTAAAAATTTAATTAAAAGTATAGTATATTTAATTACTCTTTTTGTAAATCTTATCTCATTCGACTCTACATAGTAACCCTATTAACAAATCATTTACAATCCAACTTATCATCTGTACATCCAAATTAGACTTTTTTTTTAAAATCACATTTTCTAAATGTTATATAAATTGAATATACATAATACATTACAACATATCAAATTTATTCAGCTTGAAATTTAATTTTAAAATGCATATAAACTGATACGAAAATATTTTAGAATGTAGAAAATTAGATAAAATGGCATGGTTGGTGAATTTTCTGGACCTATTATTAAGCTGTTAATAGTTAATTTAAACCCTTCCACCAATGAATCTAACAAAATACTAAATTGCTTTCATTCTCCGCTATTCAGATTCTAATTAATTGCTTGTCAATTTAAAGCTTATATAAAAGGCAATTTTCTACTATGAAATCAATCCTCATATGGAAGTTTAATTCAAATATTATTGGTCTAGTTAAGATAGTGACCTAATAATAGAAATGTGAACAAGCTGTTTTTTTTTTTTTTTTATGTTTGACATGCATAATATTAATTGTCATTGACATGTAAATTTATTTTCTTCATTATTCAATGGAAGAAGGAAGAGGGAGTCAATATAATATAAGATAGGTGTTAATTTGTTTAATTAATATGCATATGTTTATTATCTTAATTTCAAAGTCGATCCCAAATAACTGTTGTGATCTCCAGGGATGAAGCCAAATTTTCTAGTGAAGGGGGACAAAATAAAAATACCATATATATATATATATATTAAAAATAATAAATTTAAAAAGGAGCAATATAATAAAAATATCATATATATATTAAAAATAATATAAATACCATATATAAATACATGTATATAAAAAAATTTTCAAAAAAGAAGGGGACAGCTGCCCCCTTCAAATTAAGGTAGCCTCACCCCCGGTGATCTCACCAAATTATATGTATTAGGAATATTTGACATTACATAATAGGTACATTAAGGGTGTATATACATATATAGTCTTAGGTGGCTTGGTTGTATTAAAAAAGAATAATTAAAATGTAATGCTATAATTGACTATATAATTAAAAAGAATAGCTAACTATATAACCAACAGTGATCACAGCGGTTGCTACTGTTCTCTTTACAATGCAATCTCATTTTCATTAGCATAGAGAACTCTTAAAACAAATTTAGTTTTCAATACACAATAAATTTTTTTTCATCTCATCAATTACTTTTGAATTTCCAAAATTAAAAGATTCCTTATTAATCTCCTTACTAGTTGTTAAATTATTTTAATATATTCAATTCCTTCAAAGTTCCAACACAAATTTTTGGGATTTAGTTATTTTTTACAAATTAAATAGTAAAATATAAAAAAAATAGCATTTTTAATTAAGGAAAATTATTATTCATATAAATATAGTAAGTAATTTTAAAGATATGACCTTAAATAAAAAAAATTAAATTACACTATATCAATAAATATATATTTTAAAATTTATTAACAAATGTTTTTTTATGAGAATTTATACATTGCATCATTATTTTTTCATTTACAAGGAACTTTTTTTTGTTGAGAGAAAGTATCGTACCACCACTATTTTTATTGGTAATATTATTTTAATTAAAAATTTAAGAACAAAAAATATTATATTGAGATAAAAAAAAATGTGTCTAGAAAAATTAAAATACAGTTAAAATGAGTTTTCTATTTTCTACAGAAGTTAATAGTAATTAATAAAAAATATTATAAATTTTCAAATATTTTAAAGTGATTTATGAAGTTAATAAAAAAAAATCTATTACGAAGTGCTAGAATTTCTTCCGAAAAATCCTCTAATATATATACATAAAAGAATGAAAAAGTATCATGGTTAACTATGGAGATAATGACTTATCAAAATTTTTAAAAAATCTTTAAAATTGTTAATATGGTCTATTACAGCCATATAATTTATCTTTATGATCATATAAAATATTATCTCTATTCATAAATAATTATTATTTTATAAAAATAAAAATTATTTAATATATTTATCATAAATTTAGCCATATGTAATTAATATATAATGAAATGAGTGATAAATTAAAAAGAATTATAGTTTGGTAAAAATAGTTATATAGCTTAGATTATTAAATAATTTTTATAATTTTTGTATAAAATTTTAAATTAATAATTATTTGTGAAGGGAGGGAGTATATATTTCATAAAAAGAATTAATTATGTTGATTAATTATCTTTCAATTAATTAAGATTTGATTATTGGATGGCTTAAGAAATTACTACTCTATTGGATTAGTATTAAGAGAGAGAATTATTAAACATACCAAGTCGAATACTATAAGCTTTTGAACTTACCTTTTTATTAACTAAAATCATGGGCATTTATTTCCCAAAATTATCATTTTTAAAATTCCATTTTCCCCAACATAACGAAATGCCCGCAAATATCGCAAATTAAGGGAGGAGAAACGTGGAATGCTCTAATTGGTGATGTAGAGAAACGTGGCAAGGAAACGCGTGGAGTCGCAGACTTTCAATTATAGGCCAATCACATCTGATCCAATTTAGGAAGAAGACGTGGCTGTTTTATAAACAGTCAACGTGGAGAGTTGTGGGCAACGATGCTGTCTCCGTTGAACTGTCGAGGTGGCAGACAACGTCGCACGTCTGACTGTTAAGAAAGCGATGTGGTAACCAGGCCCCACAGGTACAGACAACTTAGAAATTAAATAAATAAAAAAAAACACAGAAACATAATATGGGTCCCACGATTCAGCCAGCTCAGGCCGCCCCGCTCCAACTGTAAAAGCGACTGTTTGGCTTCAACCCCTCTCTCATTCTTTTATCATGTTTATTGTTTGGATATATATATATATAGATTAAAAAAAAAAGAGAACTGAATTAATTATAATATCAAAGCTAAATATTATAAAAGAAAAAAAAAAGAAAAATCAAACTCATATATAAATATTTAAAAAGGAATATCACCGTCAAATTAAATTAATAAAATTAATGTGGACGGCTGAAATTTGTAATGGGATATGCATGGCCAAATGATTAGAGGACAATTATAATAGTATTATTATTATTATTGAGTTGTTAATTAAAATATTAATTGAAATATATGATTTAATTTCAACTAGAAACAATCAAAGTTCCCATTTTTATATATAGTTAAGACTTATAATGGGGAGATTAAAACAATGCTATGAACTAATTATTGTTGTATAATTAATTATGTATGAAAGGGATATCTCATAAACCTATAGATTGTCAAGGACAAAGAGTAACTGTATCTGAATGGCCAGAGTTAATTATAATTTAATCTTATGATATGCTCATCATTAATTTTAATTAGGTATTCATTTTTATTTTTAGAGTCAAAATGTCATTCTCGTATCAATATATACATATAATTAACTTTTGTTTTTTCTTAATAAATTTGTTGTTTTGGAAAAACAAATGTTATTGACAGCAAAATCCAATAAGTATTTGGGCTTTTGTAGTTTATGAGGCTTGCTTGTGTATTCATGTTTTGTTCAATGTCTTTGCAATGTATCAAATTCACAGTGATTTGTTTGGTGTTCTCCTAAAAAAAAGGCTTATTTTTCATTTGAATTTTTTAACTTTTATTTTCGATGCAGTTTATTCCTATAATTTATAAATTTAATTTTTTTATTGCCATATATAGACTTTTTTATATTCTGTATGTATAAAATGAGAATATAAACTGAGCACATTTTTCATCAATACTGAAGCTTGAACACAATTGAACTCCTTTTTTCTAACACCTGAATAAGCAAGGGCGGAGCCAACCTTCCTTGCTTTGCGTGATCAAGAGTTTTCTGCATTTTTTTTTCAATATTTTTAGTTAGTCTTTATCTAATATGATTATAGATTCAAAGCTAAATAAGAATAATAATAAACTCATAGTTATTTCATAGTATGGATTTTTTATATTCATTTGTCTGCATAAATTTAAATTTAATTCATTTAATACGGTTCGTGAGCTCAAAACTAAATAAAAAAATAATGAATGCATATATTAAATTTAAGGAAATTCACTGATTTTGTGTGTGTTTTCGTATATTATGCCTTCAAAAAAAATGATGGAAATTCAAGCGCAGGTCGCCTCTAAGAATAAGCGTTATCGTACACAATAGGATCAAATTTCTTGTGACTATAAATTTATCATTCTAATAATAAAATCAAATAAATATTTAAATCTAAGATAAAAAAAAAAGAAAGATATTATTTCATTTTTATTTTTGGAATTTATAGATGTTGTGATAAGACACTGCTCCTCTCCGCCTTCTGCACTGCAGAGTGAACACGGACAACTCATGTCCATGGAGGATTCAATTAATATCTTTTTTTTTAATTTTTATTTTGAAATTTATTATACTATTATACATACATACATATTTACTGTTAAATTCGTGAATTTTAATGTCATTTTAGGAATTAAAACACGTTTATGAAATCTCTCATTTAGTCTTTCCAAATCGTAACTTTTTAGGAATTTTGTAGACTGAAATGTTTTCGAAAATTTAAATAGATTTCGTTATACTTTTTGGTTTGAGAATGTTATTACCTAAAATTCCTGAAATTTTCTAAGTTTCTCGCTGTTATTTCTCAAAAACAAACATGAAACATAGTAACATACCACAAAACATTTTAATATCTAAAATGGTTTATAAAATTCACCATTTAAATTTCTAAAATAAGTCATGACTCGTCATGAACATATGTAAAAAAAATATATAAAAAAAGAAAAGAAATTGATTTATAGGTAGTTGCAAGTATATGTCTGAAATCATTCTCTGGGTTTGAAAACATAATGAAAAATTGAAAGCATATTAATTAGCAATGAGAGGGGTCATGAGAGTTAAAAGTGAATTTATTATCCCACATGCATGGTGAGACCAACATTAATTTGGTACTATAGAAAATGATTTTTTTTATATTAATTATTTTTTTCCCAATTTCAATTATTTAAATAATGTTAATATGATTCTTATTTATTGTATTCTTTTTACGCCAACTTGTGTTTATTACTAAATTGCTGTTTTTATTTAACTAAATATAAAATAAAAAAATTAATTATATAAAGACATTAGAGATATCATCTTATTTGAGTTGGGTGAAATTTTGTACCATATTGTTTTATTAGGCTTTATAGATTACTGACAATAGAAAAGAAAATGATTGAGGGTGGAGCGGTAGTGTTTTGAATATTTTTCATTTTTCACGCACTTATGTTTTATAATAATTGATTAATATTATAAAAAATATGAAATAAATTTATCATTGTTTTTTATAATTTTTAATTAAATTATAAATATAATTATAATAAGATTAAATATCAAATTTAATTTTTACCAAGTTTATCAGATTTTGGTATTCAAAATATATACTTTGTCTTAAAAAAATAACTATTTAACATGTTTCTTGTTCACCTATATAAATATATATTGATATCTCAATAAATTTGATAAACCCAAACCTTTTCATTTTTGCATTATTTTTATTTTATATGATTTTATTGTTTGTATTATTAATTATTTATTTTATGTAATTGTCCCATTCATATTTATTCTATAAGTTTTTATATTAAAATTGTAGTTACTAAATATCTAAATAAAAATAATATGCATTTGTGATCATCAAATGACACCTTAATGATTAACTAATTATTAAAAATTTCAGTTTTGTCAATATGAGATTCTTTAAAGATTTCATGAAGCCTTATTACTTTTTTTTTTCTATTTTCAAATAAAAGAAATAATACAGGCCGAGCAAGGAAAACATCAAAGCAGAAAATCATAATTTTATTAACCGTTTTAGTAAAAAAGTTGACGAACATTGTGTAATTTGTCTGGTGAATATAAAGGAATTCAACAGTTCAGTCCAATCGACTGAAAATTGCATTCAAAACTTGTTCCAATTTGCTGCAGATTTGGTTCAGAATAAGGTAGGTAAATATTTATTTTACTTTAGATTGAAGATTTACCAAAAGTAAACACTTTCTATTCTTATTGCAACAATCCAAGTTAGTGATGAAAATGCTGTTTTATCATTTTGCCGTCATAATCTCATAATTTATTTTTAAACAAATTATAGAAAATAATATCATTTGTATTTTTTTTATTTTTTGTAAATACTAGCCTAGTATAGTAAATTAATTTTACTAAATATATACTCTAAAAGTGAAATGCACCTTTAAATATATATCTGAAAGGGATATTTTTGAAATTTAAAACTCAGAATTTGAATATTTTTACAAAATAAAGTGAATTTTTTAAAAAATAATTTTGTTTTTCAAGAATATTTTTAAAAAAATTCCAATAAATTATGATCCGAGTAATTATGTATAAAGTCGAATCCATATTTACGCAGGTGGACTACCCACGATAATTTGAGATAAGCTCCAACGCCGGCCATGATAAAAAGTATTATAGGTCCAACTCTTTATGATTTTTTTTTCAAAAAAAAAAAAAGATTTTTATGCTAATAATTGTTGTGCAGAGTTGTTGATCATTATTCATTATCAAACCCCAGAAAAACACTTAACAATTACTCATTTCTTTTTGGATGCATCAGTATCTTTTGAAAGGAAAGATATTATGCAAGAAAGAAATTTTCAATACTTATATATTTGACCTTCGAGTACTAATGCACAACGAAAAAAAAATCACAAAATTAAATTAGTAAAAAATTAGATAATATTAATTTTAATGAATCAATGTTTTTGTTTAATGTAAACTGAATTTAAGGTAATTTTTGGCAACATGGAATTCGTTCAGTCTTGCGCTTTACATCATCAAAATATGAGATTCGGTTATAATATTTGAAAGCCCCCAAAAACTCCATTATTATTAGGTACCAGAAAATAATTTGGATTTCAAATTCTAAGTGACAAATATTAAAAATAATTAATAATTATGGATCTTTTCTCTCCATTAAATTTTTGATTTTCCTTTTGATTTAGATTTTTTCGATCCGTGACTCGGGTACGGGGTTACCGTCTACCGCTGATATTGTTGACAACAGTACTAGACCTTGTTATTTTTTTTGTTCTCTAATTTTTGGCTTTTGTAATTATGGTTTTTAAGCGTTTTTATTGCAGATTTGGCTCCATATGTTATTTTGTCTTTTATTCCTTAGATATGTTCTCAATGGTCTAGTGATTTTCCTTCGGTGATGGAGTTGCCGTGAAGGTTATCTCTTCCAGTGGTGTCGGCTTTAGGACTCACGGTATCTGAGGGTGGTTTTTGCTATTTTCGAAAAGCTTTCTTTCTTCATACGAGTATGTACAAGTTTTAGTTATCTATTCTCTACCCCTCTTGTTCTACTAGTCGACGTGTTAAATTTTCAGTTGGATCTCCTTTTAGCTTGCCTTTTATAATTCATTTGAGCTGCGATTTTGAAAATCTCAAGTTTGGCTTTTGTGACTTTTATTTCCATTGTCTTTTTTTTTTTTTTTTAATTTGAAGTTGATTGGGATCTTCGATGTTTAATATGATTCTAAGAGTTATGCTCTCTCTATATTTTTAGGCATTTCTTTAATTTTTGGCCATTTATGGGTGTTCTGCTGGGATATTACTGGTACCTCTCGGAGAGATTGTTGTTTCTCTGAATTTCTGTCTTGATTGTTTAATGATTTTGTATGTATTTTTTTCTTAATAAATGAATATTTTTTTAATTTATGATAAAAAAAGTAACAAATATTAAGGACTCTACAAAGTTAGCATACTCAACAATTACAGCCAGTTTTTCAGAATATACATTAAAATATTTCTACTAAATTAAGTGTTTTTAATAAAAAAAAAAAGAAATTCTTTTTATTCTCAAACAAGGAGAAAGAGAATCGTCATACCTTTGATTAATCTGGACCAGCGGATCAGAAGAAAAGAGAAAAAAAGGAAAAAAAGAAAGAAAGAAAGAAAAGGCATTTATTTAGTGAAAAACATGGGGCAAATGAAGCTAAAAAACTGAAATTACGCAATGATACTCGTTGGCTCCTGAAAGAAGTTCATTGACGATTCCATCACATCACGATGAAACCGAGCCATATAGTTTTTTGTTTTGCCAGTTAGGCTTAGTTAGAAAACGAGAGAATTATGGACAAAACTAGAGGGTATATTTGTCATATTATTATTTATTTATTTAACATTAATACTATCATTAAAAACAAAAAAAAAAGGCCAAGCTGGTGATTGTTTTCAAGTGTATTTACTACCATAAAAACCAGCAACGTTCCCAAGGCAAAAGCCGGCTCATTACATCTCACTCTTCTTTTCTTTGTTATTTTCGCTTTTTTAATTCATTAATAATTAATTTTATATTTATTTCAGTTTCTATTGGTTCATTCATAATTATTTATTTTTATTTTTTAAATTTTTACTATTTAGTTTTTCTCTCTCTATACGCTGTCCTGGTCGTGTTTGTAGGATTCCCACTTCTTTCTCCAAATACAAAGCACTCAAAGAAAAAAAGAAAAGTGAAGTTTTTAGAGAGGGACTGGGAAAGGAAAAGGTAAAACAATTTAACAACCTAGAGAGAGAAACAGCGAAACTCGCCGGAAATGCCATTTTCTCTGGCGTTTCCATTTCTCCGGCGACCAGTTTAGTAAATGCAGCAGTGAAGGTATAAAAATAGGGAACATAGAGAGAGAGAGAGAGAGAGATTGGAAGATTGAAACGGAGATAGATATATAGAAGAAGGGTATTTTTATGAGCAAAAAATGCGTGAAGGACTTGCAGTTGATGAGTCGAGCAACGTCGTCTCAAGTGTCAAGAAGAAGAAATCAGGTGAAGAAGATAAGGTAGATAAGGTTCTAGTTATAGTGGCAGACAAGGGTAGCTCAAAACCTGTTCCACTGGTGGTTTCGGTTCCGCCGCAACCTATTGTTGTTAATCGTGCCCGATCTCAGTCCGCCACCCGTAGAGTCACACCCGCCAACTCAAACACTGCGGTTGGAGTTGATACCAGTAGTGCAGGTGGTTCCACCACTGTGGAGAAGCTTCTTCCTAACGGCGATCTCTACATCGGGTCATTTTCGTCCAACGCGCCGCACGGATCAGGGAAGTATCTCTGGACTGACGGGTGCATGTACGAAGGGGAGTGGCGCCGTGGAAAAGCGTCGGGAAAGGGTAAGTTCTCCTGGCCATCGGGTGCAACCTTTGAAGGCGAATTCAAGTCCGGTCGGATGGAAGGGTTTGGCACATTTATTGGATCCGACGGTGACACTTACCGTGGTTCGTGGAGCGCCGATCGCAAACAAGGGTACGGCCAAAAACGGTATGCGAACGGGGATTTCTACCAAGGAACGTGGAAGAAAAATCTACAAGATGGGAAAGGAAAATATGTCTGGAAGAATGGGAATGTGTATGATGGTGAATGGAAAAACGGTGTCATCTCAGGAAGAGGGGTTTTGATATGGTCAAATGGGAATCGCTATGATGGACAATGGGAAAATGGAGTACCGAAGGGAAATGGGATTTTCACATGGCCAGATCGGAGCTGTTACGTCGGTGCTTGGAACAGTAACAAGGACATAATGGCTCAAGAATTGAATGGCACTTTCTATCCTGGGAATGGTAAGGAACACTGCTTGACAGGAACCGAGACCGATTTGGTCTTACCGGCGGCAGCGGCAACGAGGAAGAGGTCGTCAGTGGATGGAGCCAGAGGGAGTAACATGAATTTTCCGAGGATATGTATATGGGAGAGCGACGGCGAGGCTGGAGATATTACTTGTGATATTATTGATAATGTGGAAGCTTCTATGATTTACAGGGATGGGTTGGATCGAGATGGGATTAGGCAGTTCAGGAGAGGGCCATGTTGTTTTAATGGTGGAGAGGTGAAAAAACCGGGAGAGACCATTTCTAAGGGGCATAAGAATTACGATTTGATGCTTAATCTGCAATTGGGTATCCGGTAATTATTTTTTTATTCGTTTTTGTGATATGGGTTTATGAATCTAATTATGTCGGATTCTGGTTTCCATCTGATTGATTTTGTATCCAATTACATGTGTTTTGGAGCGCGGTTCTGATTTTGTAACGGTTTTATATTTAGATATTCTGTTGGGAAGCATGCCCAAATTGTGAGGGACCTGAAGCCCAGCGATTTTGATCCTAAGGAAAAGTTCTGGAGGAGGTTCCCACCGGAGGGATCAAAGATTACGCCTCCACATCAATCGGTGGAGTTTAGGTGGAAGGATTACTGCCCCATGGTCTTTAGGTACTGTACTTAAATATATGCGATATATATTTGTTTTTTGGCTGTTAAGGTTTATACTGAATATCTTGTAGTTTTTTATGGCTTCAAGATTGGAGGTAATGTGGTTGGATCTGATTCTCTGTCTTTCCTTTTTCTTCCTTCACTGCGTTAGACATTTGAGGGAGTTATTCCAAGTAGATACTGCTGATTACATGCTAGCTATTTGCGGCAATGATGCCCTTAGGGAGCTGTCTTCCCCGGGGAAGAGTGGAAGTTTCTTTTACCTTACTCAGGATGACAGATTCATGATCAAGACAGTAAAGAAATCAGAAGTCAAGGTTAGTTGCCCACTTCATTGACTTCTGTTTTATTAAATTTGAAGTTTGTGGGGGGAACTCATTAATTTCAATTGTGCATCAGTGCCAATTGAATTATATTGAAATATGCTTGTGCGTTTTCTCCCACTGCACTTCCTCTGTTGAATAAGATTCTTGAAACTAGGGAAACTAAATAGATTCTGAATTGTGTATGTGTAGGTGCTAATTAGGATGCTTCCCAGTTATTACCAACATGTTTGTCGGTATGAAAATTCACTAGTGACAAAGTTCTTTGGTGTACATTGTGTTAAACCAATTGGTGGGCAGAAGGTATGTGGTGGGAAATGTTGTTTATTACTGTTTTGCTTGTTATGCAACTTTGTTTTCACATCTGATTATGTCTTATTTTTGAGATGCAGACCCGTTTCATTGTGATGGGCAATTTGTTCTGCTCTGAATATAGAATACATAGGAGGTTTGACCTGAAGGGATCATCCCATGGCCGTACAACAGATAAGCCTGAGGGTGAGATTGATGAAACCACAACTCTCAAAGACCTAGATCTCAATTTTGTGTTTCGTATTCAGCGAAATTGGTACCAGGAGCTTATCAAGTGAGTGCAAAGAATACAAGTTGTATTTACTGATTGGCATTTGTCTCTATGACTTGTGCAGTTGGAGTTTCTCCATTTTGCATAACATGCCTGTTAATATCTTGCAGGCAAATTAATCGAGATTGTGAATTTTTGGAAGCCGAGAGAATTATGGATTATAGTCTCTTGGTCGGCCTTCACTTCCGTGACGATAATACTTGTGATAAAATGGGCTTGTCACCATTTGTTTTGCGCTCTGGTAATTGAATATAGCATCAACCTTGGTAGATTACCTTGTTTTTCTCAACGTTATTATTTTTTTTTTTTCGTGGCGACAATTATATGCCTGATTGAATCCCCATCCTATGCAGGAGGCAAAGATTCCTTTCAAAATGAGAAGTTCATGCGAGGCTGTCGTTTTCTTGAGGCAGAGCTACAAGACAGAGATAGGATTTTATCTGGCCGGTATAATTCTTTATTCTCTGGTTTTTGTTCATTAGTTACTGCTGCAGCAATGTTGGCTAAAAGTGTTTGAAGGTGGAAAAGGGAGCTTCTGCTCAAGAAGAAGTTGAAACATGAATATAAGCAGCTAACAATTGGAAAAACTTGCGGTTGGGTGATGGTTTTGACACTAAAAGTGGCCAATAATTTTTGCCATTCGATTTATCATTATCAACAGAATAGTTGAAAGCGGCCTGTGTAGTATTGCAATATTTGTGGGGTATGTTCTGTAGGCAACAGTTGTTTGTGGGGTTCATACAAGGTGGTGGTCCTACGCCTTACGTTTACTGGATTGGAGCCAAGGCCTTTGCTTGATTTTTTGTCTCTTGACTGAATATATCTTAGTTGCTTCTTTGTTGCCTACGTACATACAAGTTGCTGATGATGTATTGTGGTTGAATGAAATCAAAGGAAGAAAAAAATTGTTTCTGTTGTATGGTTTTATGTAGACGGTAGAGTATATGATTATTATTGGTGATTATAATCACTAATTTTATACCAATTTCTGGTAATTCAATTTTATAATAAATAAGATGATTATTAATGAGCTGCCAACGCTGAATTGAATCGAAAATGTGTTCTTTGCAGGAAACCTCTGATAAGGTTAGGAGCAAACATGCCAGCAAGAGCAGAACAAATGGCTCGGAGGAGTGATTTTGATCAGTATACGCCTGGCGGGATCAGCCATTTGACCCCTTCCAGAAGAAGTGACATCTATGAAGTAGTCCTTTACTTTGGGGTTATTGATATCTTACAGGACTATGATATTAGCAAGAAGTTAGAGCATGCCTACAAATCCTTACAAGCCGATCCAACCTCAATCTCAGCAGTAGATCCAAAACTCTACTCAAAGAGATTCAGGGATTTCATTGGAAGAATATTTATAGAAGACAGGTAGCAATGGGAATGAAATGGGTAATTAAAAATCAATCAGATACGAGAAAGTGATTTTTGCTTGAATCTGAATGCACCATCAGTTCAAAAGGAAATGGCAAGAAGTCCGGGAATTATTCTAAGCAAATAATTCCTGAGAGAGATGAAGCCACTGCAGATGTGGTGTGAGAGCTCGGCGGCAGGATTTTTGGTGGGTTTTTCTAGCTGTGAATTTTGAAGATCAGCTACAATGAAGAAGGGGGAAAGCACTTGTACATGGGAGGGAGGGGGGATTTCTTAAAAAAAGAAAATTAATTTCTCTTTTAAATTATATTTTTGGAAATATTTTATTTTATTATATTTTTTTTGGGGGGTGGTGGACAAGAGAGGGGGCTGGGTTTGTGAGATTTGAAAAATTAGGTATAGGGAAGAGGGAAAATGATTCCCAGAGAGAAGATTCAAAAAATGGGGAAGTAGACTTCGGAATAACAAAGTGTACAGCTTAATACAGAAGAGATGGATAGTTATTATTGTCATTCGCGAATACATATATTTGTGAGACTTTTTTTTAAAAAAAAAGATTAAAGAAATATTTGAATCGCCTTAAGCTACAGAGTAGAGAGAAGGAGAGAGAGAGAGGACCCCAAGGCCATTGGGGGATTTCCTTTCTGTCTCTCTGTCTGTGGCTTTAAACTGTTGTAAATAACAAAAATGGGGACTCAGAGGTGTATAGAAAATGGGTTCATCGCTTTGCCTTTTGCAGTGAAAGAGTTAAAACATCAAAAGCAGAGAAAGTATGAGAAGATGCGCTGTTGGTGCTGTTTTTTCTTCTTCCTGGCTTTGTATTACAACCCTTCTTTATTACTTTTCGCTCGTAGCTAATATATTTTCAGATCATGATAAAATTCTTACATTGCCCTTTTGAGGGAAGACACTTGTCTGTTTTTCCTGGGAATTGGGGGAGGGTAAATTAATAATTATAAAAGAGAAAGCCATCGGGAATCGAGAATTTTACTTTTAATTTCTTTTAAAATTGATAATTACTGGAGAGGTCAAAGTCAGTGAGGAGTAGAGTAATGGTGGTGTACTTTTGACCTAGTAGTAGTAGTAGTATTAAGCTTTTGGGACCTTCTATTGTCTGGTGTCTCAGACCGAAGCACGGGTCTGCATCACTGTGACATCTTGCCTAATGCCTTGGATCTTTCGTTGATAATGGCTTTCTTCCCTTACCCTTATGTTCCCAAATTCTTTTTTAACTACTCACTTCACTTCCCTTTTTTTTCATTTTTAATAATTTAATTTTATGAGTAAATTTGATTTTCAGCTCCATATATTATTATTATTATTATTATTTATTTACATAAAGAAATTTTGTCATTAAATACCATTATAAAATGAGTGAGGTGCATCGTCTAATAAACCAAATTCACAGAGATCAAATTTCTACTATTTTTAAAGATATATAAAGATTTAGAAAATGATTGAAAATATACAAAACGTCAATTTTTTATTAGAAATGACATTTTTTTCCACAATAAGGAAAAAAAAAATACACTTGTCAATTTGTCTAAGCTCTGAAAATTTTTTCGCATGTTGTAATTTTGTCTGTTGACTGCATTTGGAATTGCCAACCAACTTTTTTTAGGCAAAACTATTGTCTCTTTGTGTCTATTTTATTTGAACATAGTTTATTTGAATTAGCTTTTGCATGTGTTACATAAACCTTTCATCACCAAAGTCTTACTATTCTTATTTAATTATTCCTTAAAACTCATTTTATTTTGATTGAAAAATTATAAATTATTGTCAAAAAGCAGTCAAAAAGGTTTGGTGAATTCCCTTAACTAACACATCTTCGATAACACAATTAAACGTTAAACCATTTAAATTTTACTCTTTTCGATTTAGTTTAATTCATTAACATGCAACTTTTAGGAGGCTCACGGTTTAGATATAAATTTAAAAAATAATTAAAAAAAAAAGTTTAAAGTCAATATTAGGTTGAAGAGATTGACATATGCGTCATATAATTAAACAATAAAATTCTTGAATTTTCTCGTCAACCAAACAGTGAAAGAAAGAGTAAAATGTGGGGGGTGTACAAATCCCAAAATTGACGTGTAAATGGAGATAGCATATGTAAACCTCTCATAAACCTGTGACAAACCTATCAAATCCTATATACTAGATCCTTCAATTATTATTATTTTTTTACAAACATCTTTTAATTAAAATATTTATTTATTTATTATTATTGATAGTTTGGATTAATAAAAAAGTAAGAAAATAAATTATAGTAATAAAAAATTAGTATTCTCTATTCTCTTGTATGTCTTAATTCAGACACAGTTGTGTCTGTGGCTAACAATGCCATGCATTAATTGTCTCAGATCCACTCTGTATATGATTTTTTTTTTCAATTGAATCATTTTGGGTGAAATAAAATAAATATATTATCAACTATTTGCATGGCTGGAGTGCCTGCCAGAATATTGCTGGATATCATTTTGTAGTAGATTGGAGTTCGTCATCAACGAGATTAATGATATATATCTAATTAATTAATTAGATGATCAACCAATAAGAATCTTTATATATATTGAAATTTTTTAAAGAAAAAAGAAATTTATATTGTGAATTATATTTTAATTATCCAATTATTAATTCTAAAATTTATTAAATTGTCAGTTCAATAGTGTAAAAAATAATAAATAAATAAATAAAATGCACTCGCAAGAAAACAAACATAAATTTTAATATAAAAAATTATTATAGAATATTTTTTACGTATCATGTTAATTTTATTTTTAGTCTAATTTTAATTTTATAAAATAATCGTACGAATTTGACACATCGTGTGAAATTTATAGCACGTGCGGGCAATTAGTTTAAAGAAGGAAGTCTTGAAGGACATATATGGTTCATCCTGGCTTTAGATACAATCGTGATAATAAATTAATAATTTAATTAAATATTATTATTTTTTAAAATTATATTAAAAAAATTGAAATTTTAATGATAAGATCAAATTAAGTATGGCGCTGCCTCCCGCCTTTATAATAATGGAGAAGAAAATTAAATAAAAATATGAGATAAAAATCTATTTAAAAAGTGTACATCTAATTAACATGAATTATTCCTTTGATGATCAAAGAAAATATTTAATTGATTTTTTAAGGGTGTGGAATGAGATTACAGATTCATTATAATCATATAAATTTTTATTAATTTAAAAAAAATTAAAATTTATTTATATAAAATATAAATCTCACCATTATTTCATTCAATTTCACCTTTTATTAAAAATAAATATACACTTCATTTTTCTCTCATAGAAACTTTTCATTAAGAATATAAAGTGTGTGTATATACCCATAAAATATTCCCTTGAGATATATCAACAACTTAATGATTGTTATTAAAATTTCAAAAGAAAATCATTTAATCATTTTTTTCTATTTTAAAATAAAATATATAAAACAAAGAATTAAATTGACTGTAATATTTTTTTTTTCTATCTTTATTCATTATCTGAGACAATCCAGCTCAATAATTTGAAAATTTCAGAACATATATGATTTATCTTCATCAGTTCCGTCTCCCATACGCACACAATAATACCTTACCTAACACGTAGAGGAGTTAACTCTTTTTTTTTTCTGGCTTTTTTTTTTTTTGTATTTGCAATCAAAGAAGGATTTCAATGGCTGCAGACTTTGAAAGTAAATATCGAAATAATAATTATAAATAATAGAGATCCATTATTTATAAATTTTATTATTATTATTATTATTCAGAATTAAGGCTGCAAAAATTCATAAAACAAATATTTGTTTGTTTCTCTGCTTATAAAATCAGTGAAATCAGACAGACACAAAACCTTTTTGCTTTAATTCATTTTGTTGGGATATAATTGTACAAACAGTGAATCTCATTGTCACCTTTTACGACCTTTTCTATACATCATTCATATCTTAATCTATTTTATTTATTTACATTTTTAACTCATAATTAAGCCCATCATTCATTAATTTATCTTCCTAAAAAACCAATTAGTGTATTTGCTAGCCTTTTTTATTTATAATAATGATGTCGTTTAATAAAGTCGATTTTATCTTCTCTATCAATCAACATCATCTTTAAGGCTTTAATTAACCAATACGGCAATAAACGAAATTAACATAAATCACGCACCTCCTAATTATTTTAAACAAATAGTTTATTGTTCTCAGTAAGTATTGTATTACGTAGTTGATTGTAATTCGTCATAATTTGGCTTAATTCAAATTCTTTCAATTATACGTATATAAATTATCTTCAAAGTCATGAGATTTTAAATTTTAATTAAGCGCAAAAATAATTTATTGTTTTATACACCTAAAGATACATAGAAAAATAGAAATATAAATTCAAGAGACATATAAAAATAAATGAACTTTATTATTTTTTTAATTTTATTATAAAATTTTTAAAATGTTAAAAGAGTGCGTGACTATAAGTTTTATTTTAATTTTGTTATATTTAACAAAAAAATTAATTTAATATGCAAAATTATCGATGTGTTATTGACGTGGACTATTAAAGTGGATAAAAATAGTTTAATTGAAAAGAAAGATATAAAATTTAATATTTTTTTTTTATTTTTATCATGATATTTTAAAAAATTATGATAACATTGAAAAAATAGATAAAGTTTTTTTTTGTAATTAACCCATTTATTAATTAATAACCAAGATTTTTTTATTAATCCGGTTAAATACTTGCCGCTTTTAGACTGCCTTAAAATTAATTCTTTTTCATCGCTTTCTTTATTAATGAAAAAAAAATATTTTCCAAAAATCTACATACTATTTCTAATGTATATGAATATAAGTATCTATCTAAATTATATATAATCCCCTAATTTTTTTAAAAAAGTCATAATTGAATTATCTTCATCATTTCAATCAGGCATAATTAACAAACATCACAATTAGATTATTTGAGATTGTCTTCTAGCTTACTCTTAGAAACAGAAAAGGAATTCATGAAAGTGATAAGTTATGAAAGTTATAATAATATGTGTAAGAAATAATGATTTTATTTTTCACAGAAAAAGCAGGCAAAAATGTCACACCACAGGTCCACAACCAAGTGATAATATAATAGAAGTGTTCGAATGAACTTACAAAATCTATTATCCATGCTATAACTTGCTAATCAATCTGTTGAAACAATTATTTAAAAACATAAAAAAGAAATTCATACAAATAGAGGCAATTTGTTTATTGAAATTTGGTATTCTCACTTTGATTCACTTCATATAAAATATATATATATATATATATGTATATTTCAATAAAAGTAAGTTTAGCAACATTAATTTATATCCAAAAAAAATTAAATTTTATCATATTTGATGATAAGAATATTATCTTGACGATTTAAGATAATTGTGTGTTTAATTAATGCATAATATTTTTCTGTTTCTACATCAGGTACTATACATGAGTTGACCTCTTTAATTATGAAAGGCGCATGCCATCTGTGAATGTCTCCACATGTTTGTCCAAACTGTATGGGGTGTTTTTACTTTCTTACTTTATATACACATATAGCATTTTTTTTTACAATTTGTAACTTCTCAATTGAAAAACTATTACAATATTTATATATTTATATATATATAAGTGAATGTTAATGAAATGATATTTTAACATCAAGATCATAGTAATAAATTATTTTAATTTAACTAAATATCTTGATTCAAAATTTAAAAATACAATTATATTAAAATTTAATAAAAAAAATATTCCATTAATATTAAGATTCATAATCATTGTTTTGTTTTTAGTAAATGTTTCAGCAAATTTATTTTATAAGAGAATACAAATAAGTTTAAACAAAATTCAAAAGAAAATATAAGCGAAGACAGTTTGTATGAAAAAATTATTAAAGTATAAAAATAAAATATATATACACACGCATATGTAGAGGCGAAGGTAGGAGAGTTATGGGAGGGCAATAAACCCTCCTTCGTTGGTGTCCATAAGCTCCCATAGGGAGGTTTGTGCTCGCTGGACTCATAGAGATAGGAGCACAGCCTCCATTCCATTTTTTTCTCTGGTTTCTCTGCTGCATAATGAAGAAGACGGCCGACTGTGTTTTATTTTTTTTTTCCAATTGCCTTAATTGAAACGACGACGTTTCAGCCAAAGCAATTATATATATATTTTTAAATTCTGACTGAAACGGCTTCGTCGCAGTCAGAATTTAAAAAATATATATAATTGCTTTGGCTGAAACGTCGTCGTTTCAGCCACGGTAATTGAAAAAAAAATAAAGGTCGGGCAAAGACAGAGGCGAGTAGAAGCAGAGAAAGAAAGAAGAGAAGAAAAGAGAGGGAGGAGAGACCGAGAGAGGAGAAGCCGATCACTATCCACCGAGCAAGCTGTTGTAGGGAGGAGAGGTCGCAATCTTCGCCGGAGTCTGTCGACAGTAAGAGATAGATTATCTTAATTTTTTTAATTTTTTAAAATTATTGCATATTTTAGGTATTTTTGGTAATTACTATTTAGGTTTAGATTTTTTTTAAAAAATACCAAATTAATTATTGATTTGTTTTTGTTATATTGTGTTGTTTAATTTATTGATTTTAATTTATTAGTTTGATTTATTTAAATGTTTATTGAAAATTTATTAGTTTAGGAATTTGATTAGTATTTTTTAAAATTAGTTTTTATTTAATTTTTTTAAAGTTGTATTGTTTAATTGTTTGATTTTAATTTATTAGTTTGATTTTATTTGATGAATAAATTTGAATGTTTATTAAAAATTGAGGTTTAGATATGTGATTTGTATATTTTTAAAATTATTTTTTAAAATTGTATTATTTAATTTGTTGATTTTAATTTATTAGTTTAATTTTATTGGGTGAATAAATTTGAATGTTTATTAAAAATTGAGGTTTAGGTATGTGATTTGTATATTTTTGAAATTAGTTTTTTATTATTTTTTTAGTTGTATTGTTTAATTTGTTGATTTTAATTTATTAGTTTGATTTTATTGGATAAATAAATTTGAAAGTTTATTAAAATGTGGGGTTTAGGCATGTGATCTGTATATTTTTTAAATTAGTTTTTTTTTTTTAATTTTTAAGCTTTATTATTTAATTTGTTGATTTTAATTTATTAGTTTGATTTTATTGGGTGAATAAATTTGAATGTTTATTAAAATACGGGGTTTAGATATGGATTTGTATATTTTTAAAATTAGTTTTTTTTTAGTTTTTTTTAAGTTGTACTATTTAATTTGTTGATTTTAATTTATTAGTTTAATTTTATTGGGTGAATAAATTTGAATATTTATTAAAATGTGGGGTTTAAGTATGTAATTTGTATATTTTTGAAAATATTTTTTTTAGTTTTTTTTAAGTTGTATTGTTTAATTTGTTGATTTTAATTTATTATTTTAATTTTATTGGGTGAATAAATTTGAATGTTTATTAAAATGTGGGGTTTAGGTTTGCAATTTATATATTTTTAAAATTAGTTTGTTTTAGTTTTTTTTAAGTTGTATTGTTTAATTTGTTAATTTTAATTTATTAGTTTGATTTTATTAGGTGAATAAATTTTTAATGTTTATTAAAATGTGGGGTTTAGTTATGTGATTTGTATATTTTTGAAATTAGTTTTTTTTAAATTGTATTATTTAATTTGTTGATTTTTATTTATTAGTTTGATTTTATTGGGTGACTAAATTTGAATATTTATTAAAATTTGGGGTTAGGTATATGATTTGTATATTTTGAAATTATTTTTTTTAGTTCTATTGTTTAATTTATTATTTTTAATTTATTAGTTTGATTTTATTGGGTGAATAAATTTGAATGTTTATTAAAAATTGAATAATAATTCAGGGTAATAATTTTAAAATTCTTGAAATATATATGGATAAATTTTTTATCAAAACTAAGAGAGTACGAGATTAATCATCAAATATTTCTATCTCAAACCAGACATTAAGTAGTCAAGCAAGTGGTGAAGGAGAATCTAGTGGTAGAAAATGGAGTCAGGAGTTTACATTTGAGGATATTATTGGTGATCCGGTATTGCGTAAACCAATTGATGATTATGATGTTTGGATTAGGGATGGTGTTAGAAGACAATATTTAGCCAAATGATCTTGTCAATCTTATGGACACAATTTTTCACAAAGAGAATTTGAAAAAATTAAAAAAAAAATTAGAGATGCTTGGTTCTCTAAATATGAGTGGCTAGAATATAACATATCAAAGGATGAAGCATTTTTATTTTTGGTATTATCTTTTTAGCTCGAATAGAGGAGCTAAGCATGGAGATAATGTCTTCACAACCATTAGTGTTAATAATTGAAAAATGCATTAGAAAAAATTAATGAACATATTGAAGGGTCAAATAGTCCACATAATAATGCAAGAGTGTAATATTTTAGCTTCAAAAATTAGAGACAAAGTGTGTCTCATATGTTATCTAATCTCAGTCAAGAGCAGGAGGCTTTTTACCGGACTCGTTTGACTACTATTACTGATGTTGTTCGTTTTCTTCTATTACACGGATTGACTTTTTGTGGACATGATGAGTCAAAAACATTACTAAATAGGGGTAATTTTCTTGGACTTCTTGATTGGTACAATAAACGCAATGTTGATATAGAGAAAGTAGTTAATTCAAATGCTCCTAAAAATAATCAACTCACTTCTCCATATATCCAAAAACAAACAGTGAATGCTTGTGCTTTGAAAACTACATGAGCCATTATTGAGGATATTAGAGATGACTTTTACTCTTTATTGATTAATAAGGCTCGAGATAGTTCAGTGAATGAGCAAATGACTGTGGTATTGAGATATGTTAATAAGTCGGGATAAGTGGTTGAACGATTTATTAGAGTTGCACTTGTGAGTGATACATCCGCTCTATCTTTGAAAAGTGCACTTGATAATTTCTTTGCGAAACATGGGTTATCACTCAATAGAGTTAGAGATCAATGTTATAATGGGGTTTCTAATATACGGGGTGAATTAAATGGGTTAAAGATATTCATTTTAAATGAAAATCTCCAAGCAAGGTATATTCATTGTTTCGCTCATCAACTTCAATTGGTGCTTGTTGCAGTAGCAGAGAACAATAGATATGAGAGTAATTTTTTTTTATTATACTTCAATGATTGTGAATATGGTTGGAGCTTCATTTAAAAGAAAGAATACTCTCCGTAAAAAATAACATGATGAAGTAGTTCAACGTTTGAAAAGTGGTTATACTTAAACTGAAAGAGGCTTGAATCAATTAACAACTTTAGCTCGACCTGGTGCCACGCGTTGGGGTTCACATTATAAAACAATTGTCCGTCTTCTCTCTATGTGGTCTACAGTGAAAGAAGTTCTTGAAAACATAGCAGACGATGGTGTTGAAAGAAAAAATTGAGGGATAGTTGCGAGTTTGATTGATAAAATGAAAAGTTATGAGTTTATTTTTATTACTTTCCTAATGAATAAAGTTTTAGGAATAACAAATGATTTATCTCAAGTTTTACAAAGAAATGATCAAAACATTGGCAATGTTGTACATTTGATTGCAACAACTAAAAGATAGTTGCAGAACTTTAGGAAAAATGGATGAGATGAATTATTAAAAGTTGTTAATGACTTTTGTATAGATCATGGTGTGACCATGCCTAATACGGAAGATATTGTTTCAGGTCGTCTGCGTTTTAAGCGTGCTAATCTTTTTGTTTCTTATTATCATTACTTTCGAGTTGAAATATTTTGTCAGGTACTCTTTTCCTTTCATGAATCATTTTTTCTAATACTTAACTATTTATTGTGTTATAATCTTATTTTCTTTCATTCATTACTAGGTTATTGATTTTATTGCACAATAAATGAAGAGTCATTTTTGTAAATCAAGCACGAATTTACTTTTTTGTATTGATCGTCTTTCTCCTAGAGACTCATTCTCCAACTTCAATCTATCTATATTACTTCATCTTACTGAATTATATTCACATAATTTCTCCAACACCGATCAAATTATACTTCGGGATCAACTTAAGACCTTTATTGCTGATGTAAAATGGAATAAAGCTTTATCTAATTTGCACGATATTGGAACTCTTGCTCAAAAAATGATTGAGACATGATACAACACTGTGTTTCATTTGGTATATTTATTTATTAAGCTGGCGTTAGTCTTGCTTGTTGCAACTGCTACTGTTGAGAGAGCTTTTTCAGCAATAAACATTATCAAAATGGAATTACGCAACAAGATGAAAGATGATTTTTTGACTGACTGTTTGATGTGTTATGTAGAGAGAGATATTTTTATAAAAATTAAAAATGAAGCTGTTATGCAGCATTTTTAAAAAATGTAAATTCGTAGAATTCAATTACCACATCGCAGGCATAATTAATCTAATAATACAAATTAAATATTAAACTATTATTATATTAAATATTTAATTTTTATTTTAAATTCTTCTGTAATTTTTTTTCTTACAAAATTTAACTCCTCCATATTTTTTTTTGGTTCCATCACTGCACACATAAATACACGTGTGGACAGATAAGTATAATAGTATAGAAATTAAATGTGAGAAACCAACCTTAGATATAATATTGTTAGGTGGCAGGAGATGATACAGAGTTTTTCCACCATGGACTCTTGAGAAGAATAATGTACTCTTCTATGCTTCTTCTTCATATATCCCTATCACCACCACATTTGCAAAATTTTACATTTCCACATCCAAAGGGAAGGGAATGCTATAGTGGTTGTGGACCAAAGATTTTAGTCATAACGTGAATTATTAGTTACTCCTTCTATTTCAGTAAAATTATAACTTTTATAAAAATATATATTTTTATTAAAATTATTATTTTATGTAATGAAAAATAATTAATTTTTATAATTATAATTTTATTATTAATAAATTAATTAGTTGATTAATAGATTAAAAATTTAATAATTTTAATATTAATAAATTAATAAAATATTTTAATTTAATTAAAATAATTTATAAAATATAATAAATAAGTAAAAAATTGGACCAAAGAGTCATTAATAAATAGAGCATGACAATAGAGTAGATACGATATGATATGGTCAAAGCTATTGCATATAAAATGACATAGAAAAGGACCTAAGTGTTGCTTCGGCTTCCGACTCTTAAATGGGTTGCGGCCACTTGTCGGCCTTAAGCCTCAATCATACCCAACATCAGGCTTGCTACGAGGGGGACAAACCCATTCCCAATATTAATTTCTTCCTTTTTTTCACTTTTTTAAATACTCCCCACTAATTATATTTCATCTACCCCTAATCTCAGATTATGCCACTAAAAGTATATTACAATTCCTAATTATAGTATCCAGAATATAATTTTATATTATCTCTATGTTACAAAAAGGTTGGCTTCTTTTTGAATATAAAAAAAAAATTATCATTTTTATTTTTTATTTCATCTTTAAGATGTACTTAATATCTAAAAATAAATATAATATATTTTTATTTTATTTTTTATTTCATTTTTACAATTTATTTAATTCCTAAAAAATAAAAATCAATACATTTATTAAGAGTATGTAAAGAAAAAATATCATTTAATTTATTATACTCTAATATTTGTGAAAATTTAAAAATAATACTCCCATTATAAAATACAGTGACGTTTTCCTTTTTTATTTATATTAAAATATAATTTGATTACCTTATTTATATTATAAGTATATTATAAATTAACTATTATATTTATATTTAAATACTTTATAATTAATAATATTATATTTAATTATTTATATTTTTTTAAATTATAATTATTTTTAATATGATAAATAATTATTTTAATTTTTAATTTTTATAATAATTAATAATTATTTAATATAAATAAAAAATAAATAATTTACAGTAAAAATTTTATCTATTAATTAAATAAATAAATTTATCTCGAGGTGATAGAATAATTTTTTTTATCAAAATAATATATAATTAAAAGTGTGAGAATTTATTATAAATTTATTGTTAAAATTATATATATACTCGCTATAGTGTGATGAATTTTTATTGGTTACGATGGTAGACCACATTGATTTATCAACTACATGATTTTAATTGATTTCTTCTTCTTTTATTCTAATAAAGGACTTTGGGCCATCCTTAATTATTAGGGTTATGGGAAATTGAGAATCTCCAAGTCAATTTTTGATTTATTTTTGCCCCTTCCTTTCCTTTTCCCTTGTCCTATTGCCAATTGTACAATTCAATGATGAACCTAAAGAAGTCCGATCCATAATTATTTGTCTGGTAGTTGGAAATATTTATATATCTTTTCATTGATGTTATTTATATTAATTTTATTTAAATATGAAAATTGATATTTGTATAAAAATTTTATTTTAAAATTGGCAATCTAATAATTGAATTTTCCTTTTATATTGATTGTTAAGAGATGTAAATAATAATGAAAACTCATTTCTTCTTAATGTCTAATGATATAAAGAAAAAAAAAGAAGAGAAATAATTGATCTCAACAATATACCCAATTAATAATAATAAAATAATAAAATGGAATAATTCACCTAAAAATAATTGCATAAAGGAATAATATAACCATGATTAATTGGATAATAAAACTTTGACATCTTAATTTTTCAGCAAAATGATTGTTTAATTATAAATGTTATATTGAATCATGGAATTAATTGAATATATTAGTGCACGAACATAGAAATTAACGTGAATTGCACTCACGCATTAAAAAAAATGCACAAGATAAACGAACGTGAGTGCAACAAATGCAAATATATAATTTTTGATGTCATACTTCTATAGGAAATATTGCACACAATTCACTTTATAATTTATTTTTTATTGAAAATAGAAAAGTCAAATATAAATATTTTTTTTAACTTAATAAATTGAACTCCCTTTTCAATACAAATAAAACTTATTTCTCTACTTAATTTTATTTAAAAGAAAAACTTCATTAATTATCTATTTATATCCAAATAATTTATTAAAATGGGGCAAATAATTATAAATTCTCAATTCATAAATATATAAAAAAATATTAGAACAGAAAAGATGTCCAAATATGAAAGGAGAGGTGTGGCCATTGGATTAGAAGAGGTCTGTATCTTTGCCAACACAAGGTTCCACAGCAGGGGACACTTAACCAATTATTTCTTTCTACTGTGTACTACTACTTATTATTATTATTATTATTATTATTATTATTATTATTATTACATCTCTTCGAATTGAATTATTTATTTATTTTCGCATTTAAAAACTAAACCATTAATTGATAACAATGTGTATGCATTATCTCTATTATTTTTTCAACAATCTTTGAACATTATCAGACAGTGCAATGCAGCCTTACCATTATTATGTTGACCCAACTCCATTAAAAGATAGTGGCAGATTTAATCTTTTGATTATTTACTTGAAGTCGTATAATTTTTAAAAAATTTTAGGAATAAAAGTTATTTTAAAAAATAGATTGTTTTTCAATATATGTTAAGATTTTTAAAAAAAATTATGGGTGGATAAGGATTCAGCACTATTTATAGATAAATTATTTTTAATATGTAAATTTAGTTAAAAGAAAAAGGAATATGGAATTATATTTATTTATAATACCTAGAATACAGGTGTTGAAAAATAAATTAAAAAATTGATATTTTTTCTAATGTTAACTAATTATATATTATATTTAGTAAAATAATCCTTCAAAGTTAAAGTTTGATTTTATTTTTATTTTTAATTTTGAAAATAAATGTATGGATTGAGAGTTCCAGATATAATTTATATATATAGTTATATTAATTTATTTTGTAGCATATAAAGGTACGCTATCAATAAAAAAAATGGTCAAAAGTGAAAAAAATGTAATTTTAAAAGTGAGATAATTTGTAATTATTAATAGTATGGAAATGGAATTTATTTTCATATTAATTCAGATATTAAAGAAATGATTTGTTTTAATAGCCAAAAATAAAATCTATCTGAGTATCCCCTTCACTCCCAAAATACACTATAATGGTGTTTTATTATTATTATTATTATTATTAAGGTGGCTAGTTCGTGGTATCAATGATCTTCTTATCTGGGTTTGAGTCCAATTGTAGCAATGGATGTGACCCAACACTCAGAGCATTTGTGTGGAGAATATATAGATTAACAACTCCTTAAAAAGGAAGAAAACAAATCAAAAGACCCAATGGCATATACTATAGACAAATAGACAAATAGTAGCATACAATTAATTTTTTTTTCTTTCCTGAAGAAATAAAAAGGCGGAGATTACAAAAATCAAAAAAGGTGTTTTTGTATGGCTTATAATACATGAAAGAAACGGATTTAGAAAACAAAGAGAGAAAGGCAAGTTGATACATAACAAGCGCAGGCAAGTGGCATGTGGTGATGGCCATTGCTGGAAGTTGATTTTTTTTCTATTACGAATTTTCAAAATTTCTAAAAAATTTCAATACTATATTTAGTTTATTTATTAATTTTTAATTAATAAATGTTGGTCACAATTTCATATCCAATTTGATTCTACATATAATCGTTCAAAATTGTCCACTGCATAAATTTCGACTTTGGCTGGCCAACTTAAAGTTGCATAATTGGAATTTTCTGAGTTCCCATTGTAAATTTGCAATTAACATCTTCTGGGTACTGTCTTTGTTTAAAGAAAGCCCAAGCCCACCAATTCGTGGATCCTTATATTTTCCCATTATTTTCAATCAATTTTAATTTTTTGGAATTTTTTTAAAAGAAAATTCTACATCCACTATTCTAAAAAGAATGATTGAATGTTGCGTGTGAAAGGTTCATATTTAATTTTTCTATTTTTCTTAAAAATTTTCTACTGAATAAAGTCTCTATTTTTTTCTTTTCCTTCTTTTGTATAGATTGACACTTAAGAAAGTTGACTATAAGAAATGGTAAGCAAAGTCCATCTTTGACAAGAAGAGGAGTTTTTAAACAAAGTTGGAGAAACATAGCCATTGTGTTTGAAGATGACGTGACAAGAAATATAATGCAAGAGAGGTTTCTTTAAGAGGTAACAAAACAACCCCACCCTAACCATTTCAATGTTCATTAAACTTGGTAGGTTATGTTTATTTTCTTTTATTATATGATACAATAATTAATAATATATTTGAAAAATCATTTTCTTACAATACAATAGATGATGAGAGTAGTTGCTCCAAATTTTGTGGGGTTTGATAAAATCAACTAACTAAAAATTATGTGATAGCTAGGGAGAGCTTTGTTCAACCACGTGGGGGTGAAGTTGGTATTGTCCACATCTTTGTTTCTTGTAACAAAAATTATATATTTATTTTCAATTTCTTATAAATGAGTTGGTTTAATCTTTATTATATATATATATATATATATATATATATATATGTTGTCGTGAAAGGTTCTATAAAGATGAGGCATACCCATATGCTTCTCAGATTTTATGTTTGCTAAATTTTGAAATCTTCCAAATATATATTTTCTTGCTTTTGTTTAACTGATGTTTCATGCTGATTCAAATTAATACTCAAGCAGATAGTGATCAATTGTAATTTGAATATTTTATGTTCATTAATAATTCGTATTTTTCCAGAAATTAAGGAAATATTTACTTTCAAAATTATTATTTCATCATATATATATATTTATAAATATAATCCACATTATATATATAATGTAAAATTTTGTTCTAACTATTTATAGCGGTAAGCTTTCAATCAAACGAACCAAAATGGATTGAAATTTTAAGTAATCGAAGTTTAAAAATAAACACAACCGAATTAAACTAAATATATATATTTTTTATTTTTATTTATGACTGAATTATTTGACTAGTTATAACTTTACAATTTAAATATTATTAATCTATATATTTATTAATATAACATAAAAATCACTATTAAAACACTAAATTTTGTTATAATACTAATAATGTATTATTGGTTAAAAATTAAAATTTATATATTAATAAATTATAAATTCTGTTAGTTCGGTTAGTTCAATTACCAATATTAAAAAATAATCATACTAAAAAATAGTAATTTTAAAATAAAAAATTAAATATTTCATTATCAAAATAACTAACTTTTATTTGTTGCATTTTATTTTTCAGTTAAAAGGGAATAATATTCGAAGTAGCTATTTATCCATGGTTTGTTTAGGGCATGCTAGAAGGTATTGGGCTAAATAGCCCAACTTCATTTTGGACGGCATTGCATAATGCGAAATTTTTTTTCTTCATTTAGCTAGAAGAAGTCTGTTTTGGAAAAAGACAATTTGAGCCGAGCCCATTGTAATTCCTGTGAGGCTGTGACTTTTGTACTTTGCCATAAAATTAGGAATGGGTTTTGATAAAAATGTCAAAAAACAAAAAAACAAAAAATTAAATTTACTAGATTTTTAAAATATATTTAAATTTATAAAAATTTATGATCAGTTTTTTAATTTAGTGTATTTATATAATTTATTATGAATTTATAATAAAATTATCAGAATATATCTAATAAAAATGAAAAATTTTCTCTCTGAAAAATATTCTGATAAAATTATTTGTCCTTATTTCTTGTTAAAGAATTGCTCTGAAAAATTATCAGTCCACTCGTTGTTGCAGAGCAATTCTTTAACAAGAAATAAGGACTTCAGTTTAAATGTATCATTCGAACTTTAGGTCCCTGCAACATTTTATTGTGATTTTTTATTATATTAATCACAAAATATTATAAATAACTATTAAAATTAAACATATAACTTCACTATAAATATAAATATAAATATAAAACGTTAAACTATTTATATTCAAACTTTTATACCAATTAATAATTTCAATCAACTAATTTAGCATATATAATATCTTTTATATTTACATATTAATAATTTATTATATGTGACATGTTATCTTTATATATTAATAGTTTTATTTAATAAATTTCAGATTGAATGTGATTAGCAATCATTATTATAATTATTTAGAGTGAAAAAAAATTATTATTATTATTATATGCTAACTTTTTATTTTTATATATTAATAATTTTAATTAATAAATTATGAGAGGGAGAAACAATATAAAAAAAGATAAATAATTATAATATATGATATTTTTATATTATATATGCATTATGTGATAGCTTATATTTTTTCAAATTTTAATTTTAATTAATTAATATTACATATAAGATATTTTATATTTATATATTAATAATTTATTAAATATATAACTTTTTTTCTTTATATATTAATAGTTTTAGTTAAAAAATTATTGATAATTAATATATTAATATTTTTAATTAACTAATTTATTAATAATTTATTAAATATGTGATAATATATTTATATTTTAAATTAATAAACTTTTTATTACAATTTATTAAACTTATTAAATATATAACATTTTATTTTTATGTATCAATTACTAAATTTTAGGATAAATAACTATACTATGTAATATTTTAGTATTATACAGGGATGTTGTTTAGGCAACCAAGTTGCATATTGCAGTAAATTGTAGCAAGTTATAATAGAATTGTGTTTATATTTTGACAGTATGAATTTTCGTATGAATATTTCTGCTTAAAATCAAAAGCTAATTGTAATGTGTTTTTCTTTCAACTTTCTGTTGGTAGAAGCACTGTAAAAGAATGTTTAATATTGTTCGTGGTTGGCGTATGCAATGATTTAGAACATAGGGAGCGTCGGAGTGATCAGCATGGCGTTCTTTGCATATTTTATGTATATACGGAATAAATGATAATAATGTTGGCTAAAACTTTCTATTTAGTCCTTAAAAAGCAAATAATTTTTCTGCACTATGTTGCGGTAAATAATATTTTGTATTATTTTAAATAAAAAATAATTTATCTATTAATATAATTAAAATAAAAAATAGTATTATATGTATAAATAAGCATAATATTAGATATTTTCATATTCACATATTTAAATTTATTTATAATATGATAAGCCTAATATATTAAAATATTTTTTAAATTAATTCAAGATTTCATTGTTAAAAAATAAAATATTAATTTTTAATTATATTACTTTATTTAAAATTAGAAAAATGATTAAAATTAGTAATTTGAATATAAAAGAAAGAGAATTCATTGCTTATTAATTTTTTTGGAGTGAGAAAAAAATTATACATTTATTTAAAAATAATACGAGCAAAAAGAAATAAAAAATGATAAAAAATAAATATATTGAAAATCAAATTAAGTTGTATCATAAAAATATTTTTCTTGAATCCTAAAATTTGTTTATTTAACCACCATAATCTCACCACCTCCTCCCAACCTTCAGTTTCAGTAAATTGGCATACATTTTTAGACCCACAATGAAAAACCCAATACTAAATCCTCAAACTCTTCAAAATATCAAATTAATTTTTATAAGTATTCAACAAGGGCATTCAGAGAATTTATTAATTAGAAAAATAAAGGTATAAATTTGGCTTAGATGTAGGGTTTGAGATTTTGATTTCACTATAATTTAAAGAGGGACAATTATTAGAATTTTTGGTAAGAAATGAAGGATTAACTATGGTAATTGATGACATCTTGGAATTTAATTATGGATTAACTATGGCAATCGATGATATCTTAGAGTTTTTTTTTTTCTCTTACAAATGTAGGATGACTTCAAAAATTGCATGGATATCATACTATCGTAGGAAATATCGACCATATCATACTGTAATCATCTCTTAATCCCATCAGGAGGAACTTCTACAATGGACACTCCTAGAGGTAAGCCAAGCGCAAGCGATGTCATTCAATCCGCAGCAAAATTCACCTCCTATTCGTATGTTTTATGGTAACTCTCCAGTCAAGACCAAGAAGATTCTTAATACTCGTAAAGGGGTAGCATCCACCATTGATCAACTCTACTGCACTTCTAAATTCTAAATTTTTTTTTACCCAAGCCAGGCTCAAGCCCTGATAGATACCCCATGCTCTGGTAATAGATCACCTTCCTATGTTCATTACAAACCCTCATGCCCAAACTCCATTATGATCCTTGATAATCCCTCTCCACTGCCCCTTTGTCTGTTATTTTTTAAAGCACCATATGTGTTAAGCTTGAAGGAGCCAGCTTTCGGAGTTAATTAAACTGAAATAACATATTATTAATTACATATGGATTTTAGACATACATCTACTGATTGTAATAATTAATTACAACGGTTGTAGCATATAATTATTCCATCTACTGAGCGTGGATATAGTAGAATCGTCATTCGATGAGAATATAAAAGGGTAGATTGGTTTATCAAATGATTATTGATGAAGAAGACCGATCCAAATTTACAGGGACAATTAAAAAGTGAAAATAAAATAATAATAAAAACAAAATTTTAAAAAGTCATTATTTCAAAGACGATGATTCACAAAGTCTACTAACAACTAAAATTAAAAAAAAATGAGTTAAAAAATAAAATAATAGTTAATAATTTTAATTTGGTGTATTATGTAAAAAAGTTAAAAAAAGATGATATTTACATTATTAATTTATTTATTTTAATTAATAAAAATTAACAAACAATAAAAGGCCAAAGCATTAAAAAAAGAAAAAAGCAACAAATAATAAATAATTATAGAAAAGAAAAATGAAAAAACAATGGTAGTAAAAATAAAAGAAAAACAAAAGAAAAAAAAAAAAGAAGAGGGTAAACTTCAGACGAACCACTTCAAGGTTCGATCGACAAGAGACAAGTTTGAGAGTTCCTTTTGTGAAGGTCAAGTTGTTGATCTAGGACTATTGGGTCTTTGACTTTAGTCCAGGTGATGGGTTTCCATTTTTCAAGTTGTCTAAACTAGTTTTTGTGAAGGTTATGCCTTAAGGAGAGCTGAGGTTTTGCTCTTCAGTAGTCTTTTCAGTCGTCGTTCTGTTTTTGTGGTTTGAGTTTTTAGTTGTGTTTGTAATTTTTATTTTAACAGTAGCTGCATGTGTCTTTGATCTCTTTGTCTGGTGCTCCCTGATCTCTTTTCAGTTTTCTAGTCTATTATTTAGGTCCATGGTTTGGACCTAGTTATCTGCTTGTAACCCTTTAGAGTTTGTCAAGCTGTTCTTGAGAACTTGTCAAAGGTTTTGGTGGAGCATATTGGTTTTAGTTCAGGGAGCTTCGTTTTATCTTTCACGTTGCAGTATGTTTACTTGTTGGTTGTCGAGGTTGTTGCTTTGTGGTCAGATTTTGGAGAGTTTGTTTTTCATGTGTTTTTAAAAATATTTTCAGGACATTTCCTTTTTGTTAAGAGAGTCCAACGGTGGTTGATTACGTCCTGGTGGCTATGGTGGTTGGTCCGGCCAGTTGTTTTTAATACTCTTTTGAAAGCTCATGGTGTGCAAGCAGAAGCCTCTCAATCTTTCAAATATTGTCAGTTGGCGCAGAAGGTCAAAATTAGTGATGCCTTTCCCCAATTAATTTGTTTTCCTGGGAGTATTTTCAATTCAGGGAGCGACTTTATTTCCATGTCTTAGAGTCATTGGCTTCTTTTTCAATAAGCCACTTGTCATCTTTAATCCAGATCCTCATCAAGATTGATATCCACGACTCTTTATGAATTGCTGGACAAAGAGTTTATGGTTTATATCTCAGCATTGCAGAAAATCAGTAATTAAGTTTGTTTGTCTATTCATTTTCAAAAAAAAGTTTGTTTGTCTATTTAGTCTCTATATGCTAATTCTTTATTGTACCTCGCCTGAGACTGTTATTGTTTTAGTTCTATTTGATGAAACCGCATAAAATGTAGTTGATGGGCGTACTTCTGTTAGGATCTCTTGGAGTAAAGCTCCCCTCTCCTTATCGGAGTTTAACTATTGTATTGAGGTTTCTTTTTAATTTTTAACATCATCTCTTTTCTGAACAAAAAAAAAAAAACTTTCACAGGTAACAATATTTTTATGGTTCTTTTAATATATATATTTATTAATTAGTCTTTCAATAGTTGATGATCACGGTGGCCGATGAATAACATAATTTACTCACTAATTTTTTATACATTCTTATTAATAATATAAAACAAAAGGCACTGTTGTAATACAATGATTAACTTGATTCAAATCAAATAGAAATAAAATTATTAATAATAAATAATTATTTGCTGTTAATAAAGTTACTAATGACTCCCTTTTATATTTGGGCTCCTAACAAAGTTTTGCTTCAACTCCAAATCTAATTGCTATATTTTCAAGTAGATTAATGATGTTGGTAAATTAATATATGCGCAACTTTATCGGCTAATGCATGTGTACCTTTATTTAAGCATCATCATTAACAATATTTCATAAAATAAAAAAAATAAGAGAAGAAAGAAGATAATAGAAGATTAAGAAATTCATATATATATATATAATCAATTTTTTAATATGCTATATAAAAAAAAATATATATTTAAAAAAATTAAAAATATTATTATTATATAATATTTTTAAAATATTTAAAGTTATAAAATATAATTATTATTTATTAAGCATAGTTAATTTAATAATATAAATTAATTATTAAATTATTATAATATTAAATATTTAATTTTATAGTAAATTTATCTGTAATTTTTTTTATAAAAATTAAATCCTCCTTCTCAATTATTTTATGCCTAAATCACTATATATAATATAAAAAAATTAATTTATATAATATCAATAATTAAGTTAGTATAAAATTTACGTATAATAAAATTAATAATTTTTATATTTGAGATTTAATTAAAGCATTAAAATATATAATGAAAATCAATTAATTTAATGCTAATAATCAAATTAAAATATAATTAATATAGAAATTACATAAAATAAAATTAACAAATTTTTTTATAAATTTTAATTAAAGTATTGAAATATATAATGCAAATAAATCAATCAATGCAATATTAATGTCTTTTGTAAAATTTAATTAAAATATTGACATGTACAGTATAAATAAATTAATAAATATAATGATAATAATCAAATTGGAGTATAATCATTGTAAAAATTATATGCAATGGAATTATTTAATTTTTTTATAATATTTAATTAGAGCAATAAAGAAAAAGAAAATACAGAAAAAGAAAAAAAAAGAAAAAAAATTTTCTGCTGGTTCATACTATATTTTGTTGTATTTATTTGCATGTGTTTTATATAAGAAATAAATTCTAACAATTACATCATATAAACATATATTGCTCAAAAAACAATTACAACATATAGCATGAATAATTTTCCTTTAACAAACATAGAACAAAGATAAAGATTAAAAAAAAAAGTGTTTTCAGCAAAATTTCTTTGCTTTTGTACATTGGATAAACGCGGACCGAAGATAAAGATAAAAAAAGGTGTTTTTCAATAGAAATTCTTGTTTCTACATTGGGAATAAAACAAACATTTAATCATTACCTGTAAAAGCATTAGAAACTAATAATAGCATGTTAAAAATTTAAATTTAAAATAAATGATAAAAATGAAATAACAATTAATATATAATACAAAATCTATATTTATTTTTCATAATAATAATAATAAAAATCAATAAAATATTCCTCTCACTTTGGATCAAATTGATTCCTTTAGTAGTACTCAAATTAAAAAACAAGATTTTATAAATTAAAATTTGTAATAATTTACAACTAATTTTTAATTTCACAACCATATAATGAAAAATGACTTTTGAAAAATATTTTTCACGACAAATTATTTTTAAAAACAAATTCAAAATATACTAAAATTACAATATTAATAAATAAAAAAAGTATCCATTAACATATTAAGGAATAAATTTAGATTGATGATCCAATCCCGCATCGGGTACAGCCTAACTCAAGATTACCTTTTTGAATGGAAACGATCCCAAGTAACAACAGGGTTGTAAAGATGCAAAAGCACAAAAGTAAGATACTCGAATGGGATGACTTATCCATTGAAATTGAAATTGAAATGGGGCAAGCAGACTGAGAGTTTCAAATCTCTAGGGAAAACACAGTTTGCAAAAAATGGGAGAAACATCTTCTTTCACCTGCTAAACGACAGCCTGACATGACAGCCTCATTTTTTTTTCTGACCACAAAACACAGACGAAAAATTAGAAAACAAATAAACCAAACAAAAACCCTATTCGACTATTACTTTGGTGGCAGCCTCCTCTCCAGATTTTCCTCCACCAACTATCACTGATTTCGCCACTTTTCATTGTGTCAGGGCATGCACCCACACCGCCTGCTATAGTATTTTCATCATTGTTAACCTATTTATTTTTTATATTTATATATTTCTTATTTTATATATATATATATATGTACAAATTTCAATTTTTTTTTCTATGATTTGCTCTTTATCCATGGATCATAATCTCGCGTAGTTCATGACAATCAAAACCCTCTATAGATGTTACTGTACGTTCAAAGAAATTCAAACAACAACGTAATTTTATCAATTTTTTTTGCAATATGTGTATAGTTTAATTAATTTGATTACATCTCCTGTTAAGTTATTAGTTCATATTTTTGAAAGATAACTCAATATATATTATGAGGAAAAATTCTATCCTAGACATTTTAGAGCATCTCCAAGGAGGCGTTATATTTTTTATTGTAGCTTCAATGCAGTGTTATTTTTTACTCTAAAATAAAATTTATCTAACATGGTGTGCCACTGTAACAGCATTACTCTCTTTTTTTTAAATATATATTATAAATTATATTTTTAATATTATATATTTAATTTTTATTTGATAAAAATATATTAATCACACTAGTTAAATTTTATTTTTTTAAATTAATATAAAAAATAAATTATTTTCTAATTTAATTTTAAGTATATATAAAATTAAAAATATTGAATTAAAAATATAATTTTAATTATTAAAAAGATAAAATTAAATAACTATTAAAATTAAATATTTTTAAATATATGTTCTTGTATTTTTACTTATCTTTAAAATAAATAAAATATTTATGGCATTTAAATATCATATTTTAATTAGATTTTAAAATTTTTTATTAAATAATTATTTTAAATTAATTTTTTACAAATTAAATTATAATGTTATAATTAATTTAATAAAAGAGAGTGAAAGAAATATTTTATGTAATAGAGAGAATATATTTTTTTGGAGTTAAAAATAGTAAAAATGGGTTAGATATGTAAATAGTAAAAAATGCACAATTTATTTTCTTTTTAGTATTAAAGATATTTTAAAATAGAGTTTGTATTGGAAATGGCCTTAGGATAGTTCTTCGGTTGATGTCATATTGACACTTTTTATATAATAATAATTATTTTAATTTTTATTGAGATATATTTTATTTTTATTCAATTATATTATATTTTTTAAAATAATTAATAAAAAATAAAATATTAATTATTATTTAAAAGATAATAATATAACACAATATATTTCATATTAGAATCACATTTGAAGAATTTACTTATTTAGTGAAATTTGATTTCCAAGAACTTGAGTTGTTGATTATAGTTAAATATTTCATTAATAAATATATTTTGCCATTGTCCAGTCATGAACTTGATAATTAAGTATTACAAGCAATGTTTTTAGTTATGAACTTGATAGTTAAGTATTACAAGCAATGTTTTTAGTTATTTTTTTTGTTATAAATCATAAATAATTTTAAATTTATTTATATAAAACTTTAAGTGGAAATTTTTGATATATATATTTTCAAAGGCGTATTTTATAAAATATATATAGTACAAAAAAAAGTTTTCCCAGTTCCATGAATTTGCAGTAAGGGGGAGATAAATCAAAAAAACCCAGAGTACAAAATCAAAAGGTTTAGAAGTTCCTGGTCAAAAAAAAAAAGGCATAGAAGTTTAGCCGAACAAAGTGTGCTTGGGGATGGGGTTGTGGTAAATGCCTTTTCAAAGTTGAAAAGACGCGTATTAATTATATATATATATACAATAGCCAAATAGGCAATCATAACCCAGAACCCAGCAAAAGGAAGAGAATTTCTTGCTTGTTTAAGTTGTTTAAAGCAATTTGATTGTCACCGTATAATATTATAATGAATGAAGTGACAAACCAAGTGGGGCATTTGACTCTTCTACACAAAACATAACATCCCAAACCCTAATTTAAAAAACTTCACAACTTATAACCATAGCACTGTGGTCCTTTTCCTTGCACGATTTTAGCAAAAACATCAAAGCTATGGTCTGATTCTGATGAAGATCATAGGAAAAAAGAACCCATTTGCTTGATATATAATATAAATTTATATAAGAACTGGGCTTTCTCAGGATTCTGAGTTTTTGCATGGCTCAAGAAAGAACTAAAATATATAATAACTTTACACTCTGCAGAAACATGTCAAATGGCAAACTGAATACTAAACTGAGATTGAAAACAGAAGAGATTGTAAAATTGGGAATATTTCTATGGAGAAAATGTGCTTTTCTGCTGATAGTCCCGATCCACGCTTTTTTCCCTTATTTAATGCTGGGATCAGTATATCTTTGTTTCTCTCTCTTGGTTGCTCAAATGTCTGGAGGTTTCACAGGTGTTGTGTGACACTAATTTCTGCTTCGTTACACGTGTATTCTTAAAACTGGCTGCTTATGTCACAATGATCATTTATACCTCTAATTAATCTGTTCTTTTATGGCAGATTAAATAAAAAATTATAGCAAAAAGTTTTTATAATAAATATTGTTATTACAAAATAATTGAAGTTTTTTTAACATATTTTTAATATAAAATAAATTTTTACCAATAAATCAAATAACATATCTATAAAATATAAATAAAAATATATAATTTTAAAATATATTAAATATGTATAAATAATAAAATAATTCAAAATCCTTAAATTTCATAAATTTTTTCGATATAAATAATAAATAGTTATAATATATCTCATTTATTTTATGTGTCATTTATGATCACTTTTTATATAAAAAAATATTTATATTTAAAAAAAATAAATAATTTTAATTAAATAATGATAAATTTTTATACATGAAAAAAATAAAATTTTAAAAAATCAACAAATTTCCTTATGCTAAATGTCAAGAGCTCTTCTTTATTTTTTTTTCCTTTTTTTTTCTGCGTAAACAATGGATTTTCATGAAATTAGGGGAAGAGCCATGGTTTCCTTAATTAGTGCCGTAGCATTGTCCTTGCTCTGGGATAGTGTTCTGTGTAATGACAATATTATGATAGAATCATAGAATTATGTTTAAAGTTAATTATCCTATTTCCTATGATTTTAAAGGAATAAAAAAAAAGATATATATATATATATATAAATATTAACGGATGCTAATTAAAACAACAATAAATACTTTATTTATGCTTAAAATTATCAATATGACATCCTTTAAAAGGACTCATCATTAAAATAAAATTTAATAATAATAAAACATATTTCAATAAAAAATAAAATATCTATTATTATTTAATAAATGCTAATGTGACACCTATTGATATATTTTTGTTTAATTTTTAATTTATTATTCCTTTTATTCCATAAAAATATACCTGCTTTTCATTTTTTAAATATTAAAAAATTAATTAATTTTATTAAAAATTTAAATTTATTTATATATATTTTCTATTATATACTTACTTTATCATAAAATGCATATAATAAGTAACATTAAATAATGATATTATTAAAATTTAATATGTCAACTATGTTAAGTAGCCTATAATTTATAATGGGCAAAAAAAAAATAAATCGATCTATTTAAAACAAAAAAAAAGTATTTATTAAATATTAACTAGGTATAAGCTCATGCCATGCACGAATTTATTTATTTATTTTTTATTATATTAAAAAAAATTTAATATTAATTTCAAAAGTTGGTTGAATATAATAAAATTATCATTTTATTGAATTATCATATAGTAGTGATGCAAAACTTATGTATTTTATAAAGAATTTTTATACAATGCCTATCTTTATTCCTATCAATTATAAATTTATTTTGCCAAATATACATGTAATTAAACATTTGAATGAATAATAGATATGATCCTAAGAAGAATATTGTTGATTTATTTTCCACTTATGCTCATTTCAAACTGAATATTTTTATATGATTTTGGCATTTTTTTAAGTATTGTTCAGAGATTGATGTTTTTAGCATTTTATATTGATTTGCAAGTTTATAGAATAACTTAGAGCTGCATAATAAATTACATAAAAACTCAAAGATATAAAAAAATTGTTTGATAATTATATATTTTTATTGAAATGCAAATCTTACCTTATTGAGAATATGAAAAATTGTGAAGTCTGCATAGGATGAAGGTGCATAAATAATAGTAATTTTTAGCCATTAATGTTAATTAATGATTTTAGTCAAGAAGTGAATCAACAGTTTTAATTAATAAATTTTGGAATAAATATAATTAATAATTATTAGTATAATTTTAAAAAACGAAACTGAAATTTTTGTTGACTCTTTATCTTCCCTTCTGGGTTTAATGTGATGAGTAATGATTATTAATTAATAATTTGCATTTAATCAAAGTGTAAGAATTCCATTGGTCCATTGTAGACATTTATTGCTACAACGGTTGTAGCGTATAATTATTCGTATAAAAGGCTATAATTTTTTCCTATGCTTTTATATATTTAATAGATTTGAAAATTGAAAAGTTTGCATTTGACTTTATATTTATTAACTTTGGCCAATTTTCAATGCATATTAATCAATTATAAATAATCAATTTATTTGTATTGATGAAAAAATTTAATAGTAATATATTTTTTCACGTGTTATGAAAAATATTATAAATAACTATTGAAATTAAATATATAACTTCTCTATAAATATAAAATTTTAAATTAAACTAATTTATTTTTAATTTCACAACTTGATATTTTATTAATTAATAATAAAACATACATATATTTTTTATATAAAAAATTATGAATTATATAAAAAAATAAAAATTCAATCAAATATTTTCAAATAAAAAAATATGAATATAAAGATTTATAGTCATAAATTTATATTAAAATTGATATTATTATTATTACATATTTATTTATGCATAACTAATTTGCTAGGAATGTTAAAATAATTTATTTAATAATTTAAAATTTTAAGTTTCTAAAAATATAAAAATAAATTATTCTTATAAATAAATTATTTAATTAATAATTAATTTATTAAGATGGTTAAAAATTTTATTTTTCTAATTTTTTAAATTTAAAAAAACATATAAATCAATTAATATTATAAAATTAGGTTAATATATGATTAATTTATATAAGATTAAAATCTGTAAATATAATTTATTTTATTAATATTATAAAATTATGTTAATGTGTAATTATTTAATAAAATACTAAAAATTATAAATATAATTTATTTATTATTAATTTTATATAAATTATTAAAATTAAATCAAAAATTAATTTAAAAAATTGTGAAATAATATATTTTAAAATATTAATGACGTGATAGCTTCAAAACACTTAATTATTTTCATAGCTTTTTTAAATATAACATAGATATTCTAAGTTAATAATTAATTAAATTTGTTAAATATATAATATTTTATTTTTATAGATTAACAATTTTAATTAATAATTTAAAAAAAAACTTTGAGGTAAAATATTTTAATATTATATATTTGACTTGATAGTTTAAAATATTTTCATTTCACTTAGCCTTATAAATATCTAGTACAAAAACATTAAATTAAACACTCAATAAAAATATATGTAAATTATATTTTTAATTAAAATAAATAAGTTTTTATTTATTATATATTTTTACCATATATTACAATAACAAATGAGATCAATAATTGAGGAAAAAAAATCGAATGAGGCTTTGAACTAAAATATTTTCTAATTATCGTAGTTGTATCATATGTTAAAAAAAAAACACAAAAAAGAAGAAGAGGAAAAAGGGCAAAGTCACTATCATAATCACTATGCTGCAGAGGCGAGACAGAGAGAGGACGGCAGATTACAGACAAGATTGGTGTTACTCCAGGGGCAGAAAGGTATGTGTGTGCAGTGTGCATCAGTGTATGGATCTCTCTCTCTCTCTCTCATATAACGCCGCCATCAGTGTTGGGAACCTTCTGCCCTTTCCCTTCCCCACCTTCTCTTCTCTTTGTTCTTCTTTATTTCAGATATCGTTCTCTCTCTTTTTACTTTGCCTTATAACATATACACATTTTCTTAGTAGCTTCTTATTTTTACACTGTGCCACAGTCCTTCTTCGTCAATGGCTTCCCCAACATCAAACCCTAAGCCTTTAAACCCACATGCTTGTCCCTTCCTCAAAACTGAGAAAAATTCAATTTCAAATTCTTCTGCTCTCAAAGCAGAATTGATCTTGCCAATGAAACCCTTTTTTCCTCCCAAAGTTTCCACCCTTCAGCCCCTCCCTCAACCGCCACGAGTGGCGCAGCCAGTAGCACCATCTATGTCTGATGGGTTCGTTTGCTACACAGACTACATCTATCATCAGCCTACACCAAGTTGGTTATACCCAGCTGTACCCACTGTTCTTTACAATACCTATAAGCAACCCTTGCCTACTTCCTCTGTAACCATTTATTCTATTCCAATGGAGAAAGAACACGCTAGATATAACGCCAACACGCAGCCATCAGTGTGTAACTCGGGTGTTTATTGCCCAAAATATGAGAATGGAAATGGGTCTGATTTGAAGCAGAAAAGGATCAAGGGTCTGCTTAAATTTGGGGTATTGGGTGGCAGAGAGAGGAGGGAGAATAGGAATAACAATAGACAAATAGTACCGAGAATGAGGGTACAGAGAAAGGAAAAATCAGATTCCTTTGGAGAGGAAATTTGGTTACCTAAAAACCTCGACTCTAATGAGAAGAGTGAATATACTGGAACAAAGAATAGAACTGTGATCAAGAAGAAAGGCAGCTTTAATGGTGCGACTTCTCCTTCTGATAGCACGAGTGGTGAAGGGAAAACCAGTCTGATGATAAGAAATATTCCAAATCAGTTCGAGTATGTTTATTTTCTTTGTTTTCTTATGGTATTTTTTTTTGGCTTGATCACTGTTCTGATTTACTCGGTAGTTTTAACCTTTGCTCTCCAGGAAGAAGGGGAAGGAAATTAATGGTTCATTGTTTCATCTCAATTTTCTTTTTTTGTGTTTCCGTCGTTTTGTGCTGTTGCTGTTGTACACCGGTCAATGTGTTTCCTGATTATAAATGAATGATAAAAACTTTCAAGTGGTGTTTTTACTTTTTATGCCATTTTTATATATGCATTTATGAGCATGCAAATTAATGAATAAATTAGAATCTTTTATTCATTAAAGGCGCTGCTTGTTTTGTTTGTTTATGGTAATGGAGCAGAAGGCACGATCTGCTGCAAATTCTGGACAACCACTGCCTGGAGGAGAACAAAAAAGCTAAGTTACATTCTGATCCATTCAGGTCTGAGTACGATTTCCTCTATCTGCCTATGGACTTCAGGTAGTTATACTATTAGCCTCTTAATAATTTTTTCACTTGTAATTCTTAATTGTTGGTGTAATTATTGAAATTTTGGTGTGAGTAGGAACCGGGCAAATTATGGTTATGCCTTTGTAAATTTTACAAATTCAGTTGGTGCTTCAAGATTTGCAAAGGCGTTCCATAAATTCGAGTGGGAAGTTTCTGTTAACAAGAAAACCTGTGAAATTTGTTGTGCTGTGATTCAGGTTAATCTTAATTAATAATTCTTAATGGTCCATATGGATCTTTCTTTTTATATCATTGACCAAAGCTTTCTACTTTTATGAATGGAAACTCGTCCATTAAAATAATATTACAGGGAAAAGAAAGCTTAAAAAACAATTTCAAGAATTCGCTGTTTCCTTGTCACACCACCGAGTACCTGCCTGTAGTTCTGGAACCACCTCGTGATGGGTTTATCCATTCAAAGCCTAATGTTGTAGGAAAGCGGAGCAGCAGCGGCGGCATTGGGAGCGGTGCGCCGGCGAGAAATTCAATCAGTAAAGAAATCTTGACGAAATGAAGTTTCTGTTCAGAAAATATATTTGATTATCTGTGAATAATTATGTTAGGAAATCGAAGAGTCGTGTGTTTTTCAAAATTTCTTGGACTCGGTGCTTACGGGTAATCAACTTTTTAGGGTTAATGGTTGAAGTGATACTGGAATGGCCCGTGTTTACTTTGTCTCCCTTGATGGAGGTGGGCTTTTTAGCCGGTTCTAGGGTGAAATGCAAACATGGGTTATTTTTAGTTTTAGTTTTAATTTTAGTTTTAATTATAGTTTACGAGGTAGAAGATGGATTGCTTGATGGTTTCTTTTGAGGAAATCGTCAATCTTTTGTTTCCAATATCTCCCCAAGTTTCAAAATCTAGGGTGAATTGGAAACGTTAGATTGGAAGTTGTATGATTTTCTACTAGTTAGATCTAATTAAGAACCTTGGTAATATTCGCTATGTTATATATTTGGTGGCTGTTTTTTTTAATCAAGATGTAATCTCTTAAATATATATGTAATCGTGTGTTTTTTTTTTTATGATTTGTCTATGCTTGGGTCATTATTTGATTACGTTATGAAGATTTATGGTGAATGGGATTAGCAGATTAGGGTTTTAGCACCGTACATGAAGTCCGCAAGGCGGGCATAAATACAAGAAATCCTTTACTATGGCAATTAACTAAAATTAAAAAAAAAATGAAGAAATTAGCAAATAAAAATAATAGGTGAGAAATTTCTAGTAATTTTTTTTCTTTTATTTCAACTTAAATTATTAGTGTATTATGTATTATGATATGGTATTTTTTAACTGAATCTAGTGGTGGAACTAATCTCTTGGAAAGAGGGGGATAAAATTTTTTCTCAATGTATATAAAGAGAATATGGGGGGTTGAGCTGTTCTGGCTGATAGAAGTTTACCTAAAAAATACATGTTTGACGGTCGGTAAAGACGGGTCATCTTCATGTCACAATGCCCATATTTGTTCATTGTAGCTGAAATTTATAAGTTACTTGTTTCATTTTCTCTTATTTTCAGTTATCAATCTTTTTTTTTATTATTTTTGTCTAACTAAAGATTTGATGAACTGAACATTCTGGATATTAGCAAAGATAAAATTTTGTCAAAGTTGATACAAGCTTGTAAATTTTGTTATATGTACCTAATCAATCCATTGAGAGTACATTGCATTCATGAAGCACTACAAGAAAATTTGTATTTTGCAACACTTAAAAAAGGTGTTTAGCGGCGATTTTATCAAGCCATCGAAATAATTGTTGCAAAATGATGTTTAAAGATAATTTTTTAACCGTCTTATTAATTTTAATTTTTTTTTAAATTATACAACGGTTGATAAAACTGTCGCTATATTTTTTAATCGTCGTAATCTGTTTATATGATTTATATAATTTGTAGTTTACGATAATAGTAAACTGTCGTAATATTTTTATATATTATATTAATTCTCGACGGCTTTTAAAGTCTTTATATATTTATTGCTACGGTTTGTAAATGATGTAATTTACTCTATATATTTTATATTATGTTTTTTGTGACAATTATAAAAGTTGTAATTTTTAAATATATTTTTATTATTATCTTGTAGCGATTGTAATAGTCGCCAATTTTAATTAGTTTTAAAAAATAATCATTGTAATAATTTAAAATCATCACTCACATTTACACACATGTATTTATATTTATGCACATGTTTCATATTTATATAATTTAATCAATATGCACATCTAATAATATTTCTCATCATTATTCAACAGGAGGAACAAACTTCAATATTATAGTACCCAAAATAACAAATTATTTAGATCAAATACATAACATTAAAAAACCACCATAACTATATTACCTCAAAATAAGCATCCAAATAACAATCAAATTAAATTCAGCTTCTACTTCAAACAAGAATTAATAGAAGTAGAAAATTATTAAGAAACCAAATCTCAAATCCAACAAAGACATTTATAATACTAAGGGGCACCAAGTTGATGAACATCTTCATAAATATTTGGGCTAGCAGATGATGATGGTCTTGTAGTTGCTAGTGAGTCTTGCATACTCCCTTCATCACGTGCCTAATATAGAGAAATATAATTATTATTCTAAAGTCTATTCAGTTAATAATTAATCAACTTATAAATAACAAAAATAGATACCTGGAATAATTAATAGAATATTTAAAATATTTTATATTTTTTAAGAACATACCATTCTAGAGAATAAATTTGTAAACTCAGCAGGCACATCCCTATCAACATTTTGTAATAGATATGTTAATACTCCTTGAAGCACTCGTTGCATTACAGTTTCTGCTTGCAATTAAGACTCCAATTTGTGCATTCTTTCTTGCAACTGAACGCTGGCAGTTGAAGATTGTGATGATATCATCCTGTTAAATGTATGACTCGTACTGCCTAAGACTTGAGAGGTTGATGGAACTAATCCTTATACTCGAATTCAGTTTTGATGCTCTTTTTCTAAAACTTTAGCAAGAGAATCTTCATGTGAAAGGAATCGGGGTGAATAATCTTCAGACTCAATCTGTAAAATTTTTTCCTATATCAATGCAAAAAATAATCAAAATTTGAAGATAAATATTATTTACACAAGTACTAATATATTTAAAAAAAATAAGAGGAAGTGTTTAAAATACTTAAGTTGATCTCTCTAGCTTTATTACAAACATAGGATCCATCCTTTTTTTAGTGGGTCACAACATATACCTCTCCTCTACTTATAGGTCTCCCACGTTCTTGCTCCTATACCGATGTAAATATTTTAATTTATATGGAACTAAATCCTTAAGTTGGAGAGTAAATCATTAATTACTAACTCAACTTTTCTCCTAGAATTGCTTTTAGATCCTCTAGTATGTGGGATAGTTAGCTTCTTTCGATTTTCAAAGTTCTTTGCACATTTTTTTTGTTAAATCACAAATAAGAACATGTTAATTTGAGACATGTATGAATTTAGTATACCATGTAAGTAATGTTACATTTGCCTTTTCATCTAGCCGGTAATCTATGAAAAATGTTGATTAATTTTTGATGGCTGCTTGGCAATATTAGCATCTATGAACACTATAAGATCATAAAACTCATGAAACAACTTATGTCTGCTTTCCTTCCATTTTCTTCCAACGTTTTACAAGATATAGTACTTAGCAAATTAATCTTCCATGTGTAGTTTTGCCTTTACAAATAATAGTAATTTGTGTCAAATATGATAAATTATCCTACATATAATATAAATGAGATTAAAACATTAATTTATATACTTTTATAATATTATTGAACATGCTTTCCTTGTATATTTGTGGGACTTTATGCCAAGGCTTATATCCAATGAGAAATGAGTTAAAATAAGATCCTATATCTCCTAAAAATTCTCCTAGAAGACCAGCATCCTCTCCAATAGATTTATGCTCGGCATTGAAAGATATTATGACTTTTATTCCTTCTAAAAGTTTCCAAATGTCTTGTACCCTCATATGAGCTTCTTTGATGGTGCCATGATCATCTAAGGTAAAAGAAAAATAAATATTGGTAATATTATGTTTAGAATTATAAAAATCATAATACTATATATATCAAACTTATATTACAAACCAATTATATTCACAGTCCAATACTTTCTTAATTTACGCCCAGAATTAAATGACTTTGATTAAGTACAGATGGAAGAGGCTGGGATGAATTAGATGGTTGAGTCTCAGATGAAGCAGCTAAGTGTGGATGGGATGGAGCAGTTGCTATGGATGGGATGAAGTAGCTGACTGTGTTAACTGTGGATGGGATGTAGAAGCTGACTGTGGATGGGATGGAGCAACTGATTGAAGCTGTAATGGAGTAGATGACTGTAGCTGAGATGGGGCAGATGATTAAAGCTGGAATGGAGTAGATGATTGAGATACACCAATTGATATAGACTAATCACTTGATCTTCCATATTTTGATTTAGTTGAGCGCTCCACTGGCTCTGAGACAACTTAAAAAAATTTAGTTCTAGGCATCCTGCATAATTGAACACATGCCAATATGTTAAATTACAAAAAAAAAATTATATGAGACATATAAAATGCTATATATCAAAAGTAATTTATTATGACAAATATAGTTAATTCTTATCACATTTTCATTTTTAACAAATCTTCCCTAGTCAATGGCAAGTCTCTATTATCATTTTCAAACCACCTATCTAAGTCTTGTTGTTGATAAGGAACATTTTCATAACATGAGTCTTGATTTTCATCTTCACCCATGTCATATAAATCTCTTGGCTTTAAGTGCACAACAATGCTCCATTCTTTATCCACTTCATCCTCCATGTAATACACAAGTTGTGCCTCCAAAGCTTTAATGAATGGTTCATGATCTTCATGATCACCGATATATGTTAATCGAGAAAAATTGATGGATGTGAAACCTAATTCATCGATCTTTATTCCTCTATTAGTAGTAGTGTTTGCCCATTGATATTTAAATAAGGTCACCATGAAACGATCATGATAATTTAACTCAATTATATCTGTTAGCTTTCCATAATAAGGAACATCTCCTTCATTGCAATTACTATCACAACTGCTTGCATAGCTTCTAGTTTGAAATGATCCAAAGACCCCACTATTTTGAGTTTTCAAGCATTCTTCTCATGATATTGTTTGGAATTTGAATCCATAAACATTATAAGCACTAAACCTCCTGGCATGAAAAAGTAGTCCTCATGCTAAAAATATGATATCATTTGGATGTGATCCGTTGACATCATTCATAATCTATTATGAAAATGAAAATCATTTTGCATGAAAAATGATTTAGTTAAATAATAAAGTGAATGATGATAATAACCTATGCACTTATACATTTCCTAAACCAATAAATGAATCCTCTATAAACAACCTTATCTATTTGAACTTGCAATCGCGTGCGACTCCTTAGCCTTCACTTTGTCTCTATTATGTATTCTCTATGAAAATATGATACAATCATCAAAATAACTTATTTTTATATAGATCTTAAGTTTTAGAATGTACTTACTGCCGATAGAGATCTACTTCTATACAATTAATTAGAATATGGCGATGGGCTTGCATATATTCTAAAGGTGTAAGATTGAAATGTGAAGAAGCCCTAACTGGTTTGCCAATCATTGAAAACATTGTAGATTTTTCAGAAGATCTAGTATCGATTACCACATCATCGATACGAGGTATTCGATTGAATTTAGTCTCTACATTATCTAAATATCTTGAGCAAAAGTTAAAAATTTCATCAGATAGGTATCCTTCAACTATACATCTTTTGGATTGTGCCTTATTGCGCACATACAACTTTAAGTGTCCCAAGTACCTATATGATCATAAAATATTCTTATCTTAACTCAAAATAAGAAAATGAAATAATAATTCACAAAGTTTAGATTTTATTTTATACCTCTCTATAGGATACATCCTTCGATAATGTACTGGGCCACCATATTTGACTTCATCAACCAAATGAACAATTAGATGAACTATGACTGTAGAAAAGGAGGGAATAACATTTTTATGTGGGAAAAAGTGAACACAATCCGATCTTTAAGATTGTCCAAGTCTTGATAATTCACTACATTGCTGCATATGTGTTGAAAAATGAGCATAAATCAATCAAGATTGCAGAGACCGGTGTTGGGAATACACTTCTTATTGTAATTGGGAGTAATTGCTCCATAAAAATATGATAATTATGACTTTTTAACCCAAATAACTTGCGTTGTTTCAAATTAACACATCTAGATAAGTTGCTTGAATAACCATCAGGCGAAACTAAGTTTCTCAAAATTCGTTGAAATATGTCTTTCTGAGCATTACTCATTGTAAAAAGAGCATGATGATATTTTCCATTCTCATTTGGACAAATGTCTTCTCTTAGACCCATTGATTGTAGATCTTTATGAGTATTTAAATGATCTTTACTCTTTTCACTTTCATTGAGCAATATGTATATCACATTACTGCACACATTTTTCTCAATATGCATTACATCAAGATTGTAATGAATTAAGTTATACTTCCAATATAAAAGATCAAAAAAATATACTTTTCTTCCTCCATTGTTGGGATTCACTATGTTGTCTATCATGCTCACGAGCTCTCTTTGCTCTACTTTTTGACTATGGAGCTTTTCCAAATGTAATTTTAACACTCTCCAACTATTTTAAAATGTCTATTTCTGATACTTGTACTAGTGGATACCTTTTTTCTTCCTTTCCATCAAAGCGAATTTGATCTAATCTAAATCTGTGACCACCATTTAAAAATTGGCAATGACCCATAAAACACTACTTTTTACTATATGGGAGGCGGCAATGTTTTGCATCAAACTTACATGATGGACAAGCTAGTTTAGAATGTGTATTCCTCCCAAATAGTGTCCCATAACCAGGAAAATCACTTATTGTCCATAACAAAGCACATCTCATTAAGAGACTTCATGAGTTTCTATCCCAACCCATAACTCCTTCAACTCATCAATTAGAAGCTGCAAATAAACATCTATATCGTTGCATGGCATTCTTTTACCGGGAATGAGCATTGAAAGAATGAGAGAAGTTTTTTTCATAAATTTCAAGGAAGAGTATTATATGGAATGAGAATCACTGATCAAATACTATAGCTAGTGCTCATATTTCCAAAAGGATTAAACCCATCACTAGCTAAACCAAGACGAACATGTCGTGCATCAGATGCAAAATTAGGAAATGTTAAATCAAATCTTTTTCATGCCTTAGAGTCTCTTGGATGCCACATCAATCCATCTCTATTACCCTCACTAGCATGCCATATCATATCTGTAGCAGTCTTGAAAAACATAAACAAGCGTTGTAATAATGGTTTCAATGGAAAATAACGAAGAATTTTTACAGGCTACTTTTTTCGCTTATTCGCACTTGTAGACACGGAATTTGAATTTTCCTTTGCCTTTGATTTCCACCTAGATGTAACGCATATTTTGCAAGATTATCTTTCTTTATCTAATCCCTGATACAACATGCAATCAATTGGACATGCATGTATTTTAGTATAATTAAGGCCACGTTTATTTATGATTTTCTTAGCCTTATAGAATGTTTCAGGGATCTTTGCCTATTGGAATGCGTCATGCAATAATTTCACTATCATCGATATTGTTTTATCACTAATCCCACAAATGCACTTAATATGGTATAATTTTAGCAAAAATGATAATTTTAAGTACTTTGAATAACCTTCATATAGTTCTTGTTCTCCATCTTTAAGTAACTCATAAAATTTTTAACTTCATCATTTGTTTCCCTATTTAAGTCCTCTGTCCTTATTACCTCTTCATTTTATAGTTCATGTAATGTAGATGATTCTTCATTATTATGGTGTCTATCGAATGCAAAAGTATCACGAACCATGTCTTGCACTTGGTCTTGTATTGCGCCTTGCATACACTGACTATCTTGTTGTATATATATAGAATTAGATATCTGTGAAGCACCCGACTCTCCATGTTGAAACTAAACAATGTATCCTTTTGGAAATGGCCTACAAATCGAGTGATCATAAACCACTTCTCTATTATCCCGTTTTCGAAAAGCACAACGAGGATAAGAATATTTTATTCTATTATCAGATGACTTATTTGCGAATACAAAGTCTAGAAATTGGTTCAACCCTTCTTAATATTCAAGTGTATTACGTGGTTTTGAAATTCAACTTTTGTCCATTTTTGAATAGATGACTTGTGATAACTAAAGAGCACTATCAATAAATATATAATTTTAAATTAGCTAGAAATGAAATATATATTTTTCATTTTAAATTAAAACACTAAAAAGCAATTTAAATAGTAATTCACAACATATCCAACATGACAATGGAAAATATTATATTAGGCAACAAATTGTTTTTTAAAAATTAAAGAAAACATCAAACAACATAAAGACGTTGCTTCAAAGAACATATGAAACTGACATCCGGTGTTTTTCTCAATAAAACCAAACGACAAGCATACAAAAGAGCAAACAATATAAAGTCACAGAGTACGGTCACAATGGGCTCTAAAATTGGGCTGTAAAAACATATGTAGACTTACTTGTATGGGCCAGCCCATGGACAGTTTTTTAAGATGGGTTATGCCTCTTAATTTGATAAAAATATAAAAAATTAAAAATAATTTTAAATATACTATATTTATGAAATATTTATCAAAATACTATAATTTATAAAATATTTATCAAAATATTAATTTTTTATTAGTTTATAATAAATTTATAATTATAATGAATTTATAAATTTTATACAGTTTATAATGATTTTATAATAAAATAACTAAAATATTCATTATAAAAAGGTAAAAAATTTTAAAAATATATAAGATGTGTAATTTTCTCCTTTTTTTTTCAAAGATATTTCTTGGCCGTCCCACCATTAATGCTGAACAAAATTGCACCACCCAATCCTATTTTTTTTTTTTTTTATCTCTATTCTGTTATACCAATTATCAACTCCTATCTATATTGATTAAAAAAAACTCCAATCTATTAATAATTTACGATTTTACAATATGTGTTATTACTGTATTTATAATTATATATATTTTTTTCTTTTTTATAAGTTCTTGGTATCAAGTGTATGATTTTATATATAATATCTCCTATAAAATAAAAGTTAACTTTCAAATGTCACATTTACGAAAGATTTTACTGAATTGTAGAATAAAATTCAACAATGCAATGAAACACTTTTTGTTAAGAAGATGAAACATAGCTAATTTAATAGACTCAAAATCAATCTGAACTTCACCTTTATCTCGGCATTTAAAGAGAATAAAAATTCTAAATAAATATCATAGTACCTGTTGAAAGCTTAAGTTTAGAATGTTGGTGAGTGGAAAAATAAAATAAAACATATAAATGAATAATTCTAATTTCGGCCAAGGGAATTCAGTCACTCTTCTAATTGAGCCAACGAAACCTACAAAGACACTACAATCTCCCATATATAAAGTCACTCAAAAAAAAATTACAACCATTGAAGACCTCAATAAAATATTTTCTTGTTTTGAAATGCGAAGCCACATATTTGATTAATTAGTTAAGTAATCACTCTTTGATTTTAATTAATTAGCTAAGTAATCACTCTTTGATTAACTAACAGGTACGAAGGGAAAGGACCAAAGCAACAAAGCAATTAACTAACACACGGCAGCAACAAAATCAATTTACTTTGGGCAATGATTTCGAAGCCCATAAATTGAACAACCCTTATCTAAAAATTAATTCTAAATCATCATAAGCTAATTAAATAAAGAAACCACCCATAATCTGTATGAACAAGCTAACAAAGAGTAAAACTAACTAACAAAACCTAACTATCAACTATCACATTAAGAATTTATGCAAAATACAAATTATACCATTCTAAAACCAAAGCTTAAATTAAAAATAGCACCAAAAATATAAATGACATGTTACTTACCTGAATTGTAAAAATCCTAGCTTAATTGATTCCTTAAAAGAGATAAACAGAGAGTAGAAGGAAAAGTGATGTGATGTAGCAGAGAAATCGTTGAAATTAAAAAAGAAATTGAAAGGGAGAAAAGTGATATGAAATTGAAGAAGAGAGAAACATGGATGTAAAAGCGCGCTGTGATATTCCACTAATTTTATTTTGTGAAAGCCCGCTAACTTAAACTATAAAAATAAGTTTTGATTTAGTAATCAGTGACGGTTTTAAGCATCACAAATAATAAATCTATGTCGTTAAATTAAATTTATATATTGTGATAGTTAAACCGTCGTAATATTATATAAACTGTCGCTAAATAAATTTATTTAACAACAGTTGTTAAACTGTCACAATAATAAAAATATAATGACGGTTTTCATTAACCGCCGCTATTCACCAAATTTTTTATATTCAAGTAACTTTATAAAATTAAATAAAATTAAATATTCTCTGAATTTTATTATGTCAATATTTTATTTAGTTTGTAATTGCATATGATAGATTCAATTCTTTTAGGCATTTTAGATAACAGACAATGAAGATGGGTCAACAAACCATAAGTTTTTAGAAAGCTTAGCATATACAAACATAAAATGCAAATTTTGAGATTTTTTTAAACTAGTGTAATAATAGCTAATAAGGAAATATGAAAAGTTTAGGAGTTGTATAATTATAGAAAATAACTCTATTTTTTTTAGAAAAATTTTAAATAAAAATGAAAAATAGAGTTTATCATTTAGTGAGATATACTTCATTTAGTGAGACTATTTGGAAAATCAGAAAACAAGTTTCAACTACTAAACGTGTAGATCAGTTGATAAGGGACTGTTATAGCTTAATATGAGATATTAAGTTCGATACTCTGAATATTCAACTGCGTTAAAATTCGATATGGAAAATTTTTTTGCTCTTATAATCCTAATCGACTTGGCTTCAAAAGGATAATTTGTAAAAAAAAAAATAAGTTTTCATAGTTGACTTTTAAAAAATCACTATAACATGTTTTCTAACTTTTCTTTTATATTATCCAAATGACAAAAATATGGTTTTTATTATTTAATGAATTTTTATTTATTTTATCTTATTATCTTACCTTCATTATTGAATTTGCTGATCAAAATCAAAATTATTGAGAATTTTATATCATGTTAGTTCATTCTTATTTTTCTTCCATAATTTTAATATTTTTTTTATATTATAAAAATTTTTTCACATATAATTTTAATAGAAAAAATTAATCTATATAGTTTGTGGTTGCAAAATAATGGCTCTCACATTATAAGAATGTACCGGATTACCGATTAAAAAATTCATCGGTAATTCTTATTTTTTTTTTATCTATAATTAGATTTATCAACAGAAAATTTTTGTAGTTATTTTTTTTATCGGTAATAAAAATACCGATAAAAATAAATATTTGTAAGTAAATTATGAGAGAAATCTGTTGGTATTCTGTTAGTAATACTGATAGAAAATTCTATTGGTAAATTATTAAAAAAAAATTCTGTCGGTAATTGCCCATAGAAAATTATATTAGTATATTACTCAGAAAAAATTCGGTCGATATTACTTATAGAAAATATAAAAAAAATAAATTTTTCATTAATTTATTTTTATAATTAAATTTTATTTTAAATTATTTTTATTCTAAAATTTATCAAAATAAATAAATTTTAGCTAATTTTTTAAAAAAATCATAAAACACCCTAAAAGATTTTTATTTACCAAAAATTTTTTATAAATATAATAAAAAATTTTAAAATTTCTTAAAATATATTGTGTTTAAATAAGTAAATTTAAAAAATTAAATTTTTTATAATTTTTATTTTGAAATTTATAAAAATAAATCAATTTTTTCTAAATTTTTTAAAAAATAGAAAAAATATTTTTTAAAAAATCTAACACTCATAAATAAATTTTTAAATACAAAAACATTTCTAAATATATTATGAAAATTTTAAAAATCTCTAAAATTATATTATGATTAATTAAAATAACCTTAAAAATTAAACAATACACTACCAAAATATAAATAATAAAACTTAAACTGCAAAACTCACAAACCCAAAATAAAATATTAATTTTATAAAAATTAAAAAATAAAATAAATAAATTTAACATATATTACACAAAATTATCTAAAATTAAAAAATTAAAATAAATACCTTCTTATTCTTCGTCTTCTTCTTTCTTCTTTATCTTTATCTTTTTCTTCTTCTTCTTCTTCTACAAGCAAAAAAAAAAAATACATAAAAAAATTTGAATAGAAACGGATAGAGGGAGAGGAGAAATAAAAAAATGGGAGTGAATTAGCAGAAATAAAAAATGAGAGAAAAAAAAATATTTTTATAGAAAAATTTACCGAAAGAATTAAGTTGGTAAAGTCTATAGTTAATTATTGGCGTCATTTGTTGGCACTATTATTGTCGATAAATTTTATATTGGTATTTTGTCGGTAATCTGTCAATGTATTTTTTAATTTATTTTTTTAATCATTTTTCTCGGTATTCTATCGATATTATCAATAAAATTTTTTCTGTTTATAAATTTCTATTGGTAATCCGATACATACACTTTTATTAGAATCACGTGTATATTTTTTTCACGTGTATATTTGTAGTGTCATGTGTATATTTTTTTTTCATCTTATTTGCTTAATTTGTATAGTGTATTGTTTGATAAACTTAGCTTGTAAAAATTTTATTTTTCAGATTCATTGCACATACCATCAATCAAAGATTGATGGCTACTTATATTTTAGATAGAACTACTATGATAAAAATATAATATCAACTCTTTCATTAGAATCCAGTAAATATTTTTTTGCACCTCTTTCATTAGAATCACAAAAACATGGCTGACTAACAAATCATTAATTTAAAGATTTTTGCAATAAGTAGTTGTTCTTTAGGATTTGATGAATTTAGCGATGGTAGGAGGGTTAATTGAGGAACTCTATTATTCCATAAGATTCCATTTATGTCATGTTTGATGATATTACTAAAGAGTTATATATCTGATACCACCAATTCCATAGTTTTTTAAAATCACAATACTATTGATCCATGGCCTTCTGTCACGGAGTTAGTCTTTTCCTCACTAACCCGTGTGGCAGTTATCACTCGCTCTATACTAAGAAAACCTATCGAAGAGTGAAGTCAGCTTGCAAGAATTAGAAAGCACAATGAGGTTCACGAATGGAAATGCCTTTATTACTATCCAAAGTAATGTACAAGAGAGTTTGGAACGTGAAAGGTTTTTTTGTAGATATACGCTCTCTAGGCTTTTATGGACATTCATTGACGCCTTTACAAATTCCTATTTATAGTTGTTCCACCGCCGTAGATTTGTAGTGGAGGATTCTCCTTTTCCACTACCTCAAACGTATGGTGGAAACCTTTCCTTTCAACAACTTCCATGGTTAGGGAGGTTTGCCTAGCTTCTAGCCAATTTTGAAATCTTTTGGGCTCATTCTGCCTTGCCATGCATTGGCATATTCTAGATTGGCCGACAAGCTTCCAATCGACTTGAGTTTGCCCACTGGCGTCCCTAATTAGCCAGGCTGTTTCAGTGTGTTGTAGTTACTTCTAGAGACTTTCAATGCCAACTCTCGCTGGTTGCTTGCAATGGGCAGGTTGATTGTTTTCTTGACTCTCAGATACTTTTAGCTACGCTTAGAAGCTTCATCAATAGAGATTGTCATTGGCCTACAATATGCTCAAATTTCCAACATGTGTTGGAGTCTTCCAACATCTATCGTAACTAGCCAAAACCTTCTGTAATGTTCTAAAGAACTCCACCAATGCTCAGCGATTGCCTATAGACTTCCCCATGTCACTAAATTTCTCTGCAAGTGTCTTGCTTGGAGTTGCCACCGAATTTGGCCTATTGACGTAGGGACTTAGCACGCCTGTAGGCCTATCGGGCCTGTTGGCTTCCGTGGTTGGCCTACCACTTGTCCTATAGAACTTGGCAATTGTCTACCAACACACTCAACCTATCATGCCAAGTCAATTGGTATGCCAACATATCCATTTTCGTTGATTTTTTCAACCTTGCCAATATGTATTACCGTGACCTCCGCTATATATGCTTTTAGAGCAGAGTTGACTGGACGAAGAGGAGAGCACTCTGAGTGCGAGAAGGAGAGTACTCCCTCTTTGGCCACAAATTGCTTTGCTCTTACTCAAGAGGCAGTATGGGCTTTTTTTGCACCCTAATGCCAAAGTAATTGGCCTCAGTTTGCACACTCTCCTTGGAAAAATTATTTATGTGCCAATTATGTCACCAACAGACTTGACACTACGCTGCTCTATTGACACCTTTGGATCACTTTGCAAATAAGCATCCAAACTTACTGCCCTCAATTTTGGCTTTTGTTGGCCTATTATCCCAACCAATTTGGCGGCACCTAATACTTTACTCTAAATAAAGTTTGTATATAAAAAATAAAATTCAATCAATTTGTACTTGAGTTCTAAAAATTTTTTTAGTTCAAGTATTTTACTGGATAATTAAACACTATTTTTTTAAGATGGTAAATTAGTGTTTAATCATCGAACTCCAAATCATACATTATCACGTTTTTTGCTATTTTCAGTTTAAGAAAAAACTGAAACAATTTAACTCAATTTTTACTTTTGTTTTGGCTAAAATTTAAATTTATCAGCATTGTCCTTATCATCTAATAATGATGATTGCCATTAGGTTGTATGGTTCTCACTTATTCTTCGAAATCATTCAATAACAAGTCTAAAAACCTATTTGTTTTAGCTTTTTGGATTATTATTAGGATAATTTATTAATATATCTCGAAATGTTAAAAGTAAAGTCCTATTAGTTTACAAAATTTGAAGTAATGTTCTATTAGTTTTTCCTTTCAATAAATTACGAGTTTAATTAAATGGTAATAGTCAAACACTCTTAATGATGAGCTGGGTCTGTTGGTGAGAACTCTTGTTTGTCTTGATAATGGAATATGATATTATTTATGTAATTATATTTTTGTATAGAAGTGTTAAAAATAAAGTTATTTAAATATTATATAAAAATAGAAAATAGAAAAAAATATATTAAGTAAACATATTTTCCAGTTTTCTAATTTTTCATTTAGAGAATAATTAAAAAACAAAAATTTGTAAAACTAAGAAACAAAAAGAAAACAAGAAAATGAATATAAACAATATTTTCCACAACTGAACATAAGCTTAAGTTTTTGGGCGCAGGGCCCTCCTTGCCCATTCTTCTCTTGGATCCATCGTGCTGGGACAGTCCATTCTATTTCAGGTTGGTCGTTTAAAGAATAAAACAACCATTGCAGACGACACGACGGGGCTAAACCTCATGACAGGTCGGTTCCTGAACGACGAAAAATGATGCTATTGGCTAGTCGTTTACTGAAATAACTGATACACAAAAACGACGACATGTCATGTGTCACTTGCCGTTTTGTTATTGTGGAAAGCTGCAATTAGCCCCTGGAGATCAATTCTTCTGAAATGACGCGTAAATAGCCCCTGGAGATCAATTCTTCTGCAATTAGCCCCAAGACATCCGAAATGATGCGTAAAAATCGCTTGACCCGATTTCCAAATTAAGATCAATTCTTCTGTTCACAAAAAAAAAGTGAAATTTCAAATATTGGCTCTAGCAGCATTGACCACCAAACTTCTTAAGTTTTAATGTAGAAAATAAAAATTCACAAAAAATTTAAGCAGTTTCCAGCTTTCTGCAAAATAGCCAGCATTAAAATGATGGATGTAATAGCTTCAATTGTAGAAATTACTTCATGAAATAATTTCAAGGTTCACAGTCTTATTGAGGAATCTAATTACACCATCCCCCCAACAATACTAATTTGCAAAGATACAAGCACGCTATTCAGAATATAAAATAATGACTAAAAATTTGAAGGAAGCATTCTCAGCAATCCTAAACTCTACTGCATCTTTGCTCAAAAAAAAAAAAAACTTTACTGCACCAACTCAAGTTATTGTACAATGGACTACAAAGTAATTTGCAAAGGTTGTGTTCTCCTACCCCCACCTACTCCCCTGTCTAGGCTTTTGGTCACAACGATGGGACGGAAACTTGAGATCTTTTCTCAATTTGAGATCTTTCCTCATTTTCCAATGTTACGAGACCAGCATAAAATTTCATTGATAAGTGTTTCTTTTTCTCTCTATTTCTTTTTTGGTGAAAAAAAACAACAGGTAGCTTGGAATACTTACCAACTGCCAATATCATAAGAACAATATCACACTGGAATTTTATGGAAATGGATGTAAGGAGCTCGAAAAAATGGCGTTTGAATCTTAGGATTATACCACACAGTTTAATAAATTGTTAAAATGGAAGGGCATCTTAACTCAAATTTTATAGAATCTCCTTTCGCTTTCTAAATTCAAATAAACAACAGATTGGGTTGCTACAAGTCTTACAGATTATGTTGATTGCAATTACACAGCAATAAATTAGCTTGCAACAAAGGAAAAAGTGAAGCAAGAATATACACGTGACTGTATAGTAAAACCACTGACGTGTATATTTGAAGCCAAAGCATTGAATGCCTTGCATAAGCTATGAAGATTCATATAAACCAAAAGTGCAAGTTTCCGTCCAGAAACAATGTGCATATGCCTAAACAAGTGAATTTCTGAGAATGTTGGAATACTATGAGCACTATTCAGAAGAAGGTGAGCACTAAAGAATGCTTCCATGGAACTGATAAGAACATTAATGCAAAAACCACGAGAAAATGAGTGAAATCATGATATGGCAAAAAAATATGCCAACAGGCAGCATAAGATTGAACTAGAAACGAACAGATGTGAGAACTAAAAAGTTGCAAGTACAAGGTAAAACAAAGTTTTTCTGAAGATTTTCACGTTATCCATCAATAGACATTTCAATTCCTTTTCTATGGTATATTGCAAACATACAAGCAATTCAATAACAACTCCATTTGAGTTTTTATTGTAAGCAAGTTACATATATTGGGAACCAAGTTAGATATACTAGGAACCTCAATATTGATGAACATGGATAATTTGCAAACATGAAGAAAGTGCAAGCATTTACGGAGATCAGAAATTGAATTGAATTAACTCAAGTAACTGTATCAGGATTACAGGCTACAGAGAGATTCGCATTGAAAACGAGATTTCAATTTTACCAACTAAATAGAACAACTGTATCAGACAGTTAACGGGGAGCCTTCTTCTTGCCTGCAACAGTGACTCTCTTACCCTTCAAGGTTCTGCAATTGTTCTTTGTGCGCTGTCCTCTACATGGCAAACCTTGTATATGTCTTACTCCTCTGTAGCACTGAATCTCCTTCAACCTCCGTATATTGAGAGCATTGAACCGTCTCTGAAAAATTCAAGATTCAAAACACTCAAGAGAATTAAGATACACCTGAATCTTTAAATAGATAAAATAAAAAGAAGTTAGAAGGGTTACCAGATCCCCTTCAATCATATACTTGGAGACTTCATCACGAAGAGTAATGAGCTCATCCTCAGCTAAGTCCTTGGTGATTTTGTTCTGCATACCGAGATCAGAAAGGATTTGACGAGCCCTTGCGCGGCCAACGCCATGGATGTACTGAAGGGAGTACTCAACTCTTTTGCTGTTAGGTATCTCTACTCCTCCAACACGGGCACATTGGATGCTTAAACCATGGACCTAAAGATAACATAAGAGAAATGAAGCAAAAATACGCAGATTGTTATGCATCAGAATTCAGTTCAGTCCTAATAAAAACACGGGGAAAACGAATTACGCTTTGAAACTTAGAATCCTCATCAAATAGTACTTTGGAAAGCAAAGACCTTTAATAACTCAATTGAGCTTTGCTTACACCATGAAACAGCTGATAATATACAAGCACTTATGTTTAATCCAACTATTAAACACAAACCCATCATTGGATTGACATGTAAATGCAGAATTAGAGAAGCAACTAAACCACTTGGATTGCCAATCCATGGCTCCAATTTATAAGCCTAATCACAATTACATGGCTCACTCAAGTTCATATTTTGAGAAATCACATAACTTGCAAAAAAGGTATTGTAAATGAAATCAACAGATGATTTCAAAAAAAAAAAAAAAAGAAATAAGATCCCTAAAAAATTAAAATCTTGAATGAATGGGGACTTGCCTTGGGAGGGTTTGAGATTGGGAGAGATACGAAGGCAGAGAGAGAATTACTTCTCCGTCCGTTGCATATTACTGCGAGTGAAGAAGCCACAGGCATTGCTAGAGTTTGGGCCATATCGTTCTCCCTATTTCGTAACCGTTTCTCGCGAACCAAACAGACGGAAAAGAGCTCCAGAGGCTACTAAATTGCTTATCCTATTAACGGAGAATCTTAGGCGTAGTCGCTGAGATGGAAAAGATTAGTATTCAATGTCTAAGTTTGCACAACGCTGCGTTTTAGGCCGAAGTCTTTACTCTACAATTAAGTCCTTGGGCTTTCAAATTGAGGCCCACAATCTAATAGAATTGCTAGGCTAGAGCTTATAAGGATATACCAGTGATTGTAGATTGATCTGCTGTTAAAGAAAAAATATTGTGTTGAAAATGTTAGTTATAAATTATTCAAAGTTAATTTAAATGATTTTGCTCCAATTGATCAATCTTCTTCGTCTTGTAGATCATTTTTAAGATTTTATCATCCATGTCAAGGAAAGAAAAAACAAATTTAGTCTTTCTCTAAGAATAAATCCCAAATTAAATTTTGAAACATAAGCATTATATGAACCACTGCATGTCCAGTGTAGAGCACAAAATATTGGTTGATTTTTTCTGCTTGAAAGAGTGAAAAGTTTATAGTGAAACAAACATATGAGGTAGAAGATATTAGAGATAGGGAAAATGATCAAAGTCAAATGAACCCTTACTGCATAAAAGAGTTATAAAAGCATGCAGGAAAGAGCAAGAATCCCAGTCAATTTTGAGAAAAAAATTGTCAAGTTAGAGACACCAGAAAACTAGAAACAATATTGCAACGAATACAATTCAACTACTATCATTTGATAATTTAAAATACATATCATTCTTTATTTAATTTCCGAAATTAACCACAAAAGTCAGAACCTTTTGGGTTAATCTCAAGTCTTCTTTCATAGGTTCAAAAGAATTATCAGATTAGCATTTCCAAAGTGTTCTTTATTGTTTTGTTTGGGAAAAAGTCATTTAACAGATAAAACATAAATAGCATCCGAAGAAAATAATAAACCGGCCCTCGAAGGAATGGATATAAATTTGACATACGATACAATAGTTGTAAATAAAGTAAACAAAACATAAGAAATTGAAAATAACAATAAAACAGAATCAAGCAAAGGACATGATAACCATAACTAAGAATAAAAAATAGCAAAACTATATTTGTAATCGATTTCCTGAAAACCTGATAAATACAGAAATTAAATATAAGTTGATAAACCCTAAATCGCAAAATTAATAAAACCGGAGGAGCATTTGGTGGTGTAATGAAACTCACCTACAGATTTTTAAGAAGAGATTGAGCTATATTAGAAAGTAATCCGACCGATCCACACGAACCAAACATTGGCAATGCCATGTTAATTGCCAGAGGAGAAGAAGACTTTGTGAAACAGAACAAGTTTAATTCAACGCTAATTACCCAAGCAGCGAGGCCATGGCTAGGGGCTACCTATTTCACTGGCCCAGATCAAAGCCCAGAACTGTAAAGTCTAAAAAGTGAGATTTTATTTTAATTAAATAATAAAAAATATTTAGTAAGATTTTTAATATTATTAAATTTAATTCGATAGCCATTAAGAAAATACAGATGCAATCCAGATTTCTTACACCATCATTTTGTATCATAATCCATATTGTAATACACTATTATCTTACAATACTTCAACGATTCCCCACTCAATTGATTGCGAGCTCCGTCGTTAGTCCTGGGTGGTTGGCTGGACGGTCCTCCACGTTGGCCTCCGCCACCAAAATTGTGATGAAAACTGAAACTGCCACTGCCATCGCCGAATCCGAATGTCCTGCTGCCTGTTCCTCCATAAAATCTAAAATCTCCAGTGCCAAATGATGTAAAGCCGCCCCATCCGAAACCAAACCCTCCATTATCACCCCTCCAACCAGCAGCCCCAAAGCTATAGTTGGTGCTGGTAGGACCTGAACCTGCAGCCCAATTGTAAGTCCAATTCCCATCACCCGATGAAGCTAGACTGGGAACCGAAGTCCCACCTGGGCTCTTGGCTCTCACCGCCTCTGTCTTTGCCTTGATTTGACATCTATTGGTCTTTTTGCTTACTCTTTTATCCTTTCGCGCGTGAATTGAGAACACGGCTATAGGGTCGCAATTGTTAATTATAAATTTCTAATAAAGCTTTATTTTCTCTTAGTGGAAGTCCAATTTATTTTTTACAATTAAAAAAAATATTTTCTTTTGATAGAGTTGGCAGGTGAAGAATTTTCTTTTTTCGAGAAAATTTGCTCCGAGAGAGATGAAGATTTTCAGTTTTCTTTTCCCATAAGGACGGGAATCGGAACAAAGAGAAAATTCTTTTCGTCTATCGGGGTGGGGCGAGGACGAAGAAAGTACTTTCTGTCCCTCGAGGATTTCCATCTTCGTACCTGCAGAATTCGAATATATTTATATAAAAAATATATTATATTCATATTATATTTATATTTATTATATTGTACATTATACATATTATATTAAATAATATTTAATATTTAAAATTTAAAATTAAATAAATTAAAATTATTTATATTGTTGATTATAAAATTAATAATTTATATTATTAATTATTAAATTATTATTAATTAATAATTTTTTATATTATTATATTTTAATTTTAAAAAAATTTAAAAAAAAATAGATCCCTGCATGGATGAAAATCCCAATGGGACGACTAAAAATCACCCGCGGGAAGGGCGGGGTGGGAATTCGCTAACGCTCTCCCACCCTCCAATCTGATTTTTGACATTTTATTAGATAAAAATAGAACTTTTTCTATACAATAAATATTTTTGCGTTGCGTTTTGATTCAAATATTTTAAACAACGACATTGATATATCATATAAAATCTTAAATTTAAAAACTTAAATTATAGGTATAATAATAACATGCTTCCATTACTTCAATAATTACATATATATGGAATTTATCTCAGTTTGACATAATATTGTATACAATACTGCAGATTATACTCTATTATATGCCGGTTATTATTATTTGTTCTTCTTGTCCATATTGTTTTGGATTTTTTGAAAAAAATTATTAAAAACAATAAAATTATTTTTTAAAACACTCACTTTTCTTCTTTCTTTCAAAAATACACACTTCAATTTTTAATTTTAAAAATATTTTTTTGAGATATATATTTAATATTCTAAATATATACTCAATTTTCAAGATATATATCTAATATTTTTAATATATTTAAAATATATTATTTAAAAAAAACATTAAAAGTGGCATAGAATATAATTTTCCCTATAATTTTACTGTTAACATCTTTAGCCGTTTGGAGGACTCTGAACACCACCAAATCCAAAATCATACCTTCCACTGCCAGATGGATCAGAGCCACTGAAGTAAAACCCAAATCCAACACCATCAGGGCTCCATTATGAGCTCGACCAATAAGCAAAATTGTATCCATCAGGACCTAAGCCCTGGCCCAGTGCCCTGAGTTGCATCCACCACAATTTCTACCAGCGACATAACTTTAGCAAGTTTCTCAAGCTTCATTGCCATTATCTTGTTAGGGAGAATAAACTATGGAAAACTAATTGTTGGATATTAATATTTTGCATATATTGCTGAAAAAGATTTGTTTTTTTTTTATCTATTAATCGTGTCTTTTTCGTGATTTAAGTCCACCTTAATACAGAAACACATGAAAATCGTGAGATTATTATTTGAGCTGAATCTACTTCTATTTATTATTTTTTGGGCTCAAGTTGATGCAAAATTATAATATTTATTAGAATAATATTAATAATTTTAATAAATGTATTTTTTTTTTAAAGGTTAAAACCCCCGGAAATATATTTTGTGGGGATTCGAACCCGCGACCTTCCCCTAGTGGGTTGGGTCGCTAGCCCGCTGGACTAACCCCAATGGGTTAAATGTATTTATTAATGTCAATTTAATATTAAATTAAATTGAATAAACTGAACTATGCCATATAAAATATAAATATTTAATTAGTTTCATTTATTTATATTTTCAAATTTTAATTATAAGAAACCAATTGTGGTGAAATTCATTAGATTATAAAGAGGTTTAAATAATAAAATAAATAAATAAGAATTAAAATTCTCGGCTTTTGCTATTAATCATTCCAATTATTCATAATTATGTGTTATTTTAAGAGTTGTTCAATATCATACATAGGATTTACTAGCAGTTGAACCTAGACAAGGGACCTAACTATTAGCTTGAGATCTTCAAGGCTAGCAACACCATCACCATCTTCATCCAGGGAAGCAATTATATTCTGGCAAACATCTAAAGGCAATTCGAACCCCTCATTCTCTGCAACTACATGTAACTCTTCTGGAGTCACAACCACATCGCCATCAACATTAAGAACTTCCAAGGAAGACTTAGACAGTTTGCAAGACCACCAAGTTTCATATCTTTTGTGTTCATCTCCAAGAACTCTTGTATGCTTAGCAAACCATCTTTGTTAGTGTCTCCTTGCTGCATCATTGCCCTCACATCTTGTTCGCTAGCCTTGTAACCCAGTGAACCCAAGATGCCTCCAAACTCAGCAGCTGTAATGGAGCCATCGTTGTCTGAGTTAAAGGCTCGAAACGCCTCCACCAGACTCAAGATATGGCTTAATGTATCAATTTCTGCATGGACGGAGTCTGATTGAGCCATGGGAAAGATGGTTAAGGTCTTTGTAATTTTTTGCACAAGCCTTCTTCCTTTAAATAGAAGATTGCCTTTGTGTTCGACATAAAGTATAAGAAAAGATAAGGTAGATTCTTATGCTTTAAAGATAATTATCATTTAACAAAGTGCTTTTTTATATTCTTTGGAAAAGTGATTTTTTTTTTTTGAAGGGAGGAAAAGTGATATTTATTCTTCAGTTTCTTTAATTTAATCGTGACTATATGTACATCTATTAATTAATGCATTTTACATACAAAATGCTGCCATGCTGAAACCATCAAAGAAGATAATAACATTTAATTAATTCCAATTTCATAAACTTTTGATCTATCTTTTTTGGCTGAGAAGGAATCGAAAAAATTGCGAAAGAAAATATACAAGTATTATAATGGTATATATTCTATCACTCAAAAGATTGTTTAGTTCATGAAATAGCACAAAAATAAAATGAAATTTTGTGGCTGATTCGTTGACAAAAATGGCTAGGTTTTTCCCAATGAGTGTTCACAGAATGAACATACCATCTTTTGTAGCCATTTGTAATAAGTCATTAGCCAAAAGTATACAAGATGGCTAGCTGAAAACAGTTGACTTACGAGATTCAAGTAAAGTAATCAAATAATTGTCTTATGCCCCGTCCATAAATTAACTTCTTTAATTATTAAATAATTGATAAGGAGCAGCAAGCTCGAGTTCATTCGGCTAAGGATGAAAATGCAAAGAAAGACCCTTTAGCCATTCATGGAGGCTCAATAACAAGAGCTAGAGCCAAAAAGATGAAGAAAACATTAACTTGCTTAATTGAAGACATTTGGAAGAAACAAGCTCAATGTAATGCAGCTAACTTATTATGGGAGGAACAAGAGTCAAAAATTATAAACTTGATCCAAGCATGTTAAAAAATGAAGACAATAGTCTAACCCACATTGTTTGAATCAATCCAGCCCATTGAAGAATAAAGGGTCATTCAACCTTGATTAAGTGAGCATGGATCTTGGACTATCATTTTATGTTATTTATTAATTTGAGTTTATTTTATTTGCTTTGTGAAATTAACATATCAGAGTTAGGGTTTTATTCTTGTTAAGTGTGAGTTTTAATGTATTTTAATGAATGCATTTAGTTTGGAGTGTGATTAATTATCATTTAGGAGTTACAAATGAGTGCATTTAATGTATAACAACTCTTTTCAATTAAAGTTAGTGGGGATTAAAGGGAAGAATGTAGAGAGCAATAATAACAACCATTTAGGTTTCTTCTACTATGTTTTGACTATAAATATCAAAGCAATCTCATTTGTAAAAAGACCATTGATGAATGATAATCTAAATTTGCACTTTGTAAGTGTTTTTGCTTAAGTTCTTTTCTGAACTTTGAACTTATCAAACTAATTCAATTTGTGGCATTCTCAAAAAAAAAATCTTGTGTTTAATTCTTAACTTATCAAATCATATTTGGTTTGTGACATTGTGGGTACTAGTTTTGTTGGTAAACAATAACAATTGGAACTAGTTTTTCACTAACTTCACTTGAGGAGATCCTTGGATTTTGAAATCATCTTGACTGGAGGGTATTTTCTTGCATTCCGTATATATCATAACTTAATAGTTATTGAGGTATATGGTTGCTAAGATGATGATTTCCTATCATTTGGTATTAGAGTAAGGCTCAAGTTGAGGTTTGCTTATCTTTGTGTTTTTTTTATTCAAGTTTATCATCTTCATCTTATTTTTCTTTGTTTGTGTTGAATCTTCTTATTTTAATTCTGTCCTATTACGTAGTCTTTGATTTAAGTTCATACATCTTTGTGTTGACGCAACAAGTTTTGTTGTCACTTCTCTTATTGTTACTTTCTTGTGTTAATCTTAAAATTTCTGCACTTTTGTTAATATCATAAAAAAAAGAAAAAAATAAAAATTTAGAAAAAAAAATCAAAATTGCAAAAGTGTGAAATTCTAGTTCTTAAAGGTTCAAAATTGTTTGAGGTTAAGGGACCTAAATTTCAGCACTTAGGTTTGTTTTCTTGTGTTTATTTACTTTAAATTTGGCCTTACCTAAAATCTTGATCTAGACATGCCCTTTTCAATCCATTAAATTGCCATGAACTAATTTGGTTTGTTTAGGTGATTAGTTCATTTATGAACTCAAAGCAAAAGCAAGAGAGGTAAAAGGCAAGAGTGGTAAGACCAGCATCGAAAAAAGCTAAATTTTTATGTGAAAAACAAGTGGTGTAAATCAAATCTTTGAGTGAAATACGTGAGGGAGTATCTTGTGAGGCTGTTTTAAATTTTCTTCTTCAGGTTTTAAACATGTCTAACAAAGATAAAGATGTAAGTTATTCCTCAAATGATCAAATGATTCAAGTAATGCAACAATAATTCGAACGTATGTTCAAAATGATTGGAGATGTAAGAGATCATTTAAAAAAATATGATGATGCGATTACCACATTGCAAGGTGAGCCAAGGCATAAAAGGCAACCAGCCTTTGCCAATGATGAATATGATGGAGGAATTGACACAGATGATGATCAAGCAACCATTATTAGAGGGGATGCTCATCCTAGAAGGCAAAATAGGAGAGCAAGGTTTGACGGCATTGATCGAAATATAGGCAGCATCAAAATAAAGATTTCTTCCTTCCAAGGAAAGAATGACTCGGACGCTTATTTGGAGTAGGAAAGAAAGGTGGAGATGATCTTCAAGTGCCAAAACTACTCTGAAGAGAAAAAGGTAAAATTACCCTCTGTTGAATTTTATGATTGTGCTATTGTTTGGTGGGATCAATTATGCAAAGACAGGCATCGAAATGGTGAAAGGTCCATTGAGTCATGGTTTGAGATGAAACGCATCATGAGAAAGCAATTTATTCCTAGCCACTATTATAGAGACTTGCACCAACGTTTACAAACTCTAACACAAGGTTCCATGAGTGTGGAGGAATATCATAAAGAAATGGAGATAGCCATGATAAGGGCTAATGTGGATGAGGATCGTGAAGCCACCATGGCAAGGTTCTTGAATGGCTTGAACAAGAACATTGCTGATCTTATGGAGTTGCAACACTATGTGGAGATTGAAGACATGGTGAATGTGACCATGAAAATTGAAAGACAACTGAAATGCAAGGGTACAAGTAAGTATGATTCTAAACCTTATTTGACTTCCTCTTCTTCTTCTTGGAAACCAAATTGGAGTAAAAAGAATGATAAACCTATTGTTAAGCCTAAGATTGATGAAAATAAAAATAAAATAAAATAGGCAACAAGGGTAGAGATGAGAATCAAAATAATCAAACTAGAGAAATTAAGTATCTTAAGTGCCCAGGGCATGGTCAGATGGCACTTGAATGTCCCAATAAAAGGATAATGATCCTGAGGGACGAGACTATTGAGTCTGAAAGTGAGAGAGAGGAAGATGATGAAATGCCATCTTTAGAAGATGCTAGTGATGTTGAGTTTGCTAAGTGAGATGTGTTAGTTGTACAACGCACACTTAGTTTGCAAAGTAAACATGATGTACATGGTGAACAATATGAAAATTTGTTTCATACTCATTGTTTGATTGCTAATAAGTTGTGTAATATTATTGTGGATAGTAGTAATTGTACAAACGTAGCTAGTACTTTGCTTGTAAAAAAACTGAAATTACCTACTACTAAACATCCAAAACCATACAAGTTATAATGGTTGAATGATAGTGGTATTTGTGAAGGTGAATAAGCAAGTATTGGTTTCTTTCTCCATTGGTAGATATAAAAATGAGGCATTGTGTGATGTAGTTCCTATATATGCTGGTCACATGTTGTTGGGGAGACCATGGCAATATGATCGAAGGGTCATACATGATGAGTTTAAGAACTGATATTCTTTGATCATGAATGGGCAGAAATACTAACTTAGACCTTTATCTCCAAAGACCATTTTTGAAGACAAATGAGAATAAAAGAGCAATATGAAGAACTTGAATTTTCATTGGCTGAAACTTTAGGGAGGGAGCAAGAAAGAGAGAAAAAAGAAAAAGGTGTGATGAGTGGTAAGAATGAGAGCAATGGGAAATATAAGGGGAGAGAAAACAATGGAGGAAAGAATGAAAGAAAAATGAGTGTTTATGCAAAAACGAGTGATGTGAGAAAAACATTAACCATGAGGCAGCTTATACTTGTACTTATGTACAAGGATGTTTTGATTATATCTAACGAGCTTGACAAGAGTTTGCCTAGTGTTATTATTGATTTATTACAGGAACATGAAGATCTCTTTTCTGAAGATGTGACTAAGGGTTTGCCACCAATTTAAGGAATTGAACATCAAATTGATTTCATTTCCGATGCAAGCATACCAAATAGGCCAGCTTATAGATGCAACTCTGAGGAGACCAAGAAAATCCAAAGGCAAGTGAGTGAACTTATGGAGAAGGGGTATGTGCGTGAAAGCATGAGTCCTTGTGCAGTTCCTATATTATTGGTGTCTAAAAAGGATGGTTCATGGATGATGTGTGTTGATTGTTGAGCCATCAAAAAAATAACAGTGAAGTATAGACATCCTATTCCTAGGCTAGATGATATGTTGGATGAATTATATAGTTCTTGTGTTTTTTCTAAAATTGATTTAAAATTTAGATATCATCAAATTAGAATGTGTGAAGGTGATGAATGGAAAACTGCTTTCAAAACTAAACATGGTTTGTATGAATGGTTAGTAATGCCCTTTGGCTTAACTAATACACCAAGTACTTTTATGTGATTAATGAATCATGTTTTGTGTGCTTTTATTGGAAAGTTTATGGTGGTTTATTTTGATGATATTCTTCTGTATAACAAATCTTTAGATGAGCATGTAACGCATTTAAAGGCTATTTTTGATGTGTTAAGGTAAGAAAAGTTATATGCTAATCTTAAGAAATACACTTTTTTCACTAATGAAATTACTTTTCTTGGATATATTGTTAATGACAAAGGAATTCATGTTGATCAATAAAAAGTAAAAGTAATTAGAGATTGGCCGAAACCTACTAGTGTGCATGATGTTAGGAGTTTTCATGGTCTTGTTAGCTTTTATAGGAGATTCATTAGGGATTTTTCTATAATTGTTGTACCTTTAACTGAATGCATTAAAAAGAATGTGGGTTTCAAGTGGGGAAAAGAACAAGATGATGCTTTTAACTTGCTAAAAGACAAATTCAATTCAGCACATTTACTTGCTTTGCCTAACTTTTTTAAAACTTTTGAAGTTGAATATGATGCAAGTGGAATAGGTATTGGTGGAGTATTGACGCAAGAAAAAAGACCAATAGCGTCCTTTAGTGAGAAGCTAAGTGGAGTAAGTCTAAACTACCCAACTTATGATAAGAAGTTTTATGCACTGGTGAGAGTGTTATGATAAGTTAGTGGGGATTAAAGGGAAGAACGTGGAGAGCTATAATAATAGCCATTTAGTTTTCTTCTACCATGTTTTGGCTATAAATATCAAAGTCAAACTCATTTATAAAAAGACCATTGATGAATGATAATCTGAATTTGCACTTTGCAAGTGTTTTTGCTTAAGTTTTTTTCATGAACTTTAAACTTATCAAACTAATTCAATTTATGGCATTCTCTAACAAAAAAAAATCTTGCGTTTAATTTTTAACTTATCAAATCATATTTGATTTGTAGCGTTGAGGATTGAATTTAAGTACTAGTTTCATTGGTAAACAATAACAATTAGAACTAGTTTTTCACTAACTTCACTTGAGGAGGTCTTTGAATTTTAGAATCATCTTGATTGGAGTATATTTTCTTGCATTCCATATGTATCATAACTTAATAGTTATTGAGGTATATGGTTGCTAAGGTGATGATTTCCTATCAATAATTATATGTTTGATCATGAAAAAAAATTATTTAAGTTTAATGAACAAGTCAATAATTGTTTGATAATCAAATCTTTACATGCCGTAAAAGGAGCTTATGATTCTTATTTTGTTTGTCGGAGAATTAGGGTAATTGTTAAACTGAAAAGTCAATAACCGAGTGCTTTTTTTGCTCATACTTTAGCTATTTCGGGTTACTATGTAGGTGGTGGCAGTCTACTAATTTCGGAGGCTTTAGCACTTCGAAGTTTTTTATTATTTTTAATTGAACATTTTTTAGGTTGTGGTATTACTATTTTTATTGATTCTCAAGTTTTATTTTTTGCTTTATGTTCTATTGGTTTAGATAGATCGGATGTGGGAAGTATCGTTCATGATTGTAAATTGCTTCTAGCTGAACTCCCATTAATTTTTTGTCGTTGGATTCGTAGGCAGGCTAATAGAAAAGCTCATACTTTAGCTAGAACTTCTATCCGCTTTGCTCATCTACGAATATGGAATTGTGTTCCGCTCTGTTTATCATAGCTTTATCAGAATGAATGAAGATCTTTGAGTTTTTCTCTTCAAAAAAAATAAATAAATAAAATAATCGAGTGCTTTTGTCAAAGTATACAATTGGCTCTAGAGTTCGGATTTTTGCACAGTTATCCAGCATTCCAATTTCCAATCATATTGTGTTGAAATTGTAATACTAAGGATTGTTAAAATAATATGGCACTAAGCGCATGAGTAGAGTACTTTTTGTAATGATATTATCTGCGAATTTTGTATTTTTGATTGTTTAAAATTTTAAAATTATAATATGAAGATTTAGTAAATTATTTTTTTTTAAGCCAGTAAATATTTTTTTTAAAACCTAAAAGTTTATTTATGTTTTTTTTTCTTCTTATCAATATGCTTATAACTCTAATTGTATGTTACTAATTGTTTTCAAAATTACTTTTTTATATATATATAATTTATTTCATTTGCTAATTAATTTTCTTTTAGTAACACCTGGGGATTCCAAACTAAGTATATTGTCTGAATAATGTATATTGTTAGCCACTTAATTTTTTTTTTTGAAACCTGTTAGCTACTTAATTAGTATTAGACTAATAACTCTATAATTTAGTTTTGACGTTTGAAACTATTTTTTTCATAGAATAATGTATAGCATTTTAAGTTTTCTTCATAATTTAATTCTTAATATATATATATGTATGTATGTATGTATGTATGTATAATAAAGAGGTGGATGTTAAATTATTAATCATAAAATACTTTATGGAGTATTTTTTTTTATTAAGGCGCATAATGAAAAGGATTTTGGGATTTTTTCAAAAATACCCTAAAAATAAAAATATTTTCAAAAATATCCCTTTTTAATTTTAATTTCAAAAATATTATTTTTTTAACTTTTAATTTTAAAAATACCCTTTTTTAGAGGTATATTTTTAATATACATTTAGTATATTAAAGGTATATTCAATTTTTAAAAATATACATTGAATATATATTTAATATATTAAAAATATACTAAAAATATAGAATAATTTAAAAAAAATTAAAAAATGTACTATAGAATGTAATTTTTCCAAGGATTTTTTATCATTTACCGCCATAATACTCAAAAGTTAGAAGAAATATGAAAAAATTTTAAATGTTTTCAGTGACCAGAGGATCAACAGAATAAGAATCAATTAACAAATTTAATTAAATCTGCATTTATAAAAAATAATTTTTTTCTCTGATACAATCACAGCATTAGCATTATCTAATTGCATAATTAAAATTAATCTACTCTGAAATCTTATTGATTAAACTTGTCACCTCTTGCTGCATTGCAACCCACAAGATAATTCCTTCAGCACAAGCTTCAATTTCCTCTGCAAATAAATAAATATAATAAATACTAATTATGATTAATAATTAATTACTGATAAAAAAAAAAAAAGAAAGAGCTAGGGTGATGGAGATTTACGCATAATCTAGAAGCAACGTGGCCTCTGCAGGTAGCCTTTGCCTTTCTGCTATACTCTTCAGTTGCGATTCTCTGATACATAAAATTCCTTTCTTGTGATCGGAAAATCCTCTGAATCGATGTCTGGATCTTACCCGATACTTTTGACCATTTCCATTTCTGTTAATAGATAAACATTTTTTCTCATTTTTTGCTTATTTATCCCATGAATATTTATTTATAATTAACAAACTAATTACAATAATTAAATAAACTTACATGTAACCTGCTGCTGGGAGTCGATGAGTTTTTTCTAGACCACCATTGCTGTTTACGAGTAGGGCAATCTCTCAGCTCACGAGCATAGGCTAGAAGCTCAGTCCGACGATTTTGTGTTGCTGAGAGTCTTTTGGATAATGGATTATTCGACTTAGGTTTCTTGATTAGATTGAAATTTCTATCTACAGATTGTGCATACTTAGTGATAATAACACCACTGTTGTTGCACCTTGCCCTGAAAATCTTATTGTTGGCCGCCATGGATTTGTTATATAGAGAAATAAATTAGGTTTATTATTATAGTATTACAGTATGTGAAATCGTCGTAATGGTTGGAAATGTTCAAGCGATAATTATGCATGGACCTCATGAAATTATTAAACAAGGACAAAATAGTCCTGATCCAACGGATCATGGGCCTCCCATTCAACACCAAAATAGTCTGTTATTATTTTCGTATATTTTAAATAGACATCAATCTAAATAAATTTGTAAATGCCACAGACACTGAACATTTTAACATAAATTAGCAAAGAAAGATAGATAAACCTAAACTAAATTGGAAAAAAAAAATGATTCGTGATAATCTTAAAGTGAAAAGGATAATTTATATATCCAATCTCAATTAATTTATAATTAAAATTTAATCAATTGAGTAGAGTATTCAAAAGTAAATCAGAGAAAAGTAATTCATAATCATTTTATAATTTGATATTTATTCAAAAAAATGTAACTCATAATTACTTAGAATGAAAAAAGTAATATTTATATAGCCAATTAATATAATTAATCTAGTACTAAGATGTAGTTGAATTTAATATTTAAAAATTTATACAATAAATTTTTGAGGATATACATTTTCCAAAAAAAAATAATAATAATTCCCATTTATATATAAATATTTCACCACAAGTTAATAAAATGACAAAATCAACTCAATGATTATTGATTCCAGGAAATTTCCATTATATATACTGCTATGGTTGATCGATCAGTTCATTATCTATTATCAATGATCATTAAAATAAAATAATTGTTTGTCATATTGCCAATGTAAAAACAACGGCAATGGTTGATCCAACAGAAAGAAACCATTACTATTTTATTCATCATCAGCTTGCCGTCAGATTAAAAAAATAAAAACTCCGAGTGCCAACTGCCAGCTTTTCCAATTTGCCAAACACTAAATGAAATTACTGCCCCACTTGCCAACCTCCAAATTATGAATCCATATCCACAATTAATCCAAGACTTTATTTTATTATCAAATTAGATTTATTAATTACAGTATAAGTTCCACTTTCAATATAAGAATTATATATGAAAGATAAAAAAAAATATTAGTGTCTTTACATTATTAGATATTTATTATTTCATTAATAAATATTTTCTCAATAAAAGGTAATAAAATTTGAATTCGGATTGAAAAATAAATCAGCTACTCCAACAAATAGTTAAGAATTTTTTATAAATATCTCCATCAACCTGCACCTAACATAAAAATAAAAAAATAATCTTTAATCATATAGTTTTGATTAAAAATATATTTCAGTTGGACCCATTAATTAAAAGGCATTCTGCAATATGGTTATAGGAATCACTTGGATTCATGTTCCTGCTCTGAAAATTCTTTTATTAAATGATATTTTCTTTTTGCTTTTAGAATTTTTATATATTTTAATGATTTTATTTTAATGTGCTTTTACACATAGTCACCCATTGGCCAGAAGTGTGCTGCGTGCATTTAAAAGTCCCCATATATATGATTCTTCCTTTTTTGAGATTTGCTTGACCAAAAAATAATAAAAAAATATCTTCCTTTAATATTTGAATTAAATTGTGAATATAGATCATATGTGATTACCTAGTCCTACTGGTCCATGGTAATCATTTTTTATATAAAAAGAAAAAAGAATACTTACCTTTTATTATGAACCACCAAAATAAACAATATATATATATTTGGGAAGTAATAATTTTTATTGTTAAAAACTAAGTATTATTATAATGATAATGGACCTAATATATAAGTAGTTATTATAATTAACCACAATAGCAATGTTAGATTTTTCTTAAAATTATAGATAAAATGGAAAATTAAATTCGAGTTTATTATTGGATTCTATATACACTTAATTATCATTAATTTAATTATTGAGACAATGAAATCTTTATTTTATGAATTTGAATATTATTAGCTCTCATACAAAAAAGAAAAAAATATCTCCCAAAGTCAAAATTAATAAAAACGTAAATAATAAATAAAAGAAGTAAATAATTATTTTATTTAGTTTCTATTATTATTATTATTATTATTTTCTTTTTAAAAAAAGGAAAAAGGAAGAAAAAAATAACATTGAAGGAGAGACGTAAAAGTTGTGGGATCCACTTATCTAAATAGTGGACCAAAAATCTCGTGACAATAGCCAATGGACAAAATAATGTACATGAATGATTTTTAACCAGTAAATGAAGATGAAAGAAAGAAAAAATAATAATAGTATTGTCTGTTCCAATTAAAATTTGCGGTCAAAATTTAAAAGGAAATAAAATTTTAAAAAATAATAATAATACAGATTAATGAATAATGAAAAGCCTATTTTTTTTTTCCATAAATATCATTTTCAATGTAAAAATCAAGAGAATGAAAAGAACATTTATATAAATATATTAAAAAAATTCAAAATATTAATTTGTGTTTAATTGGATATATATAAAAAGATAATGCAGCTCACAGTTTTCTGAACGAATAACAAATCTACGGACCTCATTAAAATTTTGAAAAATAAAAGTCTGTCAATCTTGAACAAAGAAAAAGAGTAATAAGAAAAATAAGAAAATAAAATTGTATAAAATTTGGCTCAAAGCATGAACGAAAGGCCAATTTTTAAGTCTAACCCAAAAACAACGGATTAGCCGCCCCTAGTCGCCACTTACTTTTAGAGCGACCCTTTGCTAAAATTACCATAAACCTGACTGGCCCATTCTCTTTTTCACTGGTTTCGGCGCTAATATTTCTCCAACTCAAAATCCTTTGCTTCTCGCCCCATGTTTTATGCATAATGTTTATGTTTTTTTTTTCTTCTTCTTCTTATTTGGGGTTTGGCCATTGGGGTTCCCATGCGCCACTTCACATTTTGACCCTATTCTACTCTATTGCCTTTGTTTAATTATTTTGGTTTTTGTCTATTCTCTTATTTAACCTCCTACTCCTTACTGTTTTTTACCACAACAGCTGTGCATCACTATTTCTCTGTTTTGGAAATTCAATGAATCTTCTAACCATGTCAAAGCTTTTTTTTTTTCTATTGTATAATCATAGTTTAATAATATTGCCTGTTCTAATTGAACTTGTCTTTACATTTCTACTTGCCCTTTTTCCATTCATGTTAGAATGCCTAACTATTATTTATTATTAATTCAATTATTTTATTAGTAAGTTTATTACTTGTTATTTTATTTAATAAATTTTAAAATTTTATTTAAAAATAACAATTTCATTTTACAAAAAATCTTTTATTCATACATCTTTCTCTAATGTTAATGATTAAATTAATAGTGTATTTGATTATATAAAAATTTCAAAAAAATTCATCATATAATTTTATTTAACCAATAATACTATATTTATTTATAAAATAATCTATATAAAATTAAATATTAGAAATACTAAATTTTATTAATAATTATATTTTTAATTTAAGATATCATAAAATATAAAATATATATTATAATAATATTTAAAATATTACTTAAATTTTTTTTGTAAAATTGAATTGTAACTAAATAAGTTAATATTTTTTTAATTTATTTTTTAATATTTTATTACGTCTTTCAAATATGATAAAATAATATTTTTTAATAAAATATAATTATAATGATATATATCAGTAAAATATATTTTCAGTAATTAACTTTTTCAGTAATTTATTAAACGTACTAAAATAATTTGAAGGCATTAAAAGAAAAAAAATTCTACCCCGTAATCCTATTTTTGAATCCGGCCATTCACAAAATAATTTTTTTAAAAAAATAATTAAAATTAATTTTTTAATATTATAATTTAAATTTTATTTTATGATTAGTCGAATTCATTAATGAAAATATAAATTCGGACCATGATAAAAGTTTTCTTGAAAGAAATATTATGGCCATTAAAAAAATTAATTATTTTATTAAAAATATAAATATATATGTATAGTTTAAAATAAATGAAAAAGAAAAACTTGCCAAAATAAGTAATTTTTTAATCATGATCTTTTTCATTGATCATGGATTCTTAATAGCCCTCATAATTAATATTAGGAATAATAGCACAATAATTACTTATCTACTTTTGATTATAAATAATTGTTGTCCCTAAATAACGAATAAATTAGATCTAGGACCTAAATTTACAAAACAATTAATTATCGCAAGGAAATAATTATAAATTTAATTAGCATACTCAACAACAGATTTAGAAAAATCCATCATAAGTCGGACAATATACACATACCCAAAATCAATGATATTTACAATTTTATAAAGATAAAGATAGCAACCCATTGATGTAAAAGTACAACCACGGCTAACATATATAGGAAGGAACTGTCCCCATAACCTTGCACGTGAATTTGCCTCCAAGCATTGCTAATGAAAAAGTAATTTTTGTATCTATAATTTTATGGAAAATCAATTAAAATTTTTTTTCTCTTAAAAATTTTAAATTTATATATAATTAAGCACTATTTCAATGACAGTGAAACCCACTGAAAACCTATAGTAAAACCCGGAATTCAACACACAATTGGCCTAATTAATTAAATTTTTCTAAACCCTAGTCTCTCTTTTTCTCAACTCTTATATTTTTTTTTTTGTTTTTGTAGTTTGATTGTAGAACTGTTATCAGTTTATTGACAGATGACACTCATTTTCATCTTTTTTTTTTAATTTATTATTAGATTTTAATATTATTTTTTTCAGTTTTATATATTTATTTGTATAGTTTATTTTTAAAATAATTTTCAGATCAATATAAATCTAAAATTTAGCAGTTGTGTCTATTTTTCTTTTTTTTTATTTTTTAAATAAAACTTAATGCAATTTAAATTTTTATTATGAAATTTTATTCTTTATTGTTTGAAAGTTATTTGTTATTCCCTAATGAAGGTTATATGTCTTTCTCTATTGAAAGTTATTTGTTATTCTTTAATAGAGATTTATCTTTTTTCAATGAACGTGTCATTTTCATACCAGAGATAATAAATAATAGATGAAATGAGTCTCGCTGAAAGTTAAATTACTCGTGGCAAGTTACTATTATTCACTATTTATATTAAATAAGTTTAAAAAATATGATAATTTTATTAATTATGTATATATTATATATTTTTTAATTTATTAATAAAAATTTATTTTTCGTAAAAAAAAAAGCATTATTCCAATGACCGTACAAATTATGACGTGATTTTTTTTTTCTGGTAGGACCAATGTTTTGTGTATATGTTAATTAATCTGCAACATTTGTAATTCACTTTGTACACTGACTTAATTAAGGACGTTAACTAATGTATATAAAATTATTGTATCAATATTATTATACTAATTAATATTAATACAATTTTATAATTACAATAAGATCTTCTCTCGGTCATTTTTCAAAAATATCTTCCGAGTAAAAATTTAAGAATTACATACTTAAAAAAGTGCAACCTTAAGTCAAGAGCAAACGAGCCATCAAACTTTATTAATAATTAATCAACACAAGGAACAATAAAAATAATTTAAATGAATACGTAAGTGGTGCATCATTAGAAAATTAATCGGACAATTCATATATATAGTTTAATTTATCTTCTTGTAGCTTTGATAACGATGCAAATAACCCAAAATCTACAGTGTAATGATTAATTACAATTTGTAGCTAACTTTACTATTTTTTCCCTCAAAGTCGACACTGGTGTTCTTTCTGGAACGTAAAAGAAAGTTATTGGAGTCTTTTATGTGGTTTAATTAATTTAATATTTTTTTTAGTTGCTTGCTTGCAATTTATCTACCGGGGGAGTTATTATTTGTCTACCTTCACCAGACACAAATATCACTCCGTCTATGGTACGAGTGCATGCATTTAATTCGTCGCCAAAGATCCATGCATATAGATTGCGTATCAGCCTTTTGATTTTAATTTTCTTTTTTTTACTATATACTTTTTCTTCATAAAATTTACTTTAATCAAATTTTGACTTATAATCTCATGGAAAATTCTTATTTGTACATAGTATATACCCTAAATATAATAGAATAATTATATGTGTGTAGTGAAAATGGTGTCATCTTTACAATTGGCAAAATAACGAGTATATTTGCAATAATATTTTAATATACAAGTCAATGATTGAGTTAATGTGTATAAAGATAATTACACCAAGAATGATTAAAAATCTTTCATAATTCAAATATGATTTAGGAAAGATTTGATTACACCTATATATATATATATATATAAAGATATCAGTAATTTTACATTACAAATGAATACATATAATGGCAACAAAATTTTAAATTACCAAATTGTGATTAATTTGATATATAAAGATAAATAATTTAAATCATTTTTCATGATTTTAAAAATATTGAGCTAATTTTTTTAATAATTAAAATGAATATAATACAAGTCAATGAGTCATGAAATATCGTATAAACATTTATATTTATCCAATACGAAAATTATTTTTCTTCTCATCACATATTTCTCCAAATAAATGAGTGCATTGTTGTAAATTGAAAATAATTATATATATTCCTATATAGTATTAAACATCCACAATTCATTTTTAATATTCAAGCAATTAATTTTTATTAATAAAAATCATTTTTATTTCCATATATAACATTTTGTCGAGGTCATTTTCTAAATTAGACTGGTTTAAAAAAAACCAAACAATCTAATTGGCATTAGCAACACGAAATCTTGAAAAAAATATATCAATACAATTAGAATTAGACACACAATAACGTGATAATGTGTGCACACAGTTTTTATAGATCGTGCGGTGGCAGCCAAACCCATGGTCCCTTGGCTCATAGCAACCACTGAGCCACGGGGTCCACCCCTTCTAACCAGCCGACGCCAGCTAACAAATTTTTAATTTTCATTTTAATTTTTATAATTCTCTCATTTTAAAAAATAAAATAAATAAAACCGTTGGTTATTAAGCAAGAGTAGCCCATTAGGATCCAATCAAATGGGCCCCATTTTGCCCTTTCAAACGCTTCGAACGCATGCCCCCCACGACGCCTATATAACTCCCAACCAATGCTACTTCGTTTTCGCCTTCAATCAAAGAGAGAAATTCAAGACTCACAAATCATTTCAAGACCGAAGGATTTAAGAAATTTAATTGTTTTATTTTTTCATTTCTTTTTCTTCTTTCTAGTTTGCAATGGCGGCCTCAGTCGACAACCGCCAGTTCCGCCTTGAACCCGGTTTAAACGGCGTTGTTCGTCCATTCAAATCAGGCCCACACCGGTCTGATTCTCCGATCCGTAGCTTCAATTTCAGCCCAGATTTCACCCGGACCACCAAAAAACCTGTTCCTGAGACAATGGAGGAAGATTCCTCCAGTGAAGATGAAGCTGATTACAAGGATCTAATTCGTAAAGGCAATAGCGAATTAGAGCCGTCGAGTATCGATCCACGAGACGAAGGAACCGCTGATAATTGGGTCGAGCGTAACCCGTCGATGATCCGGCTCACAGGGAAACATCCTTTCAACTCTGAAGCTCCTTTAACCAGGCTCATGCACCACGGATTCATAACTCCAGTTCCACTCCATTACGTTCGTAACCATGGTGGAGTTCCAAAAGCGAGTTGGAAGAACTGGACGGTGGAGATTTGCGGATTGGTTAAAAAACCAACCCGGTTCACGATGGCCCAGCTTGTTAACGAGTTCCCAAGCCGGGAATTTCCCGTAACCCTGGTTTGCGCGGGCAATAGAAGAAAGGAGCAAAATATGGTAAAACAAACCATAGGTTTTAACTGGGGAGGTGCAGGAATATCGACTTCGGTGTGGCGCGGTGTACCATTACATTTGGTGCTGAAGCGGTGTGGGATCTACAGTAGGAAAAAAGGGGCCCTGAATGTGTGTTTTGAAGGGGCTGAGGATTTGCCAGGTGGAGGCGGATCCAAATATGGGACCAGTATCAAGAAGGAGTTTGCAATGGACCCATCGCGTGATATAATATTAGCTTACAAGCAAAACGGCGAAGTTTTGGCTCCAGACCATGGGTTCCCTGTTAGGATGATTATTCCTGGATTTATTGGTGGGCGTATGGTTAAATGGTTAAAAAGAATTATTGTTACCACTAAGGAATCAGACAATTATTATCATTATAAAGACAACAGAGTCCTTCCGTCTCACGTTGATGCTGAGCTTGCTAACGATGGAGGTGATTATTATTATTATTCATTGATTATATAGCTTTATGTTGTAAAATAATTTTTCTGAAGAAAATGGTGAATAAATTTTGATTAACATTGTTATTTAATGTGCAGCATGGTGGTATAAGCCGGAGTATATAATCAACGAGTTAAATATAAATTCAGTCATAACCACACCGTCTCATGGAGAGATATTACCAATCAACTCTTGGACCACCCAGAGGCCTTACACATTGAACGGTTATGCATATTCTGGTGAGTTTTGTAAATTCTTTAAAAAATTATTAATAAGATTATTTGTTTAATTTGCAAAAACCATTATTGTTTTCATGGTTGGAAAATATAGCTTTTTTTTTTAGATTTCTTCAAAAATATTTTTTTTAAAAATGCTTTTTAATTTTTTTTATTTTCAATATATATTCAATATACTAAAATACATTTCACTTTTAGAAATACTCATTTGGAATATTCAATATATTAAAAATATGAAAAAATAGTGCCAACCAAGAAAAAATATGTAAAAATAGTGGATTATTTTTGAAAAAAAATAATTTTAAAAAACAATATAAATATGTAATTTTTCAATTTTGTTTTTAAAATATCAAATATTTCTTTTGAATTTGAGTTGGATTCAAATTTCAGTAAGACCTTTTAATCAGTAAATTATCCTCGTGAATAAAATGTCTATGTTTAATAATACGGCCTTTTTTTTTTTATCAATATATGATCATTTAATTTTCTTTTGCCTCTCATGAGATAAACAAAAAAAAGGTTGGATATAACGTTTGAGAAACGTAATCATGCTGATTATAGAATTAAAAAGAACAATTTAAAAAACTTTAAAAAATTGCTTAAATTTCGCAAAAAGACAGAAAAAACAACAGTATATAATAATTTGCCGGTACATTGAAACTGATTATATGTTTTGTAATGGCAAGATTTTAGAGAGAGTTCTCAAGGAGTAAGAAAGTAATCTTCTTGATTGTGGTGCAATTTCTGATACAGGAGGTGGGAAGAAAGTGACACGTGTGGAGTTGACTATGGACGGTGGTGAAACGTGGCAAGTTTGTGAATTGGATCATCCAGAGAAGCCAAACAAGTATGGCAAATACTGGTGCTGGTGCTTCTGGTCAATAGATGTAGAGGTTCTAGCCCTTCTTGGAGCCAAAGAGATTGCTGTTCGAGCCTGGGATGAGACCCTCAACACCCAACCAGAAAAAATCATTTGGAATGTTATGGTACGTGGTTTTATTTTTAAACACTAATTTTTTTTTATAATAATAATAGAGCCAAAAATCAAATTCTCTTTTAAAAATTCACACCCAATAATTTTTCAAGACATAAACACATAGTCAAAAACAAAAACTGAACAATTTGAGAAATTTCTAAGTTGGACGGAGCCAATGTCATCAAGTTGCGAGTTGTGAGATGTGCCCACTTGTGTTGATGAAGGCGACATGGGAGACAGTCCCATTGGTGAAATAGACTTACCGAATTTGGACTAAAAAATTTTGTACCCACTTCAACCCCACGGAGTAGACTTTTGTGCCCTTAAATTCACGCCTCTAACTTTCTATAAAATATCCCCCTACTCCTCTGCTTTACTGCTTACCTAATCCTTAAGTTAGCTTGGCCTCATATTTTTGTCTAATATTGTAAGTGTTTTAGAATATTCAAAAACAATTATTACTTTTTGAAGTTAGAATAATTAATTAATCACTTGAAATTAGTTAATTTTACATATTACTATACGTGTAATTAATTGGTGTATGATGTCGATGGTAGACCTGATACTTTTGTCACGTAAAATATAAATGTTCTTTTTTTATCCTTTTTTTTAATTTAAAATTTTAACTTATGAATATATATGAATTTTAGATTTTTTGTAAGTCTATAATTTTTTTATATAGTTTTAGTGGCTTAGAGATTTTTTAAAATTTTTATATCAATTTCACCAAGTGCAAATACACAATTAGTATATTTTTCCCATAAATAATTATAATAAAATAATTATATACTTTTATAAAAAAAAAGTGCAAATACACAATTGTCGTCTAATGTGTCCTTATGGTACGATATCAATAATGTGTAGGGAATGATGAACAACTGCTGGTTCCGGATAAAAACAAATGTGTGCAAACGACACAAGGGTGAGATCGGAATTGTGTTTGAGCACCCAACCGTGCCAGGCAACCAGTCCGGTGGATGGATGGCTAAAGAAAGACACCTGGAAATATCATCAGAAAGTAACCAAACACTAAAGAAAAGTGTCTCAACTCCTTTCATGAACACTTCCTCAAAAACCTTCTCCATGGCTGACGTCAAGAAAAACAACTCTGCTGACTCTTGTTGGATAATCGTCCATGGTCATGTTTATGACTGCACTCGCTTCCTTAAAGAACATCCTGGCGGCACTGATAGCATTCTGATCAATGCAGGATCCGACTGTACAGAAGAATTTGATGCCATACATTCCGATAAAGCCAAAAAAATGCTTGAGGATTATCGAATTGGTGAACTTGTCGACTCTACATCCTCTTATAGATCTGATTCTGGTGGCTCCTCACCTAACAACTCAGTCCATGGAGCAACACATTTGGCTCCTATTAAAGAAATCGCACCTCCTACACCAGTAAGAAGCGTTGCGCTGATACCACGTGAGAAAATTCCATGCAAACTAATAAAGAAAGAGTCATTATCTCATGATGTGCGACTCTTTAGATTTGCATTACCATCAGAAGATCAAGTTTTAGGATTACCGGTTGGAAAGCACATATTTTTATGTGCTACTGTCGATGAGAAGCTATGCATGAGAGCTTACACACCAACAAGCACTATTGATGTGCTGGGGTACTTTGATCTTGTGATAAAGGTTTACTTCAAGGGTGTGCACCCAAAGTTCCCTAATGGAGGACTCATGTCCCAGTACCTTGACTCACTAAACATTGGGTCAGTAATAGACGTGAAAGGTCCATTAGGTCACATTGAATATGCTGGGAAAGGAAATTTTATGGTCCATGGTAAACCAATGTTTGCGAAGAAGCTAACCATGTTGGCTGGTGGGACAGGGATAACCCCAATTTATCAAGTGATTCAAGCAATTTTGAAAGACCCAGAAGATGACACAGAAATGTATGTGGTCTATGCAAATCGAACAGAGGATGATATTTTGTTAAGAGAAGAGCTTGATAGTTGGGCCAAGGAGCACAGTGAAAGATTAAAGGTGTGGTATGTAGTTCAAGAAACTATCAAGGAAGGGTGGCAATATAGTGTGGGGTTCATCACTGACAGTATCCTGAGGGAGCATGTTCCTCTAGGATCGGACGATACTCTGGCTTTGGCTTGTGGACCCCCACCCATGATCCAATTTGCTGTGCAGCCTAATTTGGAGAAGATGAACTATGATATCAAGAATTCTTTGCTTGTGTTCTAGAATAATTAATCTCAACATGTATATAGTGTTATTAATTATGATATCTTTTGGTATGTATTTTTTCAATAAGTTGGCTGGGATATGGTTTCATTTCTTTTTTTTTCATTTATCCTGAAAAAAAAAAGGAAAAAAGGAAAAATGCCGAAAAGTTTGTTCTTTTATAGAGAGCAATAATATTTTTCTCTTATGTATATATATATATATATATAGAGAGAGAGAGAGATAGAGAGAGAGAGAGAGAGGGAAAATGCTTCTTGTATGGAAAAATGCTTTTTATACGTTAAATGTACATTAATTTATTTCATTGCTGCTTCTGTATAAATTTAATTTCAATCCTTTATATATTGAAAATAAAAATACATATAACATGGGAATAATTAAGCTAAATTACATGGAGTACCGGTAATTTTGTACTATTATTATTTAACTTAATTGGAGTATATATATTCGTTGTTTTTGGTTATTCATGACAAAGAAAATGATAAATTTTGAGTTGAAAAAAGATTAATTAATTAATTAATTATTATGAATAGTAAAAGATTTAGTCTATATTATAGTATATCATTAACAAGATGAACATTGAACAATCTATAGCTAGCTATATGCAGCTATCTAGTTATATTAGATCATAGATTAATTTGATTTTTTCCTATATTAGATATTTATAATTAATATCAATGACTGCTATATTCATGTTAATTACTTTCACAACAATAACTTGACTGAATTTCTTTTTCTTTAATCTTCTCGTGATTATTGGAATAATGAAAATTCATATTCCTTTATATCCACTGTTGCGAATTCACGCGTGTTCTGCAACGTTGAAAGTGGAGCTACTGATACGAGCTTTCCTCCTCTATTCTTCTTCCTTTATATCACCTTGTTTGGTTAATTAATTAAAAATAAAATCTTTATTTCTACTTTTTAAAAAGAAAACAATTTATATATTTCTCTATTATTATAAGTACGCTGTCAGAGCAATTGATGCTTTCAACTCAATTTTGGATAGTGGCAATTAACACTTTAACAGTGTTGTGTGTACTCTCTCTCTCTCTATATATATATATAGTTTACATGTCACATGCATTGGGTTTCATTGGGTTACGTCGTTTCATTGTTGTTTTTACATTTATTTGTATAAAGACCCTTCATATGAACCAACTTGAACTAATAATAGTTCTATAATCATATTCATTATCAATATGTGAAAGCCGAGTGGTAATTATCAAGATAATTTACTATTTGTACATTTATCTTTAAAAAGACCATTCACAAGAATTAACCTGAATTAATACATCAATATATATATATTTTTTGTTTATTGAGCAAATTTAATAGACTTGTAATTATTTTATTTATCTCATAATATAAAAGATAATAATTAAAAATTTTACTAACAACATAGCTTATGTATAATAATAATAATAATAATAATAATAATAATAAGGATAAATTATTGCTTATTTCTCTAGAACTTAACCAAATTAAAAAAAATAAAAAATTTTAATTTCCATTTTTTTACAATGAATTTTCCATTGAAAAAAGTTTATTTTAATAATTTATTATTAATTAGCTAAAAATCTATTGGATTATTGAACAATAAATACTTTTTATGTTTTTTTTTTGTTTTGTCTATAATTAATAATAATATATATGTAATTTACTACAATAGAGAATATCTATAAACTAAAAAAAAATCATGGGTAAGACACGTTATTAAAAAAATAATAAAATTAAATATATCTTGACATGCAAAATTTTAAATTAAGGATCGATAAATATAAATGAACAAAAAGGGAAAAGAACATTGTGTGATTATGTTTCACTTTTTCTCCGTTCAAAATTTGTACATACTGCTTAAAAATATTAAAGATCTTGTTATTACAGAAATTTCCAAAATCATGAATTAAATTAATTAAATGTTATAGTTAAATAATGATATCAATAACATTATATATATATATATATATTATTGGTGAAATAATTACCCGATAAAATTGGTTGGTGGGCATCACTAGCGTACAAAAAAACATGAGTTTAATTATATTTTATATTATTAAATATAATATTTGTATAAAATAAAATTAATTAAGAAAAAAAAAAGAAATTGAAGGTGGGACCAAAATTGATATAAGAAAAGCAAAGATAGATGAAAGGCACCGCCGCGTCCGGTTTGTTGGGGGCAGCCTCAGCTCTAGCAGTGAGCCAAAGATTGACCCCTTTCTTTTTTAATTATCATTATTATTATTAAACCCTATTGTTGTTTGGTTGCCTGGAAAGGCCATTCTCTCTCTCTCACTCTATTTTTAGTTTCCTCTCTCAAACATACTATTATTCCCTTGACCCTTCCTCTCTATCTTCTTGTCTTCTTGTAGCACTCCATTTAATTTTTTTTTTCTGATAAAAAAATTTATTTTATTTTTTTTAGTAAATTTGTCAGCTAGCGATTGAAAAATTTGACAATATTTTTCAGTTAATTTGAGAAATAATTATTAATTAAAATGTTACATGTGAAATGTATTTGTATGAATAATATTGTTGAACTTGAGCACGTCATTTAATTTCTACTATGCTAATAATAGAAATTTTTACGTGCACTTTTAGACAATTGGGAGCTCTACTAGAAATAATTTATTGCATATTTTTTTTCCTTATCAAAATTAGTTGTGAGCTAATGCTTATGTAAGTTTTAATTATATTTTTCTAAAATATTTTAATCATATATTAATTATTTTTTATTAAATTTATATATTTTTTGATATTAATATAAATAAAATATATACACTAAGTTTATATGCATGAGCTAAGATAAGCTAATTAGAAAAATAATAAAATACATTACATTTATTGATTTCTATAATTTTTATTGTGACTTAAAATAAATGATAATTTAAGAAAATTGATGGGACGATTTTATACAAAATTTAATTATTAAAAGAATTACTTAATGCTTGAAGATTTTTTTTTTTATAAATTTAAGTATATATTATAATTAATATATATATATATAAATAAAAACAACTATTTTGTGCTCAAAACTTCATATGCTTGCATGTTGAGAGGTTCATTTCATATAACTAAAAGTCGGGGAAAAATGCTACAATTGCTTCGACCAAAATAATGGCAGTATAAATATGAGCCGAAAGGCATGCAATAATCAATTATAGAAATAAAATACTCTTAATTAATTAAAATATTAGAGCCTATTATATATTTATATATCAGCGCTACGTACGTACAAATAGTATTATTATTCACATAAAATTTTACAAAAATCTAGCGATTTGAGAAAATAAATATATATTATGTAGTAATTAATTAATTTAAGTGGCAGGACATCAAGCCGGCATATGCTGGGTGATAAAGAGAGATTCTCTTTAATTAATATTTTTAAAAAAAAGATAATAAAATATAAAGTAATTACAGTCCACACAACTTGGAAATAGGCTCCAAAGACATTGGGTGGGTAAAACAAGTACTATTATATATATAATATTATATTATATAAAATAATTTAGACAAGAGGAAGAAGTGGATCCATCCACTACTACTCTAAAAACAAGCTGTCTTTAGACCAAGGCACAATGGAATTGTTTTTGAGCTGTCACTTTCTTTTGTTTCTGTGCATCAAAATTAAATTAAAATTAATTATAAATATCTCTCTTTTTTTAATTATAATAATCTTCGTATGTTTATAATATACTTTTCTACTTGGCTTCTTATTAGTAATTAATTTCTTTAATTTTATGTTTACTTACTACTGCCTAGTTTATATTTCATAATGGTGCATCGCTGTATGCAATTTGGGGGGATAATTTTGTTTAAGGCAAAAGTGACAGTTAATATTAGCAGTAGTTTTAACATTTGATCCCTTTGTTAATTAAAAAGATCAATTCTGGCTATAATTTAATATAAATTTTCTTTTCATTCTCAAAAATAACAAAAAAAAAATCATAAATTTATTTGAAAAAAGAAATTAAAGAATTAGCAATTTGTTGTGGACATTTTTATTGTTTTGCGGTGACACTATTGTAAATATCTTCTTCAATTGCAATTTCTTGCTATTGGTTTGAACAGATTGCGTGGATATATTCAGAAGAACATTAACCCTTATTATATGTACATATTTTAATTTCATCCTAACCAGATATATATATATATATATTATATTTTTAATTTTTTTTCAAAAATTCCCATTATTTTTGTATATCTATAATAAATTAAATATATATCTTTAAGGGTGGAATATACTTAATGTTAGGGAATATTTGTAAAATTGAAAAAATGAAAAGTAATATTTTAAATATATATATATATTTGACAATAATTTTATTTTTTGAGAACATTTCTGAAAAATTCAAAAAAAAATTTCATACTTAATTTTTTCTAATGTATTAATATCATATGAACTGAAATTTATAAAAAAAAAAAAATGTAGGCAGCCACTTGGTCTTCAACACTTACTTTCCAACTAATAATCAAGCCCACTTGTTCATTAAACAACATCATTAATGTCATAGTTGTCCCTGCATCTGCATGTGGCCTCAATTTGTCCCTACAATTTCAATCCCTGTTCAAAAAATATTCAAATAGTTACCTCCGAATTTGAGTTGCAACATAAAAATTCACAGTAAATACTAATGTAAATAATTTTATATAATAATATAATGAATCAGTTAATTAAGAATAAAATGAAATAAATTGAAGTTGATAAAAATTAATAGCACTATTTCAAGTCAAAAATTCTTAATAATTTCTGTTTATCACACTATATTACATAAATCTTAATGATTTTTTTTTCTTTGAAATGAAAGGATAAAGGATTTTTATTAACTTGAATGCAAAAATAGAGGCGGCAAAATGAAAGAGGGAGAAGAATGATGTCGCACTCTCTGGTCAGTTCTTCTATCAAACAAGAGTATATGTGCCATCTGATTTGCTGACCTCTTAACAAAAACTATACCTTGCGGCCGAGAATTATATCATTCAAGAATTGAATTTACAATCAAACCAACATATGAAAGATCATGAAATATGTCAAATTTCATGAAAATTTTTTTGATAATTTTTTCATATATTGAAATTTGCAACCCAATCTCTAAAACTCGGTTTTAAAGTAATTATCTATTGGACCACTTGCATATAAGTGATTGAACCAGAAACTAACTAAAGCAGTTCTCCATATCCATCCAACAAGTTTATAGAAACCTCCAAATTCAATTTAAGAAGTGATGCTAGACATTGTATTTTAGCTTTCAAATTTCCTACCACAACTACCATATGCATCATTCTTTGATATTGTTACTGAATATGATAAATATTTCTGTTCAAGTATCATGAACTTGTGGATTTTCAAACTCAAAAACATTATTTGAAAATCAAGAATGTTGGTGTTTAGCTGCAAAAATAGTGCTATAACATCATTTTACTTGATTATCTGCTACAACATCATTCATCTATAAGAAAAGCAGTCTACGAGATTATAGTGCATAGAACACAAGGCAAAAACGCATGGGAGACAGTAGCTAAGATTCATTTTCAAATCTTTTTCTTCAAGCTGTTTACATAAATGAAATAAAAATTTCCCATAAATAAGGAAAAAAGGCAACTCAGACACCGTATTAAAAAAGAATGTTTCTCATCATTTCATCCCAGTTCAAATGGAATATGCAATGATAAAATGAAAGTCAAATCACACCTATGAGGAAACAGACCAATGAAATGCCTTCGCCTGTCTTCAGTAATCACCTAGAGAGTCTCCCTAAAATCCTATGCCTACCATTTGTCGACACCATTTGCTATTCACCAATCACACTATACCACATCAGGGTAAACACCACAGTGGCAACCATCACATGTGGTACTCGATGGCAGTAGCAAGAAAATCCAGAGCATAGTATTTAAGATATTAGTAGCCAAACCATTTTAATCAGAAATTTCGACTCCTATTACCTCCTCTGTAACTAAGAGGCCTCCTGGTCCTCCTCAACAGCAACCTGTGGAGACCACGCCCAGATAGAGCTGCCCAGCCAGTAGAACGGCGCAACCCATAATCATCCTCATCCAATGAGTCAAAATCCAGGTGAAATCCATTGCGATGGCGACCACCATTCTGTCCTCTATTAAAGGATTCCAAAGGAAAAAACCCATCATCTAAAGATTCATCTGAATCATAATCATAATCATTAAAAATGCCATGACGACCTGGCTCGATCACATAATCTCCCAGCACCACCGCCCCTGGTGTTGATGACATAATTGTGCTGATCACATCATTTCGCTCTCTCTCCCATTCAAGCTTCTTCCATTTTTCTTCAAGAACAGGGTCCACAGCTCGAGGTTGTGCTAATGGGTGCTTTCCCTTAACATGTTTTCTTAATTGTTTATAAGTTCCAAGAAATGGGCATTTATCCAGCATACAGAATCTTTTTTTGGCGTTGAGGTACTTCCGTGCTGGTTCCACCATCGTCCAGCCCTTCACCTGCCCCCGGCAGAGTGGGCATAAGAGCTCTGGAACTTCCATCTTTTCATTAGCCTGCCCTGCACCCAAATGGAAACTTGAATTGTCCACTGACATGTTGATTTGCTGCATCTCTTCTGTTGAAGTTACTTTCATATAGGCTTTCTTGTATTGTTCAAGACAGTTAGAAAAACGATGACTAGTGGCACACAAGTATGGACGGCAACCCTTGTTATAAGAGGAACAAAGAAGGAGAACTGCATTGTGAGGGTATTCCAGACAAACTGAACAGGTTGCACCTTCCCAATCATTCTTCTCTAAAGATTTTGACTGTTTCTTCTTTGAGTGGCAGCCTTTAGTATTTTTCTTCAAGCATGATGGCAAAGGATATGGAGTCGCTCTGTGACGCTGAGAATCAGCCTTGCCTTTGACCTTGTTAACTTTCGCCATTCACAAATTAATCTGCAAAAGAGAGAGAGGACTAAACATAACTAAATGAATCAATCTCATATTATCTCATAATTTACATGTGGATGGCAATGTGAATAAGGAACCATGTAGAGTTAAGTAAAATGTCTCCCCTGTTTAGAAAATATATCTAACTTTGTTTTCCAAGACATTCAAACCTAATATATGTTTTGTGTAAGTCATACCTAAAACACAGGACAATAATATTTCATATGGCATTGCAGATGCAGGCGGTAATTACGCTGCTGTTTTGACGCCTTCAATTATAAGACTAAAATAATTGAAGAAACCTAAATTTTTCTTTACTTATAAATATATATCTCAAGAAGCCAACATCCTATTCAGTAACATAACCTAAGAAATTTTGTTCATGCATCGAGATGCAGGTACAAACATAAAAGCAACCGTATTCTGAAGGAAAGGAAATGTAGTATACACATGACCCTCCATAAAGCCCACAGTTTGCGATCCTCAAGCATCAGACCAACATTCATACTGAAGACAACAAATAAATAATATTTTTGAGTGTACAGAAATCGAGGACCCAACAAAAAGAGAGAGAAATAATTTGTGAAAGGAATTAGATGCCAACAAGCACGACAAGAACAAAGATTTTTCCAAATTTAACTGAACAGATGGCCTATTTTGAAGGCCCACTGGAAATAATGAAAAATGGGGTAGAAATTAGGAACCACTTCTTTGCCAAAGTTAACTGAATTGACTGCCTATCCTTGAGTAGATGGGATTAAACTGAACAGCAAAGATACAATTACCATAGGGATTTAAAATATTATCATAGGGATTTAAAATATACCGTTAAACCTTCTCTTCTTTTTTTTTTTTTTTAATTTTGCTGCATGGTAAAGTTATCTTACCTTGCCACAAATTCCACCCAATCTGACATTCCTCATTGCATGAACTGGTGATATAACCCTACCTCAAAACCATCCACAATAAAGCCCTGACCTTTTAGAGAAGTTCCTCCAATGTTTCCATTTTCCAATAAAATGAGGTGTTTCAAATGCAAACACTGATTCATAGGACCAGATATACAATTTTATATCTTTAGTTTGATAAAATAAATAAATAAACTACTGTTCTGTGCCATACAAGATACAGAAAAGTTTTGAGATTAAAGGGGAAAAAGACGGAGTGAGAGGGATAAGGTAATTTGGAGAAAACCTTTAAGGCTCAAGAGTTAAAAAATCTTAATTGAATAAATAATTCATCCTCATGCACATAGTTTGCTGCATAAATTACAAAACATAATTATAATAATAATAATAATAAATACTCAAATTATTAATAGTAACAGTGAGATATTTTACTCACAAAAAGTGATTTATAATCAATTATCTGAAATTAGACACTAAGAAATCACACCAAGAAATTAGGCATGATGACTAGTTCAGAAATCACACCAGGAAATTTGGCATGATGACTAGTTCACCAATGAAGCTGACTGAGACAAAATTTTCTCAAAGAAATCTGGATTGAAGAGGAAGAAAATACAGAGATATAGAAAATGGACAAATAAAGATATTGCATAGCTCTCTTTTCCTGACATAATATACCAGAAACTGGCTAGCCAGATAAAAGAGTAAGAAGGTGGCGCTAAAATCATGATAATGATATGTGTACAAAATAATATCCATCACGCATAGAACAACACAGTCTATTAATCAGTTGTAGGAAAATGCATATGTGTTCTGTCAGGGACAGGCTCAGTCAGCTGCATGAATCAGAGGGCACATTTAAATGCTACTCTATAGCTTTAATTGTCAGACTAAACCTCAAATACAAAAACTAATAATCCATAAGATTTTAAAATCAATTTTTTTTAAAATTGTTATTTTTTTCACACTGTATGCCATTTACTTTCTAAATTACATTTCATTATGTCAAACAAGTATTCTTTAGTTCTGAATTTTTTATGTTAAATTTTTCTTTCTTCTCACCTCAAGGCCTTTTTTTAAAAAAAAGTTTCAAGACTTCTCACAAGCAGTGAGATAGAACCTTGATAATTCAAAATATTGGTATTCACAATTGAAAATGCTCTATGCAACTCAGTATAATAAAACAAAATTCAATATGGAAAATGATGTTAGCAGCTCATTACGATCACATCACACACCACCTACTCGATGCGGTATTATTTTTAAGTAACAACTAATTGCTTCAATTCCAATCTTTTTGGGGGTAATCAGTCACAAGGGATCAAATGCACAAGTCGCAGAACCCATTTCGAAATACGCAAATGAACAGATGCCAGAATCCGGTACGTTAAAATTAAACAAGTATGAAATTAACAAACTAAAAAAATTAAAAATATATATATAGCTAACAAACTAAAACTAACGACATATTACACATCAGAAATGAAAGCATTAAACATATAAACCCTAGAAAAAGGATTTTTAAAATAACAAATACATAACATAAGACAGAAAAATTAACTCGATCACTTGGAATCTAAAACCCCAGAAAATGGAATCGAAGAGAAAACGAAAAGTGAGATAAAGAAATATGTAAAATAGGAAAAGAATTTTACCTGGGAAGAAGAAGAAATAAAAGGAGTTTATTGTGGTTTGTATTTTTAATATAATTTATTTTGGTTGGGTCGAACAAGACGGAGAATTATAGGTGTAGAGGAGGCAAAGGAGCGCCACCCGATCTTCGCGGTCAGGTACGCTGGAGTTGAGGGAATTTTAATATATACTTGGCACGATTGGTGGCGGTGACTGTCATTATTATGATAATTGTATTTAGTTAAAAAATTTCTGTGTCTATGTTTCTCGTCATCTCATACTCTCTCTCTCGTTGACTGGAACACTTCTTAACATGGGAGAACTGTGTGCTCTGAGTGTTAGTTGGGTCGGGCAGTTGGGCTAGGTTTTGCTTTCGTACCAAAGTGCAAAGCCCATTTTTGCTTTTTTTAAAAAAACATTGAAAAAGAAAAAAATAATTAAATTTTTTTTATTTGAAATACATTATTCTTTTTAGTATCGTCTTGATTTTGCTTATTGTTGCTGTATTGATGGAGTAATTTTATTCAAGTAACTTAAATATAATCAAGCAAATTCATCCGATATGCGAGTCGAATCTAACTTAATATGTATATTTGAATTTTATTTTTTACTCAACAATTAGACCTAAGTAACATATAACACAATTATAAAATATAATTTTAATTATTAGTAATTAAGAAAGTTGTAGTAGTTCCATTGTTGTTTTGCACCAAAAGCCAAATAGAATAGACGAAGAAAATTATCTAACAAAAACATTAGCAAAATCCAACCAACCTGCCTCAACAAATAGCCAACTCGAAGATTCAATCAAGGCAAACAATCTCGTTAAAATAAATATGTTTTTCAGTATATACATAATATATATCGTGCTTATTGACGCTTCAAAACTCCCCTCCCCAACAAAACTACCACTCGCATACGTCAGTGTAAGACAAATTATACACGAGGTCAGAAGGAAGAAGAGAATGAGAAACCACGACCAGAAATTCCCAGAAAATTAATAATTTAGAATGTGTTCATCTAAGAATAGAATACACAACAAACAAAAACTTTAATTACATACTGACATTGGCTACAATAATGAGATTTGTGCAAATGACTCTATTCTTTCATCTTAAAACAATTGCTCACCTTGCTCCTACAATTTTTCCCACATTAAAAAATAATAATCACAGCAAAGACTAGCAAATTGGAATAACTTGGCATCAGGAGATGATGCTTTCGACAACAGAAATAACTGAACAGTTATGTAACGGCAGCTGGATCTATGTCGGGAAATTCTCAGGGCAGGATTTATCTGTCAAAGTATTGCACTGTTATCAAGAAGGTGAAAATCCAAGGCCAGATTCTGCACATCATTTGAATTTCCAGATCTTGCATATCCCTTTGAACTTGGATTATGCCATACCAGCGCATGGACTTCGAGTTGATGAAGCCAAAAATTAATGGCTCACAAATAGTGTCCAACAACAAGTCATTGCACTCCACTATGCAACATAAGTCATTCCCGCAAGCTTACAACTGTTTTCAAGAGCAAATTCATCAATTCAATGAGTGAAAATGACAAAAATACTAAGCCAGGTGGAAGCCAGCAGATGATATAAGCCTAGGATATCTTTATATGGATCCTACGAAGCATAAAATGATAAGAATCCTACCAGTGGCGGAATCAGGAAAAAGACAAAGGGGTGCAAAATTTTCAAGCAAAAGAAATTACGGACAATTTATATTCAATTTTATTTTTATATTAAATAATTAAATGATGAAATTTTTATTATTTTTATTTCAATATATAAATACTATAAATTATATAAATATAAGTATATTAATTATATATGTATATAAATACACACTTTTTTATAAAAAAATATATAAATATATATATATATGTATATGTACATAGGAGCCAAGGGGGGGCAATAGACCCCCCATGCCCCCCCCCCCCCCCCCCCCCCCCCCCCCTTGTTTCCGTCCCTGAATCCTACCTATGCAGATCTACACAGAACTATAGTGAACTACATGACAAATAGCAATTATATGATCTGTTAAGGTTTAACTGAAGTATGTCATACATCTACAGCAACAAGGGGCTTCCAGCACATTAAAAAGAAACACCATTTTTGTGATCAAAGTGACAAAGAAGCTAAAAAAATAAAAAAAAATCAACTTTCATAGTTAAGAAGATAAAAGTTACCTATCTGTCAGGGTTGTAGCCGAGCAAAAGCTTCTAAGACCGTCGGCCAAGACAAGGTGAAGCAGAACCTGAGGATGTTGAAAGTGACCGCCTCACAAATGGATGCTCTAAGAGTTGAGCAGCAGTTGGACGAGCATCAGGATTAGATTGTAGACATTTTAAAATAAAATCCTGTGCATCCTGATTAAGAGAATCAGGAACAGGTGGTGGAACACCTTTGCCAATCCTAAACAATGCCTGCATATGCTGAGTCAGCAAAAGGATAAGCCGTTAAAATCCAAAAACACAAATCGAGCAGTGCCATGGCACATATCAAAAATTTGCATGTGGAAAAAGAAAAATTAGATGTTTTACTCTAAATTCGAAATTTATTATAGAGTTACATGTTAACTGGCCAATTCAAAAGCATGTCTAAAACCAAAGAAGAAGCCTTATGTTATCCAAATCTGCCATGTGACCATGAGACCATCAATATTATGACAATCATATCTAGGACAAAAGGAAGTGTAAAAACACGGCACTTACACATTCCAAATCAGAATATGGAATCTGACGGATCCAAGGCTCCATATGTCAGCTGGAAGCCCGTAACCCTGGTTTCTTCTATTGACAACCTGCAGCATACAGAGCTTGGTAATCAGAAATACCCAACTGAAAAAACTAAGCATGGTATTAGAGCATCTCCAGTGGGCTCTTTATATGCCCCAAACTCTCTATGATAAGAAGTTAATATAAGAAAATAAGAGCCAGATAGGCTCTTCGTTATTTAAATTTAAAATAGAGAGTGAATTTGGCTCTCCATATCTAGAGAGCCAATTTCACTCCTTAGTTCAAGTTTAATCAATAGATTTAACAACTTTCGAATACGCGCTATTTATTAATTTTCTCACCTATTTAATTAAAGAGTCTATTGGATTTTTTTTTAAAAAATTACATTTTTCATATTAAAAAATTGATTAACATGCTCTTTAATTATGCAAAAGACGATCTATAAAATAAAGAGGACCATTGTAGATGCTCTTAACCAGGTCTAAAAGGTTATACAACAGTGCGATACCTTGCAAGTAGGAAAGTGGACATTGTTAAAGGAATATAATACTGAGTAAAAATAAATATACTAGCACAGAGAGCATATTAAGAATAAAAAACTAAAATGCATAAACACAAACCTCTGGGGCCATCCAGAATGCAGTCCCCTTGCAAGATTTAACATCGTTCAATTTGGTGGCCTGAAAAAATATAAAGCAGCCATATTTTAGAGAAGAAATTCGCCGAAATTTCAGAACCTCAGAATATAACAAAAGATTTAATCTGAGTAGGATAAAAACCTTCGCCAATCCAAAGTCTGCAAGTTTCACTGATCCATTTGCATCCACCAATATATTTGCACATTTGATATCCCTAAAATACAAATAAGAATTCAATGAGATGGCTGAAAATAGAGACCACATGATATATGCTAGTATAGTAGTACATGCGCCCCCATGGTGTGCACATCTCAGATGCCTACAGCTCCTATATTGTAAAAAGTAAATCAAAATTTACTTCATTAAATTAATGAAATAAACACAAGACACAAAAAGGACCCAGAGAATGAATGGTTATGTGGTCTAGCACATCAACCCATGGAAAATCAAATTTAAAAAATTCTCGTAAATCGAACACACAAACACAAACAAACATTTCATAACTCGAAGTCTCAAACTTGATCCATTCATCGTCTGGAAAAAAACACTTAAAGCACCATCAAATACAAAATCTGGTGTGATCCCGACAGCCAGTAACCATGGGGAAAATGGAAGGTGAAAGTTATTTATCTCACCTGTGAATAACATTGCGATCATGAAGATACTTCAGACCATGCAAAATCTGTCTTGTGTATGCAGAAACTTGGGGATCTCGAAGATTGTATCGCTGGTAGAGACTCATGAGCGACCCTTTGGTTAAAAGTTCAAGAAAGATATATAGTTTTGATTCATCCTGCAAAAATCAATATAGGAAACAAAATTAACGACCAAATAGGCACACCTAAAGAAATGTCAGTATAAATTGTTCATGTAAAGCACGAAGAAATACAAATGCAAGACATGGAAAAGCCTGTGAGTAGAAAAATTCATCACATCTGGCAAATGCTCAAGTGAGTACATCAAGAGCGCAAATTTAAAATCTATCATTATCAACTATCAGAGTCAATACTTCACATTAAAATCTATCTAGAATACACTGGCTCTCTTTCCCACCAGCTAATAATGTGAATATTTTTCAAGATAGAATCTATTTGTTTCAATACAAAATAACCATAGAGAAACATACTCATGTAAAAATGACAGCTTCAATAAGTTTGAAAAAAAATGAAGAAACATTTTATATTGCATATGTTTAACCAAATGTGATAAAACTTTAAAAAATCATACACAAGAAAAAGGGTTAAAAGAAGGAGATCATGCCTTCAATACTATAAGTTATTGATCAAAGAAGCAAATGAAAAGCAAAAATACTGTACCTTGTCTGTGCCATAATACTGAACTATGTTTTCATGTTCAAACTGACTTAAAAGAAGAATCTCCTGAAAAACACAGGCAGCTAATGTGATTAGACAAAAAGAGAGAGAGGAAGAGAGAGAGAATTCTGATAAAGAGCAATTTAGTTCAGGTTTCAAACAAAACCCATTCATCATCAAAATTTAAGAAATAAAAAATGTGAAATCCAAGTCAGAAAAATCAACATATGATTATTTCACCTGCTCAAGTTGGTAAATACTTTGCTTGCCTTGACTTCCTTGATCAAGTAAGGAGACCTCTTTGACAGCAAAAAAGAATCCATCACTAAAGCAATAACCAGCAAGCAAAGCAAGATTAGCACAAAAAAAATTGTCTTTCACCAAACATAAATAGAAACATAGAAAGTAAAACACGAATCAACAATCTTAAAGAGCACTCTCTTGTAAAGCCAGAGTACAACATGACCATGTAAGTATTTTTAAGAGAAGCCAAGTTTGAAAGGAAAATCAACATTTCAGAAATCGAATTCTGAAGGCAACCGAAGAAATCAAAGCCAAGTTTGAAAGGCAACATCAGATATTCCTCATAAAAATAAATGTTTCAAAGCTGGTCTCTATTGCTGGACATCGACATGCAAATCCAAGAACAATAACTATATGCATTGTCCTCAAAAACATGCATAGTCGAGCACGCCTTACATGTACAAAATAGCACGCTCCTTTTCTTTTTTTCCCGTGGTCAGGTTGGATTGAGGGGACCTTCCTACTTCAACTACTCAAGCCAAACCGCAGAGCAGTCACATTAAAGGGTTTTGCATTTAAAATTCGTCTTCCTTGACAATTGCTTGGGGTAACTATGTTCAGGTAACTGCCTTCATCTATCAGAAGTTCATAATTAACCCTATTAATTGCAGCCTGCTAAGGTTTTGTCCTATTATGTTGGGGACAAAAAAACCTTAGTCCTCCGCTTTTGGTTGGTTGGGATCGTCTTTTGGAGTTTCTTTGCAAATTCACCTTCCCAAACCATTACCTTGACGTTTAACCAAACAGGAAATCTACAAAATTGAGAGTAAAAAGCTCGAGAACAGCTTTGACACTAATGTGCGAAACTTAGAATAAGATTGGAAGACGAACGGAAGATACTTAATCTGATAGAAAAGGATAATAGAGGATTTATGTCTATGAATATAATAATAACAGCAATGAGTTTGAACGCTTACTCAGAGATTCCTTCATACACCGATCCGAACGACCCACGTCCCTGAAGCTCGCCTTTTTGCCAGTAAGTAATGATCCTTATAAATCTGTCGTTAGGAGAAATGTTGGACATGGGCTCCGTGGTAGTACTGGACGAATCATGTCATTGGAAGTGGTAAACGAGCACGAGTCCGATAAAACGCTGATCCTATCCTTGACAAATGATGCTCTTCTTTTCGCTTAATTACGGTCGCATCAGTCATCGGAACCGAAACCCCTATTACTCATTAGCAAAGACTTTCTATTTCCATAATTTTCAGGCGCAAAACCCCTCAATATATCCCACGTTGAACAAGCGTTATCGATCGCCAGCAATGTCATTGAAGGTGGCGGCTTCAGAAACGGCGGTCTAACCCCTTTGATTCCTCCTGTTCCACCACATGAAACGCCACAGTGAGCATTTGCGCAACTGATTCAACTGTCTCGTCCCGAGTCAACTCAGTGAAGACACTAATGCTGACACTATCCAAAACCCTAGCACATAATTCACTCTCTTGCAGCTCCGGACGATGGTGACGATGCTGTTTCACTTCCTCTATCCTAGGACTTTCCACATCATTAAATCTAGATCAGGGCAGAAGATCTTCGGGCCATATCAAGAGATCTTGTAAGAAGAGAGGACGAAGAAGAGTAAGACAGCATAGCTTCGTACTCAATGTATTTGGCAGCATTTCGGCGCTCCAATCTGGGCCTCCAGCGGTTCTTAGAGTCCATAGGAGCCCCTTTCTTGTTATGAGTGAAAAATCAAGGCAAGTGATGCATAGAGACACAAATCCATGTAATCTAAATCTGCCCAAAAATGAAATCAAGAAAGCCACCCAGTGATGCTCTTCTTCTTATATTTTCTGACACTTTACCGGGAAACTCTGAGGAAAAAAGATGCAGTGAATTTTCTTGAGATTTTGGGCTGACCGTGAACAGCAGTCATCACACTGGTTTAAAGGAGATAATGACGCAGATAGAGAGAGAAAGGAAAAGAGAGTTTTGAGGAAGACAAAACTAAACTAGTGAGAGAAGGATTGGTAAACGCCGTCGAGACAGAGAGGAAAAGGCAGTAAAATGGGGAATGAGTGGAGTTTGGAAGGATGTCTTTTGTTTAGGTACGGTTGTTCCCATATTCTAAATTGTACGCCTTTCGTACGGGCGGTTTTTATTTTTTATTTTTTGTAATAATTATATATTTTGGATGCGTTTAAAAATTATTGTACAATGCTATTATATATATATAAATACATAATGAAAATCTAAAAAAAAAAATCAGTTGCAGATGAGAACGATCCATGAAATACTAAAGCTATATAAAAGACTATTTTCAAATTATTTGCTTTGAATATGGAAAGAATCATACATTTTTCAAATATTTCAAGAATACTTGTATAAGTTTGACATAAAGAAAATCGCCACAACTTATTTGAAAAAAAAAAGTACTTTAAAATAAAATTCAAAAATATGAAAAAAAAAAGAAGACAAAAGGTTCATTAGCAATTTTAATAGATACGTATAATTAAAACACATATAATATAATTAAATTATTTAGAATTTTGATTGTTTGAATACCCGAATACGTTAGACTATTTAAGCTTTTCATTGCAAAAAATAAATAAATAAATAAAATTCAAAACCATGCATAAATATAAAAGTATGAAATATTAGAGCTGTGCCTAACTCATCCTGAAAACTCGAGTTAACAAGAAGAGAATTGTCCAGTCTTATAAGTGACTGGAGCTGCTCATTCCTTACCGATGTAGAATTCACATTCCCAACATCCCCCTCAAGTGCAACCGGACCTTTCGATTGACACTTGCTAACACAAGCTCGTTTGGGCGGACCGGCTGGTATCTCTTCATCAGCTTCGGTCATGTGGGGGTTTGACTCAGGATCTAGCCCGTTTGGGCATTAATTGCTCTGATACCATATTAGAGCTGGGCCTAACTCATCCTGAAAACTCGAGTTAACAAGAAGAGAATTGCCCAGTCTTATAAGTAACTGGAGCTGCTCATTCCTTACCGATGTGGGATTCACATTCCCAACATGAAAGCATATTATTATTATCTAATAATAATATATATGATGGGGTACGTGTAGAATGTATGAACAAGTGAAAATGTGTTTTTTGCATGGTTGAACTCACGTTTGATTTTTTTTTTTGAAATCTGGCGTTATCAGCTGGGGATAAAATACTAGGTTTATTATATAGCTAAGGTCAAATAAAAAGATATTTAAAAATCAGTCTAACAAAAATATCTCATTATATATTTATATATTGGATATTAATTATTAAATGATCCAATCTCTCAAAAAAATAAATAAATATTAAATGATCCAATAATGTGGAGCCCCGAGACTTAAATAGATTGTACTCTGACCTTCCTCTTTTAAAACTTACAGAGCCCTGTTTGGTTAGTAAGAAAATTTGCATTCAATGTTTTCTTTGAGTATTTTCAGCACCCAAACAGCAGGGATATATTATAGTCTGTATAGATAAATCTTGCCTGATATTTGGACTAATTTTCCTTCACTAATTTTTCCAACTACTTTCTATTAGTGATTGTTTGCTTGGAATTGTTTTGATTGTTCAGAAAACATGGGTTTTAATTATTTTATCAATGGTTGTAATTATATGTTATAGGTAGCTGCACTTTTGGGTAATTTTTAGTTTTTGAATTTATCAACAATAATAACAACACAAACATTAAAAATACAAAATAAAAAAAATTAATCTTCTATTAATTAATTATATCCACACTTGCTTCACCCATCCCAAATACAGTGACAATTACACTTTTATCATTATTTATATTATATATATATATATATATATTTAATCCATTATTTTCCTATAAATAAAATATAAATATAAAAAATAAGCTATCTATCAAAGCTTATTAGACGTTAGTTGCAGTTGCGAACCCGCATGGTTGGAACTGCCCCTTTCATTTAAAAAGAAAACATATATATATATATATTAAAATTTTTAAAATTTTTTATTTGATTCTTTCAAATTTTAAATTATCTTTTTACGTAAGAGGAAAAAATATATAAATTCTATAATTTTCAACTAAATTAATTTAATCTCATCCAATCAATTAAAAAATAAAAAATAAATTAAAAGCATAAAAAAAATTAGAAAAAATATAAAATTAAGATCTTTATATTTTTATTTTTTGTATTTAATTCTTCTTTTTTACTTTAAATTTTATTTTATTATTTATACTTTTAATATTCATTGATGATTTTTGCATTAATTATATTTGTTAAAAAATATTTTTTTATATATTTTTTAATTTTTTTTTTATTTTTTAATGAAGATATCTTATTAATAGATTAATAAATTAATTAAATAATTATTATATATAAAATGATAAATATCAAGATAAGAAAGGTTTTAAAAAAAAAATTGTCCCGCTTCTAACATTATCCTAGCTTCGCACCTAGTTAGTCGTACGTACTCTAAAATTAAATTAAAAATAATAATGTTTCCTATACGAATTTCAAAATCTTTATTATTTATTGTTTTTAGATTTAACTTAAAATATAAAATAATTAATTCAAATTATTTAGGCAATAGTTGGTTGGACCATGATCGCTTTTAAATTCTTCACTTTGTTAAGATGTTTAAGGGGGATGCTCAAAATAGCACCTGAAATTGTACGGTGGCTTATTACAATAAAAATAATATTTATCTTAAAATTTGTTTCCTTTAAAAAATATCTTAAAATTTATAAAAAAATCTTAAAATTTATTTTATCACCTAATTGAATTAATATAAATTTTAACAGGAAATAATTAAGTTTTTAAGTTTATAAAATTTAAAAAACCTAATAACTAAAATAAATTGTTAAAAATTTATAAAATACGAATTTATCTATTAATCATTTTAAAAAGTATAACTCATTTTTTAGTGTTTCTATTTTAGTATTCAGAAGAACTTTAAATATTGCAATGAATACTTTAAATGTTGCAATGAATAAATAAACTTACAATAATAATATAAAACCAAAATGCGTATATGTAATAAAAATTATTGATTAATATTATAAAATGGACACGTGTGCTAAGCACACTGGTCCAACTAGCTCAGAAAAATAAAAGGGTTAGAAATCAGTTCCGCTACGGGCTTCAAAGCCCAAATAGCTCTAAATATTTTTTTTTTCCATTTAAATATGTTTTTCCTTTCATTACAGCAAACTCGAAGCCTACCCGCACAATAGTATGGGACTAAATTTTTTAATAGTAATTTTTATTTTTTATAATTTAAAATAAAATATTTATTAATATATGTTTTAAATTGAAAAATATATTTGATATACCAAATAAAAAGAGAATAAATTAAACATATAATTACAAAAAATTAAATATAGAAATAAAACAATTATTCTTAATAATTATAAATAATAAATATTTTAATGCAAAATTTTAATAAAATTTAAAAATAAAAAAATAAATATTAAATATAATTTAAAATAATTTTTTATTATTAATTTGGGTGTATATTTTTTTGTTTTATTTATATTTTTATAAATTTATTATTTTTATATATTATTTATTATATATATTAAAAAGTAACGACAACATTAGCCTATTAAAAATTAAAAATATATATTATATAAATATATTAAAATTTCCATTACATAAATTTTATACAAAATGACACTAATATATATTAACTCGAATAATATAAATTTTAAATTCAATTATAATTAATAGAATATTCATTTTAAATTATTTTAAGATAATTAAATTTATATTATTAATTTAAAATTAAATTAAATTAATAATATAAAATTTAAAATGTATTATTTTAAAAATTATGATTCATGAAGTTTATTAAGAATTAAAATAAAAATAAAATAGATAAAAAATATATTTAAATTATTTTATTATTTTATTTCAATTAATAAAAATATAGATAAAAATAAAAAATAAATAGAAGGGTAAAAATGTAAAAAAGAAAAAAAAAGAGGCAGAAAAAAAAGTAAAATTGGAAATAAAATTAAAAAATAGAAAAAGAGTAATGTAGGGGTAAAATTAGAAATGTATTATTTGTTCTAAGAGAAATTTTAGTATATGTATAATTTTATATTATATGACAAACTATTTTCTAATTTTAATCTTATCTTAATATTATTGACTGTATCTTAAAGTTTTCTTGGATTATAAACAATAAAATAACAAGATTAGTCATATTAAAACCATTTTTTATGTTTAAAATAAGAAAACAAAAATAGATAGAAAGTATTATACATTGTACAATGTTATAATATTCTTTCATGTAAACAAATAACTTGTTTTCATACAGCGAGGTTCACAATTCAATTAGTAAAAGTAATTTATAATATATTAATTTCAAAGTAACTCTCAAATTAAATATAATCTTATATTACAAAAAATAATTAAATTAGTAACATAATAAGCGAATATTTATCCTTTATCCCTACCCAATAAATCAAAATAAAAAATGATATAGACAGACACAGATACACACTTTATATTATATTAAGTTTGTATTGAAAATAATGAGAAAATTCAAAATTACTAAACGGAATTTTAATTATTTTAAATTGATTTTATTTTTGAAAGAATAAAAAATGGCACACGTGTAATATGTATATAAATTTTAATGTAAAAATAAATTTTAATATGTATTGGTGAATAAATGAATTGATACGTTGTCTACGTAATTTTTGATTATTACATCGAGAGAGAGAAAAAATTAAATCAAAATCTATTAATTTTAAAAATATATATATTTACTGTTAGATTATATTTTAATATGCATATTATTTATATAGTCATCTCATAAATAATTATTATTTTTAATATTAAATTTTAATTAATTTATTAAATATTAAGTAATTTAATTAGCTCGAAATATGTTTATATTGATAATTTTGTATATTAATATAATTGTTAATCTTTCACCATTTTTTTTTTGGACTTACGAATGTCGTTCATTAATATTAAGCATAGATTTATAATGGTTATAGTCGTCTATCCTTAAGAGATACGCCGAATAAAAAACAAACACAGAAATATTTTATTATAAATTTATAATACTGAAGAAAGGCAGATAATAAAGTATAAAATAATAATAATAAAAAAAGAAAAACAAGAAAGAAAAAATATATATGTTTATATAATATAATAATAAAAAAATTGTGAGAAGAAAGGAGGCTGTTCTTCATACGTTCCATTCTCAGTATCCAAAACTAACAGAAATTACGCCCCTCTCATTTTCTTTCTCGCGCTCATTCACAAACAAAACCCTAATTTTTATTTTCCGTCTCTTTCTCGAGAAAAAACTGAAACCTCCAAACATCAACATTATCATATACGATAGTAATAATAACAATAACAACAACTACAACAATAATAACAACAATCTCTTTTCTTCTTCACTGAAACTCTTTCTTCCTCTCTCTCTCTCCCCCGCCCTCTCTCTCTCTCTCTCTTCGTGTATCTGTTCTTTGCTCTGAAACGCATTGTTTGGAATTGGGAATATTAACACTTCGAGAGCGGTTATTGAAACGGTTACGATTTTGGGCTTTAGAAGCCTTTAATCATAGCGCGATAGGGTTAGTGTTCTCTCTATCGCTTTGGCTGTTTCTATCGATAGTTTCTTCTATTTTTCGTTTTTTTAAATTAATTAATTGTTGAAACCCTAGAACGTTTTCTAGTTGCATGGGTACAAGGTTATGTGCGTGTAACTAGGGTTTCTATTTGTACGCATTATTGCTCTCGAGAGAGAGGGGCTTTCACACTTTGATTTATCGGGTACTTCTAGGGTTTCCTTGAAATTATACTGTTGATGGGTGTGAACTCGCGTTTTAGAATCATGGGTATTGTTTCATTGTCTCTTTAAATTTCTTTTTGAACCTTTTATATATTGGTTTTGTTGATTTTCGGTGGAGATGAGCGTCTAATTCAGCGTTTTGGTTTATCATCTGCAAATCCATCTTTAATTGAAGATGGAGGCGTAGAGAGATAGAGGCACAAAGCGGCAGATCTTTTGATAACATTATGATGCGTTCCCATTTCCTTTATTCTTGTTCTCCTGGCTTGTTCTAACTTCACAATCTGCTTTTTTCGGAACAATTTGTTGTGTTCAATCCTTACTTCTATTACATACTAAAAACCCAATCTGCAAAACACATAAAAAATTGTATTGGGTGCAGTTCCAATTTCAATTGCTGTGTCGAATAATTGGTGATTACAGGAGTTGGTTTGGTGTTTTTGTGGGAAGAAGAATAGGGTTAGGGATAGAAGGATAGTGGGTTTTGCATAGAAGATAGAAGGACTGTAACTCTGCTGGAGGAGGGGTGTGAAGAAGGTGAACGGAGTATTCTTTTTCTCGTTTAATCTGATGATGTTCAGTATTGCTCCATATGGAAAGAAGTGAACCCACATTAGTTCCTGAATGGTTGAGAAGTTCTGGAAGTGTTTCAGGGGGTGGCAGTTCAGCCCACCATTTTGCATCATCTTCTTCTCATTCAGGTATTTTCAATAACCTATGTTTTTATGCCTTTTGCTGCTATTAGTCGTATATATTCAGTTTTGAGCATTAATAATGATTTAATTTAACTTTTTAGCATGGACAATAATTATGGCTTTGTTGTTAAATAGATGTCTTGTCATCAACACATCACACTAGAAACCGGAATTCTAAGATCATAAGTGATTTTGATTCACCTCGCTCAGCATTTCTGGACCGAACATTATCCTCTAATTCTGGGAGGAGTTCTAGTAATGGGTCTGCCAAGCATGCATACAGTAGTTTTAGTAGGAGTCACCGTGATAAGGATCGAGAAAGAGACAAGGAGAGGTTGAACTTTGGGGACCATTGGGACCGTGATGTTCCTGATCCTATGGGCATATTGTCAAGTAGGAGTGAGAAGGACAATTTGCGACGTTCTCATTCAATGGTGTCTAGGAAACAGGGTGAGGTCTTGCCTCGAAGATTTGCTGTGGAATTAAAAAATGGGAGTAGCAGCAATCATACAAATGGCAATGGTTTGATCTCTGGGGGTATTGGTACCAACATTCAGAAGGCAGTGTTTGAAAAGGATTTTCCCTCACTGGGCAGTGAAGAGAGGCAGGGAGTGCCTGATATTGGAAGGGTGTCATCACCTGGCTTGAGCACAGCTGTCCAAAGTTTGCCTGTTGGTAGTTCTGCATTGATTGGTGGGGAGGGGTGGACATCAGCTCTGGCAGAGGTGCCCAGCATAATAGGGAACAGTAGTACTGGTTCCGTACCTTCTGTACAAACTGCTGCTTCTTCAGCATCTGGGACTCCAAGTACAATTGCTTGTCTCAATATGGCTGAAGCATTGGCTCAGGCTCCGTCAAGAACTTGTACTGCCCCACAGGTAACTGAGCAGGTAACCTTTGCTTTTTCATAGTTATGTAATATTTTTAGTCTTAGTTGGTCTAATGAGGAGTTATCATAAACCCACAGTTGTCTGTCCAAACTCAAAGGCTTGAGGAATTGGCCATTAAGCAAATGAGGCAACTGATACCAATGACACCTTCTATGCCAAAGAGTTTGGTAAGTGCACTGCTTCTATGATTCACCGATTTGGTTCCGTGGCTGTACTGTTTAGTAGTTTGTACTCTGTTGGACAATTGTTTTGTATACGCTATGTGATGGCCAAGATCTAAAAAAGGCTTCTGTCTGCGGCCTGTGATGTTGGACAACCCATGTTGTCGTTCCCTTTTAACTGAATTTGTGCCTATTCTGCATTTAAATCAATTCAAGAATTGGAATACAATATATGCATAATTTTATTTGATTCTATTGTTCCAGTTTTAGTTTGAATTATCAATTGGTTACACTGTGCTTTGTTTTTGTGATTTACTTGGCAATCATAATTGAGTATTTTCAGTTGGCAGTTATATATATATTATTAGAGTGCTTTCCCTTCCCTAATATATAGTTTCGAGGGTTCTCGTGTTGCTTTTTCCTTAGGATAATCATACTCATCAACCAAGTTAACTTTTATGCCACGCACCAAAGCTTTAACTAATATGTTACAATGATAATGACTTTTTCTTCTTCAGAGATCCATGAATTTGTTTGATCTGGCTGTGAACTATTTGTTTGATTTTGTTTGTTGTATTATGGGGATATCTTACTTGCATTTTTTAATTAATGTTCTTGCTGCAATTGGAACAATGCATTTGCTGCATTTTAGTTTGTTTTAGTTTTGATGAGTTCCCTTTGCTAATCTCACCGAGTTTGAATCCCTGTTATGCATACATGTTTATATCAAGAGTATTAAGGAGTAACTTTGGAAGACAGCCAAACTCCTGATCCAAAACGGTTTATCATGATCATTATCCTGCTGAAGATGATTTGAACTAGTTGCCAGTGTTGTAACATCAAGTGTATTCAGTGGTTTAGCAAAGTTTTCTGTATGCTATTAAATCAGTAGCATTAAAGAAAAATGCTAATCCATTGCCTTTTTTCACTTTCTCTTTCTCTCCACATCATTGTGTGTCCATATAGGCGGGTAGGTGAACATAATGAAATGCTTTTTACCAACTTGGAGCTTGGTCCAATACTTTCGTGTGAAATTGATGATGCCCATGTTGCATTTTGTTTAACTCATTTTGACCTTTTCAAATTTTGATGAGTTTCCTTTACCAATCTCACTATGTTTGGATACATATTTACAAGTCTATCCTTGTATCATGAATATATAATTGGTTGGAGCTATTTGGTGAGACAGAGACAAACAAGTATTGGAAGTTTGAAGAGGATGGCCCTCCATTGCTCTGTCTAATGTGTATTGATTGTTGGATGTCTTCTCTACATTAGTGTTTGGGAAGTTTTTATTCAAATATGGTGACAGTGATATGCAACTTTGTTTTATGCTCTTCCGATTGTCTCATTTGTTTCCAATAACATTGGAAGTATGATTGTTTCCTTTTTTGACATATGTCTATGTTGATATGGCCATCAAATGTTTCTGCTGTGCAAGATGGTTGAGACTTGTAGTTGAACTATTTTCTGAGAAGCAAACATGTTGCTAATAATTGTCTTCCAGAAACATAAATGAAAGAGCCCTTTTCATCAATTGGGACTTAGAACTTCTCATTAGCAAAATCTGGTAGCTGGCTATTATGTTTTCTCTCACTTTAGTGCTTCATTTCCTTGCTTGAGCGTTGTCTTCATCCTGAATTCATGATTCATGGGTTCTATTCTCATTACTATTTTTCCAGTTGTGTTTCAGATTTTGGTTTATAACAAATCCCCTCACAAATATCAATGGATGAGTTTTAGATAATATGACAATCATGTCATACGATGATAAAGTTTGAGAGGGAAAGCACATTGGATTTTGCTATGCATGGCTACCTTTTCTATTCATTAGCTAATTTTTCCTTTTCAGGTTCTCAATTCATCTGACAAATCAAAGCCCAAAGCAGCAGTCAGATCGGCTGAGATGAATATGGCTGTCAAGACTATGCAGCAACAGCCCTCTTCATTACACCCAGCCAATCAAACTCTTCTTGGCACACATGGCAAACCTGACACAGCAAAGACATCTCGTGGGAAGCTCTTTGTTCTCAAACCAGGATGGGAAAATATATCCCCATCCCCAAAGGATGTTGCTAGCCCTTCAAACAATGCCAGTAGAGCAGCAATTAGCCAAATTGCTGTTCCTTCGGTTCCATCTGCACCTTTAAGGAGCACAAACAACCCTAAGTCTTCTTCTGTGGAGCGCAAGTCATCTAACTCTAGTTTGATTTCAGGGTTCAATGTCGAAAAGAGACCTTTGTCTCAAACCCAGAGCCGAAATGATTTCTTTAACCTCCTGAAAAAGAAAACCTCTTTAAACACTTCTACAACTCTCCCAGATTCATCCTCTGCTGTTTCATCTCCTAACAGTGACAAATCTTGTGAAGTGAGCAAGGAAGTGGTCAGTGCTCCTACAAGTCTTGAGGCTATTAAGAATGGTGCTGAGTTGGCCAGCAATGGTGATGCATGTGAAGAAGTCCAGAGAATTTCTGAGGAAGAGGCTGCATTCCTTCGTTCTCTTGGGTGGGAAGAAAATTCTGGGGAAGATGAGGGCCTTACAGAAGAAGAGATCAATGCTTTCTATCAGTTGGTAAAAAAAACTTTTGCTTGTTTCAAAAAATTCTTTTGACACTTACACTAGTTTGTGTCCAAGTTGATTTTGCCTGACATATCAGTATATGATTTTCTTGTTTATAAAAATGTGATTATAACAGTCTGAAATGCAGTTCTACTTATTTTATTTGCTTCGTGTTCTTTTGCAGTGCATGAAAATGAAGCCATCCTTGAAACTCTGCCGAGGCATGCAGCAAAAGCTGTTTGAATCTCGTACAGCTGGTTTGGGTGGAGCTTCCTCTGAACTGAGTTCTGATGACTCTGAATCTGAATGTTGATGTTGTTCTCTAATTAGTAGATCCAGGGAATTCTAATTTTTGATGGCAGGTGGTTAGTTTCCTTTTTTCTCTTTTTCTTTTGAAGAAAGCTGATGAGTTGCATATGGAAGGAAGGGTGGATTTTTGGTTGGAACTTAGCATTTTGCATATAGTGCAATAAATCACAAGTGCCTCAATCCTGCCTTCCCATTAGAGGGGAGTTTTCCAAGTTGTCTTAAGGTTGTTTTAGGGAGAGGTTAGGACAGGGACTATTTTGTCTGCAATGGAAGATGCTGGGGAATTTGCATCTTTTGGGGGTATTTTGGTTCTTTTTCTTTTCTTTTCTTTTCAAGAGGGTTTGATTCTACAGGAAAAAAATGGTGTTTTTGTCAATTTTACGGAAAAAAAAGGAAAATCAAAAGTTTCATTTTTAGTTCAGTTCATGTTGATGCGAGTATTTCAGTACTTTTTTTTCTTTTTATCAGAGAAATTCATGTTGATATTCTAGGCACTAATTGCGCATGAATAAGAAAAAATAAAAAAACCAGCGTTTGCGGTTGGCAGCAATCTTTTAGATGTAAATTCAAATTCGTGGAACAATAATTTAGGGGAATTTTAAAGTTTCCCTACTGGATTTGCAATTGCTCAGATGGTTCCAGCCAAACTATGGAATTGAGCAGAATTTGATTGATACCTTTGCATTACAGTTCTCATAATTAAAAGAGATGATTTATTGTTTTTATTGTTTTTATGATGATAATAAAAGTAATAATCATAGAACTAATATCATTAGTAAAAATAATAAAATGACAAAATGGTTTGCAATGAAAATAGAAAAAAAAGTGCATAATTAATTCGATTAAGCACCATCACTCTATGCAGTTGGTGAACCATAGCTTATCATTCTTTTCTTCCCAGCCCTCGCCTTCTAACTTCAACCCAATTAGGTGAGCAAGTTGGATCGCTCAGACATGTAAGAGTTATGACTTGTATACCGTATATAAATAACTTGTATACGCAATTATTCTTCTTCGTTTTCTTCGGAAGAATTTAAAAAAAAAAATTTTAACTCAAACCGTATATATTACTTATTACAATATATATATATATATATATATTTTAATTTAGTGTTAAATAATTCAAATTATATATGCACTTAGGCTCATAAAACAATCAAACTTTTAGGCTCCTCTCTAAAAGTTAAAAAATAACATCATAATTACTTTGCTTACACGGCTTAAAAGTGGAACTACTAATGTATATAAAAAAATTGAATTAAATAATTAATTTTAATAAATAAAAGTATTTTATATTTTTATTTTTTATGAAATTCAATAATTTATTTAATAATAAAATAAATAAGTAAAATCCACTTGCTCAGTTTAATATAACAGCGTTAGTTTTTTGCCTTTGAATGAGAAACTTAAATATTTCATTTGATATATACTTTCGTGAAAACATGAGCAAATTTGCACCTTCTTCTCTACTCCGATACTTAAAAAAAAAAAAAATTGTCTCGTCTAAAAAAATAAAGAAAATCATTTAGGTTTGATCCCCGTAGTTGGAATTACAGTTTTTAACTAAGATTTCTAATATTTTTAAGATTTCAATCATTGCTTAAGTTTGACCTTTGACTGAAAAATAAGTTAATTACAGAAAAGAAATCCTAAAATTAAACCAATAAAGCAATGATGATACAAAACAAAAGGTTAAAAAAAAAAACAAAGTTGCAAAATTAGAATTTGTTGCGGAGAAAAAAGAAAAAATCTAAGACAACAATCACAAGTCCCAGAAGATGCATGGGTTTACTGAAGATTTGCTCAGCAGTTCAACATTGTTAGCACAAGCATAAACATTTACACAGTGGCCTATATCTTATCCCATTCATCAAAAGTAAATGATACAATCAATTTCAAGCTCCGCAAAGCATATTAACCAATTCACCACAACTCATTCTGGATGCGAAGTCCAATATATCAGCCCACTGTAAGAAACAAATTTAATTACCATAAGACAAGGGAAGAGGTAGCGGAGCAACCACAACAATCCAATACTCAGCACAAAAATATATAATGTGAAATTACATCTTAATGACAAATAATTCAGCATATGTGCCTCTGCGTGTCTGTTTTTGTTTCTTGTTTTGTGCGTGTATGCACAAGCATACATGGACATGTTCATTATCAATTAAGGCTTGCGTGTAGTTATCCAAAAAACAAAGAAAAGAAAAATAACCGGGAGAATATGACATAAAAGAAAGAATTGAATAAGCTAACAAGATTATCCAAAGATGAATAACGGAGAAAACCTATAGGTGCATCCTGTTAAAGAAATGCAGTAGTATATCATGACTTATCTATATAAAATCACTAGGTTAAAAGATGTGCGCCAAATGAGGGATGCACAAATCAAGACAATGATTTACCTAATCAACACAAATATGCACTGCAAAACACCTGCAGTTCCTGTCCACACTGAAGGTCCAGTTTTGACAATTGAATCTTGTATCAATAAGCCAACTGATGCTGCTAGAGAAACGAAGGATACAACATAAGCAAAGAAAAGCCAAAGCTTCAACCTGTCGCAAATTTGCAATTAAGTGAAGGATTAGTAAACATCATCTTGAGCAGGCAAGCAGAAAGCAAAGCATCTAATTCTTGTAAATCAATTTGAATTAGAAACCACGGAATCAAACAAGCGTAGCAATGATAAGGTCAACACAGTTTCATTATACAGAGCATGCACACATATATAGAAAGCTACAGATATCAATCAGAATTTTATTTTCTATGGACAAAAGAATAGCAAAAACATATCATCTACCAGAGTTAAATTTGTCGAATTAACGCACTCACTAAAAATTCAATGGCCTGAAAGCATTAAAAGATTAAAAAGAACAGAGAAAGATAGGAGAGAAGCGGGGTGGGGTGACTATGCTCTTTGTAAATTCCAATTTTTTCAAGGCTCACAAGGCTATCATGTGAACTAATGTAATATTTGATACAAGGGAATGTTAAAGATCCCAGTAATCTTAATTTCAAGAAGTAACAATAATTTAAAAAATTAGTGGATTAATTTATTCTAATTTTGATATTCATTTAGAAAATTGGGTTGAATATGCCTCATTCAATAAAATTTGAGTTCAAAGTATTATTCAATCTATTTTTTCAAAGAAATAAAAAATTATAATTCCTAGGAATCTTTAGCATTTCCTTATGCCAAACATTACCTATAATCCTCAAGGCAATATAAATAGAAACAAGTAGATAAAGCAGCAAGCAAAAGTGAATTATATCAATAAAGATAGGAGGTTAAATTTATAACCCTGCCCAGAATATGACTAAAAGAACCATATTGCAACAGAAAATTGACCGACCATGAAGATCAAGGTGCAATGGCATAAAAGGAAATTTTGACGCATACAAGAGGATTATCCTACGAAACCTAGCTTTGTGCCTTAGCATATATCTAGCATTGAAAGCACTAATGTTCGTGCAGTTCAAATGTTCAAGATAGACATCAATTTTCAGCTAGAGAAACATAGATATGGTGAACTGCTACGACAAGCAAACATGTCTCTAAAGGTAGATTTTAATAATGATAAGAAACAGGCAATAGACCAACATGAAATTTAAAATTTTATTTGCATATAGGTTGTAGAAAAGCCTAATAGAATCTAAGCTAATTGCCTATGAATACAACATGCTTGCTAAACTCAAATTCCACTTCTTTATCTATTACATTGTGTCAGTATCAGGTATAGATAGGCAGTCCATACACATCCACCCAAATCTTTTTCAATTTTGGAGAGATTCTTAATTGGGATTAGAGCAATTCCATGGCACTGGGGAAGTAACAGGCCAAAGCCTTGCTGCCTGTTGACATCATTACCATGCTAGCAAGCAACAGTAACACATAAAACTGGAAGCCTTCAATACTAATTAAGGGGAGTAAAGATGCAACCCATTCTATATGTCCTATAATCTCCATTATAAATTTCATCACATCATCACTGGCAGTTGAAAATGTTACTAAAGTTTTAAATTAAAAAATTAATAGTTAACAGTTCTACAAAGTTGACCAAAATTACGCTTCAGATAAAATGGTTTCAATGTCTTGACCCAATTTTACAATACTGATTCATGGTAGTTCACCTTGTTCATGAAGAATTTTGCCCATATTTGCCTCACCCTGTGTCATCTAATTCAAGAACAAAAAGTTCTAAGAAATTAGAATTTGAAGTTGGGTAGAGGAATTCCACTTTGATGCAATCCCTACTCACATGGTGATGCAATTCAAATGGCAGCATAACTGAAGATGATACAGCCATTTGTTGACTGTTTAGGATCACAATTGCATCCAAATGAACTTTTTTCTCATCCAGATGGCATGCAATTTAGAGAAGCATACATCCAACCATAAAGCTTTCAAGTAACCTAATCCTATTATCAGCTTCAGAATCCAAATCTATTATATGATAATTTCCTTTCATTAGTTGACCAAACCCCCCTAGTCGTAAGGGGAAGGAAATATAGCATCTCAAGCTGGAAATCCATCTCCCAATTTTGAGCCCCCCACTCCCATGTAAAAAAAAATGCACTTAAAAAAGGGTTCATCCTTCAAAAGCAAAAGGTAATGGGATATGAAATAAGGCATCTTTTCAATGCTGAAAATTCTCTAAATTACACAAAAGTACTCAGTTTCAAACAAATAACTGATAATCTATTCCAATTCATATCCTAGATCAAATATTTTCAAGCCTCCCTTCATTGATAACTACAACCTCGATAGATTCATAAAATATTATACAAAATTATATGACCATACAATCTTTTTATGCCTATCCCTTTCATCATATTGCTCTAAAATAGAAAAGGCTTCTCGTTCTCAAGGGATTAATTCTCCCAGTCATTTTACTTCAAATAAAACAGTACCTTAACAACTCTGTAAATCAGTGCAACATATTCTCTTTACCATATTCACTTTTGTTCCAAAATTGCTCCTGCCCTCCAGTATTTTTCGATTTCAAGCATGCAGTACTTCCAGTTCAAGATAGATAGATTCTCAATATCATACATCAAAACCTCCCAAACAATAGACCATGTGAAAAAATGGGCCCGTTATCAGCAGCCACATACCCTACCATTTCAATAGTATGAATGACAACTGCTCACCTCTCATGGATGCTAAGTACAGAATCCAGCATGTCATATGCTATGTTTCGAAGACGGTTAATTAGCACGGGCATTTGCTTAGTAGTAGTACACGATTTATATGACTACACCATATATTACTTTGCAATTACTACTTGAACTTACTGATCCAGAAATTTAACAAATAACTTCCTATGTCTATAAATCTTAAGTCGCTCAAAAAGAAGTTATCTACATGAGCCTTAACAGAAACTCAGCAAGAACTTGAGGCCTGCATTGGACTAAAAACTCCATCTCAATTTTCATCTAAAACAAAGCGATAAGACTAAGAACTCAATGTTGAGTGCATGAGTCCTTGCATAGATGATAAATTGGGTTGCACTCTGCAAGCTATTTCTCAATGAAACAGGTCTATTGCATGGACATATGATATGAGAGTCAATCAACTCTCGTAATACTGGACTATACTACAATTTTCAATGTTAGATAGTTCACAATCATTTGATCATCGTGATTCTTAGTCAATAAAACGTGCTATCAGAACAAAACGTCAATTTCTGATCGTATTAGCGTAATGCTAATTGGCTTTAACAGATGCATTTTAAGTTTTTACTTGAAATAAGTACAATTGAGAGAAAGGGAGAGATGGAATTGCTGACCTCCACTCGCCTTCTTCGTATGGAGAATAATCAATATCCTCTTTCTTAACGCAATTAAACATCAAAGCTGCAATAGATGCAAAAATGCCTGCAAATTGCAATAAAAAACATTACCAAAACCGTAAACAATCAAAATGCACAAAAAATATATATGTGAGGAAGAGCAATATAAGTTTAAGAGGCATGGAATAAGAGCAGACCGGGGAGGTAGTGAACAAAGGAGACTTTGACGGAGCTGCAAACGACACCGTCAATCCAAAACCACCAGCCGGCGCCAAACACTGCTCCTGCAACTCCCGGACCGAAGATCGCCAACAGCTCCGCTAAATCCATTCCTCTCTATCTATATTTGCCTTGATTTTTAGTAATAATTGGAGATTTAGAGATCGATGATTGTTTAAACTAAGTGTAACTGTGTTTGGATCCCAACGGCCCCTGCCCCCCTCGGGTAGCTTCCTCCCTTGAGCTGTACACTGAAGGGGTGGACAAACTTGGTTCGGCCGACCGAACCGAATAGATCATACCAAACTGATTAAAAATCGATCTTTAATTTTAGTAACCAAAAATCGACCGAATAAAATTAGAAACCGTAAAAAAATTGAACCGAAAAAATTCAGTCGATTTCGGTTCAGACCAAAAATCATTGAACCTGGTTTATTCTACTGCAGAGATCAAAATACCATCAATTTTATTGTTTTAATTCAAATCCAAACATCATTATCAATTTCAATTAAAAAACAAATCAAATCCAAACTCATCAATTTCAATTCAAACACATAAATCAAACCCAAACTCACTAAAAGTAAAAGTATACAAATTAAGCTTCAAATATTACAGATCAACAACAGTATTTCGATTAAAATCCAACAATTTCTGAATAAGCTACAGCAAAGACTAAAACCACATCTTCCAAATAACTAGCTTTGGAATCCAATAATTTCTTCCAAGCTAATAATCTGCACAAAATAATTAAACATACTCAGAAAAGAAAAATGCAAAATATATGTACAAGTAGTGAAAGTCCAAACCTCAATCAATAGATAAGGGAATCGAGGTACTTCCACCTTTATTTTCCAAAATTTCGGACATTTCTAAGAAACAAAATATCAAACAATAATAAGTTAAACATAAAATGCATACAAATTAAATAAACAAAGCTTAACCCAAGAAAGAAGTAACAACACGGAACTTAGAAACATTTTGATTTCGGAGCAATAAATCTATCAGCTTTCAAAATTAAACCCAACACAAAACACTAGAACACAACATATAATAATGGAGAACACTAACCAGTGAGGGGAAGAAGCTGCTGGTGGTGACTGGCGCAAAGGACTGTGGACCTGCTGGTGGCAATGCGAAAGGAAAGAACACAGGGGAGGGCGACGTTAGGGTTAGAAAACGAAATGGGAAAATAAAACGAAGATGGATGCTGGGACGCTCGGTTTAGGACTTTAGGGTTCAAAATATATTTATTTCCTTGAACACAAAAATGGCAGCGCATGAAATATAAGAGAAGCAGTTTCGGTTGGTCGGTCGGTTCGGTTTTCTGAGCAATGAAACCGTTGGTCGATCAAATAGTTTTAGTTTTGCTGTAACTTAGAACCGAACACCGAACCGACCAGTCGGTTAATCAATTTTTTGATTGATTTTTGGTCGGTTTTTCGGTCGATTCGATTTTCATGATTATTTTGTCCACCCCTAGTACACTGCCCCTTATCATTTTGTATTTTGTTTTTCTTTTACATTGTATTTTGAATGAAGTTTTGAGATTTTTTTTTGGTAATAAAAAATATAACAGATTTATAAAATTAAAAGAATTGTAATTATTTTTAAAATATTTCACTTTTATTGTTTTACTAAATTAAAATTTCAAAAAAATTGATAAAATAATTCTATTTGATAGAAAATATTATATTTATTTACAAATAATCTATATAAAATAAAAAGTTAGACTCACTAAATTTTATTTAAATAGGGCAAATAAAATTATTTTACTGAAAAAAAATTATAAAATCTCATATTAAAAATAATTATACTCATATTTTAGGATATAATAAATAATAAATAGATATTATAAGGTCAGTTTAAGTATTACATAAATTTTTTTAATAAAATTAAATTATAACTAAATAAGTTAATATATTTTTTACTCAATTTTTTTAATATTTTATTTTATCTTTTAAATATGATAATATAATTTTTTCTAATAAAGTATAATTTCACTAATATATTTCTATAAAATATATTTTTAATAATAAATTTTTTTAATAATCTATCAAATGAACTATTAGTTAAGAAAAAAATTGATGAATTAAAGTAGTTTTTGTTGTATGAAAAATTATAAATATACCACAATAACTAATTGTTCTTTTTTCAATTGAAAACATGTCATAATTCAATCTATATAATTTTACTACTTTTACAAAAGTCTATTGTTGGGTCTACAAACAGAGTTTTAAACTTTTGAAAATGTATTGCTATTTTAATTATTAATAAGAAAAACACTTTGTGAAAGAAGTATGATATTATTAAAAAAACATTATTTAGACAATAAAACTTATTCTTATAAATAAAAATTAATAGCTAAAATTAACTAATAAATAATAAAAGTGATGTAATTTTTAAATTATAAAAATATTTAAAAATTTAATAACTCAATATATTAATTAAATAGTGTTTGATAAAACTGAATATTCATAAAAGCCGTTGGATCTAAAATACTCAGGGTTGTCACATGATTTTGGCTTGCAGCTGGAGATGTGAGACTTGAAAAGGGAGTAAAAAACTCTATCGATATTGGAAATTGAATGAAGACACCAAAAAGCTCTGTTGATTGACGCCCTGTTGAGACCCATATGATAGAAAACCTAGAAGAAAAAACTTCAAAATAAGCCCATTTGTAATTGATTAAAGACGAGACCTTGGACGAACCAAGCTTCCCACTGGCTATAAAAAAAAACACAAAAAACGAGAGGCCAAAACATCCTTATTGGGATATGTGGTCTCTGGTTGATAAAAGGAGAGGGAAATGAATAAGAAAAAGAAACAATATCTGAAGCTAAAATGGACAGATATTGTAGAAAAACTAAAAAATCAAGACAAAACTAAGAAAAAAGAGGAAGTATGGGACTACCAGCAGCAAAAAATGGCCACCATCAGCCACAATAATTGGCTGAAAGCTACCAACGGGCTAGGACGGTTACCACTCTCGGGCACTATAGCACTCGCTTTGATTTGATGTCTTTTCTATCTAATTTAGATAATATATTGCATCAATAACTTAATTTTATTTGATAAAAAAATAACTTAATTTTATTATATCCAACTTATTTTTAACATTTGTTTATTATAGATAATAATTATGAAATTATTCTTAAATTTCTTTGTGAATAATTAGAAAAAATATTATTCAAATAAATTTTTCATTATTAAATTCGAATATTTCTTTTGCTCCTGATATTTTTTTTTATTAATTTTGTAAAGTAGCTAAAAAATACTATGAACAAATAAAGAAATACAGGAAAACAAGGTAATCAAAAGTAGCTTACATAAGAAGGAAGGTAAGTAAGTATTTTGTATATTGATTCACTATACAAAACATACTCATATATAAATACACGTAATGAGCTAAAAACAGAAGATAAAAGCTCATTGGTCCAGCTTAGCTGATTTGTTACAATAATTGTAATTAAATTTACCAGCTAAGAATAAATTAGTTGTCAGCTATTATAGCCCGCTCTTTTTAGAAGCTTCTTTCAATATTCTCTTAAACTTAGCATTTTACTCTTCATTCCCCCCTCGAGTTGGAGGCTGGCAAGGATCACACAAATCAAACTAAAGAAGTAATGCTCGAAACTGAGGTGCTGAAAGGGCCTTTATGAATAGGTCAACAGGTTGATGCATAGATGAAATATGAAAGTAGTTGAAGAAACCTTTGCTTGTACTTGTCTTCAACTATCGACAGTCAATTTTCAGGTGTTTGGTCCATTCATGAAAATAAAATTAGCTGTGATATGTATCGCAGCTTAATTATCCCACCGCACTTTGATTGGCAAATGAATTTGAACATGAAGTTCTTGTAAGATATAGACGATCCATTGCAACTCACGAGCGACAGAGGCTAAACTATGGTATTGGCTTCTGCTGTGGATTTTGAAACAATGGATTGTTTCTTAGTTTTCCATGAAATTAATGCATCTCCAAGATAAATGCAGGTCCAGTCTGCATCACAATAGCCTTCAAGGCATAGAGGATTATTTACTAAAAAATATAGGCCTTTGGATGGAGAACCCCTAAGGTATTTAAGAATATGCAAAGTAGCTTGCCAGCGAGATACATAAGAAGCTTGGACAAATTGGGTAAGTTGTTGGGTCGCATGGCTAATATCATGCCTGATGAAATTAAGATATAGAAGTCTTCCAATTGAACGCCTATATTCCTCTGGATTTTTAGGTATTGTACCATTATTCTCGATAAGCTTTGTTCCCTTCAACATAGGAGCATTGGCAGGTTTGGCACCAATGATCCCAGCTTTTTTAATCAGGTCTAATGTATATTTAGGTTGATTCGCAAACGTTCCACTCTTGGACCTTGAAATTTCCAGCCCTAAGAAATATCTTGATGGCCTAATGTCCTTGATTTTAAACTTAACATGTAAGAATTGTTTAACTAATTGAATATGCTTCTCTGAACAACTAGTAGCCAACATATTATCTACATAGACCAAGAGAACCACTAAACTATTTGAGCTATGTTTGACAAATAAACAACTATCATGAGAGCTTTGCTGAAACCAAAAGAATGTAACTTCTGTGTAAGCTCAATATTCCATTAGCATGATGCTTGCTTCAACTCAATATTCCATTAACATGATGCTTGCTTCAACACATACTATGATTTTTTAACCTGCAAACCTATCCTTCCTTTGTCTTAGTGTAACCCTCTGGTGGCAGCATGTAGACATCCTTAGTCAAGGTTCCATGTAAGAAGGCATTATTAATACCAATTAATGAATTGACCAACAATAAGAAGCTACAAGAGCAAGAAGAAGTCTTATAGTCACTGTTTTCGCTACTAGAGATAAGCTATCTACATAATCAAACCATTCAATTTCATGATAGCCCGTTATTATTAAACATGCCTTATATCGCTCAACGGCACCATTGGGAAGAAGTTTGACTTTATAATCCCATCGACGTCCAATAGGCTTTTTATCATTAGGCAAATCCACAAGCTCCAAAGTCTTATTGTCTTCTAAAGCCTTTATTTCTTGTTCCATGGCCTGCATTTACTCATAGTACTGTTTTGCTTGATTGTCAGATGATGGTTCTAGAATGCTAGACACATTTGCTAAAAAGTCAATGTATGCATAAGAAAAACATGATGGTTGAACAAAAGGAAAGGCTTGAGGTATGTGAGGTGATGGGTGAGTTGTGTTAGAAGCGAAGTCATGTAACGAAGTTGGTTTACTTTTGGGTCTATTACTTCGTTTTAGTTCAAGTAATGTGTTAATAGGTTGGCCATTAGTTGAATTATAATTGGTTACGAGATATGTATTATGTATAATTATGGGATTGTTTACTTGAGGTGAAGAATGTGAAGATGAAATATGAACATGTGATGTATTATATGGTGCCAGTTATACCCAGGTTGAACTATTTACATGAGTTAAACAGTGTGAATGAGGTGATGCATTTGCAGAAAATAGGAGTATATGGTATAGATTGTGTATGAGTTGGTAAGGTATTAAATGGTGAGGTATCAATATAAGAAGAATCATGAAAATAGTCAACATTTGGTAAAGGTACAAAAGAATCATAGGTACTAGAAAGAAATGGAAAAACTCCTTCATGAGATATGACATCTCTCGAAATCAGTATTGAATTATACTCTAAATCATACACTTTGTAAGCTTTATAGCCCTGTGCATAACCTATAAAAACACACTTGTAGGCTCTTACATCAAACTTTGTTTTTCTTGGTTGAACATTTATTGCAAACACAAAAAACCAAAGACCTTTATATTTGAATAGTTTCGTTTTTGATGAAGCAACAACTCATGAGGTGATTTCCACTGCAAACTAAGAGTAGGTAACTTGTTAATAAGATATGTGGTAGTGAAAATTGCAACACCATATAACTAAAATGGAAGTTTGAATTGAAATGAGATTGCTCTAGCCACTCCTATGTTTTCGTTCAACTACACCATTATGTTGTGGTGTGTGAATATGACTTTTGACGCAGTATTCTAGACCCTTCAGACAAATTTAAACACTCTAAACTCATAAATCACTTCCATTATCAGTCTTGGTACTCTTCATAATTATATGAAAGTAATTTTGAACCATTTTGAAAAAACTCTTATGGTATGCACAATCTATGATTTTTGTGGCATTAAATAGGTCCATTTGCTCTTGTGTAATCATTCACAATAATTAACAAATATCTTGCACTAGACAAAGAAAAAACTTGATAGGGACCCCGTATATCAATGCGCAGCAATTCAAAAGGACTTGTAGTGTGTATATAACTAATAGAAAAAACAAGTCTAGTTTATTTGGCTAGAGGACAAATGAAATGAGTTTTATTGGTCTGAACAATAATGGGTGTATGTTGAAGGACATTTAATGATGGATGACCCAACCTCATATGGCAAAGAGAACCTCCAGTGGTATTACTATCCACATATAAGCAATATTGCATGTAAACATGTCGTTATTTATTGGTACAATATTGACATTATTTGTTTTATAAAATAAATCAATGGTTTGAGCTAAGAAAGAAGTTTAATCAAGTACATATAGGCTTTTGATGGCATTTCCAACAATAATTACCTGGCTACTCTCATGATTCTACAAAACACAGTGGGTAGAAAAACTATATTTCCAGAAATAGACAATTGGTTAACAGAAAGTAAGCTGTACTTAAAAGGTTGGGGGTGTGTAACACATATGTCAAAACAAGTTTAGGATGAAGTGGTACTTGGCCATATTGGTATACACTATTCACCGTGTCATCATGCGGGTATGTATTGTTTGGTTTAACAAGTGTGTGCATGGTTGTAAAAGAATGTATATTTACACACATATGACTCAAAGTACCTCTATCTATGATCCAGAAATCATGCATCATGCAATGAAGAAAACCAAGAGCATAATGAGAGGTTACACCAACAAAATCTCCAAAATGCTAATTTATACTACTCACTTTTAGTAGTATAAATATGTTAATTAAAAACATAATTTAATGTTTAAGAATTACCAATTAAGGAATACAAATTATTAGAGTTTGGAAACTGAAAAGATTTAAAAGGAAAAAAAGAAAAGAAAAACATCATAAATTATAATTAGCAAGGATAGTGAGCAATGTTTATTTTAAAGTTAATGTCTTAGGTGCTATTTATATAAAATATATTTATTAAATTATTATTATTTTGATTAAAAAATATCATATGTTGAAAGAAAAATAAAACGAATAAGATAAAAATTAAAAGAAATTATATATACATTTATTTATTTATTGAGAAAATTTAGATATATATAATATTGAAGGGGTTACAATAATTTTTCTAGATTATTATAAAATTTAAATTTTTATTTTTTTAAATCACGCCAAAATATTATTATTTGAAAGTTTCAGTTAAATTTATTTTCACTATAATCATAAATTCAAGTTTAAATCAAGCACAATATATAAAAGTCGAGTGACTTTTTTTTTGAATTTTAAAATATAAAGAATTTATATATAAATTTATTAATAAAATAAAAATATATTATTCCACATGTTCACATATTTTTATTTTTTATTTGTTTCAAATTATAGTCAATTTATTATTTTAATAAATTAGTTAATATATTAAATATTTATTATAATTAAATTATTATTATTATTATAACAACATTTTTTAAAGCTAGTATTATTTGTCTTTTTAAAAATAGGAAGCTAGTTAATTAATGTTAATATTAAATCTTCTTAAATTCTTCACATGTGCCATGTTTTATAATTTTATATAAAGAATATAATATTTTTCATTTTAGCACAAAAAATTGGTTCATAAAGTGCAATTTCAACAATTTAAATTTTTTTAACAAAATCTTCTTTTAGTTTCTAAAAAAACAAAATCTTATTTTAATTTTTCAATAATAGTTAACTAACACAAAGAAAAAATAATATACATTTTTAGTAGGACGGTAAATGAGCTAAGCTATTCGAGCTCGGCTTGAGTCTTGGTTTGATAAAAACTCATTCAGGCTCGAACTCGAATTATTCGTTTGTTAAATGAGCCAAGCTCAAGTTAATAAATACTCGTTTCTTTAGTTAAAGAGCTAACTCATTTAAAAAGCTCATGAGTTAAGCTCGAACGGTAGCTCGTTTAGTATATTGAATTAAAAATATATATAATTTAATTTATATATATTAAATTATATATATGAATATATTAATTTTTTAACTAATTTAATTTATTAATATTGTTAGGAAATCATAGAGATCACTGCAAACAAAAACACGCAGCGGAAAAATATTTGATCTCTGATTTCCCACCAGGATCCATGCTGTTCGTTTAATTCGACAAAAGTGTTCAAAGAACTAACCTGTTGATGATTCGAAATCACAGTTTGGAAGAGATGCCTCGATCGCGAAACACCCTCTATCGCGTATCCACACGAATGCTACCGTTTGGAGTGCTAGCTCTCTGCAACGGCGAAGGCTGAAAAAACGTTTTCTCTAAAAACGTATATTAGGGTTACCTTTTTCGTTCCTCTTTGTTTTATTGTTACCTCTGAGAAGACTTAACGTCTGGAGTGAATATAATCACTCCAGAATCCAATTCAAAATTGGATACGGAAAGTCAAATTCAGAATCCAAGTCTAATTAGGATTCTGAATACATTATCTAATAATATATATAATTGGATAAGGTAAGTCAAATTCAGAATCCAAATCTAATTAGGATTCTGAATATATTATCTAATAATATATATATATAAACGAAAATAATAATAATAATAAATATTAATATCTAATATTAATATTATTAATATTATATCCAGCCCAAAATGCATTCTTGTGTGTGACCCGATAGGCCCATATTAATTGGCAGTCAATTTAATCTCTATTAAATCAACAAGTCATAATTGGCCTCTAGCAAGGCGTTACAACTACCCAATTAATATAAGGAATGTCCAATTTGCCTAATAATAGTATATGCATTAATCCCTTTGTCACACGATATCTAGCTTGAACATAAGTCATGGTCAACGTCATACTTATATTGTCCAAACTTATGATTACTCGATCTCCAAGTAGACTGATAAAAACAAATGAAATTGATCACACTATCAATTCATTTGAGCACGGCCATGCATTTCACAGTCTCACTTATCGAGGGGCCCAAAAGATATCTCTCTCAAAGAGAGGGACAAATTCTATCTTGATTGTTCATTATCCTCTACATAATTTCTATCATATATGAACATAACCTTTATTACTATCCAGTTACGGATAATGTTTGATCATGTCAAAATATAATAGTCCTTATATTGGAAACTATGACAATCTCAAGTCAAAGAATTAATACATAACTATCATGAGATTTACTTATGACACTAACCCATGTAGTAATCTCATGATGGGTCTATCCAATACATTGTTCTCTAACAAGTATCTATGAAATTGATTTGTATCACTATACACATAACCATCTAATGATTATCAAATCAATGTTCATACTGGTTAAGAATTATTTTTTTTATCTCTATAACAATAATAAACCAGGGACAAATATCAAAATTGTGTAACATGCAAACAAACAATAATGATAATAAAACCTCATTTATTAATAATGAATGTATAACATAAGGATCCAAATAAATGGCCTAGGGCACATACACTAACAAATATATAATATATGTGATAAATAAATTAAATAATATATAATATAAAGTAGTTTAGCAATTTATAATAAAATATAAATTTATAGTAATATAATATTTTATTTTTGATAATATATAATCATATTATTTATCTTTCATAAAACCATAAAATTTAATATATCTTTTATGAAAATATAGAGAAGGTGAATGAAAAATGAAAGATGAAATAAGTTGATTGAGCTTGTTAAACTTAAGCTCAAATTTAAATTTGAAATACATAATATATGAGCTGATTCGAAATAAGCTAAAATTAAATTCGGACTCGATTCAAATTTAAATTTAAATTCGATTATTTTTATAACGAGTCGAGTTTAAAATTTTTTAAAGCTCGACTCAGCTATGACACGAATGCTACTCTAATTTTTATAAGAAATAGTCAAACAATTAAAGTTCTTTCAAAATGTCTGGAAGAAAAATTACTCTAAAGTCACTTTTATTCTTTTTTATCAGCTTGTTGTTTACTTTTTACTACTTTTTTTTTTATTATTTTGTCTTTTACTATTTTATTAATTATTATTTTATTTTTTATATTTTTACTTTTTATTGTGTTTTTTAGAAAATATATATTTTTGGATAATTTAATTAGGTATTATTTTTAAATATTAAAATTTATTTATTTTATCTCTAAAATTTTTTAATTTTATAAACTGGAGGATGTGTGATATTTTATATTAATTTTTACAAAAAAATATAAAATTTAAACTTTATTTACTTTAATAAGATTTATATTTTATATATTTAATCATATTAAAAAATAAATTAATATTAACAAATTTAAAAATTATAAAAAAATTAATAGGATGCACAAATTAAAATATGTTAAATAAAATTGATAATATATTACATAGAAGAATTTTATTAAGAATTTATAAAAATAATATTTAAAAAATTAAAAAATAATATTATTTATTTATACTTAATGAATAATATTTTATAATAATTATATTAATATTTTATTTATTTGTATTTAATTAATAATATTTTTATTTTTAATTTATTTTTAATAATAATAAGAAGAAAAAGAATAATAATAGCTACTGAGGGGGAAGCGCGGGAAGAGATTAAAAAAACAAAAAGAAAAGAGAAAAAATAGGGGGAAAATGGAAATTAGGATGTCGACCTATTAAAAGAGAGCCACGTGCAACATATCAGAAGCCTCACGAATACAATTCTATTGCGTCAACATACAATCCTAATCCCGATCATAAGAAAATCTCCCTCCACAACGAACCGTCCTCTACTGCCTGCAAAAAACACGAATCTCTCTGGTTTTGAAAGCGAAATCAAACTTACAACAAAAAAAGAAAAAAAATAAAAGAAAAAAACACGAAATTAAAAGAAAAAAAAACGACACTGGTGAAAACGGATCTCCAGCAACACGAGCTTGAGAATAACTGAAACCCTAACCCTAGCCGCGGCAACATTTTATCTTCTTACCGTTTGAACGTGAAGACTGTTAACGTCACTGGAGAGCTAGATTAGGGTTAGGGTTATTAGGTATACGTTTAGAAAATTAGGGTTTTTGCTTTGTGGAGGTGTTTTGAATCGAAACTAGATTGGAATTGGGAATTAGGGTTAGGGTTTCGGTTATGGAATGTGTAAATGGTGGAGGTGGTGGTTTTAGAGGTGTTGGTGGTTGGTGTCTGAGATGACCGGTGGCCGATGCCCCTGGCGGAAGAAGATGATGGGTAGGAGTCCTGACGGAGGTTGCGGCACTCACGAAAGCCCTTGCCGCCCAGTTTCTAGGATTCTGGCATCTAAAGTTCCGGCTACCCAACCTGAAATATCACCAAGGATAAAAAAGGAGCCTTCATTTGACGTTGATTTCCTCTCTCAGGCGCGTAAAGCTCTTAGCGAGCGCTCGCCGTTTGATGCCCCTGAGGATGGTTCTGGGTCTGGGGCCAGTTCAGGTACTGGGTCGAGTGTGTCTACATTGCCTAGCGGATTGGCTAGTTTGCTCAAGCAATCGGATAGTAGAAAAAGGCATAAAAAGTCACATTCTGGTGCAGATAAAAAGTCTTCGCGAGCAACTGAGCGGGCCAAGGGAGGAAATATTTGGGTTGAGACTGAGGAGTACTTCAGAGGTTTGGCGCTGCCGGATATTGATGCTTTGTTCGAAATATCTTCTTCGCTTAGGTCATTAGCTACCAGTAAGTATTTTTTGATTCCGTACATTGGAAATGAGAAAGAAGTGTCAGGGGTTGACTCAGAGAGCTTGGATAAAAATGTTGTTGGGAATTGTGAGAACCGAGATGCACATGCAAAGCACGTGCTGGATAACAATGTGAATTGTGGGAACGGAAATGCAGATGGAAATGAAGACGTGGTAAAAGTCGAGGTGAATCAAGGGGAGGAGCAGTTAATGGAAATTGGCAGTGTGGAAGTTCAAAGCGACAGGGACGAGCGATTACCTCAGGAAGACATGAAGGTTTGCTCCAATTCAGATTTTTCTAGCGGTTTAGAATGGCTTTTAGGTTGTAGGAGTAGGATTTTTTTAACCTCGGAGCGGCCTTCCAAGAAGCGGAAGCTTTTAGGTAATGATGCAGGGTTGGAAAAGGTTTTGAGAGGTTATCCATGTGAAGGAAAGTCATCACTGTGTGATTATTGCTGCAAGGGTGAGATGGGTAGTGAATCAAACCGATTGATTGTTTGCTCTTCTTGTAAGGTTGCTGTGCATCTCAACTGTTACGGCGTGCAAGGGGATGTAGATGAGTCTTGGCTATGTTCTTGGTGTAGTCATAGGACTGATGATAATGATTCAGTTAAGCAGCCTTGTGTACTTTGCCCAAGGCAGGGTGGTGCTTTGAAACCTGTCTCTGTTGAAAGTAATGGGTCTATCAGTGAATTTGGACATTTATTTTGTTCTCTATGGATGCCTGAGGTCATTGTGGAGGACCTAAGGAAGATGGAACCGATAATGAATGTGCAAGAAATAAAGGAAACCCGGAGGAAATTAGTTTGCAACGTATGCAAGGTGAAGTGTGGTGCTTGTGTTCGGTGTAGTCACGGTATGTTTTTTTGCTGGCTTGTTTTGTCCTGTTTCACATTTCTTTTCTTTCGTTTTACACGTGGTTCACTGGGTTGGAATTTGCTTCTTGTTGGACATATGTGACTGCCAAATGAGTTCAGCTAAGTTATATGGTGCGACTATTGTTATTTCCCAAATCTCACTTCATATTTATCTAGTATGAGCAGGAAGACAATTGCTATACTCTCTTTGGCGCCAGAATATAAATGAAATGATGGAACTGGTTCAATCTGCTTTTTAGACCTTAAAACATTGATCATGATTTGGAATTTCTGCATTCAACTCTTAGCTGTTGAATATGGACAATCTTTGTTCTTAAGGGGATTGAATAGATTATTGTCATCCATCGGGGATAATTCCAGGTGATATGCATATCATCTGGAATATAATTTCTGATGTTTATTGCAATGCGAAACTCTTAATGCAATCAGCTGGATAATCAGTTGTTATATTACTTGAATGCATTTAAAAATCGGCGTACTTCACTTTTACTCTCTAACATCTCTTGTCATATGATTAAATACCTATCTCTTGTGCTAGTGTCAAGTGCGACATGCTAACTTATTTTTTGTTTTTAGTCTTAGCTAATGCTTTTCCTAACTCTGGTAGGTCTGAGTGGATGTGTGATCGGATTTGGTTGCTATGTCATTTTGCTATCCTAGAGAATTGTATGTAATTATCGTCACAGGCCATTTAAAATTGTCATTGGCCATGTTAAAGATGTGAGATCCACTTTTAATTTTTTGTGACCACTCATGATTTATCACTTGATGCGGTTTGTTCAATATTTGTTTTGTGTTTGATATTTGGTATAATAGGTGGACAACCCTCTAATTTTTGAGGATTCAAAAACTTTGTTAAGATTTGAAGAACAAAATAGAGGGAAACAAATGCACTAGGACATGCTAATATTGAGAAAGTATATGTGATGATGCTGGACAACCATTTAATTCACTACACGTTGTGAGCCGGACTGAATAATGAGCTATTTTAACAATTTTACTGGATAATGGAGCTATTTTAACAATTTTATGTCATTTTACTTCTTCAGTTTATTGCTTATTCCTTTGATAGCTGCTGCTTGCAATTCGATAATTTGTGCGTCTTATGTTTGGATGGCTGTTACATTCAGTAATATGTTCATGGCATGCTGGAGGATTAGTTATATTAGGTGGCTGGTCGTTTACATTGCTATTACGTATTGGCATTTTGGTTTACGCATGTCAATAATACTTTGGCTGGTGATGACTTTCTGCTGGTTTATTCAGGAACTTGTAGAACTGCATTTCATCCTATATGTGCAAGGGAGGCGAGACACAGAATGGAGGTCTGGGGGAAATATGGATCTGAGGATGTAAGTTTTATTTCCATTGTTTTCACAGTCTAATTTTGTCTATTCACTTGCACTGAAGTCGTTGATAACTTCATGCTGTGATGTTGCTGAAAATTCTGATTAAAATTGCTTCTGCAGGTTGAGTTACGGGCCTTTTGCTCAAAGCACTCAGAGTCTCCTGATGGTGGAATCGCTGTTAGCAGTGACTCATCCAATGCCACCTGTATGCAATCAGAGCTGTTGACTGACAAACAACACAGTTTAAAGATTGGTCGTAATGGGGATAAAATTGCAGTCCAAGTAGAAACTCCTGATAATGTTTCCGATAAACCTGGCTTTAGTGAGTCGCAAGAAATTGGACTGTCCGATTCCAGATTAAATAATTTGCTTTTATCGGACTGGGCTGGTGGGGATCAGATCAGTAACAAAGGGATGTCCAAAAGAAGTGAAAATGAAGATGCTAAACTTACAGATTCACTAAATCCTTCTCTGATCTTGAAAAAGGTACTAATAAAATGTTTGTGTGCAGAAGTTTTTGATGCTTATATGTATTCAGGTTGTGTAGAGATGCATTAATTGGTTCTCTCTTTACCTGCTTTCTATTTTTATTGTATTTCCAAATTTTGAGCCATACATCTGTAATGATGCAGTTAATTGATCGAGGGAAAGTCAACTTGAAAGATGCAGCATCAGATATTGGCATCTCACCTGATTTATTACTTGCAACACTTTCTGTAATGTTAAAACAGTTACCTTATACTCTGAAATCATTTTATGTGAAAACAAGAAACTAAATAGATTCGCAATGGGCTTTGACTTATTAATGCTTTTTCTGCAGGAAGAGAGTTTGTTGCCTGACTTGCAATGCAAAATTGTCAAATGGCTTAGAAACCATGCTTATATGGGCGCCCTACATAAAAATTTGAAAGTTAAACTTAATTCCGCCATTTTGTCTAATGTTGAGATGGCAGAAGCTGATCATTTCAACGTTGTAACAGTATCAGAGTCTGATATCACAAATCCTGTAGCTGTTAAGTCAGTTCCTCCACGGAGAAGAACAAAAAGCAATATCAGAATATCGACAGATAATAAAGTAATTTGCTCGTCAGAGGAATTTTTAAGTGACAGTGGGATGTTGATGGGTGAGGTTAAGGTAGATAAACTCGCAAATGAACAAACAAAAATTTCAAATGAAGTGTCTATCCCTGCTGAAAAGGTAATCTTATCGCATTGATAAATTTTTTGCCACTGAAAGGTTTACATAGCAAGTGTATTATTGATGCTATTTTTTTTTTCATAAAATCGGAGTTATATTTGAAGTTTGTACTTTACTGGATGGGATAGGAACTGAATTTGTGTTCGACTCTTCTTTTCTTTTTCCTTCTTTTTTCTCTCTGCTGGTTCTTGTTTTGTTTCCCATTATATCATGGGTGTGATCTTGCTGAACATTTCTAGCAGTTGCACTTGGTAATGTGATCTTGTTTTTGCTTGGTGTTCTAATAGAACATGAAGGTATTATCTTGTTCAGCATCAATACACCTTCTCCTTTTCTTTAAGCATCTATTATAATTCAATATTCTTGAATCTTTTCCCTCTTTTGTTCTTATGTTTTTCTGAAACATTTAATTTCTTAAATTTGTTTTAGACTCTTTTTTTTAGCAGTGTAGTATATTGTTTGGTGGATGGGGGAGGCTATGTTGAGGATTATATGTTTTGAGGAATTTTTGTGCCACTGGTGTATTATATGATAGTACAACCTTTTCCGGCGACTATTTTTTGATGCATAAGCTATTTTCATGGATGGATACCAGATATGTGTGAAGGAGGGCATAATTGTGGCGTATGACCATATCATAGGCCAAATTGAATTGATTGATTCTGAAAAGTGGTCATTAGTGAAAATTTGTTTCTTTCTTATCTGGTCATTAACCTTTTCTTTAATTTTCGCAATGCTAAAACTAGATTCTACACCAGTGGTTTTAGTACAAGATCTATAGTGAATAACATGGAAGGAGATAAGACCTATTGGATTTTGTTTTTGCAAAAGACGATTTGTACCAAAAATTGTTTGTTTTTAAACATTTTGCTGGTTAACAATTTTTTTAATAAAGAGAAGAAAGCCCTATTTTCAATATTATATTCCTGAACATTGTAGGTATAGAATTTATTATGCTTCTGGAAAGTTGGTTACTTAAAGCTCCTTTAGGCAGGTACCTTTCTTCCTAGGAAACACGTCCTTCTCTGTCCCACCCTCCAGAAGTCTTCCTGCTCACCTTTCTCATCTGAACTCAGAATGGAGTCTTGCAAGTATTGATCCGCCATGTCTTGCATTTTAGGTTCTGACACTGCCTTTTGGGTGATGCTGTTGTTTTGTTACATATAAAGTGAAGCTAATCTAGAGTATTGAATTATCAAATGGTCAATCTGATTGACTAGCTTTTAGATTGCTTAACTTAATCGTCTGGTTTTTGGATCCAATGAACTTGATCTATTCTTTGGGTAGACCACAAAAATTGTGATGCCTATAATCACCTCTCATCTACTGTTTGTTTGGCTGCATGATTTGCTAAAGTGAACCTGTGAGAGTAATATGCTAAAAAAATTAACCTGTATAATTAAGTCTTGATAATTGCCAACCTTCTTTCTAGTATAGACGGAAAAAGCATGGCCAATTGAATTTTATAAGATGCTGTCAGGCAGACACAGTGTCCTTAAAAATATTCATGCGAGTAGAATCAACAATGTACAACACACTGCAACCTATAGAAACTTTGTTTTGAAGAACTCTCAATAATGAAGCATGCTTTGACATTGGGGGTAGTCCTGGTTATGGTTTCTCGGGTTCGTTAGGGGATGTGTGGCCTTGAAATGAAGACTGCTTGATGTGCTGTCGTGTTATGCGCGCGCGCGCGTGTGCATTTGGGTTTTTATTTCATTTTTTCTTGTGTTAAGGCTTTATTTTCCTCCCTTTTCATTACTATATTTAATTTTTTTATTATCTTGTGCTACTTGTTTAGACTTCAACTAACCCAGATGGCTTTGAAGACTCATTGGCTGCAGATTTGTCTAAACCTGAAGGTATAATTTTCTAGATCATCTTTTTTATTTGATATCTTTATTTTGTATTAATGTTGTCATCTGTTGTTGGTGAATCTTTCTCCGTTTTATTCTTTATAGTTGTTCCTCTTGAAATTGTAGAAATGAAAGCAATTTCACATTTTTGAAAATTTGCTGCCCAGCTCATCAGAGGGATGTAGTTGAATGTAAAGAGAAAATGAGATGTGATAGTAATTGTTATGATTCGGAGTTAAGATATACTTTGAGGGAAGCCACACACAGCTTCCATTATTTCAATCTCAGAAAAATGGATATTTAACATTGGCTCAGAGCTTTTTACTCTGCATGGCTCAGATTTGCTATGCATTTCATGAGCTTGCAACATCAAAATTCTAACTTATCATGAGTTTTATCAATGTGTATTGCCTTCTGCTTTTGTGATATTTAAACTGTTTTCTAAAGTTGGTATTGCAATGTTGGCACTATTTATTCGATGTCGCTTTTTCAGTTGTTTTTGAATTGTTAATTGTTTGAATTTCTTAGTGTTGTGATTATCCTTTTTCCTGTGTCATTGGGATCTTTCCGCATTATCCAGAGTTATTGTCTCTGATCTGTAGTCAATACCTGGCATTTTAACTTGTAAGAGTCAAGTCAAGATGAGGGAAAAGTTTCTATCTGATAGTGTTCATTCAAAACGGTCAGAGAGTTTTTTGGTTCTTTGAGAGTCAGAGCGTGTTCCCTATGTTTGATATTTGTTAGCTTCTGCTTGAGTTAATGCTAGATGTTGATGTGTTGGAGAGAAGTGATGGATTGGCATATAAAAATTATGGCCGAGGGGCTGTAACTCCTCACTGTTATGTTCTCTGTTGGGAGAGAGTTTAAAAGCTTTTGACAGTATTAGAGTGACTTGGCTCAGCTATTTATCTTCTCTTAAAGTCAACTTCTATAAAGCCTTTCATACGGCTGTCTTGGAAAATAGACGACTATCGTCTAATCAACAGCTTAAGTTTGTATTCTGTTGGATCATTACACAGATGATTTGGTCAATTCTCTTGCACTTATTTTTCTTCTCCTTTGTTTTTGGCTCAGCTATCTTTTCAAAAGGCAGTGGTTTCCATATATTTTTGCAACTATCCATCTGTATTTATCAGAGTTCCTTTTATGTGGCCCACGAGCCTATGCATTGCATTTTTTTCGATGTCTATGATTTAGCAGCTTTTGGTTTCTTTTGATAAAAGTTGATGTTTGTTGCACAGGAAGTTTAGATAATCCCTCAACTTGCACCTCTTCTGAAAAGGTTGAATTAGAGCGAACTGCTGCTTTCCAGCAGGATGATTCAATTGATTCAGACCATCCAAATTCCACTTATTCAGATCCAAATCCAATGCTTCCTGATATCATGTAAGATCTTCACTGTAATATGTTTCAGAAGCTGCTTCTCTCCTCTCTTTCCCCCTTCTTTTTATGCATTAATAAATATTGTGATTTTCAGAGAACTTCTATGAAATTGTTACATTTATGTGCTGCAGAAAAATGGAAGAGTCCTCTCAATATTATGTGCACCCATATATCCATAAGAAACTATTGCATAGTCAGCGTGGGCTGCTCTTAAAAGATGATGTCTGTGGTTTGGAAGGTAGAAATAGCACAGTTTTTAAGTTCAATGATAACCTTTTCCTTTTAGCTGCATCACATGATCTATAGATTTACATACAAGTTTATTTGAGCAGGTTTAAGGGTGGGAGAAACGTCTCATCTAGAGGCATCTTCCAATGGTAGTGTCTGCTGTGATCACCAGAATAGACATTCAAAATATGATGATGTTTACAAATCTGATGAAGTAGATCCAGAGCAGCTGCTTAAGGCTCAGAAACTGGGAATTTTTGAACTGTCTCCAGCAGATGAAGTGGAAGGAGAAATTATTTATTTTCAGAAAAGGCTGCTTGGCAATGCAGTTGCAAGAAAGCGATTTACTGGTCTTTTCTTGTTCTTGCTTTTTTTTTTTGTTTTTTTACTTTCTCAACTTTCCTGAGAAATTTTCATTGTGATATAAATGCAATGTAGCTAAAATGCTTGTTTGAATGGTGATTATTCTTGCAGATAATTTAATTTGTAAGGTTGCTAAGAGTCTACCAATAGAGATCGACATGTCCAGGTCCCAAAGATGGGATGCAGTGCTTGTTAACCAGTATCTTAGTGAACTTAGAGAAGCAAAGAAACAGGGAAGGAAAGAAAGAAAGCATAAAGAAGCCCAGGCTGTGTTGGCTGCTGCAACTGCAGCTGCTGCAGCTTCTTCTAGGATTTCATCATTTAGAAAAGACGCATATGAAGAAGCTACTCATCAGGAGGTTCTATCTGCTGCTTGTTTATCCAATTTTCTTTTTGAGCTTTTGCAGGGGACACTGCAACTTTTTGCTGCAGAAGTCTTTATTCTATTATGTTTTTTCTATTTACAGAAATTGAATATTTCTAATGGGAGGGCTGGCATTTCTTCTCAGCTGATGCCACGTCCAAAAGAAACACTTTCAAGGGTGGCAGTTTCAAGGAATTCATCAGAAAAATACTCTGATTTTGGTCAATCTGTTTCAGATTTTTCTAAAGAGCATCCTAGATCATGCGATAGTTGCAGAAGATCTGAGACAATACTGAATCCTATCTTAGTCTGTTCCAGTTGCAAGGTTTCCCAGAATGAGCTATTAGTTTTTTTTTTTTTGACTTTTCCCTGTTCTAACACTATGATCCATGAGCTTGAACCTAACAAAAGCTTTTGTTGCCAGATTGCAGTTCACTTGGATTGCTATCGCAGTGTCAAAGAATCTCCAGGTCCATGGTACTGTGAATTATGTGAGGAATTAATGTCGACTAAATGCTCTGCTGCTGCTTCCCTCAATTTCTGGGAGAAGCCCTATTTTGTTGCTGAATGCGGTTTATGTGCTGGCACAACTGGTGCTTTTAGGAAATCTACTGATGGCCAATGGGTCCATGCCTTCTGTGCAGAGGTGGGAATTTTAATGTTGATTACATGATTGATATTTATTTCTCTTTTTCTCACTTGATGTTCAACGGCATTCAACTCAGTTAATTTTTCATTTTTTCTTTTAGTGGGTGTTTGAATCAACATTCAGAAGGGGACAAGTGAATCCTGTTGAAGGAATGGTATGCGCACATGTTTAGGTTTTGATATTTTCGAGTTGCATTCATGATATACTTTTATGCATTGGATTAGGCGAGGAACACAACCTGTTATTTCCTATTAATATTGCTTATGATTGTTCTTGTAATAGTCTTAACATTCAATTTCTTATGTAATGGGGTTCCAGGAGACTGTTGCTAAGGGAATTGATATTTGCTGCATTTGCCGGCGAAAACAAGGTGTATGCATAAAGGTTAGTTTAGTATAATTGATTTAGACAGTAATTTTTGTAACTGTCCTGAAATCCTTCATATAATGAACTTAACAAATTGCAACTTTACTCTGCAGTGTGGCTATGGTCACTGTCAGACCACATTTCATCCTTCATGTGCTAGAAGTACAGGTTTTTATATGAATGTGAAGGCTCTGAATGGCAAGTTGCAGCATAAGGCTTATTGTGAAAGGCATGGTGTGGAGCAGAGGACAAAGGTCTGAGCTACTTGTTTGTGCATAAATATTTTATTCTTTTATGACCAGCTTCTTGTCATGTGATAACTTTGCTTTACTTGATTACAACAGGCTGAAAGTCAAAAACATGGAGTTGAGGAGTTAAAGAGCATGAAGCAGATCAGGGTATGGGTGCTCTAACTATTTTTCATTCAGACGTCTGTTGTAATCCTCACTGCAGTCTACGTCTACCATATTCTGTCTCAAGTTTTATTTCATGTAGAAGCCATTGAAGTTCTGAGATTTTTTTGAGTCAAATTGATATCATAATATCAAATATTAACTTCTTTGAATTTTAAATAGAAAAATTGTATGAAAAAAATTTGTTTGCACGAGGATATTCTGTGTGTAGATTTTCTGTGCTTACTTTTAGTAAATGTCTATTCTTCGAGCTTGTACTGCTTTATGAATGGTTTGAGTGAGTTCAAACTTATTTTTGTCCATTCTAATATGATTTTAACCCTTATGACAAATAACTTATTTCATGTTGATGTGGGTCAACTCCAACCAGATCATGCTGCTCTTTATTTCTACAGTGCAACAGAACTACCTTCACTGTTCAGCATTAGATTACTTCGCGCATCTCCAATTGTGCTGTGCATCATAACATAGCATTAATTTTATTTATTGTGTTATTTATAAATGCTTCATTACAGGTTGAACTGGAGAGATTACGCCTTCTTTGCGAGAGAATAATTAAACGTGAGAAGATTAAGGTACCTCTTTTAAGAATTTCATAGCAGCTTTGATTTAGTTGGATCCCCGTTCCCCTTGCCTTTGCCAAAGTTGTCATAGTGCACAAGCTATTTGCTGTTAGTTTGGGCGCTTTCATCTGCTTAGAACTTTACCTGTTATCTAGATGTTATATATGTTGAATTTCTTCTGCTATTTCAAATCCTGTGAAATTTTTTCTACTATTTCAAATCCTTTTTTTTTCTGTTATAAATTGGTTATTGTACGTCAATATTCTCTTTAACTTCTGGATTTTTCTTTGCATCTTTTGGAAATCAGGTGGCAACATTGATGCTACTTTAAGTTGGATAGTTGTTCTCCCTTTCTCACTCATTTTCATAAAGCCAATTAATTTATGCTCATTGTTTTGTTTTTTTCACTAGTTGGACCAATAATTTGCCTGAAATAGAAATTCTTATTTAAGGGTGTCAATTAATTCCCTGTATTTTCTTCTAGTGTGCAAGTTACTTTAGTTGATAGCATCTTTCTTAAAAAAAATTTTCCTAGGTTGCACTTCTAGTTTACATTTTTCTTTCATGATGAAGGGGCTCATCTTATGGTATTTGTTTTCATATGGATTCTTGCAGAGGGATTTGGTTCTTTGCTCACATGGCATACTCGCTTACAAAAGAGACCGTGTTACTCGCTCTGTGCTTGTTCATAGTCCTGTTTTCCCACCAGATGGTAGTTCTGAATCAGCTACAACATCCCTTAAAGGCAACACGGATGGGTACAAATCTTGCAGTGATGCAATCCAAAAATCAGATGATGTAACAGTGGACAGCACCATTTCTGTTAAGCACCGAGTTAAAGTCACCATGGACACAGACCAAAAGACGGATGACAGCTCCACATCTCAAAATCTTTTTACACGGAAACCTTTGGAGAGGGATTCATTTGCTGGGAAGCAAATACCTCAAAGAGCTTTCCTTGCATCTCGTAATCCCTCGAATGATGGTGAATGGAGTTCAAAATCCAGAAAGGTATGAAATTATTTTTGCATCAAAATCACTCTTTTCACCAGGATATTTGTGTAATGATCTCAGGCTCGTTCTCAAGTGGTGTAATGAATTCACAGCGTTTTGAAAACTTTGAGAAAGAGCTGGTGATGACATCAGACCAAGCATCTATGAAGAATCAGCAGTTACCTAAAGGATATTTTTATATTCCTGTTGATTGCCTTCCAAAGGAGAAGCAGATCAACCAGGATAAGTGTTCTGGTGAAGCATTGGAGCATCACAGCTAGATGGAGGCAGATCATGGGTTTCAAGTTTCTGCGATTGAGATCGACAGCCATCTGTCGAGGATAACGGCCTTCTGTCTAAGAGCTGTGATATAAATTTGATTAATGGAGGGACAATGGCAGAATGATGCTGAGATATGTTCTGGATGTTTATCCTCTCAAATAGGGATTAACTTTCTGGACAGGGCAGAGAGTTTTCGCATCATTGTTGTATATTCATTGTGAGAGTAATTGTACAGTGGGTGAGGGTTTATTCCTTTACATGTATTGCAAGCGGCTCAAATTCATTCTGGTATCTTGATGCTTGTTTCGTGATTGGGAAGCTAGGCTTCATGTATGTTAATGCAAGAAATTTAAAAAAAGGTATCGCCTACTGTGCTTGCTCTGTAAAGTTAATGTAAATATTTTTACCGTATCAATGTCAAAGAAATTGCGTTAATCCCCATTTTGGAGGGTCTAACATTATCTCCACATATTACTTTGTTATTTTAACTTTTTTCAGTCCTCGTATTTGCTAGCTTACGGATCTCTGTTACAGAGGAGGTTACAGTCTTGTTGTTAGGTCTCTGTTAATGCAACAATGTATTTAGCGGCAAAAGGAAAATCTTATTCTTTTGTTTCGAAATTTCGTACTTTTTTTTTTCTTTTGGGTTTGGATGTTCCATGAACTGGATGAAATTTCTTGTACGAGGATAAATTACTGTGGTTTTCTGATTTGCAGAAGAGTAGATAGATAGTAGAAAATGAGGAAAGAAGACAAAAACGAAGAGAAGGAAATGAAGAAGAAAGAAAGAAGAGAAGTGAAGTGAAGAAAATTGCCTAAAAAAAAGAAGAGTCGTGAAAAAATTCGATAAAGAAAATAATCATTTCCAAGATTTGTTGTCTGGATCTGGCAAGAAATACTGCGATATATATCTCATATTCTGTGTTCATGGGTATAAGGATCCAGACATAGTAGGTTTGGATTGTGAGTAGATTTTTTCTTTTTTCGATACTTTGGGAAATTACATTTTAATATTGGCTGAGTTTGAAATTTTACCTTAGTATTTGGTTTAGTTTAAAATATGAATTAGAGCAACATGAGCTTCAATTTTTTTTAATAAGATAAAAAATGGGCATTATTAATTTTTTTTTCTAATTTTGATTAAGGGATGTGCAATACCATTTTTTTTATGTGAATTATTATTGTATAATTGTGATGACTGAATTTGATTAAAAGAAATGGATCTATCGATGTTAAGACTAAACATAACTTTTCGCTGTGTGCCATTCTTTGTATAAAGAAATTATTTAAAAAAAATTCAATTTAATTTATCAAATTTTTTTGTATAAAAACTATTCCAAATACTATATATAAATTACCAATTTATTTTATTTTTTAAATTAGTTATATTAATAATAAAAAATTATTAATGAGACCATATTAATATTCTTTAAGCAGTAACAATTACTTTATTTTTTTTTATTAAGATGTGTTTTTTATCAGAATTTATTGTAATAATTTTATAATGTTTATAGTCTTATTACTACTATGAAAAAATTATTACAATAAATTTAAATAAAAATAAAAAATACTATAAAAATTGAAACATTTATTATCGTTTAAAAATAACAATATGACACACTTTAAAAGGCCCCTTAATCATGTTAAAATTTTAAGATCATGATATATTTTAGAATGATGATAAATTATAAAATGAAGTAATTTCTGTACAAAAAATAAATTTTATATTTTTTTCAAACATAAAGTTAATAAAATATTTATGAAAATTAATTTCTTAAAAAATTAAATAAAAAAACTCATGAAAAAAATCATAATTTTTTAACATGATATTTACTGTATCATATTTTAACTAAAAGGATATTTAGTTTAACTTATAAAAATTAGCTTATAAACATTCATACTTATAAGTTAATATAAATTTATAAACATTTAAAATTTTAATAACTTATTTATCTATTTTGAATATTTATAAATGATTGATAAATATCAAATATGTTTGGTAATATATTTACTTTTAAAATAATTAAAAAGAGTATAAAATTATATTATTCAAAACATTATATAAGTCATTAATTCATTAGAATCAAAATAATAAATTCATTTTTATAGTTTATTTTTTACTTATAAATTAGATCTATAAATTCATAAAATTATTTAAATAAATATATTAATTTAAATTTAAAATGTGTAAATTAGTCTGATGTTAAGGCAAACACCGTAATCGAGATTTTGCTCCACGGCTGAGTCCGAGTAATATTAGAAAGTTCGGCCCAAAAATAAGTCTTCCCAGAAGAAAATTTTGAAATTTTTGTAGATTTGCGAGCCCACTTTATTCCAACTGCAAAACGGACAATGGGTTCCATAGAGACATCAAAAAATCCGGAAAATGGTTCTGCAACTTCGGCCCATGCCGCCGACGGCGACCAAAAGCCTCAATCCACCGTCGACGGAAAGCTTCCACCGACTTCCGAAGTAACTATGATGGAATCTGATCCGTTGAAGAAGAGAAAAGCGAGTATGCTGCCGCTGGAGGTGGGTACACGCGTGATGTGCCGTTGGAGGGACGGAAAGTACCATCAGGTTAAGGTAATCGAACGCCGCAAGATGCAGTGCGGTGGCGCCAATGATTACGAGTATTACGTCCATTACACTGAGTGTAAGTATCGATTACCTTTTTTTCTCTTTTTGATACTTAGAATTAGAGTTAGGGTTAGGGTTAGGGTTAATTTTTTGTGGCTGAAAGTGTGACAGGGTGCATTTCTGTCTTTATTTCAAATATTTAGTATCTATAATGTTCATTGCGGATCACAAATTATGTTGTTATACAACTGAATTGAACCCATGTGGAGCCATTTACATTCAGGCTTTATTAAGTGTTTTTCCTTATAGCTTAGTTTTGAATCAAGTTCATTATCTCTCAAGTGAACAAATACTTTGTCCTGTATCAGTTTTTCACAATGACTCATTCTGCATTCGCAACCAATTATGGGAGAATTAAAGAAAGATTTTGTTGATGTGAATAATAAGTGTTAAAGAACTAGTCGATACAGGCAAATAATGCTATAAAAAAATGCAATTTTTTTATTATTGTGTGATATAGTGGTGCATATATAAATTGGGGGGTTTAGAACTGTGATGGTGTTTAACTAATTATGCTCTCTTTTTTTTTGTATCCTTGAAAGCAAGGGCGGAACCAAGGGGGGGGTATGGGGGGTCTATTGCCCCCCCTTGGTTCCTATATACATATACATATATATACATGTATATATATATGTATATATATATAATTTATAATATTTATATAATTCCTCCCCCCCTCCCTCCCTTTTAATTCATATGCATATGTATATCTATATTTATAAATACATAAAATTAATAATACTTATATAATTATCTCATTAGTTTCTATATACATATACATATACATGTATATACAAATGTATATGTATAATTCTATATACATAAAATTAATAAAGCTTAAGTAATATAAAATTAATTTATAATATAATATAGTATATAGTAGTTATATATATTTGTGTGTGTATGTATATTTATTTATTTTCTTTAAGATTAATTTTTGTTTTTAATTTATTGTTTTGATAATGTTATTATTATTATTATTTATAATTATTTTTTAATTTAAAGTTTAATTTTTTAGTTTTAGTGTATAGTTTTAATGATTAGATTAATTATTTTAGAATTTGATTATGAATTGGAATTTAAGTTTTGATTATTAGGTTACTTATTTTATAATTTGACTATGATATGAAATGAGAATTTAAAATTTTATTATTAGGTTAATTATTTTATAATTTGGTTATGAATTGGGTTTAAAGTTTTGTGATTAAGTTAATTATTTTATAAAAAATATTCTATCATATAAATTTATCAAAAATAATTAGTTTAAATACTTTTTTAAAAATATCTCAAAATATATATAAATATTATTTAAAAAATAATATATATTATGTAATTTTTGAAAATAAAATTTAGATATTGAAATAAAAATAATAAAAATTTCAATAGTTTATTATTTAATATAAAAATAAAATTGAATACAAATATTAATACCAATTATTTGTATTAATTTTTTAATATGAAAATAAAATTGAATATAAATTCGTATGTAATTTTTTTTTTTTTGAAAATTTTGCCCCCCCCTTAGCCGGTGTCCTGGTTTCGCCACTGCTTGAAAGGGACTTGGTGAATAGATGCTTTCTATGCAAATTATCATCGCTTAATTGCTGGAGCACTTGTTTTTGCATTGTTACAGGACTAAGGAACTATGAGAGTTTGCATATTCCATGCTAAAAATTTTTGTGGAAGCTTTGGGATTTTTTATATTGGTGGTACTCTTGCAGCCACCATCATTGTTATTGCATGTATTAAATTTTTGTGAATGCATTTTTCCTAATTATTAACATGATTGAAAACGTGATACATTGGTATATTGTAATTTTTATTTATTTTGGTCCATTTTTTTACTTTTCATTTTTTCAGTCAATAGGAGACTTGATGAGTGGGTGAAGCTTGAACAACTAGATCTTGATTCAGTGGAGACTGTGGTTGATGAGAAGGTGGAAGACAAGGTAATTAATGTGTTGCTTTATCGTCATTAACTGCTGTGTGGCATTCACACTTCTAATATTTGATTCGGATTGTAGTTATTTCAACTCTTCGTTGTTCACAAAATGCATGTTGAATTAGGATCTTTAGACAATGTCATTCAGACTCTTAAATCAGTCCAAAAGTATAATTTCCTGGGAAAAAAATTAGAGTTACATTTACAGAAGTCATATCCTAGTCTATATAACATAGGTTGTGACTTGTAATAAATAATACTCCTTTTTATCTCTTTGTTTGTGAAAGCTCCCTGCAAATATGGTTTTTCTTCATTTTTTAATCTGATTACAAGAAATTTTCAAATTATATTTCCAGGTAACAAGCTTGAAAATGACACGTCACCAGAAACGTAAGATAGATGAGACGCATGTGGAGGTATGTATAAGTTTCGAGTTATTTTTAAATGTTGTTCTATGGTTGTTTCATAGAATATATCGACAGCAACTACATTTGGTTCACTTGCTTTGAGAATGAAGAGTTCTTTTTTCACTTTTTTGTGCGAGAAGCAAAAATGAGTTGCATTGCAGTTAAGAAGCATAAACATATCAGATCTGGAAAAAGAAATTAGGTGTTGTAAATGTGTCCCTTTCGGACAAGTTCATGTAGGCACCATCTTACACTTACACATACTTGTACAATATTCAAATATAGTGATAGAAATAATGATCCCTATGCAAGATTAATTGAATTATTGAGGATAAAAACACAGATTGGACTTTTCGAATTCTATAATCTGATCTCTTTTTAAATTTACAGGGCCATGAGGAGCTTGATGCTGCCAGCTTACGTGAACATGAGGAGTTCACAAAAGTGAAAAATATTGCCACTATTGAACTTGGAAGATATGAGATTGAGACTTGGTATTTCTCGCCCTTTCCACCAGAATACAATGATTCTGTCAAGCTGTACTTTTGTGAGTTTTGCCTCAATTTCATGAAGCGTAAGGAACAGCTTCAAAGGCACATGGTGAGCTGTGGCTCAAAATTTTTTCCATGCTTTGTGGTGCTGAAATTATGTCTGCTCTAATAAATTATCTGGTGCCAGTCTTTAAGTTTGACTTTGATATGTGTGCTTATGGATTAAGGCTTGGTTGAGTTGGTGTTGATGGATGTTGATTTTCTGAGTTCTTGACGGTCATTTACAGTATTCATCATGGGTTCTTAGATTCATGTCTGTGGACTATAGTTCTTAGATTCATGTGTGGATGTAATATAGTTTTAAATTATATTAATTAGACAATTTGCTTTATAATTTAATTCAATCCACGCTTATCCTTTTTCTTTTCCCAGTTGTTTCCTTGTGTTTTTTAAGAGTCACGAGAGCTGCATGGCTGTTTAACTGTTTTACTTTCCTGCCCTAATTTGTGGATTGGTTTGTGTAGAGGAAATGTGATCTTAAGCATCCCCCTGGCGATGAGATTTATCGGAGTGGTACATTGTCAATGTTTGAGGTATGGCTGATTGAAAGTTATTCTATAAGATAATTGAATTAAAGTTGTTTTTGGCCCAAATATATAGTTCGTTGTCTAAGATTTATTCATTATTCTTTCATACTTCATAATAGGATTGCTGCCTTTTTTTTATTGGTTTTTGCTTTTCTTTCTTCCCTTTCCCTCTCCCAACCCAACTAATTTATTTTTGTTAATATTAACCTCTTGAGTTACAGAAAGGTCTTGGTACTTTGGCTTTGAATAAGTTGAAGTACATTATTAAAATTGTGCAAATTTCAGATATCAGTACCCCTTAATTTTTTATATTTTCTTAAGTGGTATTCATATATGAAGTTGGTGTTTGGTTTTAGCTCTGTTTTGACCCAGGTTTTTGATACAGGTTGATGGCAAAAAGAACAAAGTATATGGGCAGAATCTTTGTTATCTTGCTAAGCTATTTCTTGATCATAAGACCCTCTATTATGATGTTGACCTGTTTCTATTCTACATATTGTGTGAGTGTGATGATCGAGGATGTCACATGGTTGGATATTTTTCCAAGGTAAGTTAGCTTAGTGCATTATCATTTTCTACATCAAAGCAAGATTCAAATGCAATTTACTTTACGTAAATATTCCGTAATTATCTGCATTAGTTACATGAGAAGCATGTATACTATTGCTCCAAGCATGTGGATCTATTTTTAATTGTCAGTATGTTTAATTAGCGTAACTTTGAAGATGGCATTTCTTCAACTGCGTTCTGATGTTTCTGGAAACTATAAATTATATTGTAACCAAGTATCTTTCTGTATGATGATACAGGAAAAGCATTCAGAAGAATCCTATAATTTGGCATGTATACTTACTCTTCCTCCTTACCAAAGGAAAGGCTATGGAAAATTTTTAATTGCCTTCTGTAAGCCCTTTTCCATGTAACTCTTATTTTTTCACTAAGTGTGTGTGTGTTTATCATTGCTAAATTACATGTTGGTTCTTGCTCCTTCACCTTGTAGCTCATTTTTGCTTTTTTATAAATTTTGGTGAGGAAGAGGGCTTTTTGTTGGGGGAATAAAATTTAACAAGTTAGGCGCATGTTGATGTCTAAATCTTGAGGTAAGGATTTAGAACATTCTTGAAATTGCTGTCTCTTCATCTTTGGTGTCCGACTATCTAGCATTCAATGGTGCTATCGGTGGATCTTAGCAAAAGACGATAATCAAATGAACCTTTCTGAATTCTAAAATGTATGCCCACAGCAATAGATGTAAACTTGTCTATGGGAGAGATTCTTTTTTTATTTTTAATATTTTTTCTATATGTATATGTACAATTGATTGCTAATTATATTTCTTCGGAGCAGCATATGAACTTTCAAAGAAAGAAGGTAAAGTCGGCACGCCTGAAAGACCACTTTCTGACCTGGGATTGTTGAGCTACAGAGGATACTGGACCCGAGTTCTTTTGGACATCTTGAAAAAGCACAAAGGAAATATTTCTATCAAGGTATGCAAATTGTCTGAACTATAACTAGTGACTAAGTTTCTAGATATATTTTCAACTGCTTGTTTGTCCACTCTGAATTTGGATTATGTTGATCCATGGAAGTTGGATGTCATTAATCAATTTTACCGTCCATAGCATTATAGTCAAAAGGCATAATTACATTCTGATCCTGAACTTGCCTTTTGATTGAGCCAGGAAAAACGTAGGAATTGTCTTTGGTTCCTTAATATTTGCAATAACACTCTATTCTGTTAACTTAGATTGGGTAGGTAGTGTATTTGCGTATACTTACGTTCCAAAATGGTAAAAAAATTGTGCATTACAAGTGTTTGTGGCCCTTAAATAGTGATGTTAGCATGTAGTCAATGGTTCATCATGGTTTAAACATACACTAGTTTTAACTTGAAATATTAGATGATTTTTTGTCGGTACATGTTTTTCCACAATGTTTAGTTAGTATTTGCTGGTGCAATATTTGATTGTAACATGTTTCTCCAATCTCACTTCACAGGAGCTTAGTGATATGACAGCAATCAAGGCAGAGGATATTTTGACCACACTTCAGAGCCTAGAATTGATTCAATACAGGAAGGGGCAGCATGTGATTTGTGCAGACCCAAAAGTCTTGGACCGCCATCTAAAAGCTGCTGGCCGTGGTGGTCTTGAGGTCGATGTTAGCAAATTGATCTGGACTCCTTATAAAGAACAAGGTTAATTATAATATTGTAAATTACTGATGTAGTTTTGACTTGTGCGTATGCCTGTATAAATTAGCTCCTCTTAGGATATGAAATTAGGTGAATCTCAGAGATGGAGCCATTGAGCTTCACAAAGACACGTCTTTTACTCATAACATGGAATGAAATGTACTGGTAAGTTTAAGCTTTAGCACGGCACTTGTGTACTATTCAGTTCAAGCAGGAAAAAGAAAAAGAATAAATTTTTGCTCTCTAATTTTTTCATGTTTGATTTTTTAAAATTTGGGTTTGTTTTTATTTTCAGTAATTAATTTCGGTGGTTTTGTATTCCTAGTGCTGGGGAAAAAAATGGCAATGTTTGTGCAATGGCGACGCTATTGCCATTTCTTTTTGTAAAATTTTTATTTCAATTTTCAAGATCCAAACATGGTGAGACCCATTATTTTTGAATTTTGATAATAGGGGAGGAAATGTACAAATGGTAATTGAATTATAGAATAGTAAAACATGAAAGTTGCCTATTTGAATTTTTTCGAAGATGATTGTTTTAGCATTGTTATTATTATTGTTGGTGAGAAGTAGTCCACTAATTTCTGCCTTTTCTTACCCTTTTGATTTCCATAATTGTGTCGATACTTAACTGTCCTTTTTCCTTATTTCAACCTTTTGCTTTTCTTTCTTTCTTTTTTTTTTTTTTGAACTGAACTTTTTTCATTTGTGATATGTTGTTTGTTTGATGTCAAATTCTTAAGACTTTCTTGCTTCGTTTGCACCCATTCAATTCGGTCTATACCTCTTCTTTCTTTCTTTTCTTTTTATGAAATAAATTTCATATAGACCAGCTTTTTCCCCTTTTTTTTTTCTCTCTGGAATTCTCCCATCCACATAAATAACAGAAATTTTAAAATTTACACATTTTTCTCTCTTTTAAATTTGGGATATTTACAAAAAATACTCAAAAAATTAAATTTTATTTCAAAATACTACACAAAATAAAACTACTTATACTTCGTCTCTTATTATAATTAATTTTTTTAAAATTTTACTATTAAATAAAAATATTATAATAAAATAATAAAAAAAATAATATTTTTAATTATTTCTTAAGCATATAAAATTTATAAATTTTTATAAAGGAAAAATTTTAATTTTAATTAAAAATAAAAATTTAAAAAATTTAAAAATATATTAATAAAAATTATTAAATTTATTTTTAAATAAATTTTACATATCATACACATAAAAAGTTAAAAAAAATATTAATTTTGTTATGTAAATGTTATTTAAATATTTGGTAGATATTCTGTATATTTAGTAAATTTTTGATAGATATTGTAAATATTTAGTAAATACTACGTGTATATTATATATTTATTTATGTACGTTATATGTATTTTATGTAAATATTGTGTGTATGTTATATGAATATAAAATTAAAAAAATATATTAAAAATATTTTATAGATGTTTGGTGAATATTTAATAAATATTTAATAAAAGTTTAACAGATGTTCAATAAATATTTGATACATGATACATATATATTATCATTTATTATATATATTTTTGTATATATTATGTATATATTATGGATATATTTATTTTTTTATGGATATATTTATTTATATATATATATTAAAAATATGACTTAAAAATTATTTTTAAATATAAAAATATAAATAAATAAAAATTAACATCATAAACATAAAAAATAGGCGTATTTTTATGGAAGTGAAAAACAAAACTTTTAATCCAACGTTTTTGAAAAAGAAAAAGTTGAAAAAGGTGTCGAACGTAATTTTCTCTTTAAATTTAACCCTTGTGCTCTATACGTTTTTCCTTTTTTTTTTTCATCCTCATATCATAAAATTTAAGATCCCAGTACAATCTTGCTTTAAAAGCAAACATTAGGCCCTTCTTTTGCATGATTTTTGTAATGTGATTTGATGGATACTTGACAATCTATAGGCTAATCTAGCAATGAAAAATCAGCGGCTTATTATCCAAAATCTCATAAAATTGAAGATTTTGCCATGCCCTCGACTCTTGTTAGGGTTTTAACTTTTAATCTCTCTTGGCCCGGCCGGCTTTCAAGGCTATCCAAGCAATGGCCTAAGGTTTTCATCAAACAGCTTTTTTTTTATTTGATAAAATAAATTATTTATTTAAAATAATAATTATAATAGTTTTAAAAATAGCTAAAATAAAATATATAAAGTTAATAATTTTTAGTTCATTCGAAATCTAAAAAAATCTTTTACTTTTTTAAGTTTTAATGGTTAAAAAAAATTCTACTGTATATTTATATTTTAACACATTTTTAATATTTTTTTTCAAGCAACATTTTTTAATTTTTTTTATATCAAAATTTTTTTATTTTTTTTAATTACTTACAATAATTGATCTTCAAAATTGTAACTCCAAAATCAGATTTTATCATTCAAAATTATTTTATACTTTTATATTTTATTTCTCTTAAATTTTTATTTGATAATATTTTTTTTCTAATTTTATTGTCTAAAAAAATTAAAAAAATAAATTTTATGTAAATTATAATTCTTATAATTAATATATAATATAAGATAAATTTAAATTGTCACCTAAAATCTCAAAAAATATTGTGTCGGCCCTGGTTCTCTCCTCCAGTAAGAGTCCACTATCGCCCTAGTGGCCTCCTTCCAGTACTTCTAGTTGTTTCTCTTCCGGGGACAACGAGCTTTGTTCATCTTGCCTTTCTTTTAGCCCCACTCTATTGGTCTGTCTCTGTGGTCTCCACGACTTTTCGCCTAGTCCACCTCTCTCTATCGACTATCCAGCTTCATGAAAGCGAAGTCAACCCCATATAGCCTTTATCTGGACTTTTCCTGAATAGATCTAGTATGTACATCCTCATTAAGTTTAACCAAAACTCCGGCCGAGTCTTATAAGGGATCAGTAAGCTAAATGCTATCTTAAAGATCTATCTTTGTGAGGTTTGGACATCGGATTGAGACTATTGGCTCTTTTATTTTAGTCCCGACGCTGGTTTGTTGGTTTTGCTTATGAAGATCATGGTTTTTGGAAAGACTGTCCTTCCAAGAAAGCTTAGTTTCTGCTCTCCGTTTTTACTTTTATTTTTAATTTTGTTTATATCTTTGTTTGTGAATTCATGTGTATGTGTTTTTTTGTTAAGTCTAAAAACTGCTTCTGTTTCTGATCAGTGCCCCCAGCTCCCCTTACTTGAGTTTAGGAACCGTTTGAAGGACTCGTACTTCCCTCCATCGAGCTATCTTGCTAAAGAGGTGTTGATTTCTACCTCTAAGCATATTAATGGTTCTGATTATGTTGTGCTTTCATGATTCTATACAGGCACAATTTCTTCGCACAAATTACTCTCATATGTTTATGAAAATACGGTTATCTAGTTTGATTTTTAGGTCTGATATTTGGACCCATCTACTGTTTGTACCCATTTGGTGCTAGTATTGTTGCCCAAGAGGGATTCTCCTATGATTTATCAGCCCATGAATATGTTTGGTTGTGAAGGGCTCTGTTCCATCAGTTCTTGTTTCCGATCAGGGGGCTTTACCTTTCTTATTATTCTGCAGGTTTTCCTTATTTGTTGTTCCTTTCCTTTTGTAGACTGGCCAATAACTGGCTCTCATCCTGTGAAGGCTTGAATCCATCCCTCATGGGGTCTATGTATTTTCTTTTTATGCTCAATGAATTTCTACTTTCTTTGTTGGCCAAAAAAAAAGCTATGAAAAATCAGTTCGAACAATCTAAAGACTGACTGTACTAGAAAATGATATATTACATATTAAAAGATGTGAATAATCCGAAAGACAAAAGAAAAAAAAATAAACTATATTGTCATAGGGAGGGTTGTTAATTCATATACTAATATTTATATTCATATAAATATATCCTTGATACCATAACCAAACTTTTAATTTCTTTAATAACACATAATTGATATATTTAATAACAAAATTGAAACTAAAAATCACCAAAAAATAAAAATAAAAACCCATTTACATTTCCTACGTATCAATATTTGTGAATGTCTCACCTCACCTCATCTCCCCCATTAAACAAAATAATTATATGCTATAACCTTATAGCAATAAATGTCTACGACGGACCAATGAGATTCTTACACATAAAATAAATGTCTACAATAGACCAATAAAATAAATCATTTAATCTAAGTGTAAGAAACTCATTGGTCCGTTGGAGGCATTTATTGCTAAGTTGAATCATTAAACAGTAGTTGGTGCCAGATTATGTCTGTTAAGTTGAATCTCTTGGAGCTGCAAATTTTTTATTGCAACTCCGCCAGATCTCCTTTTCCAAAGAGTCTCTTCTTCTCCATTTCCATTTACAGCAGCTGGTTTATGAATTTTCTTGATCACAGGCAGAGGTGGATCCATATCTTCAATTCTAATTGTAGAAACTGATGATGAATTCTCTTTACTATCATTAATCTTGGGTCCCCTGTTTCTTACACCATTATTCAAGATCACACCTTTTCTTCTTTCACAATTAACAGTATTTGGTATCGACATAGTACAAGTTGTAAAACTAGAATTCTTGGTAGAAAATATCCTTTTGAGCTTAGAGTACTTAACAGAAGGAGTAATTGCAATGATCTTGTTAAAAGAAGAAGCAGAGGAAGAAAAAGAAGAAGAAGAAGAAGTGGGGAATCCAACTATCCTATTATTGTGTCTCTTGACTTGACCCATGCAACCAATTCTTGGGGATAAAGGGTCAGCGGAAAAGGACATGGATCTGTCTTCTAATTTGGGAAGAGCCACATCTTTAATGGATGGTCTTGAACAGAGCATAGGTAAGAATGCGCTTTTTTGATTAAGGTGTTGCAGGTTCTGGTGGTGATTGTACCCATTACCCATGTTTCTTGATAAATCTTGATTCTTTAATTCAATATTACTGTTCTTGATCTTGATTCTTGAAATTATACAGAGATACGCAGAGAAGGTTACTAACTGTGAAGAAAGAAGAGAAAAAAGGTTGTATTATTTAAACTCTCTCCGAATTTTCAGACAGAAAGAGAAGAGAGGAGAAATAGGGACACAAACACGAAGAAAGATAAGTGATGGAGGGTATTAAAAAAGGGATAGAATAGAAGACCTCGAGTTGCTCGAGTCTTTAATTAATTTATTTGTTTATTTATTTTTATTTATTGATTAGATTAATTTAATGGATATTTGAATTCACGATAATATAGAAAAATGTTTGCTTAAAGATGAGGTGAATATTCCCCAAAAAAAAATGAGTTGAATATAATAATAATTAGAATTTTTACTTATTTTGTGTGTTTATTTAGATATTTTTTATATTAAAAATGCATCTCACATTATATTTTTTAAACTTAAAAATAAATTTGAAAGATATTCATGTCATCAATTAAATTAATTTTAAGATTCATATACGTTTATTTATATATATAAAGGAAATGTGTAAGTTTAAGACTATTGACTTTGTCAAAAATATTAAATTGAGAGAGAGAAATATTGAAATGATTTTATTTTTAATTTTATATAAAAAGTTATATATTTTACTCTTTTTGTCCTATAAAAATTATTTATTATTTTATTTTAAGATATTTTAAAATAATTATTTATTTTTATTTATAAAATATATTTAATATATTTTTTTAAAATTTATAAAAAAAATAGATAATGTTTATAGAATGGAAAGAGTATTAATTTTTTTGATACGTTCACAAAGTCTTCATTTAGCTCCTAATAATAGACAAAAATAAGGGTTGGGTTTGTTGAATAGGAGAAATTAATAGAATCCAAATTAATTATAAATAAATAAATAAACCTGAAAAAGGGAGGCCATTATTTTGGATTGTAGTAGTAACTAGCTAGAGTGTTAATGAAGGCTAATAATAATTAATAATTTCAACATGGGTCCTACTCCCTTACCCAATCAAATTATGCCAAGTGTATGCCCTACTTATGCTAAATATCATATTCTGACCCACTTTTTGTCTTCTCAGCTTCTTCACCACCATATGTTGTCAGATAAAATTAATTTAAGTGGCAAATTTAATTACTAATATTCTTAATTAATTTCTTATTATTTGCGTCATATTTACTCACCCTTACTTAATTAAATTACTGTTACTTTTTTACTGCTCAGTAAATAGCTATTAATTAATCTGTAACAGTAAGTGAGAACCGATCACATGCAGATCTCGTGCGCAAAAGAACGTCCAAAAAAGCGAGATTGTTTACAACTCACCCGACATCCCATCTCTGATCGCATGTGTCTGGCACGTGAATGCCACATTCCTTCTTTTTCTTCCTTTTTTTCCCTAAATTTTATGTAATGCTTTTCCGCAAATTACATTCAAAATAAGTTTTTATATTAATTTAGGACTAATATTTCATCTACTTTTAATTAAATCCAATTTCGAGGATAACTACAATTAAAAATAATGAAAGAGTGTTATTATAATCTGTTTAGAAGTAAAAAAAAAAACATTTTACTGTTTTTTTTTTTTTTGTGTTTGTGCGTGTGCATAGGTCAATTGAATTCAAAGAAAATAAAGATATAAAATTAGGAAAAAAAAAGAGTTGAGATTCAGAATCTGCAATAATGAACATTAAAAAAAGGCCAAAAATATCTCACCATTTTAGTAAAATTTGTAACCTACCCGTTTTTTTTTTTTTTTAAATATTATTTACCAGTTTACTCTTCACATTTTTATCTTTAATCTTTATTAGAATTGAAAATTGAAACTGAACCGGAAGATCAGCAATAAATCAACTAGTATTAAATTTTGGTGTAATATTAAATTAACCAATTATTTATAATCTAAATATGATGTATAATATGTTTCCATTTTAATTAATTGAGTTATTTTTATATTAAAAAAATTATTTGCTTTTTTATAACTTTAAGAGTTAGTCAATATTTATTCTCGGGACATTCTTCTTCTCTATGAAAAAAAAATATTATCACCAATTGATGTGAAATCATCACTTCTCATGCAAAAATATTTAAAACTTACTTATCTTTTTTCACACTCAATTTTATTTAATGACACATAAATATGACATAGAAAATTTAATAATAATAATAATAATAATAATAATAATAATAATAATAATGTTCACAATGTGGAATAATACTCAAAATGAGATTATTTGTTGAGTGCTGACAAATGCCAAGGGAAAAAAATAAAAATGCAGTCCACAAGGATGAAATAAAAATAAAATAAAACAATAAAAAATATTTTAATGGGCTTAGAGACCCAGACATGTCCTTTCTATAAGGCGTCTCTGAGCCTTAAATTATTTATCGGGTTGAAAATTATTGAAGGATTGTCCCCCACAGCTCCTCCAATCTCTGATTCTTATAATAATAATCAATTGATTATAAAGCACGAGGACAAGTCTTTCTTTTTATTATCTAATCGATCAACTAGACAGGTCAAAAAAAAGATGATCCTACTACTGGAGAAGATTAAATTACTAAACATTATTATTTTCATTAATATATTTGTTTTTAATTATTATTATTATTGTGTTTGTTTCACCATCAAGAAATACCAATATATTTTGTTATTCTAAAATCATTACATTAAATGTAAGTTTTTTTCTGTTTCAGATGGTGATGTGATTCGTTGAAATGGAACCATATTTAGCTGTGTCCTATGGTTCTTATTTTCTAAATCACAAGGCGGCCTACAATTATAAATTTTCTTGTTTGGACTGTCAGTTTCAAACATCAACCTTGACAAATCAATTAATAATTTTTATCATACCAGGTCATAACAACCCTTTTTTTTTTATCAAATTTATGTTTTTTTTTTCTTTAAATTAATTTGAAGGTGCATTTTATTTTTTTATTTATATATTTAAAAACTATGTTTCAAGTACAATACTAAAATATTGAATCTTAATCAACATAAGAAGCAAACATATTTATCAATTCGGCTAATAATTATTGAGGTTAATGACTTGATCATTGAACTATTCCATTTTTTGAGAAAAAAAATAGAGAGAAAAGGAAAAATATGCATATAAATAGTATATCGTATTCTTCTGATCTCTAGATTATATTTGTAGGCTCCAACTTTCAATGTTACTAATGAAATTTATATTTGATTATTATCAACAATGGTTGGAACATTGCTTTTATCCCTCACAACAGTAAATGAATGAAACATGCTACAATGCTACGCTTGGAGAAAAGTTCTTATATCTGGAACTACACTACAGTAAAAAAAATTATGCAAACCAGAGACATGGCCTATGGCCTTTCCTTCTATTATATGCATGCTAAGTCAGATTTCATGAGTAAAACTTTCATGCGCAGGCTGCTACAGTCTGGTGCAACAAGCAACCAGCTGAAAAAAAATCCATAAATTAAAAAAAAATCGCAACTGTTAAAGACTAATAATTTTGAGAGTACATACAAAAACCAAAAGGAGTAGCATAATCAAGAGCTCAGATAGCAGCACTGCAATAATTTGTGTACCACAGCATACTGGAGAGAAAAAAGTGGGAAAGAACCGCTTAGAATGTACCTCTTGATAGGTTAAAACAAATAGTCAAGCGGTCAAGAATCTGATCATCCATGTTCATGCATTTTGCTACCATGTAATCAGTTATGATACATACGCGTTGAAAAAATATCAGATGTATCCTGGAATCAAACTTTGCACAGTGAGCCTGCCTCCATAGAAATATTATTTTATGTGCTGCACTTGCAAACATTAGATTTCCAACTTTTCTTTCATTGCTCTCCCTGCAATTTTAGAGAAAATAAGAAGCTTTTTGCAACAGAGTCAAAATAGTTCTCCTTTTACCAGAAGAATATACAAGTAGCTTTCCCGATGGATCTTAAGTTAAAGTTCCATTACTCCTATAAAGACATGGCATTGCCTCAATGACCTATCATTGGGACATCTACTTCTCTCTCCTCTTGAGGTTCCAAGGCCTCATCTTGTTCAACCTCATCGTGTTCAGAGTCAGACTTCGATTCGATATTTTTTTCAGCAACAAGAGAAGCTGTGCTAGAAGAATTATCCATCTCAGTAGCTTGTTTTTGTGATTCATCATTTGGCTCTGTTGCTCCAGTGTCTTGTTCTTTGACAATTTCAGCATCACAATGGAGATGCATTTGAGAATTGGATGGATGAAGAGATGGGGTAGCACCACCGAGACCTTTGGAAAGACAAACATATTTGAAAACCAGCTGCTTGTAATTATTCAGTAGGTCTTCTACATCATTGATTGTCAGATCACCAACTCGAGAGAACAGGTATGGGTATTCGTGAAATACTATACTGGCCAAATCCTCCTTCAAAAGCATAGTTGCTCCTCTATTCTCTATATCTGAGAGGGATGGAACCTTTGCCATGGATGACTCATCTTTCATATATTGTATGGCCCTACTGCTAGATCTTGCTTCAGATGATATGGGCTGATTCAAGAGGTGTCTTTCCTTCTTAGAATTCAAAGCTTGATATTTGGTTTCCATATTATTTCCTGAATTTTGATCACTTTGGTCAGCTGAGCTATCTGCACCAACTGAAAGCCCAGATAGAAGTGCTGAAGCAAATTCCATTTTCTTTTCAAATTCAGCTTCTTCCATTGAAAGAGAATTTGCATCAGTGTTTGAGATGAAAGACTCAGCGGAGAGCATATCAGTGAAAAAGTAGGCTGCTTCTGCAACTAACCGGGACTGACGTCTGTATCGTTGTATATACAATAAATTTGAGTGCAGCTGTGGAGGGTTTGCCTGTATTATTCCTGTGAAGGAAGCAATTCTGTGAAAGTTAGATCACACAAACCAAAAGAACATAGAAAACATAGAACCCACTGCATTAGTTGAATATGCATTAATTCAAACCTGCTATTGCTTTCAGGTACAGTGCCACCATAGATAATATATAGACTTTCAACAGAGAGAAGGATGCCATGATCATATCATACTTCAGGTGAATTCCAATAAATTATGGTTCCTTGGTTTGATTTGACACAGAAAGTAAGACTCGAGGGTAAACTTACAAATTTAAGATAGCAGAAGCCAAAAATTTATTGGAGGCAAAGTAAAAGATTAGCCATCTAACCGAAAAAAGGAATACATTTATCAGTAAATTATTTCTCTCTTAATACTGATAAAAGCAATTTATTGTCTACAAATTGACTTTACGTAAACATGCAAACCCAACATTCAACACGAAGAAATTTTTGACTGTTGATCTTACCTTTAAAGTAACATATATTAGGACAGGAAGAAATTCATCAGCTCCAGGAGGATTTTCATTGAACGCAATTGAAGCATTAAGCAGCAAGTTATTTATGGCCTTGCAACAATTGAGAATGCACACGAGTTTATCCCTCGGTGCTTTGTACATATTGATCTTTTGTAATTCTTTCTGGGCAAGCTGACAACACAGACAGAAAGGTACATATTAAGACAACATTAAATATAAATAAGATTATGTTGAAACTAATATTATGAAGACATTAAAAAGTTACTAATGGCAGTCAGTCCAGTTTTTCCTCTTATTTCCAATAACAAGAAATCCATTCAAACAGAAGACAATAATTCGGATGCAATAAACTCAAATCTGGAAACAAGGATCACAAGCACATAAACTTTAAAGAGTATCAAGAACCATGATTAGCATAACTTGGTCAAATGTTGAGTTCAGGTTGGAAGACACACATATAGATGCAAGCATCCCAGGGGACAAAAATCATTCAAGGACTTGAAATATAATACATGTAGATAGGATGCAATTTGTAGAATTTATGATTCCCCAGATTGGAAAAAGAAAGCCATATCATATCATGGTATATTAGAGTATTCCTGAAACATGAATAAAAGTAGATCCATTAGATTTAAATCTATACATTTGCTACTTTCATTATAGATTTCTTTTGAGTTCTGCATTTATGATAATGATATATTACATGGAGATTGACGATGTTAATGTATTTAATAGCCATTTTTTCATTATAAACCTATGAGAAATAGATACATCTAAATCCAACGTCTCCATAACATTCTTTAACCTGTTTCTTAGATTTTTTTTTACACCATAGATGATGCAGATAATACACCAGTCTCATAAAAGAAAGAAGCTCCTTCCTCCAAAAATTGAGCACAATTCTAAACATCAAAAAATGGCTAGAATATTTGAAACATCTACATGCATTAATGATAATGCAAGTAGAGAAACAAGTAAGTTGGTTGTCACAATTACAGTTAAAAGTAAAAAAATGATGATATCTGCCCATGGACAAGCTTATCATTTGCAATGTAAATCCTTTCACATAGCAGCCACGATGTTTCATTTTGAAAGATTGGCTTAATGTCCAAATTTTCAGGCCGAATGAATTGTTGAATCAGAGATATCTTTCTAGAAAGTTCTTCATCAACTTTAACATCATCTGGAAGTGAAGCAAATACACGGGTAAATAACTTTGTCATTACATACTTCTCGAGTCCCTGTATTTGAAAGAAAGCCAGATGTGACATCTAAATTATTAAGATTATAATTCATTAAAAGTATTATTCAATTACTTTTTTTTTTCCCTAGGTATGGGGGCACCAAAAAGGACAACAATCACATGGCAGACAAGCAATTATAGAATAGAATTCATCCAAAAGAAAAATTAATAGTCATTGGAAAAGATTGCAACCCTTCATAAAACCATGATACAGGATTTGAAAAGCATTCTTCATGAACAGTTGTATTTCATCTGTTTCAATGTGGTTCTTAGTGAAGAAAAGAAAAATGAACATTTAAATTGGCAGGAATTGATTGCATACATTCTAAGTCTAAGGATGCAATTTCAGCCAGGTTGCTTTTGGCATTCATGTACTTATCAATATATTTATTCTTCAGAATTTCCACCTCCACAACCTGCAATGCATCCATACAGGTTCATTTGATATTTCATTGTCATTAGTTTGGCCTCTGATGTCAATCATAGCCCAGAAAAATTACAAGGTAATATGTTCAGTGACAAAACTCGAACTCCTGTTGTTTCCTGTGCTTCTCCCTTCCTCCGCTTCTTTCACTTTTCTTTTCTAGCCGCTTCAGCTTTTGATAAGTCAGTTTGACTTTTGAGAATTCTTATGGCATCATATGTCACTTGTCTTTTTAAATTTGAAGATAGTGAATTCTTATTTGAAGGAACCTGATAAATCAGACACTTCAGATGCCCCTAACCCAAGTAATAGGTGATCAGAAAATGAGCCAGAAATACACTTTGTTAGCGCAGCCAAGTTCATCATTGATCCACTGATGCTCATTGATGGAATATTAACTAGGAAGACTACACTCTGAAGGGTTGTAACTGCACAAATTCTCCCACACAATAAGTGGGAGAATTTGTAATCTTCCCACTTATCGTGATCTCTGTTGTTAAATGCACCTTGCTTGTGGAGATACAGTCAATAGTTATGGTAAACTCCAGAGTCTAAAGACCATAACTCATGAAAAATTCAGAGCACCACTGGCATGACTGTATTCTGCAGTCCATTACAAGGAAAGAACTAAGGTTAATGATTAAGGAATTAAAACTAGTTATATGTATTAGTTATCATGCATGTTACCCCACCTCAGAAATTCTTTCATCGGCTTAACAATTCAATGAGGGAAAATCAGTTGTGGTTATTGCTTAATCTTTCCAAAACTATACATCCTCTCTTTTCAGTAATTCTAATTCCTGATAAACTAAATTGCAAGAAAAGTAGAAAATCCTTAACAGCATTGAAAATAATGAACAGCGAATAACCAACACATAGATGTATATTCAAAAATAGGATGTGACTTGGAGACGACAGTTTTACACATTCTCTTACCAAAGACTTCAAATAATGTGGTTTAATTTTGACGCAACATAATTATTACTGCATATTGAAAGAAATTTCACATGAACCAAACAAAAAAATCACCATACTTTTATAATGAAAAATTTCATAGAAGGTAAAGATCCAGTAGCAGTAACTCACTTCACCAGCACTCTCCAGCTCCTCATCAGAGCAACCAGACCACAGCGGATAAGCCCCGAATGCCGCCTCCATATTGGCAAGGAACTCCTGTACTAGAGCACTGTCCCTTTCTGGATCAGGAGCATTGTTTGAAAAGGAGACAATGAAGCTGCCCTTAAAAAGGAAACACCACGCTCAAGAATTGCATGCAATTGCCGAGCGAACAAAGAGTCCTTTTTATCTCCAAATTAACAGATAACTCCTAATTTCTCCTGTTAAGCAACAATTTGTTCATTAAAAACATTTTCGAAGTGCTTCTCTTGCTTTCGAGAACAGAGAAAACTACATTTCCTATAAACTTCCGAGGAAAAACTGAAATAAAAAAAAAACAAACACCAGAATAACAGCTCCAATCGTCTAATTCAAAATCAAATAAACAAGCACAACATTCACATATGCAGAAATATGTGTATGTATAGATCGCGATCGAGAGAGAGAGAGAGAGAGAGAGAGACCTCTTGATGGATTTGACGAAATCGGCGGCGGACGGTTGGCGCATGCGTTCAAGGAAATCGTTTAATCCAAGGAACACGTCGGCGTTCTCCATTTCTTTTCTTCCACCACCGTCTCTGATTCACCCTTTTTTTTTGTCAAATCAGAGGGATGGATAATTGGAAGTCCACAGAGAGAGAGAGAAGGAAACATCAATAGAAAATCGACGTCATAATAATGGGATGTTGATTCTTTAAAAAAAAATTCTTTTTTGTACAATAGAAAGTCGAAAGAAATAAACAGTGAAACACGAGGAAAACGAAGTAAAGCTTCAATTTTCTCTTATATGGACTTCCAAGGCCTTCCATTAACTGGGCCAGGCACAGTATTTTTCTGGCCGGCTGGCCCTAAGACAACCTTGTCTAAAATTTTTTTTTTGCGTTTTTTTTTTCTACAGAGAACAATAGATTTGATTAATCAAATAGCTAATACATAGATTAATCACACTTCCTAATTCCTACACCAAAAGATAACTTGGTAATAGCATATTTTTCTAATTAATAAATTCAATATCGATTCTAAGACTATTGTAACATTTTAAAAAAATAATAATAATACTTCCTAATTCAAGAGGGCCGTTAAATGAATCACCAGCTAGTCTCCTGAACGCAAAAAAAGATAATTAAAAATTGCAATAGTTACTCAAAAGTTTGTATATTTAGTTTCTTATCATATTAATGAGTTTCAACAATTAAACATGGCATTACAAGTTCACACAAATACATTTCCGTTATATTTGATCCCAACCAGGAAACTACAATATTCTAATACATAATGAGAACAATCATTAAGATATATTTCAAATTTTGCTTCTGAATAAAATCATATGGCTTAAAGTTTATACAACAAGCTCGTCTAGCTCAGTCGGTAGAGTGAACCTTGTGGTCGTGGTTAGCCCCACGGTGGTGGGCGTGATTTTTATCTTTCGAATTTACACTTTTAGCCCGTTATTTTTCAATTTTGCACCTTAACCCTGGAACTCAAATCTTCAATTTTGCACTCTTAAGACCAAAGAGAGAAAAGCAAACCAAATTGGAGCCTAAGATTAATATAAGACTTGCACGAACTCAATCTTTCAATTTTGAACTTGTAACCCCATGATTTTTCCAAGTTCCCACTTCACCAAAAAAAAAAAAATTTTGCAAACCAAATTGAAGCCTAAAAATTCTTCCAGGATCTCGATCTTTTAGTATTGCTGGTAAAGGAGCTAACAACAGTTCAAACAACTGCGGACACGGCCACACAGCAGACTAGCGTGGAGTATCCAATAAATTACATTCAACTTTGAAAAATTTTTCCCCTGATAGAGGGAAGGTAGAATAAACAACTATACCACCCTGACTAAAAGTATAATGACGTGAATACAGACTTTTGTGTTGCATCCTCCCACAACCTTCTGAGAACTTTGTCTAGTGCCATGAATGAAAAGCTCCAGCCTGCACAAGCTCTTGCTCCAAACACTTGCAAAGTAAAGAAGCAATATATTTGGAAACTTGTATAGCATCTATTACGCAATGATTTCTCCATCTGAACTCTCCACTGCCTCTCACCATTTTACAGAGCACAATAAATATGGTTGTGTGTTTGTTTGTCCAAGTAACACCATCCCATTAAATCTAAAAGAGAGCACTCCATACAGCTCCATCCCCTTCACCACACCTTTCATGAACAAATTTGATCTTCTCCACTGATTTGCAGATCCCGCTGCAGCTCCAGTCAAAAGATGCAATGCATACGTTACCTGCCTGTGCCTTCCATTCACAATCTGCAGAAGTAGTGAAAAATGCAAGTAGAATTAGAATTTAGCAGAGAGTTAGGTAGAGAAGTTAAAAAGAGGAATTCAGCAGCAACAATGTAACTGAGGAATGAAATTGAAGCATCAACATATCCATAAAAAACTTATCCCAGACACCCTCAAAAGAGTACCTGGTGGAGTTCCACAGCACATGTTGTGGTCATTAATGTGCTCAACCTCGAGACCAATAAACCATGATCCAAGTGACACATCTTCATTGGCATACTTGTGCAATATGGGCCTGCATTAAAATTACCATCAAACAGAACTTCAACACTGTTTTTGCAAGAACAAATTAAATGCAAGTAAAAAATACAAAATTATCACATTTAAGTACTAATTTAGGCATTAATACTGATTGTATGGGGCTTCCCTATTTAAAGTATAAATAAAATGGCAGAGTTTTTTCGCAAAAATATATATATATATATATATATGAAAGCAATCTCCTTCATGTTAAAAAAAATAATAATAAGTACTAATTTAGGTTACTGTGATCTATTGACCCATTAGCCAATCTGTTTCCTTCAAATTCAACAAAGACAATCCTAGGATATATTTTTGACTGACCAATCAAAAACTACTCTAAAATTGTTATTCAAAAGTGTTTGATGTCATAAACAGAAAACAGAATATTTTGATTTTATGCTCAGCAAAAATCACCCAAATCACAGGATCTATTCAAAAATGAAGCCAAGACCATAATACAAGGTAGCTCAGAAGGCATCAAATTAGGTTTATGTACTAACACCAAAAAAAAAAAAAAAGAAGCTATCATTACTGGTTGACGGAGATATATGTGGCAAGATCCTTTGAAATTGCATATATCTGTCCAGTTGCGTGTCGGAAATATTTGTTCCCTTCCTCTCCAAATTTCCAATACTCAGGTTCGTGATACTTGACATTCCTAAATATGGAAAAGAAACCAAAAAAAACATGTATCACCAATTTGAAAAGACACAAAGCTAATGAACATTTATACCGTCCTCAATATCAGAGAACCAGGATGATTACTTTAGAGAAAGAACAGGTCCAGACTTCATGCATCCAATATACACACTCGGTTTTGAACGATGTCGGGCAAGAGTAGCAGCTAGCATACCTACAGAAGCAAGGCGTGTAAAAGCTTATGTTGGGTGAATGAAAATATTTTCAACAACTTAAATTGAAAATACACTAAGAGACAATGCCTACCCAGATTAACATGGACATCATCATCAACCTTGACATAGAATTCAGCATCCCACTTAGCAACGGCAGTGGAAAAGAAAATTTTTGTTTTTGCAGATAATTCATGATATCCTTCAACGTGCTCCTATAAAATGTCAAAAATAATATACCCTAAATTCTTGGATAAGGTCTTACACTCAATCAAAATATACAAAAATATTGTGCACAAATTCATACCAGCATAAGAAAATCCTTATGCTGAGAATCTTCTGAATCGATGGCTCTATCCAAAATGCTGTTGGATGTTGCACTGAGATAATGAATACATATATCATTAAGGTGAGTTCCCAATCCAATAGAAAATAGAAATTTCATGTTAGAATAGCTTTATGCAATGTCATATTGGAGAAACAAATGGCATTCTTTTATAAATTAGGTAGGCATTATTGGATCATCTACATGCAATTTTCAAGCTACATAAAAATAACAGATAATGCCTCCAATAACAAGATTGCACACCTTGGATAAAACAGAAGGAGGAATAAGATGAAGAAGTGGAAAGAGCCAAAGATAGTATAAGAATTTTCATCATCATCAAGGATAACTTTTTGACAGTAGCAATTTTCTTAACTATCCATCTCTTCAGAAATAAATATTATATCAGGTAAAGCATGTAAGATGTAGATATGCATCATCCCCTAAAGATACATTTGTTTAAATTAAGCAACTGCCTATATACATTAGTAAACATTCATCCATAGTAATTAAATTGTGCTCAGGATAGCAGTGTAACTAAAAAGGTAAGTGCAAGCATTCCTTTTCTTTTCACATTGCAATGGCTGAGAAAATGCAAACAAAAGTTTTAACGACCAACATCACAATATTTAGAAGGTCATCCTACATATGGATTTGGAGGTTCTTCAAAAGAATGATGATGCAGCATTAAAGAGTGTATACCATGTTTCACATATAAATGTAATGTTGAAGTCATTTATATTTAAGAATCCAATCAGTTTATCAACTCTGAGTTAAAAATCTTGCTAGCAAAGTATGAATTTATGTTCCGCATCTACAACTAAGGGATAATAGAATCGGCGTGTGTTTCTGCAAATCCTTAAGTTTTGTTCTTTTCAAATATTTTCTGCTAATATGAGATTATTTGATTGGTTGCAGAGGTTGAACAAGAAGCACTAGCCCAACCAGAATATGTTCTGTTGGCAAACAAAAGAAGCTACCACACAAAGAACTCTTAGAAACTATAAGGAGATTCCAAGAGGATGCAAAATGAATAGAGCAACCATTTACTTCATTCATACAGCGTGTTTATCTAATAAATCAGGTTGATGTGAGAGTTTCTTCTACGGTGCATCAAAAGCAGGTAGGATTCCAAGCGTACACTTTGCCTTTGTTAATATCACATGAATCAGTTCAAAGTGGGCCATTCATTAACAAGAATGACATTACGACTGTATATAACTGACCTAAATGCTAACAACACAAAATTATTAATTCTTAAAGGAGGTAAAGAGATCCATTCACCTATGGCCGATCATGAAGCGAATAACAATTCCCTTCTCACGCTCCAATTGAAGAAGCTTTAAACCTAATCAAACAAGAAAACCATTAGACCCATTATTAAAATGATCAGCATAAAACAAATTAAAGACAACAAAGCTGTCAAAACCTTGAGGCATCCAAGTCTCTCTAACAGAATCGCGCCTTTTTCTACTGCTAAAAGCTGTATTAATCCCAATAACCATGAATACTTTCTGCCTGGGCGGGTCCTCACGAGGCAAGGCAGACAGGGAAGCGGAGCCATCCAAGGTCGTCTCCTGAGAACTCCGAGATGCTTCTAACTGCATTTGAAGCATTGCAACTGACTTGTCTAGCGATCTGGCAGGCCTCCAAAAAAATCCACAAAAGTGAACAGAAATGTTAACACAACACGAAAAAGAATGACAAAAGAAAATCCAGATTAGCTAAATTGAAGCAATAGAAAAGATTTGAACTCACTGAATTGCTTCATGGGTTTTCAAAACTTCATCCATTATATCTTTATCATGCGAAAGCTTCTGAGAAAGAGAATCAAAAAGAAAAGTTGAGAAAATGAAGCAATTTGATGATCTGTGAGATGAAAAAAGAACAATAGAACAAACAAACAAGCAAACAAACCTTCTGAGTTGCTGAATCTTCAGAGATGACTTGCAATTCTTGGTCATGTCGTCGTTGCGCTATGAGCTGACCGTTGGATTCAGGTGGATCCCACGCCCTGAAAGCAAGCACGATACAAGTTCAAAATTCAAAATTCATTATAAATCCACAAAATTCATTAACAAAATTTGAAAAAAAAAATATTAATAGAAATTGACAAAGAGAAGAGGAACCAACCTATTAGAGAAGAGAATTCCAAGAGCAAAGCAAAAAACGCATAGAATTGGAATCCATTTGACAGAGACTTTGGCAGGACCTCGGCTCTTCATTGTTGGTGTTGAGAATACACAGAGAAAAGAATGGGTCTTGGGGCGGCTAGCAACGATGGTAATTGAAATTTATGCGTTTAGCTTTATATAAATGGGGATTTGAAAAGATGAAATTGAATTTGATTATTCTTTTGTTGGCAATATAAAAATATATAATAAAAAAATTAAAATTATGATCAAAATTACGCGCGTTTTAGCTTTTGACAGTCAAGGGTTTGGCGTATGAAGATGCGACTATTTGTCGTTTGGTCACTGCGTGGACTCACGACTCGCGTCGAAACCTCCTTTCTCCTCTCCGAATTTGAGTCAGTCGCGCCACAAGTCAAGGTCGCTCCACCCGACCCGGTTCGTTAACGGTACACGTGACGGCACAGAAGCAGTTAGTACTTTTGTTAAAAATATATGAAAAATTAAAAATAATTTTAAATTTATTATATTTATAAAATATTTATTAAAATATTAAATTTTATAAAATATTTATCAAAATATCATATTTTTATTAATTTACAATGAATTTATCATGAGTTTATAAATTTTACACAGTTTATAATAATTTTACTATGAATTTATAATAAAATAACTAAAATACTTCTAATAAAAAAATAAAAAAAAATTTAAAAATGTGAATGAGGGAGTATTTTCTCAAACAGTTATTGTATTTTCTAAGACAAATGCTAGTCCCCTAAAACTTACCCCTTTAGTTAATTTATCAGCTTAAATTTTCAATTCAAACACATAATTTTTTAAATTTAAATTTTTTTAACTTATAAATATAAATTTATTAAATTATATTGAGTCACATTATTAATATTTATTTGATACAAAATATATAAATATAATAAATAAAGTAATAATATTTATTAATATATATCTATTAGTATAAAATAAATAAATACATAAAATAAAGTGATAAATATATAAATAGAAAGTGTAAAATGATTAAAATATTACATATATATTATGCCTATTTTCTAATATTTCAAGTTGGTTGATAATTCTTATGAAGAACTAACTGTATTATATATGCATCTTTATGTTTGGAGTATTAGCTTTTTAAACAAAATTAACTTCTAAGAAAAATAATATCCTCAAAAAACTTAACAACAAAGAAGATAATGTGCGATGGATAATTAATCATAAGGAAAATATAATTCACTTGGGAATTCTATAAATTTAAATCTTTATATAAATAATTGAGATTAATTTGACACTCTTTAAAAGCTTAACTTATGAAGAACTTTTTATTTGCATTTCAAAAATAATATGGGATTGTACAATTTTTTAACGTAATTATATTTCAAAATAATAGATTTGATGATAAAAAAAATTCAATGAATTTTTATTTAATTTTATCATAAATTTTCAGTTTTTGAATTTTTATAATTTTATCAAAAAATAATTTCAATTAAAATGTTTTCTAATTTTGTTTGAGTTTAGAGTGTTTCATTTTTAATGTAAAAATTGAAAAAAATGCACATGTCTCTTTTTTTATCTCATTTGATTTTTAATTAGAATTTTTGTGTTTTTTAAAACCTTATGAATGGTGGAAAATATGTTGTATAGAGTTTCCAACGGTGAAATTCATTGACTTTTGATACTACCTCATAAATATCGAGCTTTATATACCGAGATCTTGAGCCGAACCTTTAGAGAAATGAGAACTTTAGCAATCCTTTAGTCTTCGAAAGAGCAAAGTTTGGTACTCTCTCTCTTATCTCTATCGAGCTCTTAGTTCGGCAAATAAAATTTTGACATACTAAATGTATGACACTGACATTTTTGAAAGATTCGTTGACACATACAAGTGTTATCTCCTACCTCTCGACTGTAAATAAGGATAGATCTCCACAGATAAATAATATTTTTTTTCAACTTACTGAGCTCACCTACTTGCAGGTGAAATTCATTGACTTTTGATACTACCTCATAAATATCGAGCTCTATATACCGAGGTCTTGAGCCTAGCCTTTAGAGACAAGGGAACTTTAGCAATCCTTTAGTCTTCGAGAGCACTCTCTCTCTTTACCTCTACTGAGCTCTTAGTTCGACAAATAAAATTCTGACGCAGTAGATGTATGACATTGACATATCCGAAAGATCCGCTGACACATACAAGTATTGTCTCATATCCCTCTACTATAAATAGGGGTAGATCATCACAGGTAAATAATCTTTTTTTTAACTTATTGAGCTCGTATACTTGTAGATAAATCGATGACTTAGGCATTGAAATTTTCTTATCCCCTATGTTTCTTGTCATACAAGTAGAAGAGTTGACCAAAGAAGAACCGAACTCGAACAAGAGTCCTTAGAGTCCGACTCTGTCACATCCCGTTTTTATAAATGTGACGGTCCTAAGATCTCGATAGGCTTAAGGCCATCAGGCACTGCGTAAAACCATAACTAAACTAATATATTCACACATATTGATTATTTATCCCATAATTTTATAATATATCCTTTTTACATTTATTTTGATGTCATTTATTACAAACATATATAAGGGTATTATTTATATTATAATTTACCTCCACACCCTACTGAACCATTCATAACAGTACTACGGAGCATCTAGAATACATCTAACTTAACATATTTAATATATTTAATAATTATTAGTTAATTATATTGTTCGCTACTTCTTGCTGGAAGAAAAAAATCAATAAGCTGATAGACTTGAATAATCTCTATCTGAAACCACGCAGATAATTTGATGAGTCATCAACTCAGTGAGATTTTAATGCCACAAGGATATGATACACGATAAAAATATCTCAAGATTTAATATGATAATAACATAAGATGACTGCACAATAAAAAAATATTAATAAAATTTGATCCACGAGAATGGCTTACAATAACTGAACCAATATCATAAAAATAAATCAAAATAATATGACAGATAATATATAACAATAGCACTAAATGAAATATATCATTGTGTATATTCCAGTGCTATCACACAGCACGCTCATATAAGTGTAGCAACTTTTACCTTTTTAATCACAAGCCTAATGGTATAGCTCCCATCAAGTTATTTTTCTGTCAAATTTGCTAAACCAATAGCTTGGTATGACCACATAGGTATAGAAGTCACATCAGATTTCAAAATTCACAAATATAAAAACACAATCAACAATGAAATCAAATAGCTCAAGTATTAACAATAGTTCAAATTTCGCTAAAGAATTTCAAAGTAGCAAAGGTAGGGATAGATACTATAACTCGCTTTAAATTTATAAATTTAATTTATCTAAGTCACTGATAATTACTAGTCGGTTATGTGATAATCCTTGACTTACATTCACATCCATACATTAATTACACACTTAGATTTGTATTTAATTTATTATTTGTTATTTATTATTATTTAACCTTTTTATATATTAATGTACATCTTAAAGAGGATTTATATAGTTTCTATAGGTCCTCATTTAGTTTAATTTAGGTTATGTATTAATAAACTATTTTACATTTTTCATATATCCATATGTATAAATATATGTTATATTTTAACTCATTGTTGTCACTTATGGTTCATTATCTTTATCATTATTGCTTTAATTATTCATTGGGTACCTATGAGCTATTTTAACACTTTAATATATTCCAAAATTTATTTTATAATTATGGATTTAAATTTCACAAAATCATACTACATTAGAGATATTTAATTAAGTAAATTATAATTACTCACAATCTATAAATTTAACCACATTAGCTTTCTTTAGTCAATTGATTTACTTATTCATTAAATTAATATTTGATCTTTTTAAGACATTAACTAAACATGTTAAGCTTTATTTTTATATATAATATGCTCATGTTTATGATCTGATCAAATATATTTTGGTATACTTAACTCAACACAAGTTAATAACACACATCATTTTTAGCATTTGAGTAGTTTACCTTCATTTAATTAGATATTAATTTTCTTAAATTCATTTATCTTAAAATTTCTCCAAGGTGTTTCTAACATCCTAAATTACTTTTTTGTAAATTTTTATTAATTTTTATGTTTAGTTGCATAGGTAAATAATTTAAATACAGCAGCAAAAATTTTAGTAATTTTTATTCAGGCTGTTAAAATGAGCAGTCTGTATTCACTTAGCTACTTATTTATTTTCCTCATAAATTTGACTTGCTTTTTACCATAGCCTTCCTAATATTTAGATACATATTTTTGTAAATTTTTATGAATTTTAAAGCTTATTTGAATTTCGAAATAAATAAAATACAATAGGTAATTTATTGAGAAATCAAACTGTTAAATTTGGACAGATTTTGGAATCAGGGATTCTAGTTTTATCCTTTTCAATTTCTTTCAATCCAAACTAATTTCTAACATCCTAAATAGTTAATTAATATATATAAATGATAATATTAGCTTGGGTTCAATAAATAATAAATTTAAAGTTAGATAAACAAAATTAAAATATTAAGGTTTAGAATTTTAATTTTCTTACCTTTAGAAGTTTTTTTTATATTCTTTGCTCTTATATCACTTTGTTGATTTAATTGTTCACTTTAAATTACTTCTAGATATAAGAAACTAGCTTAGAAATAGATTTTTGCTACTGGAAAAATAAAAAAAAATTATGATAGAAAAGAAGGTATTTCGATAATAAAGGAAAATAAGATAAAAACTAAATTTTTGTCATCTTTTAATCATCATTTGACCAAGCTCTCTTCCTATTCAAAGGAGATGAGTCACTTAATTTATTTGGCAGAAAAATGGCTAAGAATTAAGTGGGTAAAATATTCATTTTGTCCCTCAAGCCTGACATGCTTATTTTGTTAACTTGAATATTTTTTGGCCATTTCACACCCTGACTTGCTACCAAAATTTGTAATTAATTTATTTGAAATTATTTTTACTTCTAATTTTTAATTTTAATTTATCTCATATGATTTTAATGTATTTTATTATGTTAAGATATTATTAGTTAAATTATGGTGCATTTCAAGTAAAATATTATAAGGTTTTTATATATACGAGTTACCGTAACTAATGTGTTTTAAAATTTTTATCTCTATTATTTCAGTGCCTTGTAAATTTTTTCTCATTGTATTTCAATGATTTTTTCATCATTCTATTAGGTTATTTTATTTTTTTAATACTTTTATATAAATATAATTAATTATTTTATAACTTATAGCTGGTTGATTTGATTCATAGTCGTTATGAATTATACAGTTTTCAATTCAAACACTTTAGAGTTTTTATTTATATTTATTTGGCACAATAAAATTTTATTTTAATCAAAAAATTTTCTCACTTTGTTCTTTTAATTTGCATAATATTTAGGCTACTAAACTTATATTTTATCTAAGGTATTACAACCTCGTTGTCAACTTTTAGTCTCCATTCTATCAATGATATGAGAAAAATAAATCTCAAATTTATCAATAATCTCTTTACTCATTGTATTTAATATTCAAAAAATGAAAATAGTTTTTTCTTTTTCTTTTTCTTTTTCTTTTTCCCTTTTAAGGTTAAGATAGTTGTCTTGTAATAATTTGTTTTTAATTTTTTTTAGAATGATATTTTTAAAATATAAATAACTATTTTATTATCTAAATAATTTATTATTATTTAAATTATGAAGTTAAAAATAAAATAAAAAAAATAAAAAAATATATGTGTGTATCTGTAAAAAGAAAGAAAAATAAGAATAAGAAGAAGAAAGAAGGAGAGAGAAAGTGGCAGAGGAGAGAGAGATGTAAGGTGGCCTAATCAGTTTTTCTTTGATATATTGCCCTCCGACAACCTATAAGTGATAAGCGCTAGCCAGGGAAGTTCGCCATTCAACGATGAATTCAACACCATTGGTCTCGTGACCAACGGTCATTGTAGCATGACACACGCGCCGTCGAAATTAGACGCCAATTTAGATTTTTCAACATCGATTTCGACCGTTTTTTATTCTTTTTTTTGCAATTATAGTACAGTTAAAACTCTCTCATTACTAACTTCAATTTGATATATTATTTGTTAATTTTGGATGAGTTTAGAAAAATACCTATATAAATATTTATTATTAATTATTGAAATAAAAAATAATATAGTAATTATAATTAATTATTATAATTAATTAAGGATTGTGAAATAAAATAAAATTAAAAATAATAATTATAATTAATTTGTTAATTAGTTGTGTTTGGAATGGAAATTTAAAATAAATAAATTAAAGTAATGAAAATAAATAAGTATATATATATGTATTAAATTTAAAATGAAATATTAACATAAAGTATGATTAAAATAAATTAAATAATTGAGTTATAAATAATTATTAGTAATTTGTAGAATAAAGTAATTATATTTAAGTTATATATATATATATATATGAAACTGATGGATTTATTAGAAGTAGATAAATTGGTAGTTAGTTAATGGTTAACAAATTTAAATTTATTAATATCATTAAATTATGTTATTATAAGAGTTACTAATTAGTAATTGAATTGAGTTAAATAATGATTAAATTAAATGGTAAATACATTCTATTGAAAAAAAATTATAAAACTAATTATTTAATTAAAATTTGTATTATTATGGTTATGATAATCGAATTATCATTATTATTATTACCACCACCACCATCATCATCATCATCATCATCATCATCATCATCATCATCATCATCATTATTATTATTATTATTGGTTTTATTTTAAAAAGATTATTAGAAAATTAAGATAAAGCATTTTTAAAGAAAATAATTTGTATGTTATTATTATTATTACTATTATTATGATTATTATTATTATTTTAAAGTAGAGCAAAATAAGAAAATTAAAGTAAATAATATAAAAGTTATTTTAATAAATTATTTATTTTGTTATATTATTATTATTCTTATTATAAATTTAATTTTGAAAAACTAAGTAAGTTTTACATATATATGTATACATGTTAATTTATTTTAATTTAAAATAAATATGAATTTGTAATTTTCTAAAATGCCAAAGATTAAATAAATACTATTAAGCCGAACTGAATAAATTAATTAGTAATACTAATATTAACATTATCATTATCATTATTAAACTATTAAAATAATTGAACTAAATTAATGTAATTAAATAATGAAGTAGTATTATCAATTTTATTATTAATATCATTATTCAATTATTATTGAAAAGTTAAATTAATTTAAATAATATATTATTAATTTAATATTTAATAATCATTAGTTTTGTGAAAATTTTATTGAGTTATTGTTGAAAATGATGATGGAGGCTCAGATGGGACAATTGAGTTGAAGTTGACCGTTGTGAGCTATTTAGAAGTATTATTCAATGTTTTGTTTCAGGGAAATATCCTAGTTATAGGAGAAACTCTGCTGAAACTTTAGCAGAATCATTAGAGTCGTTTATTGGTCTATATTATAATAGTTCTTAGTTGTTATTTGAAAATAATTTTCATGTGTTTTTTCTATCGTCAGTTGAGAGTTATTGGGTTTTGTCTGCTGTGAGTTATATAGATTAATATAATATCTTGTTTTTATAATTTACGTTAAAAGCTACGTTAACATAAATGCATCGACTGATTGTGCAATATATATACACATTTATTATTGTAAAATGTAATGTGTGTTGGTGTGTAAATTGATTGTGTTTAGTGTATATTATATATGTTTGCCGGATAGTGTTAAGATGATATGAGACTACACGTGATATAGGATACGGGTTATAACATGATGATATTATGTGATGATAACAAGAGTAGGACTGATATGACAATAGGGGCATCTCATGCTTAGCGCTGCTTATCAGTCGGGTAGCGCTGTTTGGCTACGACTGTGATGGCGGACTCTATGTATTAAATTCTAAGAGAAACGCGCGGACTAAGAGAGCTAAATAGGATGATCGACTTTTCAGTTTGAGGTTTAGTGTGACCACATTAACTTACTCATATCCTTATTTGATTATGTAATTTGTTTGGTTGATTGACATTTACATGAGCATTGTTGCATGGAAAATGATATATTATATTAATTATTATATAGCTTATTGAGTCAAACGTTTATTCATATTCACAATTTTTTCAACAGATTGCAAGTTGAGCGTATAAAAAGTGATGTATCGAGCCATCATGCCTTTCATTTTTCGACAAGAGTGTTATTTATTATATTATTATATTATAATTAGTTTCTAGAATTCTACATGATATTACTTCCCTTATCTATCTTTTTGTTTAGTTCTGCTATTTGGTTAAATTTATTTTAATTACATACGTCTAATATAAGTGATAAGGTTTGTGATGTTTGCCCAATTATGGCAGTGATATGCATATTTTGCTTAATAGGTAGGCCCATAGTCTTAGTTTTGTAACACTAATGACTGTCACAACACAATTTTCTCGAGTTTTCAGCTATCGGCCTAATTATAAATTCTGAAAGTCACATAATTTTTTATTTTTAGTATCGATCATGTGTCATCGGGTTTGGATCGTGACATGTCTTTTTTGTTATACATTATAAATTATTTTTTTAATAATGTATAAAATATGAGTTTATTATTAAATTATATATATATATATTTATTAATGAACTATATATGATGTTTATATTACATATTATTAATTAGTGTAATGTTTTCATGATTTTTAATGAATTTTATTATTTCTCAAGAAAAAATCATATATAATTTTATATGAATTTAATTTAGCAATTAAGTTATAATTACTAATAGTGCATTTAATTGCATCAAAATTCTAAAAAAGTTAACTTTATAATTAAATTTGACCAATAATATCATATTTATGTATAAAACAAACTATATAAAATAAAATATTAAACTTACTAAATTTTAACAATCAGTTAGTAAAATATTTTATATAAAAAAATAATAAAAAATATTTCACAAAAAAAATTAAAAGATCATATGTCAAAAAAAATTATATTTATAATATAGTAAAATAATAAAAAAAATATTATAAAGATAATTTAAGGAGTACTTACACTTTTTTTTTTAGGAAAGTTGGTTATAGTTAAACAAATTAACATTCTTTTTAATTCACTTATTCAATATTTTATTACATATTTTAAATACAATAATATAATATTTTTTAATAAAATATAATTTTAATCATATACTTTTATAAAATACATTCTCAAAAACTAATTTTTTTAATAATTTATTAAAAGCACCATAAAAAAATTTGACTGTGATTTTTTTTTCGTGAATGTGGTATTTTCTTGTATTTGCAAAATTAATTTTATTTGTGCTTTAGATTTGCCGTCCGTCTCTCGTCGTCACGTTTCCGCTTCCTAGCAAAACTTTCCTTGGCCAATATGACTTTAACACGGAGGATCGCATTCACATATAATATATTTTATTTTATATAATAATGACGATGATGATGATGACGACGACGATGATGCAAACCTTCGGCCAGAAAAATACTGAAAATGAAATTAGAATGATTTTTTTTTTCTTTTTGTTTTTCTTTTCGCTGTTGAAAACCGGCGATCAACATTTAAATATTTATGTAGACAATATTAAACATAATTTATATTTAAAAATTTAATTCAATTAAACCTTATCAATATAATTTAATTTAACTAATGATATGATTTATATATTTGAAATAAATTTTGAACTGATATAATTCATTTTTTATTTTATTATTTAGAGTAATTAAACTTAAATAAATATAAATAATTTTTCATTTTATCATTGAATAAAACGAGTCGTGTTTAATATAAGGCAACATTTGGAACAATTCACTGGTAAGAATTCAATTGGAATTAAAATGTTGATGAATATGTAAATTTAGATCCCTTAATTGTCAACTAACTATAAAAATAATTAATGAATGTAAATAAATAATATAATAAATATATTTTTTAATAAAATTTTAAAACGATTTAGATAATCATTAATCAGTGAAAAATTATCATATATCTTATTAAAATAAAATATTTTTAATTTAAGAAATGTTAAAAAAAAAAGATAGAGAAAACTCTATGCGATTTTTCCTTATGATTACATTAGTAAACAAAAAGATATTCGAGAAAGAAAAACTCTGTGTTTGTAATTATTTTCCAACTAGTGATATGAGTCAAAAATAAAATGCAATTATTTAACCCCTTTTTCTGTAGACTTTAGATCATGAAATTTTACTTTGATATTAAAGCTGGAATATTTGCATTATAGATTAAAATTAATCAGATGTGTTTCATTAAAGACATGGCTTTTTGTTAATCTTATATTATTTCGGTACATGTTATAGTTAGCGTGATAATCATGTGTTGTGCACGTGACAGCCCTTAGATTTAAAAAAATGTGAGATTCAAAACGGATTTATATATAAAAATCTCCTTATTATATATTGTTCCGAAAAATTTAAAATAATTCAGTTTAAAAATTATTTACTTTCGATTCTAAATTTTATTAATAAAAAAATTAAAATAAAATTTCATAAAAAAATTTTATATGATAAAAGACATTAATCCAATTCATAAGAAATTCAAATATTTAGATAATTTTCAGACTACTAATGAAATTCATTAGTTTTTATAAATATATATGTGTGTGTGTAAGTTCACACATTGTTAAATAATAATAGCAAAGCATGCAATGATGTAACTTTTAATACAAATTGAAAATTTTAAGTTTAAATATTTAACTTTTAATTTGTATAAATTATATATATTAAACATGTGTTTTTTTAACAAAATTTTTCATGTGTTTTTATTTTCTATGAATTATCCACATATATAAATATATATTAATTATAACTAAATACTACAGAATTTATATCTAATTATTGAATATTGAGTACATAATAACTTTAATTATATTTTATAAATTATATATGATTAATATTAATTAAATTATTTTTAATTTATTAAAATTTAATTGTTATTTCATGTATTATATATTTTATTGTTAATAAAGCTTAATTAAAAAATATAAAAAAATAATTATTATTTCAGTTATTTGGTTTAGAACAGTTTTTAGTATGATTATAATTTAAGATTCAAAATCATTCAACATTATAAAATTTATTATAGTTTGATAATAAAATTTTTTAATTTTAAATATTTTCGGTTTAATTATTTGAATAAGTTAAAATATCTCTAAAATTCATAAAAACCCCAAATAAGTTGCTATTATTCTCAAAAAACACATTGTTTGAAGCCCCAATGACGTCATTCAACACAAGCAACTTGCCATTTTGTATCGCAACGGAGCAACGTACAGTACTTCATGCGCTACCAATGGCATGCCATTCAACACAAGCAGCTTGCCATTCTGTATCGCAACGGCGCAACGTACAGTGCTTCATGCGCTACCATGCGATAGTGCCAACATGCTTCGTGACGTAGCGAGCCCATTTTTCGGTCTCCATCTTTTTATTACATATTTCATAGTTTGAGTTCAAATTTTTTTAATAGGATGAAAATGCGTCACATATTTTCTAATATTCAATCAATTTCGATATATTTATATAGAACATGAGTAGTTTATAAATATATTTTGATATACATAAATATTATTTTTTCCATTCATATTGAGTTCTAGTATATATTCTTAAATATTCGATATTCGAATATAATTATATAAATATTAATTATATTTTATTAAATTTCAATTATACACTTATTATAGAATTATATAATATAAAATTATTTTAATAAAATTATATTAATATATTAAATTTTATTTATAATTATTTAATTAAAAATAATAATTTTATAATTTAAATTTTATAATATTTTTAAATTTTTTCTTAAATAGGTAATTAAATAATTATAAATACTAAACAGTTAGTGTTAAATAAATTTAAGTCATGAACCGATAGTAAAAACAAATAATTATAATTAGATTTTGAACGGTATAGATAATTTAAAAATAAACATGTTTAGTTTGAATAAGATAATTTTTTAAAATACATTGTTCATTGTCACTCCTAATTTTTAATCATCATTTTTTTTTCTACATTATATGTATGGCCAAAAGATGCTTAAATTTTCTTGAAATTTTGAAAACTTTATTTTTTAACCTCTTAAATTTTAGAAGAATATGAAAAAAAATATTTTGTATTATTCGTGCTTACATTAGGATGAAAGAATGAATTATTGATCAATTTTTATTTTACAACATGTGTATAATATTATTGATTTTTATATGTTTTTATGATATAGATTATAGAAAAATGATCATACACGTTAGAACTTTAATGGTAACACGTTATGCCACGCATGAGATAAAACTTAAGATAAGAATTAGGACATTGAAAAATGAGTTAAAACATGGCATAATATGTATAGTTTTTAGGATGTATTAGATGGTTAATTTTGACTATTTTTAGCATTTTGTTTGTTTTATTTGAAAATTTGCGTACTTTCGATCTAAGCTAAACAAGGCTTATATCAGCGGCCCCCTGATTATAATTGCTAGGCTTTTCTAATATGGTCATAATTACTATTGCATATATTTCAATATTTAGTGATTAAGCAATTCGTTATTTTTTAATTATTTTCTTATTTTATTAAGCTCTAAAATAGCAAAATCTTAAGTATCATACAAAAAACAAAGATAATATAATTCATATGAATATAATTCTTCTAACTAGTCAAAATAAAATTTCAATTAGCCTCTTGATTGGTTGGGAAAAATGAAAATTTTAGAAAGAAAAACTTGGTCATTTAGTAAAACTAAGAAGGAAACATTAATTAATATTAGACAATTTATTCACTACAGTAAACACGAAAAAGCTACCAAACCTCCCCAGTCTGCAAGCATCAAATAAAATGTTTCTTTTAGGCAAAGTTTTCATCTTAAAAAATTATACTTTTAATTTTAAAATTAATTTCAAACGCATGCAATTAACAAGAAGGCTTCCATAACAATTAAAGAATTTCATAATTATTCGTATTTATTTTGTTTAGAGGTATTTTAATTTAATTTCATAATAAATAATATATGAATTTGTATTTCACATAAAGAAAAGTTAAAAAAACAATTGTGTACATTCATGGAAATTTTAATTATCGTTAAATAAAATTTTAATTATTTTAATATGTACCCTTTTTTGTTAAAAAAATATGGTCATTAAAATAACGAGTGCTAAAAATAAATATACCATAGAGATTAAGAAAAATAATTAAGAATTTGTTTAATATATATAATTACTAATTAGATCCTGTTTAATCTATATATTATTTTATAGAAATTACTAATTAGAAAAAAATATCATCTCAAAATTGTTGGTTAGAAGTTTTTAAACATTTTCTTTAAAGTGAATTTTATACTTTTCTCAACACCATAGGCAATTTATGTTATGTGATTGTATTGTGTGAGTATTATTATACAATACTAGTATTTTGGGCGAGTTCTATATACGGAACATCTACATTTCATCCTTTTGCAGCATAAAATTAAAAAAATATTTTTTTCATAACATTTTTGCTTTTTTTAATATTTAAACCACTTCAATAAATTACACAATAAAAAATATTTACCCATCAATTGAATAACAAAAACAAGAATAAACATTATACTATCACCGGGGTGAAATGTGAATATAAGATTTAAAACGTAACGCCTCTCTGTAAAATGTGAAAATATTTTTTTTAAAAAAATATATATATATTTAAATTTGTTTAGAGAGTAGATTTTTAATTTTAAAAATATAAATAATGTATAATATACAACTGCACAATATATTAAAGATACATATAAATTATATTTTTGATTAAATTAAAAAATATATATATTTTTAAAAATTATAAAATATTTTACAATAATCTAAAAAATAACACGTCATGTACAGTTTTTCTCTAGAAAAATACACACGATAAATTGATCCAGAAAAGGCCATTATATATGCAATTTAATCTAGATAATTTCCACAGACAATTGCAAGCTTACACGTGCCCTGGACAATTCCACAAAAAATTCTTACATTTATTAAGGTGATAATAATATTTTGTCCCATTAGATATTTTTATATTATCATTGTTAAGAATAATAGCAAAAAATACAAAACTTTTATATATTTTTTAATATTAATAAAGTTTTTAACATTAATAAAATTCAAATTTTATCATCCACTTCACATTATATATATATATATATATATTCGAATAAATAAAATTATGAGAATTTGACATTCAAAGAACTTGCCTAATTGAAAATTAATAGAAATAAATAATGATTATTTTTTATTGAAAATTTGATTTTTATTTTTCAAACGTATATCAATTTAAATTTTTATTATATTTTAACTATTTTTCTATAAAGTGAATTAAATAAACTAATAAATACACTAAAAATTCACTAATCAATATTTTTTTTACAGAAGTCACTACAGAAAATCCTAAATTTAGAAGAACTAGAAAACTAAAATTCTAACAAGAAGCATTGGTGCATTTTACATTAATTAAAAACAAAATAAATATTTTTTATTTCTATAATAATTTAAAATTTTGAGCAATTGAAATAAATTAAATTAATAAATAAAAATTATTTCATAAGTCGATTGGAGAAAAAAAAGAGGGCGGCTGAGTTTGCCCTAAAAAACCAACCCCCTCTCTATCTCGTCGATGTATATAAGAGGTGCTTCCTCTTAGAATGATTCATTGCCTCTCACGCGCATCGCACGTAAAATAGAGACCTAATCTTCTTCCTTGCCCATCTGTCTTTCTATCTTTCCTTCTATCTACGTTCTAAGGTAAAACTTCTTTCTATTCTTTATCGATTGATTTCGATTTGTTCTTAATGGATACGCTTTTCTTTCATTATGTTCTTTAGTATATTCTTTGTTAATTTGTTATTTTCTTTTTACTAGTTTGATTCGTTTTATTTTTTTGTTTTATGCGATGGCAACGGTTTTGGCTCGATCGGAGCTCCGATTTTTCGTTTCTGTTGCTGAATCGGTTTAGATCTATAATCTATGAATCGTTTTTTTCTTTTTTCTTTCTTCAAATTCACTGTTTTGCCTTGTATGTTTGATTTTGGTAAAGAGATTAATCTATTTGATTAGTCGACGCAACATTGATGCTGGATTCTGATTATGGTTTTTTAGTATTTTGGTGTATAATTATTGGATTTGATTGAAGGTAAAGTTGATAGATTTTAGATTAAATTGGGAGTATTATTCATACAGATTTTAGAAGACCGATTTAACATATGGTTGGGTGGTTGCATCTGAAACTCTTTTTGACTGTTACTTTGAACATCGCGTTCTACGGGATAGAAAAATAAAGCACATCCTACTCTAATGCCTTTTATAGGTTAGATCTGAAATCGTTTGCTGTTGAATTTTGAAATTTGTTTGCTATTCTTTATGTAAGTTCGTTTACTGGTTCATAATTTTATTGTTAAAATTTTGATTTTATTTAAAAGCGTTAACTTAGAGTTCATATTGATATTTAAAGGACTATTTTGTAAAGTAAAAGAGAACCACTGGATTAGGCAAAAACAAAGTTGAATTTATATTTTATTGTTGTGATTGAGCTCTTTGTCAAATGTATTTTCATTGTTGTTCCATTTGTTTTAGCAAAGTAAAGACACTTTTTTTTAATAAAGGAAATAAGCAGATAAATCTAATTTATTTAGTTATTCCATTTTCATATGCATCACCTGCTACTTTTTTTTCATAAGCAGACTCTTCCATATTGTTCCATGAAAATTCAAGGGGCATACATTTGTGTTTTTGGTTTGCTACCAAGTTTCTAATCCAATTGTGTGAAGCTGGAATTGAGTTCTTTAATTTCAACTCGTTTATTCATTTGATTTAGCTTAGTCATTTAATTGTTTTGATCAACTTAGGTTGTAATGTTGGTATGTGGTTAATTGATATGCTACGTGCTTTTATTTCATATTATTCAAATGCTCTATGCGATTCTTGTAATACTTTATATCTTCTGCAATCTATGAGAGGTTGTTTTCTAAATGAGACATAGTTGGATGTGCTAGTTATTGCTCCTTGGGAGGAGGATACTTGTACTGTTCAGAAATTTTGAATTTTCTTTAATAATTCAATTGTTGCTTTCAGGAAGTTGGCAGTTTTGTCTGCTTTATCTGCACTTCATCAAAAGTGGAGCTCGTCAAGTCTGAACCCTTTTTTATGTCTGAACGGACCTCTCTCTTTTTGTCATCAATTGGATTACTTGGAGAGTACTGTCCTACGTCTAGAAAAAAGAACGGGCATTCCTCAGCAGAAGTTGGCTGCATGCATCTTGGGTTGATTGAAGGACATAGCACAGACTATATAGGTTGTCTGTATGCAACCTTTCCCATCTGCAAGGAACCTGTCTACTAGAAGATTTCTTGTTTCCAGGCAACATTCTGCTGCTGGTTTCTGTTATTTTTGATTAACTTGATATTGGTTCTTTTATTGGAACCAACAAGATGGCATTGCAAAATATTGGTGCTTCCAACAGCGATGATGCCTTTTATAGGTATAAGATGCCGAAAATGATAACCAAGATTGAAGGTAGGGGAAATGGCATCAAAACTAACGTGGTTAACATGGTTGAGATTGCCAAGGCCTTGGCTAGACCTGCTTCCTACACCACCAAGTACTTTGGAAATGAGCTTGGAGCTCAGTCCAAGTTTGATGAGAAGACTGGAACTTCTCTTGTGAATGGAGCTCATGACACTTCGAAGCTTGCTGGGTTACTTGAGAATTTCATAAAGAAGTATGTTCAGTGTTATGGATGCGGTAACCCTGAAACTGAGGTAGTTATCACTAAGACACAGATGATCACCTTAAAATGTAATGCATGTGGGTTTGTTTCCGATGTTGATATGAGGGACAAACTTACAACATTTATTCTCAAGAATCCTCCTGAACAGAAAAAGGGATCGAAAGACAAGAAGGCAATGAGGAGGGCAGAGAAGGAAAGACTCAAGGAGGGTGAGGCTGTTGATGAGGAGCAGAAGAAGCACAAAAAGGAGATAGGAAAGAAGAAAGGCTCTTCTACTGGTGACAAGGAGGGTTCTAAACTTGCATCATCCAAGAAGAAAGGCAATGGCTCAGATGAGGATCACTCCCCAACTCGCAGCGTAACTGATGAAAATGATCAAGTGAATGCTGATGGTGAGGACGATGATGACGATGTACAGTGGCAAACTGATACTTCTTTGGAGGCAGCCAAACAACGCATCCAGGAGCAGTTAAGTTCTGTTACTGCAGATATGGTAATGCTATCTACGGATGAAGAGAAGGCAAAGTCAGCAAAGAAGTCTCCTGATCGCGAGATAGCGAAGAAATCTCCGGATCGGGAGATTAAGGCTTTGGAGAATGGCTCTAAGAGCAATGAGCCTCAACAAGGGCTTGTTAGTGAAATAAAGGAATTTCTGAAAAAGGGTTCACCTAGCCAGCTGAAAACCTTCTTGAGGTCACTGTCTGGGACATCTCAAGAAGTCATGAATGCGCTTTTCTGTACTCTCTTTGAGGGTGTTGAGAAAGGGTTCGCTAAAGAGGTCACTAAGAATATGAACTACCTTGCAGCAGCCACTGAAGAGGAAGGATCACAGATGTTCTTGCTGCATGCCATTGAGTCTTTCTTTCTCAAGACAAGCCCTGAATTGGTGAAAGAGGTAGCATTGGTTTTGAAAGTGCTGTACGACAATGATGTTCTGGAAGAGGAGTTTGTCCTAGAGTGGTACCAGAAGGGCTTGAATGGTGGCAACAAAACTTCACCAGTTTGGAAATCTGTTAAGCCTTTTGTTGAGTGGCTCCAGAATGCCGAGTCTGAATCTGAGGAGTGAATGACATGATACTCGTTATAGACTTCGTACTGCTTTCTTAGAATATAAGTTTGTTCAGTCTTGTCTTGAAATAAGGGGGAAACAATGGTCAATGGGCATGCAGTTCTGTGCATTGCTCCATGATTTCTTGTTCGATTGTCATGGGTCGGTCTTGTTTGGTTTGCAGCTGTTTCTTTCTCCGTGGTCCTAGTTTGTCATATTTTTATTGGATTTGCTTTTATAACAGTTTGGGCTTGGCGTTTGCTGTTTAGTTTTGATTACTGTTGTGCAATTTTGTGCTGGACTTTCTTTTTGTCTAGAACACTGGCAATCTCATGGTAGTAGTGGCTTGTAGTTTTAGCCAGCGAAAGTCACTAACCAAGATAACTATCGATTTTAGTTTCTTACCAATTTACCATTCGAATCGAGCAATGTTGGAGAAATTTGGAGTGGCTTTTTCAGGTGCATACAACTTCATTTTACATTCTAACTTCACGGTAAATTTGTTCCTTTTTGCTAGTTTATATATCTTTAGCACAAGTATGGGTTTTTCAATGGGGCATTTTAATTATCTATTTATCTATTTTGTCATTATTTGAATTGTTATGATGCTCCATGTGTTTGTCTTGATATAAAAAAGATACTTTTAAGTTCTTAAAATATATAATTATTATTTAAATAAAAAGAAAATGAAAATAACAAAAACGATACCGTACTAACATAGGTTAGAATGCAATTTGAAGGTTCTTTTATTTATGAATTTCGTTTGGGAAACTTGAGAATCAGTTTGGTTCATGTTCAATGCATTAATTAGTAATTTCCTTCACCGTAATAAGTTCTCTCGAGTTTCTAAGAGACGAAGTTTGGAAATGGGATTAAAGGATAAGCGACATGTATGGTATTTGAATTGTTATTTTATCCATTTTATAATTATTTAAAGCTTAATCGAACTTATCATTTTTTTAGCTATCTATTTGAAATTGCTATTGCAGTTTATGAATAAAAAAAAAATCACAAATAAATGATAAGTACTTGTCATGCAATTAATGTAATTACCATAACTGATTTTACAAATAATTAAAATTAACTTTATATTCATAAAAATCTAATCATAAATAACTGTTTTTCATTAATTCATAAAGATTATTTACCCATATTATTTAAAAAAAAATTGAGCCTTACAATATTAAACTAATCCAAATTCAACTAGTGACACTGATTTTCACTAATTTTTAAACTAAATTAAAAAAAATGCTGCATAATTTAACTAAACATATGCTTCCAAAAAAACTAAACATAAAACTAAGACCTTTTTTTATTTGTATTTGATGCATAGATTATAAAACTTATAGTTTCATTTATCAATGATAACATGAATAATAATTTCCAACACTTATTATAGAATTTTAATGATTTTATGAAAGTTTATTAAGTTAAAAAAAATTTAATTCGAACTAGCTAGAACAAGCAGCAGACCCAGCACATCAACGAAGGGAGGTAAAATTCGGTCACCGATCGCCGGTCTTCTCTCCTCTCATTTCTGCCTTCTTCTCTTCTTTTCTCTCTCTTCTCCTATTCTCTTTGACTGTGTCTTCTTTCACTATGAACATCGGCGAGAGGGATCGTTTGTCCCCCCACGACTCCCTAGATCCGTCCCTGGCTAATATGATATAATTCATAATTTTGACTTTCATCTTTGTGGTATAGCTTATCATAATAATTTCATGGCTTGAAACCATGATCTTTTATTAATTTCTTAAATTACTAAATTGGTGGGTTATCATAATTTATAAATTTTATATTCGAAAAATATCTTAAATATATTTCATAAATTTCACATTAAAACTTTTAAACCTAATGTGTTTTCTTTCTTTCTTCCCTCTGTTCTTCTCCTACTGCATCAGATTTGTGCACACGAACTAATTTGATTACTTTTGTTAAAAAAAAATGCTTTTGAATTTGGGATGGGTTTTGTTATGGATTTTAATTTATGGGGTAAGGTTTTGAGCTAATTTTTTGTTATGGATTTTTGACTTGTAGCTTTTTCAGGTGGGTTATTTTTTGGTTGTCAATTTTTAATTTCTTTATTCACTGCTTTTGTATTCATATGCTGTTTTATTTGTGCTCTTCACTACTCATTGTTCAATGCATAACATTTCCAACTCAAGCCATTTTATGCTAAGTTGTATTTGCAAAATTATTTTCTCATTTTTCCATGTAAAACTTGATATAAAATATTTTGCTTTTTTTTATTGTTTAATCATTTTTTTATTCACAAAAATCAAGTAAATTCAAATAATAAAAAATAGATGGTAGCTGAATAGTTAGTTTCAAAAAGATAATAGCTGAATAGTTAGTCAAATTACAATATACTTAACATTTTTTTTCTTTAAATTGAATAAGAACTTTCATTATGACAATATTTCAAAAAACCTAAACTTAACCATAATTTTAATTAAATTTAAATTTGATTAATTTTTTAAATAATTCTGCATCAATATGATTTTATTTCATTAATTTGGTTAATTAAAATTATGTTGGTTGTTATTCGATTTTTTATTGATCTTGCCTGGATGAAGAAATCAGAGATAAGCCAAATTCAGTAAATAAACATAAAGAAATAAATTATGTTCTACTAGGCGCACCAAAATTTTTTTAGTTAAAAAAACAATAATTAGAACATATTAAAATAAAATTTGTCACCCATAAGCAATGATAATTTTAAATTCCAGACTCTTTCTTTTTAAATTGTACATATTTTCTTTAATAGCAATTTGTCACTCATGGAATATTTTAATATTTGAATTTAAATAAAATAAAAGTTTTTTTCAAAATTTATTATGACTAAATAATTATAAAGTCTCTGAGTTTTTACATATTACACTAGTCAGTCTCTGCATTTTCAACATCTAATTTTTATATTCTCTATTTTTAAAAATTAAACTGTTTAGTCTTTCTGTTAATATTTTCATCCTAAAAATATTAGTTAACTACTTTAATATTATAAAATAATTTATTTTTTCTTCCTTTATATATATTTTTCTTTGTTATTTATTAAATTATGCTTATTTTTAATTTTATTTATATTTCTTATAAAAAATTTATTTTAATTTTATAAATATTATTAAAAAATAATTTACATAATACGAATAATATCTTTTATTATTTTACAGATAATTTATATATATTATTTATTTTAATTTTATAGATATTACTAAAAAAATAATTTTAAATAATACGAATAATATCTTTTATTATTTTGCAGACGATCTATATATAAATTTAAATTAAAAATGAACATCACTTAACAAACAATAAAGAAAAATATACATAAAGGAATGACAAATAAATAATTTTATAATATTAAAGTAGTAGACTAATATTTTTAGGATAAAAATATTAAGAGAATGACTAAACAATTTAATTTTTAAAAATAAAAAAATTTAAAAATTAGATGTTGAAAATACATGAACTGACTAGTGTAATATGTAAAACTTCATAGACTTCATAATTATTTAGTCATTTATTATTTATAAATTTGATTTTTCATATTTATTATTCGTTTTGTAAATTAATTTTATCATAGTTTTATGAATTTTAGATTAATAAGTAATAATTATTATAATTTTATTAATTTTAAACTAATGGATAACATTTTTTTATTGTATTTTGTAAAATTTAAATATTTATTTTTAATATTTTTAATAAAACTTAATTTTTAAATCTATAAAAAATAAATTAATAAAATTTTATATTTATTTTAATTGAATTTAGTACAACTATAAATTGAGGGTGTTATGTTGATTTTATCATTTTTATAATAATCTCATATCATCAAATAAAATAAAAACAGGTTATTAATCATTTTATACTTAATAATTTTTTGAAATCTTTGCATCTATTATATATATATATCTTTATTGTGATTTATTTTATACATTACCCATAATGGATATATATAATGGTATAGTTAGACTTTAGATAAGAATAAGAGATTGCAACTATCATAAAGTTAATTTTAATCTGAATATGATAAAGTTAATTATAATCTTGATAAGATAAGGTCAATCCAATTAAGTAGTCATCCATATATTTCTTAACACTTTCTCTTGAATGATTACCCCTATGAATATGTCTCGTTAAAACTTTGCTAAGAAAAATTCAGTGGGATAAAAATTTAGCGAAGAAAAAAATGTATAGTATTCATATGCAGTGGCGGAACCAAAAATTTATCGAGGGGGCAAAATTTACAAAAAAAAAATTACTGAACAGAAATTCATAGAAGGGGGTAAAATTTATACAGAAAAAATTATCGACGAATAATTATAAATTATAGTTCTAATATTATTAACTTAATCATAATTTATAATTTAAATTTCATCAAGCTAACCACAATTTATATTAAATTTTTATTTTATATTTAATATTTTAATTTATTATATAATTTATATGGTTTATATATATATATATACACATGTGGGGGAGGGGAAGGGAAGTCTATTGCCCCCCAGCTCCCCCTCTCCCTCCGCCCCTGTTCATATATAATTTTTTCTTAAAAATATATCCAACTAATATATTTTAAGTGAACATATTTCAACATTGTGTACATGTATTTTGAAGATTGATGTCGGCAGTGTCTTTATGAACAAATCTGCTGGACAGTTACTTAAACAAACTTTGAAAATATCAACTTTTTCTTCATAAGCTCGCGAATATAAAAAAACTTTAGTGATATATATTGAACCTTGTAATATTTTATGTAACCTTCATTGATTTGTGTAATACATACTGCATTATCTTTATGCAATATTGTTGGCTTATTGCTTTTTATAGGTAATCCACATGCTCCTTCAATATGTTAAATTATGTTTCTCAATCATATATATTTACGACTAAGTTCATAAATGATTAATAACTCTGAATGATTTAGTGAAGTTGTAGTATTATTTGCTTTATATATCGCCATGAAATAGCAGTATTATTATACGTGAAAGCATAACATATATCAGATATGCTACATAGATAACATATAACATATTTCACTCCATTTCAATGCTTTCTGATTTGTGTAGAACTAAACCTTGAAAATAAGTTAACTGCAAAAATAATATTTAGTCTTTTATTATTAGCAAGATAAGAAAATAACTCTCTATTATACTGAGATATGATACTTCATGATAAAAAATCTCTTCATTATTATTTTTGGGCAAAAATGATATTCTTTTACATCGAGAGAACGAATAACCATAGGAGTTCTTAATAGATAAGATTTATCCATATAAAATTATTTTAATATTTTTTTATATATGATACTTGATGGACAGTAATTATATTTGACAAATACTTAACTTGAAATTCAAGATAAAATTTATTCTTCTAAGATCCTTCATTTCAAATTTTTTCTTTAAATAGTCTACAAAAATTGAGATCTCTTATGGAGTCTTCACTATATTTAAATTATTAACATAAACTGTAACCATAATAAATACTAAATTTATTTTCTGGATAAAAATATATGGGCAAATAAAATTATTTTCATATCTATTTTCTCTAAGTATTTAAATAGGCGATTGCATCATATCTGCCTGTATTACTTTAGCTCATACTAAGATATTTGGAGCACAATATAGTATATTTGTCAAGATATTATATGTTTTAGACATTTTGATGCTTGATGTATCTTGAATCATTCAGAAATTTATATATATATATATATCATTATCTAATGAACCATATAACTAAAATGTCACAACATCTATCAAATATATATTAAGTATTTCAGAGGCTACCAAACATATTAAAAATCTAAAGGTAATAATATTCATGACAGAAAAATATATCTCATCATAATATATACAAAGGCTTTATAAAAATTCTTGTGTCATAAGTTGTATCTTGTATTTCATAATTTTATTTAACTCATTTCTCTTATGAGTCATATGAGTAAGTTATCATAATATATATTGAGCTCTTCAGGGAGCTGTCAAACTGACTCTAAGAGTAATTATATTTATAATAGAGAAAATATGCTCTTTTTATAATCTTGTTTGATTTATTTTTTTTACATATAATACCTCATTGGTCTAATATTTTTTGGTGTTTGGACTATTAGTCTAAATATTGTACGTTTAGTAAATGAATATGGCTTAGCCTGAATTACTTTTTATTTCGGCTAATCACTTCGACATCGATAATTTTATTAATTTTTAAACTCAAGCATATTTCAATAATTTTTAGCAGCAACATATGCAAATATATTATCAACAATAAATTTATAATTTTCTCACATATTTCTAGTTTTAACACTTTCTCTTGAATGACTATCCCTATGAATATACATTGTTAAAATCTTGCTAAGAAAATTTAGTGGGATAAAAACTTAGCAAATAAAAAAGAGTACAGTATTCATAGATAACTTCTCCTAAAAAATTAGAAATTTTAATATCACAAATTCTAAATAAGATATATTATATTAGATAAACGCAAGTTGTAAAGTAAAAAATTTATAATGTGCAGATAGTAAAATACAAATTAAAAGTGTAACATAAATAATATTATATATCCAAGTGGAAATAGAAAGTTTTAATTTCATAAGTATAAGAATAATAATTGATTGTAAAATTTTAATAAATAATGATTCAGCTAAACGATATTGAGTATGAATATATACAATACAATGTTCAATAATAATATAATCATAAAATATTTTTCAAGTAAACTCATATGTACTATTCAGATAAATTATCTTGATATAATAATCAATAAATATTGATCTTAACCGTATAACTTTAGCAACAATTTAGCAAAAACAGTATTATGAGTTGACAATAAACAAAAATATGACCATCTAGCTGAAGCATCAATTAAAATCATAAAGTATCTAAATGATTCGTGAGATTGATGGATATAACCACAAATATTCTCATGTATTTTTTTTGTGAGAAATCCAGTGGACTCTAAAACTGAGTAGATTTCTATTGCGAAGTATTATTTGAAACTTAATATATTTTAAAAAATGCTCATTATTAAGTATCTATAACGGATAATTTTTTCAAAAAATATCAAGGGTAATAAATTTAAATTTTATGAGATTTAACATTGTAAATATACAAAATTTAAATAAAAATCATTAAGTAGATAGATTATAATGCTATCAAATAAATAAGAACTAAAAATTATAATTAAAGTTTAAATATTATAACTCTAAAATTTTAAATAATTATATCAAATAATAGTAAATATCAATTTATTTACCAATTTTACTGATACACAAATATTTACTCATAATTTTATATTTTTTTATTTTCATATACTATAGTATGTTATTAGATATATAACTATAAATACAAAATGACTATTAAATTTAAGTTTTATAAATAAAATTTTAAAATTTATTTGTACCATATTTAACAAAATATATACATATATATTGTTAATAAATTCAATAAGTATCATTAAAACTATGTGTATTAAATGTTAAATAACAACTACATGTATAATAAGATAAAATATGACAATTATTAAATATAAATGAAGTTTCATAATATTATCAATTTTTCTTTTTAGTATTTCAATGAAAAATCTTTGAGATATTTCATCCATTTTATTTTAAGTGTCGTGTAAATTTTTTTTTTATTTCATTTCAAGTGTCGCTTTTAAAAATTTAAAGGAATGTTAATTAAAAAGTTTTAATATTGTCCTAATTAATTAATAAAAAAATAAATGAAGTGAGAAAGATGAAAAAAAATTATTTGGGTAAATTATAATAAAATTTTTATAAAATTTATAATTAGTAATTATTTTCTTAATTTTTTTAATTTATGCATATTTTTTTACACTATACGTAAAATAAAATAGAGCAAATAAGTAAAATGATAATACTGATAGCCATTATTTATTACATATCTTAGTATGCTTACATTAACTAAAAAAAATATTCTCCACGATTAACGAGGGCACAATCAATCACATCAATTTTCTATTTATTTAATTTCTCAAATATAAATATGAACATCAAAACCAATAGACGTATTTAATTCAATTCTAATAGTCAGCACCGTAATCAATATATTTGGAATGAGATTTTAATTCATATTTAATAATTATGCTTCTAGTATTTTATAATAAAAGAATGAGATTACTGTTGTATGTTATATTAAAATAGTAAACATTGTAGAAAATTATATAATTATCATTAATCAAATAAATCTTAAATATGTATCAATTAACTCATAATTTTAATTAACTTTAAAAATATAATAAATCCTCTATATAAAATAAGAATAAAAATATGGTAGGAAGCGCACCTTAATCTATAATAAATTTTTAAGAGAGAGAACAAAAATTCTCCTGCAGATTAGAAAAATTAAATCTTTCTCATTTTGCTATTATAACTTGTAGAAATTATTGTGCTGATAACGTATTATAAATATAAAGAAAATAGACAGAGAAAGAGAAATATGAATTTTTTTATTGTGAATTATTTCATACACTATCCATAATGAACATATATAGTAGTGTAGTTAGATTTTAAATAACAATAAGAAATTACAATTATAATAGAGTTAATCCTGATCTGAATAGGATAAAGTTAATCATAATTTTAATGAGATAAGATTAATCCAATTAAGTAGTCATTCACATATTTTTAATATAATAAGAATAATTTAATTAATTATTTTTTTATATAATCACAATTTCAAATTTAAATTTAAAGGAATTAACAATTTGGAGGACAAGTATTAATTAAAATAATTAAAATTATTATTATTAATTTTATTGATTAAAATTTAAAATTTAGAATAATTTAAATTAGAATTAACAATAAAATAAAGGAATAAGTTTGTAACTAATCATTTCCTGGAAGTTTCAATTTCAAGAGTTAGCATTCATTTCTTTCTAGATACCTCCTTTTAGAAATTCAACAATAGAAATTTTTATTCAACCGTAAAAATCTATAGCTTCACAAAATTTCATCAATGAGGTAAGAAAATCAAGATGCATGAAAATTAAAAAATGTGTATGGTGCGATTATGACAAGTTCTATAATTATATATAGAGAGAGACTTTAGCATGGTTCTATTCTTAAAATTACTCTAGATTTTACTCTTCACAATTAAAGGTATAATGAATATATATTTCAAATTGTGTTGGCTTTACAAAGAGTACTTTGAGTTGTGTTATTAACATATTTTATTTTTTTTATTTAATACGTATAGATTTTTTATTTTTAGTAAAATTAGTAAAAAGTTTTTATAATTTTATTAAATTTCTAAAATCTAAAATTATATTTTATTAATTTTATAGTCGATTTTCCTATACATAATTTTATTTTTACATAAACTATATATAAATTTTATGGTGTGATTGTATATATATCAATTAGAGTGGTTTAAATTTGATAGATGAGATTAGAGATCGGTTATTTATGTAATTTAGTTCTTTTACTATTTCTAAAAAACACCAAGTAAAATTAAACTTTTAAATTGTACATAACTAATGCATAAGCCTTAATCAATATATTTTATAACTAACAAATCTCAAATTAAAGAGAAAATGTTGGTCATGTTTTGATAGTGCCATGCATGTGTTGGATTTGATAGATTTAGAATTTGACACTTAGCAGTGTAATTACATACTACTATAATCTAGCAGAGGTAAACTGTATATAAAGAATAGTCCTCAACTTGTGGTCAACGTAGTTTAAGAGAATCATCCTTCACTTTTCTGTCAAGAAATTGGACTGTTGTGAAGCAATTGGCTATGAACTTATTATTGCAAGGAATAAGTTATCTATTAGAAAATCAGCAGAGAGCATACATTTTATGGAGTAAAAGAAATTTAATATAGAGACTGCAGTACCTATAGTGAGAATGATATAAATTTGCAGAATTCAGAGTAAAAAATGAGGAGAATTTGTAGATGATGATTTAATGAAAGAGAGGAGTTGAATAATTATTTTTATTAAAATTTGATGTGATCTAATGAATGAATAAGGCTGCCCTACCAATATGGGTAATTTTGATCATTTTAAATAATTAGACTTTTCAAGACTCCATCAATCTCTATAATATGATTTAGCTAATACCAAGAAATTAGAAAAAAAATTTGATTAAAAAAAAAGAAAAAAAAAAGGAATGATGGCTCACCTACCAGAACTTGGAATTATTGAAATAATATTCATGGGTTCTTCTTTATTTATTTAAAAAAATAAAGAAATCAAGACTCACTTTATGATAGTTAAAAAATGGAACAATAGTGGAGTTGTTATATTCAGTATCATATTTGAAATATAGATTTATAGTTAGAATTATATAATGGCACAAGGTTAATCATCACAAGACTTAAAAATTATAGGGTTATTATAGTAAAGACTTTATCTAGAATTATGGTTGAAGAAAAAAATATTAATTCCAAGAATAATATTAATTTCATCTTATGTAAAAATACCTTTTAAATTTTAGCAAAGATACTTTTTAATCACATTATATTTTATCATGACTATTAATAAAAGTCAAAGTTAATCAATATTCCACATGAGATTATTTTTAAAGAGACAAATATTTACATATGAATAACTTTATACTGCTCCTTCAAGGATAACAAATAAAAAATGGTTTAAAATTTTAATTTATAATAATGATGGATAAATTACAAACGAAACTATAAATATAGTGTATAAAGTAGTTTTTAAATATTTAATTTAAGATATTATTATATATATTTTTATTAAATTATTATGTATTGTTATTCGTTCTGAATTATATTATATTTTAATTATTCTCAAATTTATTTAAATGAAATTTTATATAAAAATATTAATATAATTTTATTTTATTATAAATTAATTTTTTTAAGTTTGCCTCGCGAGTTTTAATACTAGTTTAAAATAAAATACAATAATTAATAAATGATATTTATAATTTTATAATATTTAATTAAATAATTAAATATCAATATAATTTCATAATATTGATTAAATAAATTATAATTGCGACTTTTAATATTTTATAAATTAATTAAATATTAATATAATTTAGCAATATTAATTGATTTATATATATTAAAATTTTGAAAAGTTAAAAAAATATATATCTTTTAACCTTCATAATAAATTACTTATAAATTAAATAATTTATTTGTAGTAATAACTAATTTATATTTTTTATAAATTTAAAAGTTAAACAATAAAATATATTACTTTTAATGTTTCTAATAAATTAATTGTACATTTATAATTTATTTATAACAGTAATTAATTTAGATGCTCTTTTTAAATTTAAAAATTAAACAATGAAATATATGATTTTTAATTTTTCTAACAAATTAATTATATGTTAATAATTTAATAATAATAATATTAATATGAATAATTATTTTCAATATAAATCCACAATTATAAATTTTCATACTCATATTATTCTTTCTATTTAAAAAAAATTTATTTGAACTTTTATTTTTTTTTCTCTTTGTTTATAGAATTCATTATTTTAGTATGTATAAATTTTGTTATTGACTATATCTGTTCACTTATATTATTTTAACAAAATTATCATAAAAATCAAAATAAATATTATATTTTTTATTTTTTATAATATAAATTATTATTAATTTTTATATAAACTATTGATTATATTTTTTACAATAGAATTTATCGTTAATTTATATGTATTATTGATTATATTTATTTATATTTTATTAGTTTTATTATTGCTTAGCGGGTAAGGAACCAATAATAAATGGACTTCTTGTAAAATCTCATCCAAATAAGTACTACTTCCCATGAAGTTTCTTTTCTATCTGTATATTGAGTTTATTTTATATTTTCTTGCCCTACATTTTTTAATTTTCTTCTTTTTTTCCTTTGTTTTTTGCTTTTTATTCAGTTTTTTTTAGTGATTTTGGTGTTTTCTCTGCCAAACTGACCATTAAGAGTCTCTTTGCTCAAAATTTTTTAAATATGAAACCCCTTGACTTAGTTAATAGATACATATTTATGAAGTTGGGGGATCTTTTGAGATCAATATTTATTTCTGGTGTAATTATTTTTTAGCGTTGTAACAATATCTTAAATATTTTAGAAGTATTACAATCTCTTTTTTATAGTTCAGGTATATCTTGGAGCTCAATGTTATGTTCCCTTTAAGGATCTTCCTTGGTCAGCTTATGAAGAAGATGTTTCAATGACATTTATGGTAACCATATATATCTTCGATAACCTATCAAAGTTTTATTTTCAATGGTACCTGAAAGAGTGTTTAAGTTTTCATATTTCCTTGTATACCTTTGTGTTAAAATTAGAGGATATATGGGATTTTTGGATTGACAAATTCTCTTAGTTCAATCTTGTTCTTATATTGTTATCTGTGAATTTTCATAAGGCTCTTTTTCAATTTTCTCTATAGGCCTTAATGTTGTTTATCTATGGCCATTGTTCAATTTAAGTTGAATTTTTGTGTTTTAAGTTACAGTTGGAGAAGGGAGAGTTTGACTTGCTTATGTTCTTCTTTGTACCTCATTGGTTTGAGGCTTTTTTGTTATTTACTTTTGTTTTAATCACAATATCTCTTATTATTGATAATAGGGTTGGCAACTGACAGGGCAGAGCCAGCAGAACATTCCCTATATCTATCCGTCTCACAATATGCCCCCGTCCCCATCCCTACAAGAATCCCTGCCTCCATAAAAAATTAATGCCCATAATAATTATACAATATAATAATTTAATTATTATATATAATAAAATTTAAAAAATATAATAAGATAAAATATATCAAGTTAAATTTATTATACATGTGTAAATAATTAAAATGTAACATAAATAATATATTATATAAATATTTAATATATATTATAATATACAAATATAATTTATATTATATATTTTAATATATATTATATTATCGCATTCATGCTGGAGCATGGATAAAAATCACTATGAGGTGAGGAGTATATTTTCTGCCTATGCCCTCTCCACCCAACAGGGAGAAAATTTTTTTCATCTCCGCCCTCACAAGAAAGATAGTGAAAAATTCTAGCTCGTTCGAAATAAATTTCCGTGGAAAACAACCTTCATTGATAAAAAAAAAAATCTAATGATAAATAATATTTATAATATTACATATATAGTATTATACATTATATTATATAATATACTAAAACACTCACCACAATGAATAATTAATTTACAATGTTACTCCTACTGTGTATCTCTAATTTTTATTTTTTTTATCCACCAAAATAAATAGTTAATTATTTATATTATTTTGCTAATGTCTTCCACATATTGAAAGGACGCTCTAAACCTTCTGTATTTAATTTTATAGCTTGGTGGGCCATTAGTGTTAAAGGGATTTCTTTTAGAAAATAACACTATTTATGATTTTTCTTTTCGGAATATTTTAATCACACTATTATAAATTCATTATAAATTTACTATAAATTATTATCATAAAATTTATAAACTTATTGTAAACTAATAAAAATTTAGTATTTTAATAAATTTTTAATATATTTTAATATTTTAATAAATATTTTATAAAAATGATAAATTTAAAATTATTTTTAATTTTTTTTTATATTTTTGTAAAAAAAAAAAAAAAAACCCCCCTTTTTTGTTTTAAATAAAAGCTCAATACCAGTTTTGTGTAGAAAATCACATAAGTATTAGTTAATGGGCTTTTTATGAACAAGCAATTCGAATTTAATTTCTAGCTGTTAAGTCGGTTGGTAGAAGATAATTATCTTAAATGTTAATATTTTTTTATTTCATTTATATATATATCCGTAATTTCATTTCATTTTTAACCTTTTGTCATATTTTACTCTTTTCTCTTTAAAAAAATTATACCCTAAATAGATATGTTAACAGTGATTATTTTCATCCTTATTTTTTACAGCCTTTCTCTTTTTTCCTCTTTTTTTGTTACAAATATTATAAATATAAATATCGATTGATTTTTATATTTTGGTTCAATGTATTTAGCAGTGTTATTAAAACCGGACCGGACCGGTTAAACTGGGAACCGGCTGCCAGTCCGGTTCGGTTTTTATATTTTTTCAAAATAAATTAAAAATTGGATTTTTAAATTGAACCGGTCAAAACCGGCCGGTTTTGACCAAAAACCAGTTGAAAAATTATTTTTTTAAAAAATTATTTTTTTTTCAAATAAAATTTTATTTTTTTTCACTCAAAAAATATATTTTTCTAATAAAATATTAAAATAAAAAAATTAACAACCCGGTTCAACCGTTTCAACCCGGTTGGACCGTAAACCAGTAGGGAGACCGGTTCAATGACCGGTCCGGTTCTGAAAACACTGGTATTTAGAGATTTATTGGGTGAATTAAAGAGCTGCTTTATAATTTTTTTCAAATCTACTTTTTTAGTAATTATTTGATTGGTGTATTTAATTTTTTGTAGTTTTTTCACTTTTAATTTTATAAGTTTTGCATTAACTTTCTATTAATATATATGATTTTCAACTGAGTTTCTTAATTTTATCAAGTTTCATTTTGGATTTGCATTTAGATCAAATTTTTATAGGTTTCTATCCTTTTTTTTTTATTATTCTTCTTCATTCTTCAATTATAGATTAATTCATTCTATGTAATTCTATGACATTTAATGTCGCAATTAAAATTTATTTACTTTTCAACAGGTGAGAGAGCTAAGAGGAACTGGTTTTGAAATGACTATATTAATAAATGTTTTTGTTGCATGGTAATTCTCAATCCTCTAAAATATTTAATAAATTATCATGTCCTTTGATATATTAAACTTATTTTTTTTTAGATTGAGAGATAAAGCATTTTATACTCTTAGTAGTGATTACTTCATTCTATTTAATTCTATGGCATTTCATGTTTGCTACTCAATAAAGATGACAAAATTTTGATATTTCTTCTCTATATAATAAACTAAGTTATTAATTTATTACTTTTTTCCGTTCTTTTAATTCTTCAAACAATAGTAATTTGTATATAAATTGGTGGGTTTCTAAATGATATTTAATTACAATAATTATTCAATATTTGATTACAATATTCGTACTCTTTAATTTCCCTTATTCAATCTTTTTGTTTATAAATTTATTAATCTTCATCAATTGCCTAACTTTTTTTCTTGCATTTTCATGCAGTGAACATTTTTAGGAACAAGAGAACAAGCATTTTGATTGTATAATAAAAGCAATATTTTGCCTATATCAGTATATAATTAATGCGATAACCCACTTTTTTTTTTTTAAACTTATAACTACTGTTTTTTTTTTTTTGTAACTATAATGATTGTATATAAATGCTTTCGTAGTTTGCTTTTTTCAAATTTACATTTTAACAAAAAATATATATGTTTATAAATATATTGCTATTTGATGTTGTATATATGTTTATAAATAAATTGCGGCAGCTTGTATAATATTAAAACAGCCCTCAATATGAACAACTAGTTTAAAAAAAAAACCTTTATTTCCCATTTTACCATTGATTTCCTATTTTATTCTTTCCATTTTAGTCCAGTTTTTTTTTTCCCCATGTTTTTACAGAAACTAGGCTTTGTTAAACTTGGGCTTAATTTTTTTGTTAAAAAAACTAGAGATTCTTTTCTTTATTTCTCATTTTACACTCATATATTATATACTATAATATAATTAAAATTACTTAAAATCAATTATAAAAAATATACATTATCATATAATTAATAATTTATTTCATATTTTTTTAGAACTCCTCATTTTCTAATTCAACAATAAAATTATTAGCATCACCTATAAAAGGGAAAGAAAATAAAGAAAAAATATTAAACTAAAAATAAAAGTGAAAATATATACATAAAAATTAACTTTCCTTAATTCATAAATAATTAATTATTTAAACTAAATAATAATTATATAAAATGATCAAATAATATATTATTATTATACTTTTTCATTTTATCCTATAGTATAATATAATTATTTTTAAATTATATTATCATTAAAGTTGCAGGGTATATAAAAAGAAAATAAAAATTCCATAAAAATCATTCTAAACTATGGTATAATAATTAAAAGATAGGTTCTTAATATTTATATCCATGTGGGCTCAAGCTATTTACACCAATAAAATTTAATAAAAATTATCTTTAGGTTGATTTTAAAAAAATTGGTATTATTTATCTACATTTTTTACTATATACAGATAAAATTTTATTATATCTACATAATTATATAATTTAATATATATTTTTATGTCTTATATTTACTTTTGTTCGTAGATAACATTATACGTGTAAACTGAACATTATGTTTAAATAGTTGTTATAATTTACTTTTTTATTTTTATTTTCAATTTAATTATATTTTTTAGACTTTTCATCTACATTGTAGTTATATATACTAAAAAGTTATATTACAAATTTTTTAATTTTAAATAAGTTTAGAATTTGTTTAAACTTAAATTGCTTGAGTTTAAATTAAAAATGAAATTTGAATAGATTGTTTTAAACATTAATTAATAATGTGAAAACATTTTATATTATATTTATTTTAATTTTGAGCATTAATTAAATTTGACGTTGAATTCAATTTTTTTAAATATATTTTTTAATAAATTTAAATATTTTCATAAACTTAACTTGATAATAGAAATTACACAATTTTAATATTATTTCATTAAATAATTTTATTTTTATTTATAAGTGTATAAAAAAATTTATTATTTAAAAATTATATAAATTTGCGTGCATTGCATGTGTTAACAATAGCCAGTTAACATTCTTAAAAAAAAAAAAAAGCAATAGCTAGTTAATAAACTAAACTGCGAGTGATACAAACGAACACGTCATAAATGCAACAGTAAGATTTAGGCATCTGCTGATTGTAGAGATTAAAGCGCATATCAAATGCCAACTGTACGTAAAGTAACAGTACCGAAGAAATGATATGAATATCCCCTGCCACACTGCCGATGCTTATCTCATTATCATAATTTGTCGTTGCGGTAATCAAATATGAAGAGATATTTTGGTAATCTCCCATTCTACTGTTCTCCACACTCTTTGTTTCCAATCTTTGTATTTATCCTGATAAAAAAATTTATTTATGTTAGGTATTTAATTTATATAACATTAATTTAAAATGAACTTTCATACAAAAATTTTGAATAATTATAATAACTTTTCTTAATGAAAATTTAAAATTTTAAAACATAATTATATTTAATAAATAATATATATATATCATCTATTATTTATTGATTTTTTATTCATAAAATTAAAGTCATGTATGGACGACGTGTTTTATATGAATAAAAGAAAAAGGTCCAATGAATTTTGAACTTTAAAAAGATTGCTTTAGGTTGAGGAGAGAGAATGGAGTGTGAAAAGCACGCGCGATAAAAAAGAGCGTGAACGATGTCCAGCTCTTGACAATCCTGAAGTTTGTTAGCGCCAGTGTCGTGGCTAAAACCGTAAATTTAATAACCTCCGCTTTTGCTTCCGTGTGCCCATTCTCCGACTCCTAGACGGCACTCGCTCTCTCTCACTAACACTCACAGCCAGGAGACAGCCATAGAGATATAACACAGAAATACAGCTCTTATGTTCAAAAACCCATCTCCATTCACTGCCGCTCCTATTACAATTATTTGTCTCTGTTGTCTTCATAATCCTAACTGATCAATGCCGCCGCCATCCGCCGACCTCCGCTGTGTCGACCCCCGGATTTGGCGGGCTTGCGCGGGTTCTTCGGTTCATATCCCTATCCTCAATTCTAGGGTTTACTACTTCCCTCAAGGTCATGTAGAGCAATCTTCTTCCTATTCTTCTGCATCATCTCCTTCTTTCTTATCTGCTCTTGCTCGCTCTAAGCCTTTAGTTCTTTGCCAAATCTCTGCCGTTCAATTCCTTGCTGATCCTGTTACCGATGAGGTCTATACGAAACTACTTCTCTTTCCTGTTGATCCTTCCTTGAACCATTCTCTTCCCCTTCTCGAAACTTCTGGACGAGATGGTAGATATGATGATGATGAGGATAAAATTGTGGCATTTGCTAAGATTTTGACGCCTTCTGATGCTAATAACGGAGGCGGTTTCTCTGTTCCGAGATTCTGTGCTGATTCTATTTTCCCGCCTCTGAACTACCAAGCCGAGCCGCCGGTTCAAACCCTAACAGTCACCGACATTCATGGCATTAATTGGGACTTCAGGCACATTTATCGAGGCACGCCACGACGGCACTTGCTAACTACCGGATGGAGCAAGTTCGTGAACCACAAGAAGTTGATCGCTGGTGATTCGGTGGTATTCATGAGGAATTTGGCGGGAGAAATGTTTATTGGAGTGCGTAGGGCTGTCAGATTCAACAATGGTGGGGATTCTGCTAGGTGGAGAGAGCAGATTGGCTGCGGAACTGGAGATGTGAAAATGAAGGTGAAGGACGAGGGATTCTCAAGGGGAGGCGGGAGAGGGAGAGTGTCACTGGAGTCTGTCATGGAAGCTGTGGAGAGGGCAGCGCAGGGGTTGCCATTCGAGGTGGTGTATTATCCGCGGGAAGGCTGGTATTCAGATTTCGTGGTGAAAGCTGAGCTGGTGGAGGGAGCACTCAATGTGTTTTGGACAGCTGGGATGAGAGTGAAGATGGCAATAGAGACAGAGGACTCGTCCAGGATGACATGGTTTCAGGGAACAGTTGCATCTGCGGCTCCACCAGACTGTGGGCCATGGCGGGGCTCTCCTTGGCGTATGCTTCAGGTATGTGGTCTTGATATGTTTGTGGATTTGTAATTTGTTTGGATATCTATTGGATGTGATATTTATTTATTAAATTGATATGCAAGTTCTTGAATATTATTTTGGGGGTTACATAATGGATAATGATAACAAGAGGTTAGGGAAATTCATCAATGGCCCGCCAATTTCATAACTGATTATTCATTCTCTCTGCTTTGCTTCTTTAAACTTGGTTTGCGGATTGCTTATCCTCCTGAGTGTAGGCATAAGAAGCTGAATGATTTCTGAATTAAATTGGACGCAGTCAGTGTGGATCTCAGCTTTGATATGGAATTTTTTGCTAATGATTTTCCTTGATAATCTTAGAACAGTAGAAACATCTTATAACAGCTTGATGCTAGTTTATGTTAATGTAAATGCTTCACATATATAATTGTATTTGTTAGAAACTTTAATTTAATTGATCTTTGAGATGGTCAGATAACTTGATTATGCTGAAACGAATTTCTCTCATTTAGATGTTAAACGGATAGAAAAATATGACAAATAAATAATGCTAGTTTTTGTCTGTTGTGACAAAGATGGTGTACAGACAATACCTCAAGTAATTTTTTTTTTTGCTTACACTAGTTGAAAGTGGTCATAAAAAAAATCAAGAAAATTGATTTTTAATATAGCAATGTATTCTAAGAATTGGATTTCAACAATTTAGGGTGACACATTGTACGGTTTCCTTATATTACCTACCTCCTGTGTGGAGCCGTAGATATGCGATATAGGTAATGATGTGATTTAAATTGTGACTTTTAGGGCACTGCAGGATGGGTACCGTGTTTGTCTTTTGCTGTTGTGCTTGGATTAAATTATATATGTTGAAGCAAAAGCAACTTGCTATCTGTAAAATGTAATTAATGTTATCTTCAATGTTTTTTATGAATTATGTTGTAGGGTGAATACTTAAAAGTTTAAGAGGCCTTGTATTGTCTGAAAAACACCAGAATTTTGTATCACACTCAGCCAGAGATTTCTAGTCTTTATGGCATTTGCCCTTCTCTATGGGTTAGTTTATAAGGCTAGGTTCCAGATGCCAAGGTTTGGCAGTCACTAAAATGGCTTAGTCATATTGGGGTCCAATAATATTATTCTTATAACAGGAAAATTTCATTGCATAAGCAAGTCGGTATTCACTTGTGCAAAATGCTGAATCTGACAGGCTGAGTTGCTTTCTCGCTGGTGAATTTCTATGTTATATGCTTTTGATTGCAAGTTGTTTTATGAATTTGAGCTGATTTTGCTCTGCCTTTGGAAGTTTCTTACAGTTGAAGCTCTTTATTTTACTTATTAGCTGTGAGCTGGTCAAGTAACAGTGAGTGAGACAGATTCAAACTCCTTTTTGTATTGATTTCTTATTTGAGATTCATAAGTTTATTAGTATTGTTGTTCTGTTTTAGTTCTGTAGTTGGTGTGTCATGATAGACTATAAGCATAGATGGTTATGAGACACAATGTGATGAAAATTTGGTGCTATTGTTTGGTTAAAGATTTCTGATCTTTTTTCCCTATCCACCTCTCTCTATCTGGTGCCAGATTGCATGGGATGAACCTGAAGTTCTGCAGAATGCTAAGAGAGTGAACCCTTGGCAAGTTGAATTTGTTTCACCCACACCACCACTTCATGCTGCATACCCACCCTCAAAGAAATTCAGATTTCCTGAGAATTCTGGGTTGCTGACTGATGGGGAGGGAGAACTTTTCTTTCCTATGTCAGGACTAACTAATTCAACAATGGAGAACATGAATCACACATTGTTGAATTATAACTCTTTTCCTGCAGGCATGCAGGGAGCCAGGCAAGATCCTTTTTCCATATTTGGTTTATCCAACTTCTTAAGTGAGAATGCTTCTCAAATGTGCACTGATAATGCCTTTGACAACAAGATGGTGCCAAAAGTGAAAACTGTGTCCACCGAATTAAACATAGGCAGTTCACAGTCTGACAATTTATCACCAGATAGTCAGAGTAGTGTGCATTCTTTTGGTACAGAACTTGTTAAAAACCAGGGCTGCAACTCAACAAAAGTTGGCATTAGTTCATTTCAGTTATTTGGTAAAATCATTCACATGAACCAGCCTGTTGAAAGTAGTTTTGATGATGTTGGCTACATGGAAGATTATGGCAGCAAGAGGTACAATGAAGACAACCCACTGGACCTCGCATTAACATCCTCTTATACAGAACTTTTCAACAGGATTGATGTTCCGTGCAAAAGGGCTTCAGCTGTTGAAGCTTGCTCTTTATGAACTAGTAGTTGCGATGTCATGCTGATAATTAGCTGTACGGGTATGTTCGATTGACTGTTTAACCTATTAGCATGTCTTAGGGTGTTGGCATGAAATAATTTTATTTGTCAAATTTGGTTTTGAGTTCTTAGGGTACCTTCATATTTTGTGATGCATGGTGATCAATCATCTAGGATATGCATTCTACTCTGCATTCTCAACTAACTGAAGTCCAATCCTAAATGTTTTCTGTTCAGCTTTGATAGTGTTGCATTGTTCTCATTTTTTTTCTTACCATACAGACATGCAACCCTGGAACATTATCATTTTTTATTTTATTTTGAACTTCTCTTTAGTTGGGGGTTTTGTGACTTTCACTGATACTGCTTCTTGTTCTTTCGTAGAATCTACATTGGAGTACTAGGAATATGGTGTTGCTGTTAGAGTTCTTAAAGTCACATTTATAGGTCATGATTTTTCCTGTTTGATTTTAACTCATCATGTCTTAAAAGTTGCTCATAAAGGCTGTAGTTATTATTTTTGAATTTTAAATTGAGTTCTTTAAGTGATATTTATCATCGGTCATCATTATATCTAGGTAATAGTTTATGTTTGGTGGTGCTTTATCTTACAGAAGCATATCATGTTTTATGCTGTGTATGAGCATATTGATATTTGATTTTGTATAGGTCCCACATAACAGTTGGCGAGGTGTGTCAAGACTAAAACTTCATTTCAAAGAAAGCATTCCTGAAAGGAGCTGTGGATGCAATTTCAGCCACATTTAATATGACTGCCAATTAATGAATTAAATGAATTGCTGTATTATGAAAGTGTCAAGCTCTAGGTACTTGCATTAGTAGCTTGGTAGAAAACTGCTCAAATTTGTTAGGTTTATGAGCAGATAACTTCAGGCTGCATTTGATTACCAGCAGATAGAGAGAAGGAAACCAAAATTGTTTCTGTTCATTTGGCACGTGGTTATCACAAAAATACCCCATCACAAACTTTTCATGTAAATCCAAAATAGAAATTTCTATTGCATTTTTCTATCGAAGTAAATCTCTTGCTAGATATTGCCTTTATGTTGGAGAAGTCAAACATTAAACTGCATGATTTATTATCATAGTTGTTTATAACCTTGTTATGGTAAGAATTATCAGTTTGGTTTGCCTAATTAGCTTGAAAGTTTTGTTGGCTTTTGATTTGAATGAATATCAGAGCTTGAAAAAAATATACCTTCAATCGCCACTTGTTCATGGCTACTCACTGATATATAATTCATTTATGTATGTCTGCAGGTACTGAAAGCAGGCAGGAAGCTGACTTCTTATTAGACCCTGGCAGTAGTAACTAGTGTTTGCTTTAGTCAGATGTTGAAAGTCAGTTGATTGTGAACTTACTATGTGTGTTTAAATCAAATATTAAACGTATGTGGAATATACATAGTTGTTTGAGATTACTATTTTTTTTGGTTGCTTGATGTAATATAGTTCCTTTTCTTCCAAAAAGATGGGGGAACCTAGGGTTTCTCTGATGAATTGACATAAGAAAGAGAGAAATCTTTACTTTCGGGATTATGCAAAAATTATGCGTGTTAATGAACTGAAGAGTACATGCCGATTCCGATTGGTGGATTTGCCCGAGTCTAAGGATGGAATGCACTCCTAATTGGTATCATTATGTAGTTTTTTCTGCGTTATTTTTTTGTTCTTGTGAGGCTTCTTGATCTCATGTCAGCCTAATATTTCTATTTGCTTTATGAAGAAATTGTTGATGAGTGGTCCTGTTGGTTACTCTGTTATTTACGGTTGAAGAGTGCACTTTGCATTTGATTAGGTGGTATCTACCAATACTTTAACTGGAATTTATTGTGTAGGTTTAACATCATTCTCGTTTTGAATGGGCACTGATTTCTTTAAATAATTTCCACTTGGGCTTTACACGGATGGTGGATATTGGATATTTCGAAATCCAAAATTTAACTATATTGTTGACTTTTTTATTAGAATATAATGAAATTATTTTATTTTATTTTATTTTGAGTATTGTATGAAAAAAATTTATTTTATTTTAAATATCGTTTTTAAAAAATTTAAAAGAGTATTAATTAAAATTTTAATATTATTTTTATTAATTAATAAAAAGAGAATAAGTAGAGTGAGAGATGAAAAAAGATATTTAAATAAATTGTAATAATTTTTTTATAAAATTTATAATAATTAATTATTTTTTTGGTCTGTGTAGATTATTTTTATACGATTTTTGAAATAAAATAGAGAGAGTGTCAGTGGCGTAGCCAGGATTTTAGATAAGGGGGGTCCAATTCAACTTAAATACTAAACATTAAAAATATCAAATTATAAAAGAAATAAAAAAATTTCAGATTATAAACTACAAAAAAATAATAATTTCAATTTAACTTCATACTACTTTTCTCAAAAAAAAAAACTTCATACTACAAAATCAAATTAAACATTTCAAATTTATAATGTCCTCAAGTATTCAAGCCAATTTCTTAATTCATTATTTTTCAAATTTCAATTCATTTTAGCAAGATAAAAAAATTGCAACAAAATAAATATGAGATTAAAAGTAAGTGGTGTACCTATTCTTAACTTGTTGCCGCTGCCTTGCTGGTGCCAATCGGTGAAAGAATGAAATTGAAAAAGGAAGAAACTGTTATCTGAAAAAAAAAAAAAAGGAATTAACGAAGAAGAAACGTGAGAAAGAAGAGAAAGAGTCACAATTAAGTTATTCTTGTTTGTTTGTAATGGGCAGAGTCATTGACAAATCTTGTTTGTTTGTAATGGGTTTGATTAAAAGGCCCAGTTTTAAAGATTGGAAAAAAAAGGATGAAAAATGTTGGGAGCGTGGATCGAAGTTGCGTGCTCTCACATAGTAAGGCCAAGCTGTTCCATCTCAACCAATGTAATATTCATTTTCAAATATACCTAAAAATTTTTTATTTTTAACTGAGGGGGGAACAGGGCCCCATGGGACCCCCTTTATCTCCGCCTCTGGAGAGTGTATAATTTTAGTTGATTATTTTTTTATTTTATAAAAATTATCTATTATTTTATTTTAAAATGTCTTAAAATAATTATTTATAATATATTTAATATTTTTTTATTTTATTATATAATAAATTTACATTTGATAGTTTAAATTATTTTTAAGATAAAATAAATATATAAATAATTATAAAAAAAAGAAATGCATAAATTATTAATATATTAATTATATTTTTTTTAAAATTTATAGAAAAATAAAGATATTCTCTCAGCGGCGAAGGAAGTATAATTTTAGAGATTAAGCGATATTTGAAGCGATGCCATTAATTCTGGTGTCGATACATGCGATGGGGTCAATTCCCCTGCAGGGCGAAAGGGCGTTAAGTTAAGGCGCTCAATTATAATATACAATGGAATAATTTATTTTTAATATTTTAATAATTTATTTTTAATATTTTACATAATAGAAATTAAATTTACCTATATTTTAAATAAAATTTAATATATTATAATTAAATAATATTTAGTAGTGATTTTTTAATAAACAATAGAATTCACCACTTGAAATGATGATACTTAGATAAAAATTATTATTATGTCAATTTTTTTTATTTTTATTTGTTTAAAATATTTTCAATTTTAGATTTTGTAAATATCTTATTTCTAATTTTAAAATTAAATTATGAATGATATGAATATTTTGATTGGAAAATTTTTAAATATATTTGTTTTTCATGTCTTTTGGGAAAAAAATTTCTGAATATCCAGGTAAAATTTTTAAAAATTTTTAACTTTTACTATTTTATTCGTTCCACTTAAATTATCACTTTTGTAAAAAAGATTATTCCTCTCAAACTATCATTTTATATAATTAAAAAAATTAATTAATATTTTTTAATTATACTATTATTATTAATAACTTAATAAATAAAATGAGAATATAATATTAATGAATTAATAAATAATATTTTAGTCTATTTAAAATAATTTTATATAATTTTTAAAAAAATTAATAATTTTTTAATAAATATGTATAAACTGAAGGTTACTACAGAAAAAAAAATACAACTTTAAAAATTTTAAAAATTTTAAATTACACCGAGCCGTGCATGTTTTTAATTTATACCAAATGTCCTAAAATGTGCTGGGGAGAAAACGAAAGCAGGCTGTGAACGCAAGAGTGTCAGTTGAATTGGGGAAGGCTGCTTATTTAGAACCTTGGTCAAGAGTGGCATACTAAACAACGTAAATTGACCTTGTAAGGCATTAAGGCCGAGAGTTCAAAATTTAATATGAAATTTAATTAAAACAATACTCCCTCTGTTTAAAAATATATATTTACTATGCATATTTTTTTTGTCCGTAAATAAGTATCCATTTTTTAAAATCAACAGATAATTTTTTATTTTTTTTTCTAAAATTAACCCTTATTCCAATTTTGCTTTTTTTTTGTAACACTATTAATAAAATAGTAATTTAATAAAAAATAATATGATATTTTTAATAATAGTGAAATATATAAAGTGGATATATATTTATAGTTGGAGGGAGTACTTCATTCGTCCGCTATTGAATATGCTCACTTCCTCTTGCACAAAGATAAAGAAAAGTTAATTATTTTTATTAAAAATATAAATTTACATAGGTTGTTCTCATTATAAACTTAATTTCATATAACATATAATTCTTCTGTTTTATTTTAATTATTATTTTTAGATTAATTACACAAATTAAGATAATTATTAGTAATTATAAATTTTATAAAAAAATTATATGAACTATTTCAACTATTCTCTTTCTATTAATTACTAATATTAAAATTATTTAATATTTAAGGATAAATTTAAAACTTTATAACTAATACTACATTAAATTTATAAAAGTGACAATTTAAGTTAAATAAATTTTTTTCTTTCACTTTTTAAAAAAAATTGTTTATCTTAATTTATCACTTTATATAATAAAAAATAATTTTTTTAATTATAACTTTATTATTAATGTCTTAATTAATAAAATAAAAATATAATATTAATAGATTAATATAAAAAAATTTATCTATTTAAAATATTTTTATATAATGTTTAAATTTTTTTAATAAATATATATGAAATAAAATAAATAATTTGAGCGGAATGGTACGCTCATGCAATAAAAAAAATTATATATATATATATAAATTATACTCATTTCCAGATAATTCCTTTTTTCACAGTTAGCTAAAGTGGCCTATATAAATTATACTCATTTCCAGATAATTCCTTCTTTCATAGTTAGCTAAAGTGGCCTTAACAAGAGGTTGAAATAAGTAGGTTTGAATTGCTTGGTTCTTTGACTTAGGAGAAATTGCGAGTCATTCATATCATTCAATGGCTGTTTGTTTCTCTAACCATTCTCTCTTGGCTCCTCCTCGTCTCGCTGCAAAACCCTCCAGAACCCTAGAAACCAAAACTCTTTTACCCCTCCGAATCCAATCTCTCCATTACAGACCTCGTCTTTGCAATCCTATCATTGGGTTACCTCTCTCCAGTTCTTCTCCAACCAGCAACCACATAAGCAGGCGTTCTTTCAGGGCTTATCATGCTGCTGATGAAGAGTCTCCTACTACCGTATGCAATTCTTTTTCTCTACTTCGCATTATACTATGAATTTTTACTCAAGTGTTAATTTTTTTTTAGGGTAACTGAGTTTTCTCTTCTATCTTAGTCCTGTTCTTCATTTTTTTTGAATCCACACTAATGTTGAAGTTTTAGTATTGAATGAGTTGGAATTTTTTTTCTACCATCTGGGATTTGCGTATTTTAATTTTTTATGCAAAAATGGTACAAATTAGTAGGTGTTTTGTTGATATAGATATCATAGATGCTACTTACTCATGATGTCACTGGCATAAGCAATAATTGTTGCTAATAGCGTCTTATTAGCGGGGACTCGGAGTGTAGCAACATTCGACTCTTTGTTCACCTCTTGATGTTCAACTGTTCATGATTATTTATGAAGCAATCAGCAGGTGGAAATTAAACCTAAACTATATGGCTATCAAAATCTTGCTTTTGGCGCAACACTTTAACTTTAAGCTACATCATAAATCTGTCTATTGTCAATCTCAACATGTACATTTTGTTGGTGTTGATAATTATATGTTTGGAAGGTTCTTTGTTCTTATTATTTTAAACTAATCAAGAATACAGTGTGTGTTGGTTTGGACATGGGCGTGGTGTGTTATCATAACTGGTGAACTGGAGATATGTTTGGATTGCTAACATTATGTTATGTTATTTTTGGCTGATTTGACAATGTAATTTGATCTCAGCCCTCTTAAACATATTATCTTCTTACAGTTATAAAAAACATGTTAGAAAAGAGAAGCTTCACATCAACATTTTCTATATCCAGTGGAAAATTTTGCATTGCAGTTCGCTAAGGGTTCAGGATATTAGTAATTTTGATGCTGAACTAAAAATAGCATCTCATGCTCATCAATAACTTTTTTTTTCTCAAGAAAAGAATTGAAATTTTTGGATGATTTTCACCTTCCCAGTGTTTTACTGTAATGATTTTTAACTTTTTTCTTTTTTCATTAAAGTGAGTCACTCTCAAAATGATTAACTAATTCTTCTTTTTCCTCATAATTGTTCTTAATTTAGGCAAATGACAAAATGGAGAATCATCAGAATAATGCGAAAGCATCAGAAGCAGAAGTAAATGGCAACCCTGTAGCCAGTTTGGAGAACTTTATAAATATTTACAAAGCAGCTATTCTTAATGGAGATGAGGAGATTGTATCAGACATTGAGGCCAGGATAAAGATCATGGATAATGAGAACTATGAATTGGTCCAGAAAGTTTCAGCTTTATCAGCAGAAATAACCACTGGCAAGGAGAAATATATCCGTTTGCAAGCTGATTTTGATAATTTTAGGAAAAGGTCAGAGAATGAAAAGCTTAACATCAGGAGTGATGTCCAGGGAGAAGTGATTGAGAGCCTTTTGCCCATGGTGGACAGCTTTGAAAGAGCCAAACAGCAACTAAAACCACAAACAGAGAACGAAAAGAAGATGGATACAAGTTACCAGGGTATTTACAAGCAGTTTGTGGAGGTCATGAGGAGCTTGAAGGTAGCCGTTGTAGTGACAGTTGGAAAGCCTTTTGATCCCTCGGTAAGTAAACTTGTAGTGATTCTCTGCAGTGATTGTTTATTCACGCTACTGAAAGTACATGGAACTGTTTGAAAGGTTTTTCATGTAACCTCTGGCTCAGAACTATGATTCTCACATTTATATGCTTAGTAAATTGCAAGAACATGAAATAGAATACAATAAAGCAATTCATTGTCTGCTACATGTATGTTCTAGATGTGATACTCCAACTTATGTCATAATAATCTCCATGTATAGAATCATTCAATTCAATATCTGTTCCTATTATCATTTCTAAATACTTAATTTTGATTGCTTGCTTGCAGTTGCATGAGGCCATTGCACGGGAAGAGTCACAAGAGTACAAGGAAGGCATTATAGTTCAAGAATTTCGATGTGGATTCCTTCTTGGAGATCGACTTATAAGACCGGCAATGGTCAAAGTTTCAGCTGGGCCTGGGAGGAAGAAAGCCCCTGTCAGCGCTGAGCAACCTGCAACAGCGGCTGGAGTGGATGACCGATAGCACTGATGCTAGTCTCAGCTACTAAAATCAAGATTTTGATTTTGATGCTCCATCCAGTGGTTACCAGCTTGTGATGCTCACGTTGTTGAATTATTTTATTCCTTTCAGAATTGGGAAAAAATGGTTATCCTCTGCTGTTCAGGCACTAGGATCCGATTCTCCTTCCTTACAAACATATACCTTACAGAAAAGGAGTAGTCTTGATAAATGTATAAGAATGCCTGTTAACCAATTGATTCATAATGCAGAAGCGCAACAACCTCTTTTAAGTTGTGCAAGTGACTTCACTTATGGCGTTCTGCATTGCTCTGAACATATGTTTGGGCTTTTGCTGGTTGCTGTGTAGGCTTTTGCAGAAGATATTGTGGAATTTGTTTATGGGAGGTTGAATTGCTGAACGCACCATGAGTTATAAGGTGAAGGCATCGATTAGAAGATGCTACATCATTTGATTTAAATTGATTTGCAGTGGGTTTGTCGTTGGATTTTTTGGCTCGTTCTCTTGTCCGTATAAAGGATAAAGCTATTGCCTGCTGTTGTCTCAATTTTGGCATAAACCATTGGGTAGCTAGGTTGCTTACTAGCATCTCTTCAGCAGCTCATGATCGCATATTGCTGTAGGAGGGAAAAGCCACAGAGACAAGTTTAGCGTTGTTTTGGGCAATCAACATACATCAATAGGTTAGAGAGTGTTATCAGAAACAAAATCAGCCATAAATAATAAAAATGAAGGTTCAAACAATTCAACTGATTGAATGCCAGTTTTTAATAATAATAAAATTATATATGTATTTAAAGGAAAATAATATTATTTATAATGGGTAGTCTTGACAAGCCATTCACAGACGTATTACATAATTAAAGTGGACCTATCTACGGATTTGGATAAAATTGAGACGGTCATCTATCCCAGACTAAGAGAGGAGTGAAGCTGTGTATTATCACAGATATAGCTGGTAACAACCTGAATATCATGTTCCATTCCAACCTTTTCTCTTGGTCCAGCTAAGTGCATCTCTACTGCACTCTGAATTAACATGCATTCACTGCTAATAGCCTTCCCTGATGGTCTCTTGCAACTGTCCCAATTCCAATGCTCCTGGAGACTGAATGGTGCAGCATACACATTTACTTTAGTGAAACCTGCCCTGGCTGCTTGTTTGTATCTACAACTTGTCTTGTAAGCATCAAAATATAACTGAATATATGTATATATTTATTTATATTTTAGCATGTAATTATTAATTAATAAATTTAAACTAAATAAGATTTAAAAAAAAGTGTTATTCATCAGTGATTCAGCGCAGGTCAGAGGTCACTTTGATTTCTTGCTTATTCAGTAGGATAGTTGAATCAACCAGTTATACCTCCAATCCTCACATGTCAAGGCTAAACCGGTTAAGTTCTGGCACCACTCCAAGGTGCAGCGCTCATAGCAAAGCAGCATCAAGTAGAATGCAATGAGCATGAATTGGTATTCTTGCATTTGGTAAGTAAAGCTTTTGCTCCTTTCTTTTCATCAGGGAATAAATCACTAATATGCAATGACCACTAATTTCGATAAGTGATGTAAATTAGCACATTCCTTTTCAATGTTACCTATAATCATAATTATATATTTATATTATCATAACCCAACAATCAAAATATACCAATGTTCAGATTTATGGAAGTTGGGATTGATGAAATTCCCAGCTATTATATGAATTTCACAATGCCCACAAATTTATATACAGATCTGAATTCCTATACGCTTGAATCTTCACTGTTGATTTCTTTGTTGGGATTCATCAGTGGATGCCAATTTTCTCCCTTTGCTTTGTATCCCCACAAAGAATGCAAGAATTCAAGAAGCAGGATTTACTGCTGATCCAGATATGTTTGTTTTGCACCATCAACAATCCTACCACGAGGTTACATTTTATCCATAACTCATTGTAAAATGTCAAATGGAAGATGAATATATTCATCATCTCTACACAAATTAACAAGATAAGGGTCAATGTGCAACAGAGAGAAAAATCCAACTATCAGAACTCAGCGTCTCATCCCATGGCAGTGAAAATCTTAAGAAACTCAGAGTGACAAATGAACATCAAACTCTACGATTTTGCAAAATAAACTGAAACAAGTTATTCTGTGAGTTATAAGATAAATGGATCAAGTTCAAATATTAATACACAATGGATGGATGCTTTGTCATTGTGTTGGAGGCAAGTAGATACCTTGCCTTTACTGCCTCCTGTGACCTCATTGAAAAAATAAAAAGCACTGAAATGCTACGAGTAAGTTAATTGAGAATAAAAAGTTCTGGAGAATTAGAAAGGGAAGAAACTTCAAATTCAAAAACTCAAGCTCAGAATGACAGTCCAGATTTAAATTGGAAAACTTACAGGATTATTTACTAGTATTTTTGGGTTTAAATTATGTGCCTAGTTAAACAGATATACTGCTGGCCTATTAGTTTTGAATCAAAGGCAATGTTGTAATTTTCCAGCTTTGCTAGGAAATCTGTCCCAATTTATTTCAGGAGTCTTTATTTTTAGCTTTGAGTCTTATTATGAGTCTTTTATGATTTGGGAAGATTTCATTTCTTTTTAGTTTATTTAAGAAGTTCAAATCATGTGGACGAATTTTGGAGTCATTTACTTAAAAAGTTCAAAACTTGTTTAATTCTTTATATATATCTACGAATATAACGTTTTCATGCAGTCTTCAACCAATAAAATTAAAAATTATTCCTGCTGTGTGACTCAATTAATCGAAGGTATGATGCCAAGGAATTTTAGGTGTGACTAAATTCTCCGGAAGAGCACAGAGACCTGCTAAACTATTGAATGTCAATCAGACTCCTAATAATTATAGACGGCTATAAGGTGTTCTATTGCCCTAGTTGAAATTGTCAGTTCAATTTCTCTTTTTTTTTCCCCTACACTAACTAAAGTTGAACCTTACACTTTCAAGACAACTCCAATGTCACTAATTAAAAGCATCAGCATTCAAAGACAACTGAGTTGCAAAGGGCATTTCGGGGAATGATCAGACAAGCTCATACACCAACATAATAACAGAAAACAATAGGGATTGAATAGAATAGAATTGTATTACCCAGAAGCATAATTTCGAGCATTGATGGAGTTGTAATATCTGGAAAATAGACGGGTCGTCCGTTTGGTTTTAGCGGGCTTTTTTCGCAATCCAAAGATCTCTTGCACTAGAGGTACATGTACCAACACCGGCTTCCATGCCAAAACCACCCTAGCAAATTATATTATACAAAACCAAAAATCCCCTAAAATCACCACATAAAAAAAGAAAAAAAACAAATAATTAAGTAAATTAATTAAAAACAGAAACAGAGAGATACCCATTAATATAAACAAAACCACGAAAGAGATAGCAAGTATCGGACGCATAATCAATAACACCAAATAATCCCATTGCGACGAAAGCGAAGAAGAAGAAGAAGAAGACGAAGACTCCATAGCCAAACCGTTCTAATTTTATTATTGTTATTATTATTATTATTTCTTCACTTTTACTAATTAAAAAATATTTATTTTCATATTTATTTTCATATATAAACTTATAATATATATTTTTTAACTATTAGAAAGCACGGAATTCAGGTGGCGGGTCTTTACATTCTGAACCTAACTGCCACACCGTCCACGTGAGAGATCGCTATTCCACAAAATACGACCACGTGTACGAGTAACTACCAAATAGGGACCGGCTATTACCGGTCACCTCCAGACAGCTCACCCGCCTCCAAAGTCCAAATATGGAAGTTGCAAATTTGGTCTCGGTTCATCCGCCCATCGTATATTCTCAAGCGCTATTTTGTTTCTTTAATCAGGATTTTCTCGGGAGCAAAAGGCTCTGATTTAGGGTTAGGGTTGGAGTGGAATTTGGAGAATTTATGGAAACTGTTGCTTCTTCTGCATCTAACGGTGGCAATAGAAGAATTCGATATTTTGGTTGTGGTTGTTTTAAGAATTGTTGTCGCTGTTTCTGTTGTTTCTATACATTTCCTTGAATTTTGAAATACCCAATTTTTATATTGGTGAGTTGGTGAAATGGATTTAACGCAAGCTCAATCGGGTCTGTCTCTTGGGTTTCACTCGCACTCATCTTTGAATCCAATTCCGTTGCAATTACTTGACCAGAAAGAGGATAACCAAGCTGAGATAGATGAAAATCAGGGTGAAGAAGAAGAGAATTTTAGTATTTTAGGACATCCAATGTGTATAAAGAGCAAGAGGCAAAGAGATGGTCAGTCATCGTCTTCATCTTCATCATATCCTAATCCTCCTAAGAGCGCTGCCGTAGAACCGGGACTTGAGGCTCGAAGAGCCACTGTTCGAGGCTGGGGGAACCAGCCACTTCCACTGGCTGACCCTGAAATTCATGAAATTATGGAGAAAGAGAAGCAGAGGCAAGTGAAAGGGATTGAACTTATAGCATCGGAGAATTTTGTTTGCCGTGCAGTGATGGAAGCTCTGGGTAGCCACTTGACGAATAAATACTCTGAGGGGCTGCCTGGATCGAGGTACTATACGGGTAATCAGTTTATTGACCAAATCGAATCGCTATGTTGGGGTCGTGCATTAGCAGCCTTTGGACTTGATTCTGATAAATGGGGCGTCAATGTGCAGCCATATTCATGTACCTCTGCAAATTTTGCGGTTTACACAGGTCTTTTATTACCCGGGGATCGGATTATGGGTTTGGATTCACCTTCTGGGGGGCATTTGAGTCATGGATATTATACACCGGGAGGGAAAAAGGTTTCTGCTTCGTCGATTTTCTTTGAGAGCTTGCCTTACAAAGTGAATCCTCAAACTGGGTATATTGATTATGATAAGATGGAGGATAAGGCCATGGATTTTAGACCCAAGATACTTATTTGTGGTGGAAGCTCGTACCCAAGGGAATGGGATTACGCCAGGTTTAGGCAAGTTGCAGATAAAATTGGCGCAGTCTTGATGTGTGATATGGCTCATATTAGCGGCCTTGTGGCAGCCAAGGTTTGAAATTTTTAAAATTGTGTAGATTTTGATTTGTGCTATTCTTTACGCTGCATTTTATAATTCTATGATTATGATGCTTTAAGATGTTTTTTCTTTCCATATCCTCATTTGACATTGTTCTTGTACAAAGATTTGGTGCACTTCTGCTTTATGAGGCAGATAGTAAAGTGGAGCGTAATCTCTTATACTACCTTACTATTTGCATTTAGCTGATATTAAGATATTGGTATCGGTTCAAAATAGTTTTAGCAATTTGTCATGGCTCATGAATGACTATTGATCCTCATGTATTTTTATATTTGAATATAAATAGCTTGTTTGGAAACTTTCGAGTTTTATGTACACATCCTATATTTGAATGCATGAGTGATGGCTCATGAGTGATTATTTAGGGTGCAGTATTAGCAATTTGTCATAGCTCACGAGTGATTATTTAGAGTACAGTATTAGCAATTTGTCATAGCTCTTGAGTGATTATTGATCCTCTTGTATTTTTATATTCAAATATAAATAGCTTGTTTGGAAACTTTCAAGTTTTAGGTACACATCCTAGATGTGAATCAATGCACTGATGTGCCAGAAACAGGGTTATTGCTGTCACAATGTAACAGTTGTAAAAAATGGAAAAAAACATTTGTTACAGATTAAGAGAGAAAATAGTAAGCAGCTACAACTGTAAATAGCTTAATTTTAGGATTTTGATTGTTCTTCTTTCCTTTATAGGATTTATGCTTTGTGTTTAGATATAGGTGCTTGCATAATGAAATATACATCAGATTCTTCTTCTGATTACCTAAATTACAGCATTAAACTATTAGCCACTCAAGGAGCTAACTAAAATTTAAGAAATCATTGAATTAATGGCAGTTGACTTCAGTTTGCACAAAACAAAGTGGATCTCATCACTAGTAAAAAGAGTGTTTTGGGAGGATCTTTTGATTCTTGGTTGAGTTTGAGAGTTCTATCCTTGTATCATTATAGATTATGATATTATGGATTGATAGAAGTTGAATAAAGAATTCATTGACTCAAGCTTAAATTTCATATTGGAAGAGTTGAGATGTTAGGTTAATAAGGCTTAAAGAACATGGGAAATAATTGTTGAAGAAGTGGGGATTCTGGAAAAGGTGGCATAAAAGAAAGAGCCCTTTTGTAGGTATGGTATTGGCTGTTAGCTGCTACTGTATTAGTAAGGGCATGATAATGGCCCATGTAATTTGATATTCTTGGTCTTGAGAAATATTGTATTTTGTGTGATCATTTTCTTCATGATTTTTCCACCATTTTAAGTATTGTTTTTGTTAGTTGTTTCAAGCATTGAATTGAATGTTACACTTTTTTTTCTTGCTTTTGAATGTTGATTGTCATTAAATATTACACTGGTTTTTACAATTTCCTTCATTGCAATGTGCATGCTTTTTGTCTTATTTTACCTTCTTTTCAATTTTCTTTTCTCCCTCATGTATCAAGGACAGGACATTGTTTATACTCAGAAAATTACTTGCAAAGAAGAAAAGAAAAATCCTTTATACTGAGAAAGCAATGGCTATTTGCTTAAAGCATTTGAAATAAATATTTCAGGTTTGCCATCTTACTTTTGCAGGAATGTGTGAGTCCATTTGATTATTGTGATATTGTCACCTCCACAACTCACAAAAGTCTTCGAGGTCCTAGAGGAGGAATTATCTTTTATCGGAAAGGCCCAAAATCAAGGAAGCAAGGCATGCTGCCTAGTCATAGTGATGGTAGTGACCTTTATGATTTTGAAGAAAGGATAAACTTTGCAGTTCATCCATCATTACAAGGTGGTCCTCACAATAATCACATCGCTGCTCTTGCGATAGCCTTAAAACAAGTGGCTACACCAGAGTACAAAGCATACATGCAGCAAGTGAAGAAAAATGCCCAGGCATTGGCATCTGCCTTATTGAGAAGAAAATGTAAATTGGTGACTGGGGGTACAGACAACCATTTGTTGCTCTGGGATCTAACTACTCTTGGCTTGGCAGGTATTTTACACCAGTGGTTATATAATTTTATGTGTTTATGCGCATATATACTTGTTTGTATGTTGTTCAGAATAATATTTCACCTGTAGATAAATGGTTGTGTATGTGCGAAATCTCATAGTGGTTAACCAAATGTTGAAACACTTGGAAGGATGATTGGGGATGTGTGTTTCCTGTTCGCATAAAACTCGGGAGGCCTTTTTGGAAAATCAATGCCTCCTATCATCAGAGAATAGTTTTATGCAAGAGATCAAGCATGTTTTGAATAGAAGTATTTTTCATGCATTTTGAAACTAGGGTCACGTTCGCATAGAATCCTTTTTCTCCTTTACTTTTAGGGGAAAAAAATCTATTGTCCTCTGTCCAATTTTGCTCAAGTTGAAGGTGTTGATGGGGAAGAATCCTATCCTAAGAGTTTCTGAAGAGTTGGGAACAAAGCAAAAGATGTGTGCTTTACATAAGGGATTGACCTTTTCTAATGTTTAGATTTCCCAAATGGCTGAATGTTCATAGTTTTTCAGACTTACTTGCAAACAACCAACAAATTCATAAGATTACATGAAGAGATCATTATGTATCATTGTATCGGTCTGAACAGATGGATGATATTCGATAGCTTGATGATTATTATGATTTGTAGTAGGTACTAGTAAACTTGAGGTTGAAACTGGAGGCATTATTGCTTGAAATTTGAAGTTGCTTTTGACCTGTCAACTTCTTAATCCATCCCTTCTTCTGGGACGTGTCCTTCTATGAATGAGCAGCATACATCAATTGCAGAGTTAGGATACTGCAATCTGTTCTTTGGATGCTACTTTCACGATATGTCTGTCACTATCTAAATCAAATTTATTTCAGTAACTGTATAATCATTTAATATTTTCATCTTTTTCCTTTGTATTTTTTCTAATGGCATGCCTTATATAACCATTTTGCTGCTTGCAAAGAATCATCTAACTGATTTATTCTGCTGAAAATGATTCAATGAAAATGTTATTATTTGACATGCCAATAAAAAATATTCACTACATATTCTCTTCATGTGATAATCTAATTGCCCTGGTTTTTAATGTTTGAAGCATTTTATTTTGTTAATCATTGAAAGGTATTGTAAAGAAGTTGGTTAATGTGGGCCGATTAGTTGACATTCAATCTGACTCTAATATCATTTTGCTTGCTTCCTTCTTGTAAAAAAATTTCTAGCAGCATGTGATCTGGAAATTCTAAGCTGTTTCTATGATGTGTCATGCCATCAGCTCAAGTCCAGATTTTGAGGAAACATGTAGTTTTAGGAATTTATTCTTGATAAAAAAATGAACCTCCAATTGTGGAAAGAATAGGAGAGTGGTAATTTATATGGATTGAAATTATTCTTATATATTATCCAAGAGTAATATTTTCTTTATGGAAGACCTATTCTTACTTTAGCTTCTTCCTATTAAAATTAGTTGACTTGGGCACTGGGGTCAGTTTTTATCATTTCTTTTGTCTGTTTACACCTGATAAGGCTGATTCTAGTTGGGGCCCAGATGATTGTGACAGACCTTGAAAGTTGAATGCAATGTTATGGTCAGGAGAAGGAAGTCATAGGAGGAAAAGGAGTTAAGGGTCCAGGCATTTCAAATATACTTTCAAGGACTGCTGTATCTGGTTGTCCCGTTGATTACTGATTCCATTTTCTCTCACTTTTCAAGTCGTTGTGGGACACTGTTCAAGCCTTTTGCTTTTTTAGCAGTATAAATCCTGTTGTTGAGATATTAGCTTTTTAAGCAGTAGAGCTGCAGAGGTTACAGTAGACATGATACCTGGATATTAATGACAATTAAATAGGTTCAACAATAAATGCAACCCGTATATTTGCATGGATCGTATTCATTTTCATTGTGCGGTGTAGTTTTTTCCCCCTTCAAGTATTATACATACAGAACAGTGTACTTTGCTCATGCCTTGTACAGGGTTTTAATGACTATGTTCCTGTTCTTTTTTCCAGGCAAGAACTATGAGAAAGTATGTGAAATGGGCCACATATCTCTAAATAAAAGTGCTATATTCTGTGAAAATGGTACTATTTGTCTCGGTGGAGTGAGAATTGGTGAGTTTTAACCTTTTCATTTTACAGTTTATCAATTCGAAATTAATTTTTTGACAGTTTATAGGTATTGCAAGTTCAATATTTCAATATGAATTCTCAGATTTCAATTTAATTTTATGAACAGTAAAATGTAGCCCACATATTAGTTTTTTTGTGCTGCCAAAGTCAGTTATTCTTGAACTGATTGGATCTCCTGAATTTTTAATTATTCTTGGTTGTGAATTCCTCTGCCTAAATGTCAGTACGATGACCCTTTGAAGTACATGTTCGTTAAATTAATTTCTGAAATGTTCAATATTTCTGTTCTCTCAGGCACTCCTGCTATGACATCAAGAGGTTGTTTAGAGGGCGATTTTGAAACCATTGCCGAGTTTCTTCTTAGGGCAGCTCAGATTACTTGTACGGTACAAAGGGAACATGGGAAATTCCAAAAAGATTTTCTCAAGGGTCTTCAAAATAATAGAGAGATATTATCGAGCTCCGAAACCGTGTGGAGACATTTGCCTCCCAATTTGCAATGGCAGGATTTGACTTCTGACTATGTTAAAGGAGGCAATTTGCATGTATTACCAGATGATATTCTTGCTTTAATGGCTTTCTGCTCATTCCTTTATGGTAACCTGCCTATATTCCCCCGTATTTATATTTTTCAATTCATCCCTTTTAAATTGCAAATATAGGTGAATCTGCTGGCTATGTTTAGAAAATTTACCAATACCAATTTTCACACAATGTTTTCCTGATTTTGTAAAGATTACAAGAATCACTTTTAAACCTTTTGAAGGCTCAGCTTAATTTTTCTGCAAGTTGTTGTGATTGTTTGCTTACATAATATAAAAAGGTAATTAAACTGGAAGCTTGTTATTCTGAATGAGATAGCATGCAAGACATGCGAGTATCTGCTTAGGGAGAAAAACTGCTGTTTTACTACCACCGGTTATGGCTGTGATGCATATTTTATGGTAATATGAAACTGATTGTGATTTTCTCAGTGTACCCATTTATATCTGCATTGGATTCAGATAATATGATATCATCCAATCCCGATTATGTATATATTTAATTTTTTTAAAAATATTATATGTACTTAATTTATTTTGTTTTTGTTTATAATTTTATCTTTTATGTGAAATGTATAGCCATGTAGAAAAAATATAAATCAATATATATATAAACGGTATATCTGACCTGTCGGACCCAAAGTGGACGCAGGTGACGGAACGGATACATGGGCTTAGATTTTTCACAAGTCCGGCCTTCCTGCCTGAGTAGTCGTCGTGTTAGTGGTTGTTGCAGTTAATTTTAGAGCATGAACAATATTGAGTTTGCTGTTACTGAAAAAAGAGGTTTGGCATTTGGAGTTTAGTTGGTGTCTATATGTGTGGTTGAGCAATGTAATTACAGTTTTCAAATATTGAAGGGAGTATTGTATGGAAGAACGTTACATGATTGCTTTTCTTGTGATAATTAAAAGGGTTTCGTCCTGTGGGTAAAGTTAAGGGCGCAATCATCATTCACAGTGAACTGCCCATAGCTTTGTTGAAACATATCTTCTTTTTTTTTCCTGCTTCTGGTTCTGGCGCAGAGCTACCTTTGCTTTTTATTTATTCATCTAAATTTTTGTCGTTATGCTTTTTGCTTTCTTTTGCTCCATTATTATTATTATTATTATATAGTTTTGTTTAATGTTCCCATTCTCATGTGGAACCCTTGGAAGGAGGCAAGCCATGAATTTCCGGCAAGCGACAAAAAGCATGAGATACGGTTTCCCCTTCTTTCCATATTTTCTGCATTTATATATATATAGATATATATATTTCTTCTACACCCCAAAAGAAGGAGATGAAATTGGCAAACATAATATGATTATCAGAGAGACATGGCAGTAAGTAAAGAAGAACCAAATCATCATCATCAAACTCCCATTGCTCTCAAACTGAAGTGAATCAGATAAAAAAAGCTTTCTTCTTCCTTATAACAGAACAAACCAAAACAAAGAGAGTTGCTTTTGAAATTAAAGTTAAACCATGATATCTCATATGGTCTTAAACCCAGCCTCCTCCATTCTTTCCGAGTCTTTTACTCGAAGATGACTTTGTTTGGCTATGCAACATGAACAGGAGGGAAAACCCGCTTTGAACTATAAAAGATAATTAATCAATTAATTTAAAATTGCAAAGGTCCATAACTACAATCCTCCCGGCATGTAAATTTTAAAAAACAAAAATTAATGAAAGAAAAACAAGAAGCTTCCATTCCTTTTGTCCATTATAATAATTTAATAAATGAAACCCCAAGAAGTTGGTGTTTCATGTTAATGTTCAAAGAGGAACAGCTTGGCCCTCTTCATGTTTACCATAACTGTCCTTTTTACTCAAAATTTTCAATTTCTTCTCCAACCCATTTCTTCTTCTTTGTTCAACTTTCTTCCTCTTTTAGGGTTTTCACAAAAATTTCTTTTTTAAAAAAACTTTTTACTAATGTAGTAGCTATAATGAAGAAAGAAAATTTAAAAATAAAAATGAAAGAGAAGGGTTGAAGTACAACAACCCCCCAACAACAACTGCTTCTTCTACCTTGTATTTTTTTTTAAATTCCTTGATTTTGAGGATATTTTTTTTCAACCATTGTCTCTTATCTCTTTTACCTATGACTGCAAAAGTCCAAAAGCTTCCTCCTTCCTTCAACGATCTCATCAAAGAAATCATCAAGCTGGCCAACAATATTCTCTGCTCCAGATCTCAACACCCCAAAACACCCTCTTAAATTTTCTACTCTTTCCCTTAGCTCCACCTCTGTTTCCCAATCCAAAACCCCTCCTTGTCCACACCTCCTCTCCAGTTCTCCTCTAAGCTCCTCCATTGCCATCTTTGATCTTCTAAACTCATACAGCAAAATCCCAGGTCTCCCATTTATCTGATTTACCTCTGCTGCTACTCTCCGTTGCAATCTTGCTGTTGAGATCATAAAAGCTGATCCAAAAAACAAACACCCTTCGTACCCTCCTCGCAGAAAACTCGATTCTGGCCAGCAATAAACCAATCCATACAGCAAAATCATTAGAAGCAAAGAACTAACATTTCTCATTGCATATAAAATCCCTCTAAACCCATTAAAACCATTTAGTTTCGATTCAATTGATACTTTCTCATCAAACCGTAAAGATAATGGTTGAATTCTTGTTTCCATTAAAGCTTTGTTTTCTTCTTCCAAACCTGTTGCTTCTCTTCTGCACCCAGAAATTGCTCTTATTACCTGTTTCAAGAGTTCAACAACCATTCGATCATTAATTGCATTTCTTTTTTTGTGTGATTGAATCCAACAAACAGAGAAGAAACAGATGATAACCAAGAAAATGATAAAAAGAGAAAAACCTGGCGAGAGAGTTGAGGACTAAGACGGCGATGATTATCAAGAGAAGAAGTGATATTGAATCCAGCAGAGTAGTAATTTTCCATTCCAGAGATTCCTGATTTAAGAACATGGCAAGCCTCCCAAAGTTTGGAACTTTCATCCATGTACTCATCAAGCCACTTATCCCCAACAGGCAAATGGAGTTTTTGAACTAGTAAAGTCAATTGGGAGTGAAAAGATCTTAATAAAGAAAGAACCCTTTGAAGGAATTGGATTGACATGGAGTTGTTACTGTTAGAAAGATAAACCCTTTCAAGATCATCAATTCCTCTAGTAAGAAAAGAGTAAAAACCATTGACAGAATTTGTAGAGGAAGGATCCATTTTTATTCTCTTTATTAATTAATACTACTACTACTATTTTTGTTATTATTATTATAGAAAGAAAGAAAGGGAGAAAGGGAACTAAACTAAAACTAAAGATATGGTAATATAAGAGTTTAAAGAAAAGAGAGAGAGGGAGGATGGGGAGAGGGAGAGTAAAAGGTTATAAAGAAGGGTGATATTTAAATTGAGAGAAAGAAGAAAAAGATGAGAAGAATGGAAGGGAGGGAATATCTTAAAAGCTCAGGTTTCTAAGGTTGAAAAGGATTGTTGGGAGCAATGATGGGTGTTTCCTACAGAGGGGAAAGGATGATTGGTAATATGCCACTTTCATTGTTTAATGGGCAGAAAGGAAGAGAAAATTAAAAAGGGCAAGAAATAAAATTTAAAGAGTTGCAAACAAAATAAACAAAGAAGAAAAGAAAATTACCAAAAAGGAAAAGAAAAAGAGAGAGAAATTAAAGAGAAGCGAAACCTTCGTATATATAAAACATGAATTTTTCATGTGCGCCCTTCCAATTTCTTGCTTTTCTTGTGCGTGTCTTTGATTTTCTTTTATTCTTCTCCAAAACCCATTAAACTATTATCATTACATATCAAAATGTGTAATAATATTATATGCGAAAGAAAGGGTCAACTTGTATATATATATTCTGTTCAAAAAAAAGTTGTATATATATATAATATTAGTTGGCAATGTTCTATGATGATAGAGTATGACAAGTTCATTGGATTGTAAGAAAGTTTGACTGGGTTGTTGACTGAGATTCTGCTTCTAAAACTTGTAATTTTTTTCTTCATCTTCTATATTCTAATCTAGATCGATAATTTTAATTCTTTTAATGAAATGAGTGCTGTGTTTGGCTTATTGTTTCCTTATTTTCTTCCTCGAGCAACTGACTTAGCTCCTTTACTTGCCCTCTATCATATTGATTTGTGGGTTTGATTAGTCCTAGATATTTTTTCCTTCGTTCTTTGTATACGTGTAATGTGTTTTTTGTGACCTTCTACTTTGTAAATTCAAGTCTTTTTAGGCCTTCTCAACTTTTTTTTTAAGTGATTACACGTAACAATACGTGGTTGTGGACGATGACTGAACATATTTTAACTAAGATAAATTTATTATGATATGCTAATTAATATATTCTCTAATTATATACTCTTTTTTTAATATGGAAATTTGAAGCTTTTGTCTATATTTCATAATATACTTTTCAATTATATTTTGTTTTTTAATTCTATTAATCAATAATTTTATGATTTTAATTATTTTTTTAATATGAGTAAAATTTTTAGAATGGCATTTAAATTGAAACATCGAGAGTATTATACAAGATATTTTAGATTAACTTTTTTTTTTTCTTTTCTAAAGGACAAATTGGATTATTCTTTGCTAGCCTCTCTCTACATTTTACAATATATATTCAACTTAATAACTTAATCCAAGCCGTTCGCTTAATAGAACTTTAGGCCCATCAAACGGCGGATCTAAAAAAAAAAAAAAAGAACATTGTGAGTTCTTTTTATAGATAATATTAGGATTTACATTTCAAAATTTTTTAAATACAATTTATTTTATTTTAAATTATTATTTGAATACATTTAGTTATACAATAATTTTAAAAAAGTTGGCTAAATAATTATGTTTGATCAATAATATTATATTTATTTATAAATAATTTATATAAAATAAAATATTGAGTCTACTAAATTTTATTAACCAGTTAATAAAATATTTTATTTATGAGAAAATGAGAAAAATATTTCACTGGAATAGTAGATTAAGGAGTCGATATATCAAAAAATAATTATACTTTTAATTTAAAATATGATAAAATAAAAAAGAGATATTATAAAAGTAATTTAAGTATTATTTAAATTTTTTTTATAAAATTAAATTTCAACTAAATAAGTTAATATTTTTTTAATTTATTTTTACAGTATTTTATTATATTTTTTAAATACAATAATATAATATTTTTTAATAAAATATAATTTCTATAATATAATTCTGTAAAATATATTCTTAATAATTATTTTTTTGTATAATTTATTAAACGCACTATTATAATCTTAATAAAATTTTTATTTTTAAAAAAAGTATGAATATTACTTACGTGTTGAAAGTATTCTGTTTCATCTTTATTGAAAATTACGAATATCTTTATTAAAAATTATGAATATCATTTATTAAATTATTATTATAGTGCTGATAAAATTTTTTATTTAAAAAAAACTATGGGTGAATATTAATTAAGTGTTGAAAGTATGCTATTTCATCTTTATTAAAAATTATGACTATCAATTATTAAAAATTGAAAAATTCTCTCCGTATATATGCATACAAATCCAAAGAAATTTCAATGTTTTATTTATTGATTTCATATTTTAATTCAGAATATTATTTTTTGAATAGCGGATGCGCTTTTTTCAAAAAAATAAATGTATAATAGATTACTGCCGAATAAAAAAAATTATCTATAAATAAAATAACACCAAATTTCATTAATAAATCTATAACAAGAATATATGAACCAAAAACATAAACACAATATGATATGAATTTGTCGATATAGTAATTTTCAAAAAATAGAAACATAACACCTATGAAATATGTTTATACATATATAAATATAAATATTTTAAATTATAAAAATACAATAAGAGATAAATATATATTCAAAATAATTATATATTATTTTATTTATATAAAAAAATAATTATAATAAAAAATATTTTTTGATAAAAAATAAGTTTTATAATTAAAATTGATTATAATTATTTAATTAGAAACTTATCAATATCATATAAATAAGATTTTATATCAAAATATATTATAAAATATTTTAAAGTATTTTAAAATATATATGTCGTATTTTGTGTGTGTTCCAGTCGAATTCTTTCAATGTCTCGTCGTCTCCAAAAATAAAAAATAATAAAATAAATATATACATATGTCCGATATGTATTATGCATGTATTCATATTTCTGCGGTATCGGACACTAATATTTAACTATGTTTGAAGTGTGATATTTCATATATAAAAATTAAAGAGAGAGAGAGAGGGCAAAAACATATAACATAAAAATTTAAAAATTTCTCTCAATTGATTTTTTTTTGCCTTTTTATTTTATTAGCATCATTTTTTTAATTTGGAATATTATTTATTTAAAAAAATAACATTTTCCTTTTTTAAATTGTATTATATGTATTATTGTTTAATTTGATATGTTATATAGCGAGTTCTTTATAAAATTTCAAGTGTGTGTATAAATATATATAATAATTAATTGTTATTATATATATATACAGGAGAAGGGATAATATTTATATTTTTAATATAAATGAGGGAGAGAATATTTTTTGTTATAGCTTTCAAAAAATAAAATATTAATTCTATGGACACTAATAATTTTAAATGTTTGAAGTATGCATAACTACTACTAAAAAAAATTCAAATTTTTTGCATTTGACCAAATGGTTATGTGCACTTACTAATCATTAATTGGTCCTAGTTGGTAATTAATCAATAGCAATAGCAATAGAATGTTTTTCCTTTAGCCTACATGCAAAAAGCATTGATTATATATATACTCATATTTTCTCTTTTTAAATTTTTTACCTTATTGTATATAATTAATTATTATAAATATGCCTGTATAATATAATTTATGTAAAAAAGAAATATACGTCTTTCTAGAGTTGGAGAGGCAGGGGACCATGAAATCTTTGTTATTTATAATTTGATTTTATTAAATGTTTCATTCCATAATAAAAATTTGTTAAATTAAAGAAGAGAAGTGGTCGTGGGTTTTTGGAGAATGGGACATCTTGAGGATATATAAAAGCATGTTGGTCTTTTTAAGATTTCATTGGAAAAGTGAAGGTTTTAACCCAAAGACTGGCATTATTAATATTTAATGCCATTTATATGAGCACTCCAATTGATTATATATCACAAGGTTGCCCCTCTATAATTAGATATATTGTTCCTGCACCACCCACCCCCAATTAATGTAGGAATAGTTGTATTTTTATTTTATTTTATTTTTATACATAATTTTTGTGGTGCCCTTGACCAATAATAATAATAATAATAATAAATAGGGCCCTTTCATTTAATTTTTGGAAGTCTGCTTGATAGCTAGCCCAGCCTTGTCCATGGATAACAATGTTATTTCAACTCAATATTGGAGTTTCATAAGTTTGTGTAAATTCCCTGTTTTGACTTGTCGGCATCAATTTGATCTTAACTCTTTTTTTGTTCGAGACATGATCTTAACTCTTCATATGCATCATAATAAAAAAAATCTCTCATAGATAAGATATATACATAAATATTTTTTATCCATTCAATTATTATTAAATATTTGTAATCGAGTATATATTTTAAGATATTATAACATGAAAAATAAGTATATCACTTATATTTTCACTTGAAAAAATTGTATTATACATTAAATATAATTTTTATTCATATATTCCATATATATTTTACTAATATTTTATATATACATCTATATATATTATTTTATATATATATATATACTATATATTATACAACCTTTAATGATATAATTTATCTATTATTTTTCACATTATTTATGAAAATTGAAAATATATTAATCTAAATATCAGACTTGGCAAACTCTGTTTTCCTTTATAAATATTTTTTGTTCTTCGTCATGTAGGTCACTATAGGCAACTGGCCTACATGATTGTATTAACAAATTTAAGTGATGATAATTAAACACGGAATTTGAACAAAAATGTAAGAGCTTCCTATTATTGCCAAGCAAGCAAAAGTACTTGTGAAATTCAGTATATATGTTGCCAAGTGAGAAGTAACTATGGATTTTAGGATGTGGTGAGTAGGGATAGTATTGCTTGGTTATCCATGGCACTAATTCAATTTAATTTTACGTGCAAAAATTTTTCACCCCGACTACTCAAAAAATAAAAAGCATTAAAAAAAAGACCGTCAAATACATAACGCTTTTATAATAAGTGAGGTTCAAAAAAGGTTTAGATTCATAAGATTTATTATACTTAATTTTTTTTTTAATTATAAGAGGTTAATTTTATGATTCGAATTTGTAATTATAAATCATACTACGAGCACTAAAGCTCCTTTCAAATAATGAAGAACACTAAATAAAAATTAATTAATTAAACAAAAGAAAATAAAATAGTTGCTGTGCGAAACCTTTCAATACAGAAAATGGTGTAATGAGTTAGAGAATTACCCTATAAAATTAAGGTCAGCCCTAAATGCGTGGGTCCATTAATGGAAAAGAAAGTAAAACCCATTTGATGGCTTGGCTAGACTTGTCCAGTGGTATCCCTTTCATCTCCTTCATATTAATTAATTTACCATAGAGAGAACCCTTTTTGGGAAATGTATCATTTTCTTCTTAATGACCTTAGAATGATATATACAACTAGGATGGTCCTATTTCCCTCTTAACATGTGAACATTATTCACAGGAATAATTGTTCATGTGTCCAAATTTCAACAGGAAAAGTAATAATATCTCTAATTATAATTAAATAGTAACAATAACATTAAAAAAAGAATATTTATATATCTAAATATAGTTTTGTGATAAATATATATTCTTTTAAATAATAATAAATTTAAAATCAATTTCATCTACTAATATTAAAAAAAAAGAAAAAGAAATATTTCATCACACAAAGAAAAAGAATAAATGAGATAATTGATATGGGTAATCTTGAACAAGTTGCTTATCATATTAATTAATTCTATCAAATTAATTGGGGGTTAGTGTAGAGGGACCACTTGCACTTCTTTTCATTTTCTTCATATTGATGTTTAAATGAAGATAATTAAAGGAATACCTAAAAGCCTACTTTGTTTTAAAGACAAGTGATTTTGCAAAACCTTTCCTCTTAATGATAAATGGGGCACCCACCATTCCTTCTTTAATGCCATTTTATATTTAGAATTTTCATGACTATGACTCTAATTCAATTCAGTCTTACTCTTTATATTCTTTCATTTTACATATATATGTAAAAGATTTTAAATTATTTTCTGAGTTATACATGTATATATTATTAATTTAATCCACTGAATTGTCAAGTTACAGTGAAGTGTTTATTTTATTTTATTGAAAGGTGATCAAGTGAAAATTCTTCCATGGCAAACTTTTATTTTTATTCCTTAAAAAAAGAAAATTATTAGTGTGTACAAATCATTTTATAGTTTAACTAACTAATAATGCAAGTTGGTTGTATTTCATTATTAAAGAAGAGAAATATTGTTTACAATTTGTTTGAAAAATCCTTATATCTTAGTATTCTTTTTAATCGGATCAAAATCTTATTAATTTTTCTTTCTTCTTTAGAGAAGGAGAAAAATAAAAAATAAAATCTTTTTAAATTAGTCACAAAAATCACAATAGGAGTATAGTAATAAGTTTTTTTTTTTTTTTGCACTTTTTAGTTTTTTTTGCCCATCTATGTTTATTCGTATTGATTTTGTATTTTCTTTTTTTAGTTTTATACATTTTTATTATAAGATTTATTTTTAAAATATTTGTTTAAAATTAATATTGATCTAAAATTTAATATTTATTTTTATTTCGTATTACTTTATCTTTTATAATAAAATTGAATGCAAATTAAATTTTATTATGGAGTGTTGTCATTCTTTATTTAAATATTTTATATTTTTTTAATAAAAATTTATCTCTTTCTAATAGAAATTTATCCATATCTAATTGAAATTGTCTATATTTCTTTAATAGAAGTGATCTTCTGACATGAAAAGTAATTACAGATAACAAGTGAAATAAATATCTCGCTAAAAATTAAATTATACGAGGCATATTATTATTATTTATTATTTGTATTGAAAAAGTTCATAGAACTCAAGAAAAATCAGTAGCTTTATCAATTATATATATCTTATATATTTTAAAATTATATAATTTTATTTATATTTTACAGTACTCTTTAATTTATTAATAAAACTTTATTTTGTATTAAAAAACAAACAATATTGCCAAATATTCACATTTCCTAAAAAAAATATATTCTCGAACTGATAGCCAGTTCTATTTTTACATATAAATTTAAAAAAACTTAATAATATATAAGTTTTTAAAATATTTTACTATTTGATAATAACATTTTAGTTTTATATACTTTTATTTATATTCACTAATTACATAACTAAATAATACAATTAACAAACAATAATAATATGAATTTTTTTTATAAATTTAAGATTTAAAAATAAAGTAAATTTTAAAATAAATAAAACAATAATAAACTATGAATTTAGAAAATAAATAAATTAATAAATTAATAATAGGATATGAATACAGAAGTGTAGCAAGCAGCAACAAATCTAAACTTAAAATTAATTGCTGGAATTGGGAGTCCATTAATTAGGCATTATAAGTGTTAAATGGTAGTAGCAATAATGATAGTGTAGAAGGAAATAAATAAAATAAAATAAGCAGCAATAAACTGTTGTTGGAACCTTTTAGACTTTAAGCATACAATAATTGAAAACTTGAACTTCAGATTCACATCAGGCTGCTGCAGCTGCTCTGTGCTCTCTCAACAGAAGAAGAAGAAGAAGAAGAAGAAGGGCTATTTTGTAGATTTTGCATGCCATAATACCTACCTACTTTCTTTTTCACCATATTGAATAGATTTTGTGTGCTGTTATGTACTTGTTGGATTTTCTAATGATTCTATTTAATCAAATTAAAAAAGAAAGAAGTTACTCTTTCTATTTCATAGATACATTCTAATTTTTGTAAATTAATATGGTAAAATATCTATAGATTGATTGATAATAAATTATTTTAGTTTAATTAGAAATTTTAAATTTAATTCTTTAAATATATAATTATTTTAAAATTTGATAAAATAAATTTTATGGTTTTTATAATTTTATTTGATTTGAATTTATAAAAAAATAATTTGTAAAAAAAATAAAAAATAAAATATTTTTAATTAAATATTCTTGTTAAGTAATATTAATTATAAATATATTAATTAAAATAATAGGTGAATTATATTTTAAAATAAATAAAAAAAGATATATTTATTAATTTGTGTTTGAGATGAATGAAATATTATTATATGATAAACAAAGAATATTGTTTTTGGAGTTTTTAAATAAAATAGAAAATAATGGGGATGATTGTCAGCCTCCAAAAGAGGAGCTGCGCTAATTATAGTTAATAAGAGCAATAAATTAAAATGACAGGAAAAGTGAAATGTGAGGTATAAAGCTAAGGTAAAAGTGTTACCTATACACTCTATAGGACAGGTGGCAACAACAAAAACTACACAACTGGATGATAATAATCATATGCTCAACCTACAAAAGTAAAGGTTTTTTTTTATTTTAATAAATATAATATATATATTATTTTTTTTGGGTAGATATTAATTTCCTTTTCCACACTAATTATGGGCCACCAACTTAATGATCTTTTAGTATCAAAATCTAAAATATTATAAAGATTTGATTAGCAATTAATTCATTAATTAATTCTAAAATAAGGAATCAAAAAAAAATTATCTGCAGCCAATTATATATCAAAAATATTATTAATTTCTTTAAATATTATATAAAATTATTTTAAATTGACTAATAACATCTATTAACTCTTTAATATAATTTTAATTTATTAATTAACCCATTAATAATAAAAATATAATTTAAAAAATTAATTAATTTTTTAATTATATAAAATAATAATTTTTGTGAGATAATTTTTTTATAAGAAGGATAATTTCACCACAACTAAGAGAGTATCATTATTCAAAAACTCAATTATGAAGAAAGATAAACTAAATTCTCAGTATTTCAGACCTTAATTAATTATATATATTATTAATTCTCAAATTATTGGTGGTAATGTAGGGGAGAATTGAGCCAATTATAAAGAGAGATTATATACAGTAAAGGGTGATAATTGGAGCATAAAATCAGCCCTAATCAATGACTAAAATGGGATGGATAGAGAATATATCCTAAAATCATATGTCACATTTAACTTTTCTAATAAGAGAAATTAAGATGGCCCATTTAACATATTATTATTATTTATTTTGATAATTTGGTACGACCCAATGCCCATTACCTTTGTGTTTTTTCTTATTCAATACCTTTATTTTTGCGATTCAAAAAAATTATTATCTAAATCATATATAAATTTGCTTATTTTTTTCTTTAAATATCAAAAGAGAAAAATTAAATATGTGATTAATAATAATATTGTCTAAATCATATGTTATACAGCGGCCGCCCATCAGCTCCAGCTATAGAGAGCTGCTGTACCATAGGGAGATGGAAACTATAATGAAAAGACTTCATAAATCAACATCCTCTGTTGGCCTTTTTATTCCTAATACCAGCCTTTCATTTTTTTCTATATATATATATATATATATATACACTTTTATAAATAAAAAAGCCTAGCAAAAGTAGCAATGCCTACAGTTACATCCATCCATTCATCACTTACATAACACTTTTTTCACTTTTAATATTATATATTATTTTTTTATTTTATAAAAATATTCTTCAATTATTCTAACCAAGATTAATAATTTTGTTAATTGTAACTGTAGGCATTGCTATTATTTATGTTTATTTATTTAATAATAATCGAAGCTTTACATTAAAAATGAATAGATTTAGGAAACAAGCAAGAATCATATGATAGAGCAATTTATTTTCTCTTTTGAGATTTATACTTAAGTAATAAGAATTTATTAATTTAATAATTGGACAATATACAATTATGAATAATTTAATAATTATTAACATTTTCTTTTCTTTTTTTAATTTATGTTAAAAAACACTAATTAAAATATTCATATACTATAAAACTTTCGTTTATGATTTATTTTTTAAAAATTAAATATTAATCAATAAAGAGAGTAATACACTATTTTATTATTATAATAAGATAATTCATTCAAATTTTACAATAAAATATTTTTAAAGTTACATTTCATAAAATTAATTAGACATATCTCATAATTAAAGATGGATATTCGGTCGGTCAGTCAATTGACCGAGCAAATTTTAATTTGACTGATTATTTTGACCACTTATTTTATCGTCTAAACCAATTAATTTTTAATTTCGGTCGATTAGATTAATTATTTGAACTAAATTGATATTAATTTTTTTATTTTATAATAAAAAATATATTTTTAATAAAAATATTAATATAATTAAATAACTAAATAAAATTTATTAAAAAAATAAAATATAACTTTATTTTATAATAAAAATTTATATAACTAAAGATTTAAATAAAAAATTAATAAAAAATTTATTTTTTTAAGTTTTTAATTAATAATTAACCGATCAGATCGAATTGGTTGAACTAAAAATTTAAATAATTTAAATTTTTTTATTACACCGATTGAGTAAAACTATAATTGGTCAACTTAACTAAATTTTCAGATTGATCAAAAAATTTAGTCAATTAATGGGAGTGTGCCCATCTCCACCCATAATCCATAAGGAGCAAGAATGATAAGAAAATGAAGTGAGTAGTAGTAAACCAAAAGGCGTATCTTTAATATGCAAAGAAACAAGCTAGGAATTATTGTGATATGCCAATAGAAAGGACTCAATGATCATTCTTAAGACTCTTTGGGGGCTATACTCTATAACCCCCCATTACCTCTCTGACTACCTTGAAAGTGAAAGGGATACGCAATACTAGAGGTTTTCTTCGGCTTTTGCTTCAATTAGGCTGAAATTCCACTTCAGATTCCTTTCGTGTGTTATAATATATTTTGCATGCTTTGACATAATTTAATAATAAATATATATTTTTATTAATAATTAAAAAATATATTTCTAAAAAAAACTAGTCAAAATGATAATATTTATCTAAAACTATAATATCTTAAATATAATTTATTTATTTAATTATTGATTATTAATTCCATTGATATTGCATCTCTTTAAAAAAATTATCTAAAAATTATGAGACAATATATTACAGTTCTCTATATTTATCAATTTTAAATATTTTACTCTTGTACTTATATATATATTTATTTTGTACTAATTGATATTTATATTAATAAATATTTATTATTTTATTTTTTATAATTATATATTTTATATTAAATAGATATATTAGTGATTTGATATAATTCAGTATAATTAAGTGAATTTGTATTTATAAATTAAAAAATATGAGTTAATAAGATTATATAATTAAATTAAAAATTTAATAAATAAATTAATTAGACGAATAAAATTTACAAAACTATATATATATATTACATAAAATTATTGATAAAGTTAAAACCATCAACCATGCATTTACAGTGATGTATGTAGTGTGAGCAGTAGTAAAATTATTGATCAAGTTAAAACCATCAACCAAGCTTTTATGGTAATGTATGCAGTAGGAGTAGCAGTGTTTATAGGCTTATATATATATATATAATCTTGAGTGAGAGAGAAACAGGTGCTTTTTCACTTTTTCATGATTATGACTTTGATATAAGAATTTGGAATCCGAAATGGTAAAGGCCGCTCACCTTGTGGCATGTGCGAATGGGAACATGACACATGTTATAAAGTTAGCGGTTGCAACCTTAATGGTGCATAACAAATATGAAGATATGCTATTGCTACCAAAATAAAATTTGACAGGTGACATGTTTGGTGGTCCTGACTAGTCGTGACTTAAGCAACTCAACCTCTTAAGTCAATCTCCATGTAATTTTTTTTTTATTTTTTTCTCCAATTATCATATAACATTTACATTAATTTAATTTTCCCAATTTTTCCTTTTGCAGATTTTATTTTTTCATGTTTATACCAAACATGACTTTATTAATATTTAAATTAATTTTTCAAAGAAATGGTAATATTATAAATCAACAATCTAAACATTAGCAATAAAAAAAAGACAATATATAATCACTGAATAAGTAAATTAATTAATAAAAAATTATTTTAATTTAACCAAAAAATTAGAATTTAAACTTTAAATATGTGATTTTATCCAACTCAATTCCAAAAAAATAATTTACATTAAAAATAAAAAAATACTTTTAATAATAAAAAAATACTTTTAATATTTTTTTTTCTTCTTAACAAGCAAAATTTACTCAAAATTTTGAATGATCAACGTTTCAAAATTATATTTATTATTAATTTTAACTGTAAAAATTAAATTTATTTATTTATTTTTTGGTAACATGATTTCTAATAAAAGTTTAAATTCATAAAATTGTAATTTTAAAAATAATTTTAACATTTTAGTGATATTTAAATTTAATAATAATTAAATAAATATTTTATGGTAACAGAAGAGGTTATTAATTTCAATTATTTTAATAGGAAAGGCCAAGAGTAAGAGAGCCGCATGTGTGTGTATTAAATTTAGACACATAGCAGCATGTTTAAGTGGTCCAATTTTAGCACTTTTAGTGGTCCAATGTTTAAGTGGTCCAATAAGTGGTCCAACTTCCATATGATGTTTAATTGACAATGCAATTTCAGCTTGAGAAGAGTAAGCAAATCATATTAATATGGTCCATAGTCTCTTTTCAATCCACTGTATCTGATAAAATTGACACTTAAGAAGGTGTAATCAATTAAGTTAATTAATTAAATAATTAATTTCAATGAAAACCATAGTTGGCAAAAAAAATATGTACGAATTAGCCGGCTGTTTAATAAATACAATAATCTAATAGTGCATTTAGTTATATAAATTTTTTAAGAAAATTAATTAAATAATTATATTTGATAAAAAATAATTATATTTATTTATAAATAATATATATAAAATAAAATATTGAGTTCACTAAACTTTCTCAATCAGTTAATAAAATATTTTAGAAATATAAAAAAATTTTACTAAAAAAATAAATTGAGGGATCCATATATTAAAAAATAATCATGTCTTTAATTTAAAATATGATAAAATAAAAAAAAGAGATATTATAAAAGTAGTTTAGATATTATTTAAATTTTCTCTATAAAATTTGATTATAAATAAATAAATTAATATTTTTTTATTATATTTTTTAATATTTTATTATATATTCTAAATAAAATAATATAATTTTTTTTAATAAAATATACTTTTTATAATATATTTTTATAAAATATATTTTAATAATTAATTTTTTCAGTAATTTATTAAACGCAATATAAATACTTATAATGAGTTTAAAAAAAAAGTGCTTATAACACTAAAACAGGCAAGCAAAAACATGAAAAATATATAAGAGTTTGTGGGCTATTAATAGCTTTTAATTAGTTGGAGTAATTAGGTGACTATCAACTGTGGTCCAAAGATTTTGTAGTTTTGGTAGTAAAAGTACTGAAGTGGTCCAAAAAAAATGACTTCAATGCTTAAGCCGAAATTTGACCAAAAGGATTGGATATATTTGATATATTTTATTTAGTTTTTTTTTATCAATTACTTTAATTAGTTTAGCTGTTGAAAGAAGCTTGAAATATGCATAAATTCTATTTTTGGTTTATTTCTTATGTATATTTAACATAATTTGATAGTTAGTACACTTAATAATTGATGTAAGTATTGTATAGGGCTTTTTTCCAGAAAAAAACTTTAAATAATTATGACAATTTATATGATAATTAAGAATAGGCTTTTTTTTTCTGAATATACTTAATTTACATAACAGTGCTACTCAATTCATTAAAATTTTAATCTCAAATTAATTAAAATTTATTATATAATTTTTTTTTAGTTAGAGCAATTATGGGCTATATTTTCAAATATATTTAGAGCAATAAAATTATTCCAAACCACTATTTTCACAAAAAAAAAAAAGTTATGTAGATCACGCAAATTTTAGATTTAAAATTTAGCTTTTTTATAAGATAAAATAAAAATTTTTAACAACTAATTGGATTTAGATTTTTAAGATCTTCTTTTAATGGCAAAGTGTATTAATGGCAGAGGGAATAGTTACAGACTTATAGTTGAGTAGGGCATGCGTTTTTAAAAATTATAACAATTATATAACAAATACAAATTAGAAAAGAAAACAAAAAAAGATAGTTCGAAAAAAGAAAAAGAAAAGAAGGGTTTAATAATACACAATGAGTGTTTTTGAATAGGGGGGGGGGGGGGGGGTTATAGGCCAACATTATTAGATGCTTTATGTAAGTAGTAAAATGTACTTTTATAACTAAACATATAAAGAGAGAGTATTATAATAATAATAATAATAAAAAAAATAATAACAATTACTCAAAATCCTTTATATTATTTAAGGCATTGTGGCTGCTTTGGCCCCATAAGCGGCCTCACTTTAAAGCATTGTGGCTGCTTAGACCTCAGCCGCATGTAATAATTTGTTTGTAATTCAGAAAAAAAAAAGAAAAATTTTAATTAGAATAATAAATATGTAAAAATTTTGGGTTGGACTCGGCCTTCACATACAGAGGCCCATATTTTAAAACTTAAAAATGCATGATTCTTCTGGAGAAAGACGCACGCCCAGTGGGATTCGAACCCACAATCGCCTGATTAGAAGTCAGGCGGCTTATCCATTAGGCCATGGGCGATTGCTGGCATTTGACAAGGTCTGCTATAGAGCGGAGTCAGGAGAGCTGGGCTTTATACAAGGATTTCTCTAGTAGTTACAAAAGATAGGAGGATCCTATTCAGGAAAGAAAGTGACTAATGGATTATGCAGGTTCTGTAAAATGTCCTACTAAACACAAACTCGACTTGAATAACAAAATCTGAAATTAGACTTCATCTCAATTGATTTTTAATTTTTTTTTCTTCAGGTTAAATCTAAGAACATGAAATAAAACTTATCATGACACTGGATCAAGCTATCAAAGAAATGGAAAAATCACATGCAATGGACAAAAACGAAATATCATTGAAGGAACAACTATATTTCTCTTCATGTCAACTTGAAAAAGTTAAAGTTCAAAAGTTCTTACAGTTGCACTTATAGTACTACAGAATTCCAATCAAGAAAGTGTGTGCAGTCATGTTCTTACATATCTCAGAGCATTACAGACTTGTCCAAATAAAAGAAAAGCAAGAACAAAAGATGGATAAAAAATATGCAAGTTTTTAGGAGCATATCAGAGTGCACAAATCCCTTATCCTCGCTTGTGAAATGTCGGTAAAGGGGAAAATCCTGAACTTGCCATTATCCATACAGGTCAAAGTCAACTGTGTATGCGTATCACTTAACAGGTTCTGCAATTAGCATCAGATATCAAAACACACTAATCTGTCAGCTAAATAACAAATAATAACACTGCAGTTTAATTGACCAAATGATGGCTAAATAATTGCCAAAAAAACCTAACGAATAAGGAAGGCTGCAGTTGAATTGACATAGAGGAACAAATTAATGTGGCCCCTTGCTGCTTTAGCCCTACTATTAATGAGAAATCATTTCTTTCTTCAGCAATGAAACTAATTACAATCAGCAGGCTCTATCTGATAGAAGACTGTCAAATGGAAGGGTGACACCATTCAAGAAGGGAAATTATTAGCCAGTCTGCAGGTATTCCTAGTCGTACAATAAGAAAATATCTGTAAATTTTTCAAGCTGACACTATAGGTGATGTAACTATCTTTGCTTTTAGCTCTGCTCCCTGTTGACATTTCCATCTTAAAGTGAAAATAATCATTGCCAGAGAACACTCAGAAGCAAGATTTTTGGTTTTCCATTCTTCTTCATGACTTATTGGCAATTAAATTACCCCACCAGTAAAACAAAATAAGTGCTGAAGTCAAAATCATACCTCGCAAGAAGTTGTTACATCATTGCAAATCCATCTTTTGGAAGGAATGCAGTCAAAATATCCACACCACCGACAATACTGGCTTATATTGATGCCCAGGAGTGCTACCACAAGAAATCCAACCAGTCTGCATACGGATAGCTCCTTCTAATATCAAAAAGACAAGAATAACAAACACAACAGTAGACCTTTTCTGGGTACAAAGAAAAAAGCTCACAGGATAGCAAAAATAAGAAGAGAAACACTCCTCAGCACAGGCCTGTCCAGCTTCTGCTTCAAGTCAAAGGAAGTTTTGAAACCCTTTTCATAAAGGCCTGATTTATTTTGAGCCACTTGCCTGAGCTGAGGGGTGAATAAAAGCACAAATCCAAGTAGAAATCCTGACACAAGACCTGCAATGTTTGAATAGTTGTCTATGTAAGGTAGCAAACCAAGCATGAAATTACATGCAAGGACAGCAAAAAGTATCAGCAAAGCTGCAACCTGTAATCAAGAGGAAGAGGAGCAATAAGCTAGTCAAAAGAGATGATAGGAAAGAGAGATAACTGGAGGACAAGAACAGTAATGACCTTCTTAGTGTAAATTTCCCAGTTTCTTAGAAGTGCAGAGAGTGTGGCCCCAACTAATCCAAGTTGAGCACCGGAGGAACTAACTACTGGGCTATCTCGAACAAAAAGTGCAGCCACCAAGGTGCCAAAAAAGGCAGAAATAATATAGATTATTCCAGTTCTTACTGTGCAACAAAAAAAATGAAAATCATTATTCATAATATGACATGCAACTTTCTGGCAGAACTTAAAAATGTGCAATTCTTACAGGGTCCAAACTCTTGCTCTAGGTAAATTCCTATGAAAATAACACCTATGAGGTTGATAATAAGGTGGATGAGCCCCGCGTGCAGCCATGGACATGAGAAAAGATGCCAAGTTTGATGTTCCAGCAACAATGTCTTGCGAAGAGCCCCCATTTTATCTAGCCTGCAGGAGCAGGAGAATTTCAGCAATGCATAAAAGCACACATGCTGTTGCATCTTCAGGGTATTAAAACAAATTCTACTCAAGAAGCACTCTGAGGAAATTAGCTAAAACTTGTCTGAAATAACTTCAATTTTACTTATTAGGTATAGCATTTTGATTGCATAGTAAAGATTCAACCATTTTCGTTGGTATTTGAAAAGCATCTTTGTTGATTTTTCTTGCCAGTAATGTTTTGTTTTCCACCAAACAGGTCCTAGTATCCAACTACAGTTAATCAATCAACCTTTCTGCGATGAAAGTTTCCTATATGTTGTAATAAATGTTAAACCCAAAGGAATTCACTTCAACAAAGAAGAAAATCCTCTGGACTTGGTATAACATTAAGGGAAGCAAAACTGCAAAAGACTACTTGAGACATTTATGTTCCTTTCAATGTCTCTTCAAAAACTTTGGCAAACAAAGGAAAAAAATCCCAATCAAAACAAAGTCATCAGGAAAAAGCTTATCCCTTATTAGTCTGAAACCCAAAAACCATCTCTTCCTTTTCCCGAGTCCAAGCAAAAGCAACCAGACGTCATAGTTATCAAATATCGAGAGAATAAAAATAATTGATGTTAAACTAGAAAACCCCCAAAAACCCTAATCAGCATATCACAAAAATCAATTGAGAACAAGATAAACCTGTTAGGATCAACACAGATCTAGCAAAGCCAACCCAGTCAGATCAATTATCAAGCAAAAAAAGAAAAAAAAAAAAAGAGAAAGCTAACGTGGAAGCAGAGGGACCGAGAAATGGGTTCTCAAAGAGTGGCTGAAACGACATCCTCCCGAGTGTTTTGAAGACGCAATCACCATGAGAGTTACTGGAGCAGTCGTTTGCAATTATGGAGGCCACGAACACTATGAGGTGGAAGATGACGAAGATGGAAATGAGCCATGTGTCGCTTCTTCGTCTACGAGAGCGGGATTTGAAGAAAGGGGTCTTGTGATTATCTTGAAGAGATTCGGTGAACTCCGAAGGGAATATGGACTCCGCCGAGTTTATTTCAATCTTCGTATCCAATTTTGTCGTTTCTTCCATTGTGGGGATTTCTCTGTTTTCTGCAAGAAATTGCAATTCTGTGCTTTTCTATGGGAGCAACAGAGACTTGCGCAAGCCCCAGTTTCTGGAATTGCTAGCTGTATCCGTTAGGACGGTTAGATTTGGCGGGAAAACGTTTTCAGAATCAAGTGTTTAATTCCGTCGGGTTCAATTTTCTTCGCTTTTTTCAAAATAAGATTTTAATATATATATATATATATATTTTTTTTTTTTTCAACTGAAAAACTTTTGAAGTTATAAAACATTAATGAAGTAAGCCTTCATTTAAATTTAAAAAAATTAAGTCATGATTATATTATATATATATATATATTTAATTTTCTAATAATAAAAGCATAATTATTTTGTTCTTATATTTAATTATTTTTTTTCTCAATAGTTCTATATACATACTTCATTTAATAATATATATTATTTATTTAAGTTACTGTATGATAATAAATTAGTACAAATCACTGTAGTGACCATCTGAAAAATAAACAAATAAATCACAATAATAAAGTTTAATATATATTACCAGCAAAAATTCCCATATGTTTAGAAAAAACTTTCACTATCATTATATCAAAATTAAAAATATTGTTATATGCAATCAAATCAAATCATATAATATGAAAAATGTACCTTGTTTTTAAGTTTGATAAATGGGGCTCTAAATTAAACTATCTTATTATTACGAAATTCATATTAATTGCTAGTTTTGTGGTCAGATTGATTATTATAGTACGTTTAAAGATTCAAACTTTAGCAATTTATTTAAATTATATTTTGTTAATTCTTATATTTAAAGAGATATAATAATTATAATTGATACAATATATAGTCATATTATATATTTGTCATTCCTCTATTTTTGTTTGAAGTGCACCCTAAGATCTAACCTATATAAAATTAATATAATGTGATTTTTTTCTATGTTACGGCTCATTAATTGAATGAGCTATTTTTTAATGTAAAATAAATTTTTATTAATAACTTAAACGGTATATTTTGTAAATAAAATTATATAATTTTAAAATACACCTAACCTATATAAGAAGTTACTAAAATCATACGAATCAATATAAATAATAGACAATGATATTATGTCACATCCAATTTAACTATTGATTTGAGCTATTTAAATGTTATTATATTTATTTAGATTGTGTTTGTAATGATTTTTATTTTTTATTTTAGTTATTTTTAAAGACAAAAAATAAAATGTGTTCGTGTTTGATAGTATTATTAAATTTTACATTTTTTTTTGTAAAATAAGAAATATTTCACACTGAATACAAAAAAAAATGCAAAATATAGTTTTAATGATTTTGGTTTGAAAAAGACATTTATATTAACATTTTTTTTTCATTGTAAAAGTCTTTTTTTTTTCTATTTCATCATAATTTTTTCTCTTTTCATCATAGTTTGTATAAATTTTTTCTTTATATTCTTTTTTTTTTATATTTTCAAATTGTATTTTTTGCTCTTTTGTTTTTATGCAAATCTAATTATAAAGTTTGTAATTGATGTTTATTTTTTTTAATTTTTAATTTTGTTTTTTTAATAAATTTATTTTCATTTTAATTATTGCCTATAATGTCCAATTAATATTATGATACATTATTATAACAAACTAATATAATTCTTTTTATAATAAGTGAATAAAATGACAAGAAAGTTTAGAAAAAGAAGTATAAAAAAATAAAATACTATATATCATATATGGTGATACAATTATTATAAGAGTTAATTCTCATACTTTTATTAAAAGTCTTTAATTAGTGAAGATGAATAAAATAATAAATAAATAGATAGTTTTAGTGAAAAGTATGAAGGCCCATATTAAAACAAAATAAAAAAGCAAGTAAAGGAATATATAATCGTAAAAATATAAGAAAAAACTTTAAAAAAAATAATAAAAGTCTTTATCATAATTGGAGAAAATTTAAGGGAAAAATAGAATTTTTATCATATTTGATTTATTTTTTATATTTATTATTGATGATTTTTTTGAGTTTTAAGTATGACAATTTTTAGTTATATTTAGAATATTTATTGTTGTGCATTATAAATTGTGTATTTGTGTATGTATAATTAAAAATAATGATATAGTTCTTAAAAATATAAAATAAAAATTAAAAATATTTTTTTTATTTTAAAAAATAAAAAATAAAAAATCTACAAGCTAAACTAATACGGCTTTAGTTCATGAAAGGTTAAATCTTAAAATTAAAATATAAAAAAGTTATAAATTGAAAATATTAGTCAAGAATTAATTTTTACAAAAAGCACATCAAATTGAACTTAATTACCTCGCATTCTTTTCACAAAATCATCAAGTAAAAAAGCTAAATTTTAATCTTTATACAACATTTAGTTTTTTTTTTATTTTAATTGGTTTGATTTTTGATATTCATATCATTTGTTCAATTTTTTTTTAGCTCTTTCAAAAGAATACGTGTTTACTGTAAAATTAACAAATTAGGATTTTAATTAAATTTGCTAGAGTGCTAGAGGAGTTGATTCTTTAACGGATTATACTATTAATTGACTCTAACAAATGATTGTGTTAATTATTAAAATGTAATTTGGTGACTAGAAGTGCGTGTTGTTTTTACTTAAATTTTAGATTCAAATCTCTCAGGTACTCCCCCTTCTCATATATATAATTTATCAAAAAAAAAAAAAACAAATGACTCTGTTAATTTTTCTAAAGGACCGAAAAAAAAATAAAATTTCAAGTTTCTTAAATGCAATTTGCTTGAAATCCACATAAACAAATGAAAACTACAATGTATTTATAAATTACCGACTGAAAAGCGTATAAACAGTACGCTGACTTTTTAAGGAATTGAAAATAGTGATTACTAAAATAATGAAAAGCTACTGAATGTACTGATCACTAGAACAATATGGAAATATAAATATGGACAAGGAATTGAATTGAAAGAGTGAGACTTTCATAGTTGAATTGATTTGTTGAATACTCAGGGTATTTTGAAGTTGTTTTTCTGTGTCCTCCTTGTCTCTTTTCTCGCCTTTTTATTCTTAGCAAGGATAACCAATTTTTCATTATTTTCTCTACTCTCCCATTTTCTAAATTTTTATGAGCCACTTTCTCCAACATCTCTATATTGTAGCCAACAACGTCCGTCTGTGCATTTTTACAGAAAAATGGTGAACTTCTTATGAATCATAAAAATAATTTATCTCAACTTCCTTTAGTCCAGGCCCATTTTTAATTTTAGGCCCAAACAACATGATATGTCAATGTGCCATTGTCAGCAAGAAACTTGCCTTTTTGCTATTTGTCTCATAATATGATCCGAATTTGGTGTCCATTAAAAAAAAAACTTATTAAGATTAAACTAGAAATATTATTTTTTATTTTATATTACAAAAATTAAAATATAGGTAAGTGTTACTTAACCCATTCCGTTAGTAAGAATTATTAACGTATAATAAACTCATAATAAATTTAATATAAACTAATAATAAATTATTTAAATTATATATTTTTATAAAAAATTATAAATTTTAATAAATTTATAAATATTTTAAAAAATATAATAAATTTATTTATTTTTATTTATTTGATATTTTTATAAAGATTCCGAGTTAAATAGGTAAAAGGACTCCAGTTTAGTAATGTGAATTTGAGACCGATGCTTGGTGCTTCATTCGAATTAAAAAATTTTTATCTACTTTGTCAATATGTTTGCGTCTCAGTTATCAAACCGAGTTAATTTTAGTTGTGAGTCGAAATTTTCAAATCAATTCCAACAATTTGAAAGTTGGAATTGGGCTTTCGTCCCAGCCACAACAGCCAACTAATTGAATTATTGTAAGGCTAAATGATTGGATAATGGACGTGGACTTTTGGGCGACGGCTGCTTTTGCAGTTTCACCCACCAAATTGGCGGCAATGCAACAATTAATTCTTTCTCATCAATGAACCACTAATTTGCCCAATGGCAAATTGGAATTGAAATTTTAGTTAACAAAATAAATACTTATTTATTATTATTCTATCCCATTATAAATAATTATTATTTTAAAATTTTTATATATAAATTAAAAAATTATATAATATTATAATTAATATAATTATTTTATTAAAATATTTCTTCCCTTAATTATTATTTATTTTATTATATATTAATTATATAAGAATGAATTTAAAATAAAAATAAAAATAATTTTTATTTTTATAAAATTATAATTATTTATAAATAAAATTTATCACTTTAAAAGTAATAATTATTTATAAATAAAAAAATAATATTAATATTAATTAAAGAAGTATTTTATTAAAATAATAATTATTTATAAACAAAAAAAACAATACTAATATTAATTAAAGAAGTATTTTATTTCTCTTAAATTAATAGTAGTATTTTTATTTTATAAAAATAAATAAATAAATATATATTTCTTATTTTATCATCTCTTTAGTACAAAATATATTTATTAAATATTTTTAATAAATAAAATTAAGTATGAATATAATTGAGGTGTTATGTATAAATAAAATTATTAATATATTAATTAATTTAAAAAAATAGTAATGTGCTATATTTTAATATAAATAAAAAATATTTCTATTAATTTATATAAATAAAATATTTTATTATAAATTGAAAATTTTAATTAATCATTTTTATATTTATTTTGCAATTAAAAATAAAAAAAAATATTTTGTATTGAAAAAGGAAAAAGATTAACTCATCACACATTTTAAGAATCCAAAACTCACCACGATACCGTTACTAAATGCTACTATTGTTGAGGTTGACATCAATAGAAACGAGTGGACTTTTTGGATTACGTTTGCTAATTAATTTCTTCACCATTCAATATAATTTTGATTTATATCTTGTATTTGTTCCATTTTATTTTTCACAATGGATATTAGTTATTGTAAATCAAAAATCAAAAAATCATTGGTAATTAATAAGTTTAATATTAGTTTAGCTATCGAATTTATTAGATTAGACTATTAATTTATTTTTTAATTTTATTAATTTATTGAGTGATTGATTTATATTTTATATTATAGTAAATTCATAAAGTTAAAAAAGTGTAATAAATTAATGTGAAAATTCGAATACAATTTTATTTCCACCTATATTCAAAGGCGGAACGAAGGGCATAGGTTCATTGCTCCTTCTTAGTTCTACTAATACATACATATATATATATATATATAATTTTTTAATTTTAATTATTATAAAAATTTGAAATTAATTTTAATTTATTATTTGATAATATTATTTACTATTATAATTATTTATAATTATTATTTAATTTAAAAATTTTAGTTTATTATTTTAATGATTAAGTTAATTATTTTAAAATTTAATTATGAATTAAAATTATGATTAAATTAATTATTTTAAAATTTAATTGTGATATGAATTAGAAATTAGAAATTCTGTTATTAGTTTAATTATTTTATAATTTAATTATAAATTAAATATATATTTTGTGATTAGATTAATTATTTTATAAAAAAATTTTATTATATAAATTTATTTAAAAAACTAGTTTAAATATATTTTTTAAAATATTTTAAAAAATATATAAATATTATTTTAAAAATATATATTATATAATTTTTTAGAATAATATTTAAATATTAAAATAAAAATAATAAAAATTTTAATATTTAATATAAAATAAAAATAAAAATAAATATTAATACTAACTATTTATATTAATTTTTTAATATAAAAATAAAATAAAATATAAATTTATTTATAATTTTTTATTTGATAATTTTATCTATTCCCATTCCGCCATTGACTATATCACGTATTATTATATTTTACCAATTGTATTTCAAGTTGAATAAAATTGCTGCAAAATTGATTAATTATTTAAGGTCTTTAAAATTTGGAATTGTTATTTTAAAAAATTAATTAAATTGAAAAACGAAGGATTTCTACTGACAAAAAAGGAATAAAAGAAAAAAACCGGCTTTCTCCAGTGGTATAAATTGAACTCCGATACCGCAACTCAATCCCACCTTCTATTGTTTTGATCGGTCAGTGGATAAGCAATCTCTCTGCATTTTCAGTTTCTCTGTAGCTTGTTTTTGATTAGGGTTTCTTCGGTTTTTTTTTTCTTTTGAATTTGACTGTATGTGAATTCAACAGTTTTTAGGGATTTGAAAATGGAACGAAGAAATGGACCAGTAACTGAGGCTTCTCTAGGAACAGCGGATGCAGAAATCAAATATTTTTTTGATTCAGCTCCTCCTCTAAGGGACAGTTATAGTATCAACAGGAAGTTGAAGGAATTCATTGAACTCAATTCTGCACCCTCAGGCAAGAGTCATGGAATTATATAAGATGATAATTTTGTTATGTGTGTATATGTTTTTGCATTGAAAGTTTTTTTTTTTGACATGTAAATGCAGGAAATGCAAATCCTAGAAGGGTTGCGTGTGTGACTTCTGGGGGTACCACAGTTCCCCTGGAACAGCGTTGTGTTCGTTATATTGATAATTTCAGCTCAGGCCATAGAGGAGCGACGTCCACCGAGTATCAATTTGGGAATTCTTGATCTGGTCTTTTTTTTTTTCCTGTTAAATGGATTGAATTGATTGAATGACTGTACTGCAGGTATTTCATCAAGGCTGGATATGCAGTTATATTTTTGTACAGGAGGTGGATTTTCTCTGTTTCTATATATTTTGTGTTTATTATTTCTTATATTGATACTTGATCCTCCATTTATAATAATGCCTATTATTGCCTCTGCAACTGGTATGCTCTTAAAAGAAAAAAGCATTAGAATAGTGCCAGCAATTTTGTGTGGCAATTCTTATTCTATTTTATACCTTAATCATCGCTTTCAAACTATTTAAAAATTAAAAAGTCTTTTTTAACAAAATATCAACTTTGATTCAATTACAAATTGAATAGCGAAGGAAATTGTGATTTGCGTATTTATTTATACTATCAGACTCCGGCTTGGGAACCTGCTGCTTCCTTGTGTCTTTACTGTAATAAAAAATTGGGTCTCTTTCGTGTATGTTGTATAAAATAAGATTATTATCGATTTTTTCCCATATTGACCCTAGATAATACCATTATTATCAGTACATTAGGACAATGATTTATTCTTAGATCGTTAACCATAGCTAGTCTCCATCTGATAAATTCTTTAATGTTACTGTAGATACTCTGTTTTTTACTCGAATAAAAAAATAAGTATAGGATTTGTTTGATATTAAGTTTAAATAGTCTTTTCTAACAGTCTTATGTTTTTTTTTTTTTTGGTAAATCATTGATTGATGTGTTCTGCAGAACAGAGTTTGTATTGAGGATAATTCTATGCCTTCTTATACAGGGGAACTTTCCAGCCATATTGCCGATCTCTTCCTGAGGATCCACTGCTTGAGTGTTTTGATTTCATTGATGACTCCAATGTCCAAGGTCTGCAGTTTCTATATGCAGCAAGCAGTATTGGATCTTCATTAGGAAATTTCTCTCTCTTTCTCTCTATATATAGAATTATATAGTTCCTGAGGAACTATATATATATATATATATATATATATATATTGGATCTTCATTTGGTCCAATATTCAAGGTCCTTACTGCATTACATACAGCTCAACATATATGATGTAGTTTTATGTGATAGCTTTTCTAGTGCTAAATAATATATGTTGCCAGGGGCGAAGCCAGACTTTTTAGTGAAGGGGGACAAAATAAAAATATCATATATTTTTTTAAAAATTTAAAAGGGACAATTAAATATTTTAAAAATTTTAATAGTATATATACATATATATATAAATTTTAAAATAGAAGGGGGCAGCTGCCCCCCTTCTAACTTGAATATCTTCGCCCCTGTATGTTGCCTTGTTTAGAAAATTTTTTCTCATTGTTGCTTGAGGAACTTAATCAGAGTTGTCTTCTTTGTGTATTTGTTGTGTGTATTGGGGGTTGTGAGGATATGACCAAGTTTCATGTAATATTTCAGTGCGGCAACCATATTCTGAAGCAGTGAAGAAAGCCATTAATGAGCATCATGCTGTATGGATTATTGAAACCTACTTATCATGTTTTATCATTTAGTTTTTCTATCTCTTGGTATACTGTGCAATGGTAGCTCAAGAACTGTGAGGCACTTCTTCTTTTGTTTCCATTGCAGGCTGTGACAGCAGGTCACCTACTAAAACTTCCCTTTACAACCATATTTGAATATCTTCAGGTTATTTTTAATCAACTTTTGAATTTGTTTCATAAATTTCACATGATATATGTTAATCTATTCTACATGATTTCATGTGTCCATGTTAGGGGTGTACATATTCTTTTGTGAGGAATGATGATATTCTGTGCCTGCATACAGTTCTGTTGCATTATTTACTTTCTATGGGTGAATTTCCTTTTTAGAAGGTCATAGTGTTAACTCTTAATTGTGAGGAAAGTCCCTTAAATGTGCTGTGAGGTGTTTTGTTATAGTTTGGGCTATGAGGGTCTTGGTCATAGCTTGTATTTTTCATGTCTAGAGCTGTATGAAAGTCTTAACCCCTTTTGAAATCAATGTGAATCTTTCTGGTGCAAACTGTACTTTGATTATTGTTCCTTCCTTGTTTGGAGCAATGTCACAATGATGATTTTAGAGCAGCTAGGCAGTCTCAAGAAGCAGGATTTTCTTGTTACTTTGCTAGTTGTTTGGAATTTAATTGATTTCAAAAGGAAAATTCTGAGGAGTTTTTTTTTTTCCTTTTTCCTATATATGTTTGTTTTTTGATGCATTAATTTTATTTGAACCTTTAGTATTTTAATGCCACATTTTAGCTGCATTCACTGCATCTGATTGTCCAGTTCAACCTGAAAATTGTGAGCTACTAATTTTCAACTGTCGTTGTCAGGGATTCACCATTTAAACTACTAATTAATTCTGCTATTTGTCTGTAATGTTTCAATTACATCAAAGCTTGTTTATCCCATTCTTTTTCAAAATTTTCTATCGTGCAGATCTTATGTACTCTCTATATTGAATAAACATATGGTATCATGCACAGATGTTACAAATGATTGCGCTATCAATGAGGAATCTTGGGCCACATACTATGTTTTATCTTGCAGCGGCTGTGTCTGACTTTTATGTTCCTTGGAAGGATATGGTAATACTTGAATATGTTGCAAAAATTTCTTACACTCTTTTGGTTGGTTCCCTTTGCATTTGGTCCTAGTTAGCTAAAGACAAGCATGAGATATTTCCCATTGCCTTATTGTTTATATCAATTGCAAAAGGTTTATGCTCTACTTAAATGAGTTAAACCTTTCTGATAAGATACCATGAGAATGATCATTAAAAGTTATATTCATAATTTGCAAGTGTTAATCATGTGGAATTTAAGAGGAAATAAAAAAATAGATATTTCCAAAAAAAATTAGGCCAGATATACTTCCATCTCAGATTGTGTGCAACATAACAGAGGGGTATTCATGTTTTTAATCAGTACTGATAATTGTGTGCAACATGACAGAAGGGTACTAATGTTTTTAATCAGTACTCGTAAACATTTTCTTGATTTATTTTTAACTTATCCAATGTTTGCCTCTTTATTGCTTGGTTGAGATTATACATGTTGGAGGAGCTAGGTAAATCTTGATTAGCCTGTTGAAATCTGTATTCTATGGTTTGGGAAAAGTCTCTGATATAAAGCATGGGTTAAAAATTGTCAATAAATTGTTATCAGGACCTTGGTGGTTAATTCATTTGGAAGATGAAATAGCTATTTTCTCAAAAGCTTTGTTGGTTTTAAATGGCTTGGTAATATTTACAGGCGGAGCACAAGATTCAATCAGCATCTGGTCCACTGGACATGCGACTTGTACAAGTGCCTAAAATGCTCTCAGTGTTGAGAAAAGAGTGGTCTCCTATGGCCTTTTGCATATCATTCAAGGTTAGATGTACTGTCTTATCCTTTAAAGTCTTTTTGGAGATTTCGAGAACTTTGACTTGATCATTCCCTTCAAAATGTTATATTAGAAGACTTGCTGCAGTCGGACCTACTCTCTTTCCAAAATATAAATGATATGAGAACTGCTCAGAGTTACAGCTGGATCATATGATCGAGTTTTATCCACCATTTGGTAGATTTTTCTTTGGAAGAAATCTAATTTCTGATTACTTCATTCATACTTATTCCAATTTAATTTAATAAATAGAAAGGGCAATGGAACACAATCTTAAAGAATATAATCTTTCTGTTGGAAATAGTAATCAAGAGTCATTTTTTGAAATTCCAACACTTCCATTATCCCAGTGTCTTAATGAAGCCTAGGACTTCTGTTCCTTTCACTGGGCAATGAAATATACCATAAACTACATTTTAGTGTTATATTTGCATTTCAGTGGAGGGTTATTGCTACTCACCTGAGTGCGTGTCTCTCTCTCCTCACCTTCGAAGGGTGAAGTTCTTAACTAGATAATTTGACCTTTTTTTTTTCTCTCTGTTGTTCAATTGGACTTCAACTTTGCGCTTATTTACCACTTTGCTCTGATTTTGTTCCCCTGCTTTACTCGAAACAGCTTGAGACAGATTCAAAGATACTCTTACAGAAGGCTGATATGGCACTTAAAAAGTACGACATGCATATGGTTGTTGCTAATGAACTCGCAACCCGTAAAGAGGAGGTCACAGTTGTCACAAGTGATGAAAAGATCCCAGTCAGCCGGGACAAGACTCAGTGTGGTTCTGATGTGGAAAAGCCCCTGATTGAACTTCTTGTGGAGAGGCATTCAGCTCATATCAAGGATTCTGATGCGTGATTTTGCAAGTTTAAAACCTAATATAGGTGACATATACAAAAAATATTCTGCCAACTTATTAATGAAATTGTATGAAATATTGTTGGCATTTTAAAGTTCTTGTTCCTTGCGAAAAAAACGTTGAACAGCAATGAATATAGCCATTGAATTCATACATATTTTGATTAACTTTCTGTTCTTCGCTTCTCATGTTTTCAGAATGCTAGTGTAAAATGGAACATACCTTTTTTTTAACCAAGGACATAACATGCATCACGCTGTACAAGGAATAATCATATTGTTGACATCTTGGATTATTATAATAATTATTTTATGATTGCCTAAATGGGCATTTTTTTTAATTGGGTGCATATTTTAATGAAATTCCTTGAAATAATATCAAAATGAATTATTTTACTTCTTCGCCCAATCCTCAAAACTCGTTGAAAAATATGATATTTTTTTCTAAGGAGATCGAGATAAATATAATAACTAATAAACATGAGAGAAAAAAGAAGAAATGAAAAGAGCATAAGATTAGGGGTTTTCTACTCGGCTAAAATAGTTTATTTAACATCTTGGTAAAAAATACTGGTTAAATACATCTAATTGAAAAAGAAAAATTTCCTAGTTAAAGCACTTGATTGCAAAAGAGAAAATTTAAGATAGAAAAATGACATAAAAAAATTCGGGCTCCAACAGTAATTATTCCTATACGGAATTGTAGTATCATATACATGGTACTAGGAAAGAAATGTCAATTCACGTTTTAGAACTCAAAATCAGAAACTCTCCCATTGATACATTGCTCAAACTTGTAAGGCTAAAAATTTTTGTGCTTGATAACAAGGCTGTCCAGTGGCTCCTAAATGGCAATTTTCATTCATTTCTTACATAAAAATTAATCAAGTATATATGTACAGTTCACCTTTCTATAAATAGAATATATATCGGTGTCCTGTGATGAATGTATTAGTGTAATTGAGAGTGGCAAATCAACATATATGCTTCATTCTTTACACAGAGTCATCGTCATCTGTGTCTAGCTCAAGGCCTTCTGCAGCCAGAAGCTGACTGATAGCCTTCTTCTCTTCTTCTGCTTTTTTTCGCATCAAGTCCCTTTTCTTCAATACAAGAGTATGCCGTCTGAGGATATTGTTAAAATACTCTGTGGATGCCTTTTTCTCTCTCGCCAGGATTTTTCTTTCTTCTTCAGTGTCAATCTAACATTCCAATAAAATACACAAAACTTCTAAGATGTACAAGTAAAGACAGGCAGCTATGTTACAATCCCTTTTTTTCAGCCAAACACGAAATAATGGAAATAAGCATGACTAGAGTTGTTAATAGCAGCTTTGATTATCAATAACAATGGTTTTGACAATGAAAAGCACCAAAAGACACTATTCATTTGGATAAATCTTGCCCCTAAAACCCTCCAGCACCCAGTTTTGAGGAACTACATTTTTATAATTTTTCTAATGATACTTCAGATTTCATACACCAGAAAAATATTTGTATTCTTAAACCATTAAACTGATTAACTACTTAATAATAATAATAATATGATGTATATTAAATACCCCTGTTTACTAAAGAGATTGACAAACTAGAATAAAGCAACATCTAGAATCTAGATTATAATAAAGAAGGTCCAGAGTAGTACACGACTTGAGAAATACTGGAAATACCTAAAATACCTTTGAACGAGAAAGACGACGTGCTCGGAGATTCATCTCACGCTGCTGTTGTTCAGCCCAAGCCGCAACGGCCATATCACCCCGCTGATCGAAAGCTTTTCGCTTTTTCATTAGCCACTCCATCCATGCTTGTGATGCCTGGAAGAATAAACATGGAAATTCTGGTACTCCAGGGGGAAGAAAAAGAAAAGTAAACAAACACTTTACATACACCAGCTATAATCTCAAACACTCCCCCTACCTCCCCGCTCTATACAATTATATTTCCTTTCTGTGTGTCATGTGCACAAGTGCTGGGGAATAGTGTGTGGGGAATGGAAGCTTCATTAGATGAAGAATAAGGAAGAAAATGCATCTCTTTTAATCTAAATGAAAAACAGAATTCACATGTCACACCAATGTAAAAGTTAAAACCCATTGTAATAGACCTGCTTTCACATGGTTGCAAAATATCAAGTAAGAAAAAGAATAATAAGATCTTTGCATGAATATTCTAAAACTGGGGAACGTGGAGGTCTAACGGTCAGATTAGACCATATTATAAGAAATGAGATTACCATATGAATTTCAAAAAACTATTCTCTCGCTTTTCATGATATTCATGTTAATTTCTCCATTTTATCTCTGCTTTAAAGTATTTGAAGTGATTAATCCCAAGTTCTTATCAATCATAATAGTTTAGTTTTGCACCAAGCGTTTTACAGGCCATGTGTGTGTGTTGGGGTGTTGGGGAAGGACGTTGAGAAAAGCAACTGTAATCCACAGGGATGCCCTTCCACAATTAGGCTCTGTTATTCTTTGTCTTACCTTCAGTGGATTGACCCTGTAATCCACATCATACTGTCTCCGTTTATCTACATCCATGAGCAACTCATATGCAGCTTGAATCTTGATGAATCTAGCTTCAGCTGTTTCCCCTTCTTCGAGTGTACCTCGACCATCATACACTTTTACATTGAAAAAAGAATATATGGATGAGTTCAAAGTCCTTAGACAGATGGTAGCCAGGCACAAGAGATAAAAGGAATTACATTGCAGAAATTACCCTACTGCTCAATAGAAATCAAAGGAATCCAAAAATAACTTGAAAGGACCAAATGATGCTCAAGAAGAAGCAACCTGAGATGCAAGACCATAGAAGATCATGCTTACTTAGATTACCATTCAATAATGGCAGTACTTACAAGCTTCAATTGAAATAAAACATATATTAAATGAATCTTAAAAGCTCAAAAAGACAGAACCCATTCTCCAGAAAAATTGAATGTGGTTCATTTATACACCATAACTGGATGGCTCCACATATACACCCGTCAAGATGCCTCTTGGATTGTTTAGTTTGATCAAGCACCTTGTTCATCCAATCATATTCGAAATATTAGAAGATTAAAAAAAAGCTGAAACAAGGCAGTAAGATTATATGATCCAAACCTATTATTAACATTTTTCAATCACTATCAAGGCCGAAGTTATTGCACCTCTTCTATCTTTACAAACACTTCTAACATAGAATAGTTTCAGAATTCTCTTATAGCCAATCCTTTTCAAAGATCACTTTTTGTTTGCTAAAGATTATTGAATAGAGAGGAAACGTATAAGAGAATTTGCAGAACACGTAAAATCATAAAACTGAAATCCGTATAATCATAATACCGTTAGCCATACATAATCTTCTTCTGGCTATATACTAAAAGGGGATGTGAAATAGTGTCTAGAAGTCATTTCAAACCAGGATTTTGACGAGTCTCCATGACAATCTTTGTGATAGTAATACAATGCAGACAATATTCACAAGTGCAATCTGAAAATAATTGGATAAAGATAAAGAAACCAACCATCTGGATGATAAAATTTGGCCAATCGTCTGTAAGCAATCTTAATTTCCTCATCATCCGCATCTCTTTCCAGCTCTGCATTTGAACATAAAATTACACACAGAATTGTACTTTCCCCCAGACTCCGACAAATACAACCACTAAGCTTAAAATAACTTATTACATGAAAAATTGACATTAGCACCGCCGATTTCCTCCATTTTCTAAGCAACCAAACACCATAAACAATAGCAAAAAAAAAAAAAAGAGACAATAGATTACCCAGAGTTTCATACGGAGATTTGGGATCGGACCAATTGGAAGCCCTAACAACAGTTCTTCTCTGATGAAGGCGAAACCAAGGTTCATTCCCATGAAGCCAAGGAGTGAAAAGAGACAGCGACGATAACCGAGGCTTAGAATCAGGGTTACGGAATGAAACCCTAATAAATCTGGAACGAGCTTGTTTTCTGCAACACAGGAACGACGTAAACACAGTGTGCGGCCTACAAAATGTTCTCAAATTGCTCATATTTTTTGTTCAAATTCTTTTTCTTTCCCCCTCAAAAAATCTAAAAAGGCTTGTACTTTGAAGCTCCAATGGCAATCTTACGGTTTTTTTTTTGTTTTAATTTTTTTCAGAGATTGATAGATTGATTGAATGTTGAAGACGTGAAGCAAGTGAACATTGAAGGTATTTTGAAAACGAACCACTTGAATGGAATCTCACTGAATCTTTTTTTTTTAAATTTATCATTTTACCAGGAATTTGAGGACGGCTGGGCAGCTGACACTTTGCCGTTGGAACCGTAAATTAACCCATTTTAATTTTTTACCCGCCATTTATCTAACTATAATAATTAAATATTTTAAATGAATTTTGACAATATAGTTTTATAATCAGGGATGACAACGAAACCAGTATATTCAATTTATTTTAATTTATTTATATTGAGTACAACTAATTTATAAATTAATTTAATTTTATATAAATAGTATTTTTATTATCTATAATAAATTTAGGCCAAATTTAAAAATAAACTATTAGATATCCGTTATTCTAACTCTATTATATATTAATTATATTTTATTAAAATTTTAATTATATATTTATTATATTTTATTTTAATTATAAAATTATATAGTATGAAATTATTTTTAATAAAATTATATTAATATTAAAATTTTATTAATAATTATTCAATTAAAAAATTATAATTTTAAATTTTAAATTTTTATATTTAAACAAATAATTAAATGGATTCAAGTAGTTAAAAGATAGTATTAAATGAGTTTGAGGCGTACTTGAGTATAGCTATAATTGTATTTAAACAAGTTATGATAGTTTAAAAATTAAATAGATTTATGTTTGAGTAGGCAATTTTTACTTTTAAATTTTTTTATCATATCATTTTCTTAATAATTTTTAGTAATATTTTTAAAATCGGACAGAATATTAAACAAGATTGATTATTGGTTCATGATTTAATTAGTTCAACCGACTTGACTATGATTAAATAATATAATAATATTATAAATTTTTTATTTATGGATATTAATAAATAAAAATAAAAATCATAAAAATTTTAAAATTAAAAATTAAAAATAATAAAGATATACTTTATCAATTAAAAAATATGACATATTAAATTTAATATATATATAAAATAAATCTAATTTTTTTTTTTCTAATTTTTTTTCAAAAAAATAAATAAAAACCATAAAACTGGTTTGGTCCTGTTCAAATCAATTCAGTCTGATTGACTAATTTTGATTGGTTTCTTAAAATTCAGCTTTTTCAGTATTTTTAAACAGAATTAACCTCTAGTTAGCAGTTTAACAAGTTCGCCCAATCAGTTCGGTTTTAAAAACACTAATTTTTATAGTGAGCTAATCTTGCTAAGAATAACTCAATTTTTATGATCCAAAAATTATTATATAGTAAAAAATTAAAATTGCAAATAATTCAACCATAAAATAAATGTTCTTAGTTACCAAGTATTTTTTTATATCTTTTTATTTGTATAATATATACTTTCTTTATTTCACTTTAAGTGATGTATAAGAGCGAAAACCACAAATTAAGATAATGATTAATGACCGTAGATATTATAAAATGTTCATAGTAAACTGCCTAATTATACTTTTTTTTTTAAAATTCTCTCCTCATTAAAGTATATTTAGATGGGGTGAGCAGAAGGTTTATTAAAGGAGGGGAAGGGAAAGATAAAAATAAGAAAGAAAGAGGAACAAAAGTCAAATATTTAATCTTCTTTTAGAAGAGTGTAAATAAGTATTCATTAAAGAAAAGGTAAGAAATATTAAAATTACAAAAATATAAATCATGTCATAAAATAAAAATCTAAATTAAAATGATAAAAAGTCAAATTATTATTTCTTATAATTAATGACTAATTATTTCTTATATTCCAACTTAGGATATAAGAAATTTTTATTATTTGAAGGATAAGACCTAAACATCTTTACCCTTTATTTAATTCACACACTTCTTCTCCAACAATAGTAAAAATCTGTTTTTTACTTTTATACCCTTCATCCTCCTTTCTTACCCCAAATTCAAACATAGTATAAGAATAGAAAAAATGAATAAATAAGAGTAAATTTAAAAATTTTTAATTAATGTTACTGTAAATTTATAAAAATAACACTTAAAAGTAAAATAAAAATTTATTTTTAAAACGACATTTAGAGTAAAATAGAGTGAGTAATTAATTAATAGATTTAATGTAAATTGAAAATATTAAATTGTTATTATGAATTTCTGATTGTTTCAGTATTATTTTTATATTAATTGAATTGAAGTTTAAAACTTGTAAAATTTTTATTGACATAAAATGTATAAAATTTTTGTTTTCTTATCAAAGCATGCAGAAGTGCATGTAAATATGTATAGTATATACAGTATGGCATGTATTGAACATCGACTAAATTTGCACTTTTGCTTACACACACATAATTTGGGTTCATATTTACATCTTTTAGACTTTAAGAAGCTGCTATGGAAAAACATATAAAGAGAAGTTCATATATAAATTGTATGTATAAATATAGCAAAATCCACGAGAGTCCATTCTTTAGAAGCCTGAGGCATGAATGCTAGTGGTAAATCAACCTACATATTTATAATGTTTCTCTGGTTCCTATGTTGTAGACTAGGCATGTGCAGCTTCCCGAGGACGGGCAGCCCATAGTGAACTTAAAGCTCGAAGGCGATGAAAATATTCTCCAAGGGCAAGTAAGCCTCGAGCTGCTTGCCGGGTTGTAAGGATCTTAGACATTTGTTGCAAAGTTTGTTGGCGAAGATGATCTGCCTGTTTCAAGAAAGGGCAATGCATGATCAAATTGATAAAGAAACCAAGTCAAAAGTTGTAAAATAATAATGCATAATCAACACTACCATTCAGCATTTAGACGGAAAATATTCAGAAAGAATATGCATTTGCATAGCATTTGACTGAAAAAAAACTCCAATCTCCATTTAAATTATACAGATGTTTTTCAGCAATAATCATGATCTTGTTTTGATGAATGAATTGTGTTTTGTCCATGCCACTCAAAAGAAAATAAAAAAAGCCAAACCATAAAAGAAAGGAACTCAAAAAGAATGGAAAAGCTCAGAGAAATCAAGGTCACAGCAAGCTTGAGGTTAATAGCCAATAACTGGCAAGTACCTGGTTCACAAAGCCCTCCAGTGCTTCTAACTTATCCATTGCAGCACCCATCTGAGCTCTGAAACTTCCACCACTTGATATATCTGCTGCTATGCTCTGGGACAGGGTTTGCTGGAGTTTGTCAATTCCTTGTGAAAGAGCATCTTCAGCTTGCTGAGAAGAATGCCGAAGGTTACAGACATCCACAACTTGCTGATCAGTCAAGGGCTCAAGTTGCGACATGAGAATCTGTACAATAAAAATGACACATTACAGAATGCAAATCATGATGTAAGATCTTATGCATGTTCTATTCAGTCATAGGCTTAAATTTCATGAGGAAACAGCTCGCTATGACATCATCAAACAAAGATAGAATGAACTCATAGCATCTGAAAGTGTAGCCAATCTAATGTATCTTCAAGGGTGATGGTGAAATACTAAAAAAGATGAATGATCAATTAGCAATAATTCTCAAGTGGCATTGAAGTGAAGCCACTTTTTCTCATGTTTTGGTGTTGTAAAGATAAATCTTAAGAGGTACCTTCAACTTCCAAAAAGTCCAGAAAACATTTACCATTCAGGCATCTATCATGTAACATAAAAGGTGAAAATTTTCAGTTTCCAGTATGTCAAGGACTTATGGGTATATATTACCAATGGATCCTCATATATGTGGAGATTCCTGAGCTAATAAAAATGTTTTTAACATAATATGATTCCAGACATATATGCATACCATTTTATACCACAGATGAAGATGAATTGAATCCCTTAAGAGTGAAATACATGACAAAATGACATATTGTTCTGTTCATAAGCTACCCAATACATATCATGTGAAATATGAGCACTATGTCACAACTCCCACATGGGCTATCCTCAAACAAAAACCTAAACAGAACAAAGCCTTACATTAAGAATCTCTGATGGACGGAATCCCCCTATCCATTGAAAAAAGTGCTCCACTGATGTTCTCCACTTGCCAGAGATCAGATAGAAAACGTCAGCCTTTGCAGCGTCTGCTTTCATGCGGAAAAGGTTATTATAGTGATTCAATCCATTCTCTACAAGTATCCGAAGCTCTATATCGGTGATATGAGCTTGAAATGCATTCCGAAGTTCAGAAATATGCTTATGTTGCTCTTCAACCCAGTGTACATATTCTATTTCAAATGTAGCGATTCCTGCAAATCAAAATCAAGTACCAAGAGAATGCAAGATGTTTATGCATGAAAACCAAACATAACATCAAAAAGAGTCAGTTTTAGTTTCCAGCACTCTTAGTTTTAGATAAATAGCTAACAAAGCATTCTATTATACCAGCTTTTCTAGAGGAGATCTACACGCCTACAAATATAAATATTTCTCAAGAACGATTATTTCAGATATAATAAATTTGCTAAATTCCGCCTATACATGAGTTTCTTGTGTATAGTCAGTCCTAAGCCCGGGTAAAGGATGAGGGTTGCGGTAGGTGGCAGCCAGCGTAAAACTTTTATCACATCTCATGATATGGATTCTAATAATAATATTATTGGGGCTTTCCCTACTTGTGACGTGCTACATCAGAGCTTGGGTGTATTAAAGAATAAGCAAGGGTGTAGAGCGTTCCCCAAATGCGACGCATCATGTCGGCGCCCGGATGTGGCGCATAATAAACAAGGATTCTCACATCATAGACGGGTGTGGGTAAAAAAGTTAGTCCAAAATACGAGTAATACGAGATACATGTTCAGATAATGGTAAAAGATTCTATAGGAAGAAGCATAAGAAAGAACAAGTAGGGAGTAAGATCAGAATAGGAACTTGGAATATTGAATCTCTTACAGATAAACTGAGAGAACTTGTTAATACTATGGATAGAACAAAAATTAGTATTGCTTGTATTCAAGAGACTAAGGGCCTGTTTGGTTTAGCTGTTCATAGCAGCTGGTAGCTGATAGCGGTTGCTGATAGCTGATAGCTGGTGGCGGATAGCTGGTAGCTGATTCGGGTTAGTGTTTGGTAAAAATACAATAGCTGTTGCAGTTTGAATGTAAAATTACCAATATGCATATCATTATCTAATAAATATTAATTTTTATTTTATTTTAATAGGGTTAATATAGTCTTAATATGAATCAGCTATCAGCTGATATGAAAAAGCTCCGAGTAGGAGCTTATTGAAACAGCAGCTGTTTGGGGTTCCTAACAGCTATCAGCTGCTGTTTTAAAATTTTACCAAACAGCTGCTGTTTGGGGTTCAAACCTCTATCAGCTGCATCAAACAGCTAAACCAAACACCCCCTAAATAAGTTGGAGTAAAAAGTAAAACAGTTGAGAATGCTAGATATAAAGTGCGGTATACATGTACAGATAGAAGTAAAAACGGAGTATGCATAATTTTGGATCGGAATCTAAAGGAGATGGTTGTAGCGGTGAAAAGATTAAGCGATAGGATTATTTCAATTAAACTTATGCTCCAGAATGAGACCATCAACATAGTTAGTGCATATGTCCCTCAAGTTGGATTGGATAGGGAGAGCAAACAAAAATTTTGAGATGATATAGATGAACTTATACGAGAGATTCCAAATGATGAAAACATTTTTATAGGAGGAGACTTAAATGGACATGTAGGAAAAGACATAGTAGGTTTTGAGGAGGTATATAGAGGGTATGATTTTGGAATTAGAAATGAAGAAGGTAAGAGTATCATTGATTTTGCTTTAGCCTATGGTTTGATTCTGGCAAATACATATTTTATAAAAAAGAAATCCCATCTAGTGACCTTTAAAAGTGGGCAAAATAGAAGTCAAATTGACTTTATATTCACAAGAAAAGCCAATCGAACTCGATGCAAGGATTGTAAGGTTATTCCAGGTGAGTCTTTGACCACTCAGCATAGATTAGTGGTTTTGGATGTCAAGTTTAAGAGGTTGACTAGTAGGCCAATGAGGAACAATATTCCTAAAATTAGGTGGTGGACTTTAAAAGGTAAAAAACAATTGCTGTTCAAAGATGACTTGGTCAAAGCTGGAGGGTGGGAGGAAGATGTGAATATGTCATCAAATGATATGTGGATAGGCATGTCTACAACAATTAAAGGAGCAGGTAGAAAAATTCTTGGAGAATCTAAAGGGTATGAACATCCCTCGAAGGAGTCTTAGTGATGGAATGAGGAAGTGCAAAAAGCGGTAAGAAGTAAAAGGGAATGATATAAGAGTTTGCCTAAATGTAATAACAATGATGCTTTTGAGTGGTGCAAACAAGCGAAAAAAGATGCTAAAAAGGCAGTTAGTCAAGCAAAAGCACAATCTTTAGAGGTTTATAAGAGAAACTTTGAACAAAGAAAGGAAAAAAACTATCTATAAATTGGCTAAGATAAGGAAAAAAAAATGCCGTGATTTAAACCAAGTTAATTGCATTAAATGTAAAGAGACTAAGATTCTGATTCAAGAAGAGGATATTAAGAAATGGTGGAGATGCTATTTTGAGGAACTTCTTAATAGTAACAATAATGGTAACACTGAGGATTTAGACATTAAGCCGGAGAAAAATATGAAATATATTAGACGGATTAGGTTTTCGGAAGTTAAGGAAACTTTGAAGAAGATAAAAGTTGGTAAAGCCTGTGAACCAGATGAGATACCTATTGAGATTTGAAAATGTTTGTGAGATACATGAGTTGCATAGTTAACATATTTGTTCAATAAGATCTTAAGTATAAAGAAAATGCCTAATGAATAGAGACAGTAATTTGATACCTATTTTTAAGAATAAAAAAGACATTCAGAATTGCTCAATTATAGAGGTATAAAGCTTATGAGCCACACTATGAAATTATGGGAGAGTTGTGAAACACCGTTGCGGTTAGATACTTTTATCTCCCCAAATAAGTTTGGCTTTATGCCTGGTCGATTAACTATGGAAGCTATTTTTTTTTATAAGAGATTTGATGAAAATATATAGAGAGATGAAGGACTTACATATAGTTTTTATTGACTTGGAAAAGGCATATGATAGAGTCCCTAGAAAAGTTTTATGATAGGTCCTAAAGCGTAGGAAAACATCTATACGATATATCCAAGTCTTGAAGGATGTGTATGAGGGAGCTATCACCATTGTCCGCACTGTGGGAGGGGATACTAAGAATTTTTCTTTTTCTATTGGATTACACCAAGGTTCAACTTTGAGCCCTTATCTTTTCGTTTTGGTCATGGATGAGCTAACAAGGCATAAATATGATGACATCCCTTGGTGTATGATGTTTGCAGATGATATTGTATTAATAGATGAGACTCAAATAAGGATAAGTCAAAAGTTAAAGTTATGGAGAAACACTTTGGAATCTAAGGGTTTTAAGCTAAGTAAGACTAAAACTGAGTATATGCATGGTAGATTTAATAGCGAGAATAGAGAAAGAGGCGAAATTATTTTAAACGGAATAACAGTATCTCATAGTACTCATTTTAAATATCTTGGCTCTATTCTTCAAGAAGATGAGAGTTGTGAAGAAGATGTAAGTCATAAGATTAAAGCTGATTGGATGAAGTGGAGGGGTGCTACATGAGTTTTATGTGATCAAAAAATGTCAATTAAATTAAAAGGAAAGTTTTACCACACTGCAATACAATCTGCGATGATATATGGTAATGAGTACTGGGCAGTAAAAGGACAACACATGAGTAAAATGCATATTGAGAAAATGAGAATGATAAAATGGATGTGTGATCATACTAGGATGGATAGAATCCGCAATGAGTGCATTAGAGAAAATGTGGGGGTATCATCTATTGAGGATAAGATAAGAGAACATATATTGAAATGATTTGACCATGTGAAACGAAGACCTAGCGATGCGCCGGATCGAAAAACCGAATAAGTTAGAGTAGATATAGCTAAAAGAGAGCAGATGTAGGTCTAAACTGACTTGGTCAAAGGTGGTCCAAAATGATCTTACAATGTTACATCTATCAGAAGAGGTAATCCTAAATCGTACTTAATGGAAAAGAAGAATCCATATAGCTGATCTCAATTGACTTGAGATTAAGGCTTTGTTGAGTTGAGTTGAGTTGTAGAATAAATTTGCTAAAACTAAAAAAAAATTAAGTGCAAGGAGGAAGACCAAAATAAATACAATCGGGAATATTATTGAATAAAATGCTCAAAATGGAGTATAAACATTCCAGAAAGTACCACCTAGGTAACATGCAGCTCTAAACTCTGCTCTAAAAACAAATGCATTGAATAACAAAAAGGAGAGCCAATCAACAAAACATGAAGACGCCACTTTCAGCACATGAGATTTTGGACCTGAATTTACGGTTCCAGGCAATAAATGACTAGCATCTGGTACATTGCCTATGTACAAACCCTGCAGTAAGACATTCACTGACGTGTTAGATAGGTCGCATGTATTAATGACAAAACAGAAATGCATGGTGATGAAAGATGAAACAAAGGAAATTGAGAGAGAGAGAGAGAGAGAGAGAGAGAGAGAATTTTTGTTATCTCACCTGTTGCCTAGCTCTATCCAGTTCCTGCTCCAACTGCATCAGCTTCAAACGGCTAGACTCTAATTGCTGAACATATGCCTAAGAAAACAACATAGAAATATAAACTTTCTATGTCGTAAAGTAAAAAATGCCTTCCATCAGCAGGTTCTTGCTCTTCATCATTTTCTGCTCAATTTTATTTTTCAAATTGTTTTTTAATCCCCATATTTTATCACACACCCGATATGGGAATGAATTAATTTTACCTTTTTTCGCAGGCGACTTTTACGAGCAGCTTCACGATTTTGTGCCAAACGTCTCTGCACCTGAGCATAGTTAATATGCAGTCAGATGACTAACATTAAAAGTTTTGATGCTATTTTTTACCCTTTTATTTTCTTTTATAACCTTTTTGCACGAAGGAAAAGGACTATTTAATTGAAACAGGCAGCCCACAGGGAAAAGGAGAAGGAATATGACACAGGATTTAACAGAGTTTGCTTCGTAATAGAAAAAAATCAACAAAATTCTTATCCAACATCTTTAGTTACAACCAATATTTGACAGGAACAATATACTCCCATTTGTTTAATTTATATCCTTCTGAACAAATATGACGTAAATAAAAGGACTATAGAAGGTGGAAAAATTTCAAGGATGAAAACCTTAACATGCAACAAGCATGTCCACTACAGACATTAGTAAATATCAAAGAGAACAAGGCCATAATATGAAATTAATCTCCTGAAATTATAAAACAACCATATTTAAAATTAGAACCTTCATGAATCATAAATTTATTTTTTTCCTTTTACCAGAGATAATGTTCAGAAGTAAGATCATCCAGTGTCTTATAAGAGGGAGATTTGCAGCCAAAAGGTTTTACAGCAAAAAGTTCCATCTAAAAAGAGATTTGACAAGCCAAAATAGAGCGAGAAACAATCTTTTTATTCAGTTTCCTTGTGACAATATTCAGTTCACATACCAGATGTTTCTTCCTTGTGAAATTAAAATACCAATCCATTAAAAAATGCAACAATGATAGTTCAAAAATCTTTTAATCAATAGAGACAGTTGCATTCTCATAACCTTATCAGCTGGTCTGCTTGAATCTTGATCGCTTCTGGAAGGTTCCATTGATTCCTGAGAAGGATATTCCCTCTAGAGGAAGTGAATCAGAGGTCAGGTTTGCCTAGCAACCGGATAAAAATAACCTTTACATCCATTAATAGAGAAAGTAAACATCAGTACCTTGTTGTTTAGCCCAGCATCAACCTGTACAGGTGTAGATGAATCGATATTTAGGCTGCCATCATCTCTGAAGGTGTCACCCCATGAACTAATCTGGTGGAATGGCTCATAAATACCCATTCCTCTCAAGCCAGAAAGTTGAGTAAATGAAGAGCTCATACTCTAAATCAATCAGGACAAAGAAAATAGTGAAAAATCAATATGTTCTACATCATCATAAAAATGTAAAATGAAATTATGTAAAACTTCCAAAATAAACAAACATTGTTCTAAGCAGTGAAGTAACAAGGAACAGCCAAGGAGGAGGAAAAAAGGGAGCTAAAATAAATTGCAATTGAATATCACAAGTGACTAGCCTTTTCCATTTAATAAATACCTAAATACTAAACAGGCAAACAATCAGGACTATTTTGTGCTATTCAAGACAGAAAAATAAAACTAAAAATTTTAACTTTTGATCATTCCAGATTAAGTATACCAACAATGCCAAGAGATCAAGCGCTTGAAAAAGGTGATTATATCATTCTTGCACAATTTTCTTACCTAAATCCACCTCCGTGAACTTTAAAGAAATGTAACCATCAAATCAACAAATCCCCCAGATATATGAAATTTCAGATTTCTCACAGCTTTAGCAAAAGAGAGACTGGGAAAAGAAGTAAAAGAAAAAAATTTATGGGGAAGCAAAGCTGTTTTCAAGGGGATCATGTGGCATCATAGTTACTTTTCTATAGTTAGTAGGAATAGAGGATATAGCAGTTGTTATCTGTAACTCTCTCATTGCGACTTTGTCATTAGAAATCTTGCTATCATATAGCACTTCCTATAGATTGGTAGTGAATGAAGGCTGCCTGATGAGATAATTTTGTTTCTCATGTCTGCCTTAACTCAAATCCTTGAATCCAACCTTGAAGTAATACAATATTGACATATTTTTGAGACTAGAATCAATATGAATAATCCACCAACTAAATCAGCAAGGAAATGACTGTGATAGTGCGATAATCTAAATTTATCTTTTTGAAACTACAACAGCCTCAACATATGAAATAAAAGTAAGATCTAAACTAATGATTTACAGTCTTCTGCTCATGGAAGAGCAACTGTTGAGCTACAGTTAGCTCCAATTTCTAATTAAAGCAAGTATTATTGGATTAGCTTGATAACAAAATCCTTCTGGATAGTCAAAATAACAACACCTGCACTTAGCATGGGTTTAATAATTTCAAGCTTAGATGTTTTTCAGAGTATTACCACAGATGGCTGGCAACAGACTTCAAGATATTATTTTCCCCCACACTCCACAATTCTAATAAAACTAATTTAAAGAATTGCAGATGGTGAAGCACAAATTCCATGGTGGTCAAATAGAAGCATTCTGAATTCATTAGTCTTCATGAAACCAAGCAAACAAGTTGCTGATTAAACATGAAAAATAAATTAACTCATTCTACCCTCGTTAGAGTACTATCCATTCAGCAAGTCCACTACAAATTGACACTGAAATGGAAGATGAGAACCAAGAAATTTGGAACCTACTTCTTTTTAACTAACACAAAACCAAGAAACCCTCTCCATCCCAACAATCTAAAACTTCCACTTCCAATCAGTCAAAACAAAAGTAGAAAAATAAAACTCAATCCAATAATAAGACAAGAACGAGTAAGCAGAGTCTTTACTCACCTCTTACAATAACATACTTCAGTGGATACTTTACCAAAATGGAGCCAAAATCTCACATGTTTCACTCTCCTAATTGGCAAGGATCACCAAAAACAACTGTTTCACCAAAAAAGAAACCAAGTTTGGTTCTTGATTAGCAACAAACAAAACCCAAAGGGGCTTTTGGAACACCGATAGGCATTAAATGAAAGAAAAAAGGTTAAGTACTCAAATCTCTCAAGTAGTTGTAGAGCAAGAAACCCCAATTTAACACACAGGCTGAGTGTTTAATACTAGTTGGTTTCAAGAATCATCAGTAACACCACCCAGAGAAAGCAAACAAAAACCAAAAGCGACACCCAAAGTCACAAAAGAAAACAGAATCAAAATAATCAAACAATGACTAGAAAAGAATGCCTTTTTTTTGGAATGCTACAGTCAACCCCTTAACGTCGTTGTTAGTAAAATAAGGCATAAAATGCGCACCTTGTCACTTTAACCTACGCATCCATGCCTAATACACCATTGTGTCATCTCAAAAACAAAAAAAAAGCCCTGAGCGAGGTTTGTATGATGTCATATACGGCGAAGAGAATTGCCGCCGGCTACAAAGCACGTGCCCTGTGGGGTCTGGTCGCTGGTGGACGATCAAGTTGCGTGGCTACTGGCTATGCGGCTATGGCTGTAATTAATTTGGATTCTCTTATATGCTTGTATATATTTATTTATATATTACGGGAACAGGAGGAGAAGCTGAGTAGGACGAGAATGTGGGGACAGAGTAATATGTATCGACACGTAAGAGATTGTGTCAGAATGGAGCCCAGCAAGTCTAACATGCCTCCCACGTGTTTCCATTTTTGCAAAACACATGTTTCCGCCTTTTTTTTAAATATATATTTTATTGGAAAGTAAGACATACTTTAACAGTCACTGGGAAATTGATTTTGTTAGATTTTCCCTCTCCGTTCGGGTGAAATTAATCCATCCCCTCTAAGAAATTCACTAATACACAATTATTATTTTTCATTATCAATTTATCACTTAGTATTTTTTGAAATCTTTGCTTTGCTATCATTATCGCATTTGTTAATATACCACGACACATGAACAAAAGAATGGTAACGAAAATGAAATGAAGATTTTAGAAATCACAACGTCATAAATTGATAATAAAAAAATGATGAGATACATAAATAAATTTCTAGGGGTGAGTGAAATTAACCCTTCTCTTCTTATATATATAATTACATAGATATTTCCCTCTCCATTTTAATATATATGCAGCTTGGTAGAGAAAAATATATTTTTATACTTTTTAACTAAAATATTTTACACATAATACATAAATTTAACTTTTCTAAATTTTAAAAATTTTATTTATTACACGTATATTTTATTATAATTTACGTATAAATATTTCATCACAATCAAAAACTTACAAAATTTTTATTATTCTCTACTATTAAATTAGACACTTTTTTTTTACATTTGTACTTCGGTACTTCAAAATCTTAAGTATGGTAATCTCACTAGATGTGTTATTTAAATTTCACTCCTAAAATATCCAAATGCGACTTATTTTTAATTGAATCTAGTAATAAATTAATCTAAATTTGAGTATTATAATACTCAATTCAAATGTTTCGCAAATTTAAATATTGGTCGTTTATATAATTTTAAATACAATTCATATTGTAAATAATAATTGATTAGTTCAGTTTCATTTTAAACTCATTCAAATTTTATTTTAACATTAATAAATAAATTAATTTATTTTTCTAAAAATAATCCAGTATAATTAATTGGATTCAGATGTGTCAAATATCCATTCAACACCGTAAATAAATATTTTGAACGAGAATATTTACATCCCACAAAAATATTAAATACACTCAAATTTATTAATACGCCCCTATTATAAGATTTAAATTTAAATTTTTTATTACTACACCCAAAAAAATGAATTTAATATCCTTTATTTTATTATACCTAATTTTTATTTACACACTTCACCTATTAAAATTTATTTCTAAAAAAATCTGTTTCTTCATTTTTTTGGGTCTCAATGTTCATTCATTACTTTCAACAAAGGATGAACCAGCAATATAGTAAGAGTACAGCGATCATTTCTTTCTCCATATACTTTTCAATTCTAAATTCATCTTTCATGCACTTTATTTCATGAGTAAAATGAGATTCATGTGGAGAATAATTAAATTTTGAGGTTATTTTATAATTTTAATTGTTAGTGCAAAATTTTTAAAGGTTTGGAATTTATATATATAATTTTGTGGGGGTAAAATGTTATTTAAAATGATATTGAGATTTTATTTAGGATTATTTTATCAACCTCTACGTTTGAGAAAGAAAAATAATGATACAAACAAAAAGAAGCAAACAAAAAAAAAGAAATAGATAGTATTTTTTAGTTTTTTCTTCAAAATTCTTAAAGTTTGATTGAAAGTAAATATTTAATTTAATTTTACACATATTTTGATATAAATTTTCATTAATCACAATTAATGTATAATTATTCAATAGTCGCTCAATGAAAATAATCTCTTATTTAGTATGATGGTGATGAAAAATAATTTTTATTCAATAAGATAAAATTGCACTAAATTAATATTATGTCAGTCTCAATTGAATAATAAAATATGTTTAGCAAAATCAAAACTAAAATTTAATAATAATTTATCGAACTAAAGCTAAATATTTACTTGGCCCAATCACTATTTGATGAATAGGCTAAGATATTCAATAATATGCAACTAAATATATTTAATTATGCAATCATTTTTTGTTGAACTAACTTAAATCAAAAAATACTTAATTTTATTTATATTATTTTAAACCGCTAAATACTTATTTTAAATATTTCAAGACACTCATAATTTATGTTTTTTTTTCATATTTAGTTTAAAATAATAAAAGAATGTGAAGTAATTGGAGTGAGAGGGTGAAAAGTACCGGAGAGTTAGAAAAGTTAAAAATAGGAGTGAAACAAATTGAAATAGTTTTAGGTTCTGTTTGGTTTAGCGGTTTCATGCAGCTGATAGCTGTTGCGGATAGCTGTTAGCTGATGAATAATGAGCGTTTGGTAAAAATATAGTAAGCTGTTGTTGTTATTGTGTAAAATGACCAATAAGGGTATTAATATTAAAGGTTACAGATATTAATATTATCTAATAATTCAGGGTTAATATTGTCAAATAAAAAAACTATCAGCAGCTGTTTAGAAAAAGCTAGGAGGATGAGCTTTTTCAAACTGCTGCTGTTTGAGCCTTCAAACAGCTAACAGCTGCTGATAAAAAAGTTAACCAAACACCTAAACAGCTGCTGATTGACTTGAAAGAGCTATCAGCTGCCTCAATAAGCTAAACCAAACACCCCCTTAGGATTTAGGATAGGGTATGTATAACAACTTGAGAGGATATGGGATTTATAAATATTATAATTCTATATATCATTTAATATAATTTTTCACTAGGGTATTTTAAGAAAATTATTTTTAAGGATGTGTTTAATATTTTTATGGGGTATAAATATGTTCGTTTTAATTTTTTAACTGGCTTTTTTTATTACCTTTTGATGAGATTTCTTTAATTTTTTATAAATTAAGATCTTCAACACCATAAATATTGTATTAATAAGTAGATATTTATTATATATCATTAATTATACCACAAACACACACACACACATATATACAGTGTCAATAGCTCAACAATACCATTTGATGTTGAATCTCTATAGTCTTTCATTTGATGAATTTTCAATGTATATATATAAACAAAACATTATCATATCATGTACTTGATTATTAATATTGTAATTATAAATTAAAAATGGGAGAAATTCAGATCTTGCTATTTGGTAGCCAACCCAATCCAATCAATGCCATTTTGAATAGAAACAAAAACAAGCCAATGATTGAAATAAAAAATATAATAGAATTTTTTTTTTAAAAAAAAATTCATTGTATATTATCAAATGTCCAATTCCAAAACTTTATTTTCCAATTACATGGACAAGAGTGAGCAATAAAAAGACTACTCGTAGGAAGTTAATTAAATTTAACAAAGCCAATCACTTTCCTTCCACAACCGAAAAGCAAGAAAAAGGCTTTCTTGCTTGGTTTTCTTAAGCTCATAATTTGAAATTCTTGTGTCAATTTTTAAGTTTTAACACAATTAATGAGTCCTCCAAGTTTGCCAAATGTGTGTATTATGAATTATATTAATATAGACTATATATATAAGCCAGGCTTAAGCAAGGGAAATGCTTTGTCAGCTTAGCATTAAGGTAATACAAAAGAAGAGGAAGAAAAAACAAAATGAACAGAGAAAAGAAAGGGGGAAAAATATGAATTGTCAAGTGGATATGCTTAATGGTTTTTAGTATTTTTGAGTAGATGATTGCCACTGAGATGGCCACCTATGAGTATTGATTAAGATAATATATCAGTTTAATGATAAAAAATTGAAAAAAAAGTTCAAAACTTTAGAAGTATAAATTATATGTCAATACAACTTTATTTTTATATTAATTATAAATCATCAATATAAAGAAGACTTGCCAAATTATTACTCATCATATGTTGATATTGTTGAAGGAAATCAATCCCCTTCACAAGATAATGATTTTTAAAAAAAATAAATTTAGGGATTGCAACTCTCAATAAATCTTCCAAATTTAAAAATAATTTCAATAATATTGTACCAAAGTTTCATTACTTGGTGCTCAAATTTTGAGTAATTGCCCTAATAACTAGTTAGGATAGTTTATAAGATTTCTAAATATATTCAGACCATGTTATTATATTTGTTTCTATATATTTTATAAGAAAAAATAATTTTATTTTAAATTTAGAACTTGTTTGATTTAGCTGTGTTATGGATAGTTAATAGCTAATAACTGATACGGATCTGGCAATTAATAGTTGAAAAATATGATTGTTTAAAATTTCGCTAATAAAATATGATTGTTTAAAATTTCGCTAATTGTTGCTGTTCAAATATTAAATGATGATAAATAATATAATTTATTTTTAACATATTTTTATATATCTTAATTATTTTTCTTTTTTAATGTTTGACATAAACTATAAAATAATGAACAAGTAATAATCAAAATATTATAAATATTTTTTTTATATTTATATATTTTTTAAACATGGATATGTTATTTTTTTATATAATATTATTTATAATATTTTAAAAACTATTTATTATTATAATTATATAAAATCTAATTTGAAAAAAAAATGGCATAAGTTTTAAAACAACAATTACCTATTAAAAAAATGTGGTCTTGCTTAATTTTTTTATATTAATTACTTTATTTCTTTTTAAATATTAAGTAAGGCGTACACTTTATATATTTTAAATCATGGTAATTAATTAAGAACGTATAATTAAAAAAAAATTATAATTTTATATAGCTACACTAAAATTTAAGAATTTTTTGTTAGAAAAAGTTGATAATCCCATAAGTAATTAATTAATATGATAAAGAAATAAAGTTAATTTCTTTTTGGCATAGAAGATATATATTAAGATAACAAACCTAACTAAAAAATCTACCTAAATTCTACTAGTTTGTTAAATTTTAGTACAATTTGGGTCAATAATGTACTTAATCAACTAAGATTTTGGAAAAAGTTTTGATATATAATTAAATAAATAAATTAAAACTCTCCCAATCTTTCTTTTGAGTAATGTCATTGGATGTAAAGAATCAAAAACACCCACTACCCAAATCAGGTTACATAAGAGAGTTCATTTTTGCTTTTATTAATTAATAATAATGCTTATAGGTGGGACACTAATTTTTGTTCTTTTTTACACCCATCTCTTTTTTCTTTAATACTTTGTCTATTCTGCCTATATGTAATTGTATGTAAATTTATATGCATAATTAATTAATATAATAAAAATATATAAAATAAATTTGAACATTATGAGTTTTTTTTAAACTGAAAAAATGAAAACATGCTTTGAGTTATCTATTTTTTAAAAGTGGTTCAATATAATTGTACAGCTTTGTACATCTCCGAAGTTAAAATCTATAATAGCTTGGAATGAAAAAAAAAATAATATAACTTACTCTAATTAAGTTGGGATTAAGGTTTTATTGGATTGAGTTGAATTGTATTTATAATCGTTAACTGAATATATATATATATATATATATATATATATAGAGAGAGAGAGAGAGAGAGAGAGAGAGATTTTATGGTTAATTGATAGCATTAATTCCCTTTCCTAAAAACTCCCATCACATACGGAACTGTGAGTTATTTAATTATTAGCTTAACATCAAATCCCCGAACAGATGATAACTTTAAAAAATGGGAACATATATTATGAATCTTCTTTCAACATGATTTGCAAAAGGTATTTTGTTTGGACAATACTCTATCACTTTTTCTTTTTTTAACTTTCTTTTCTTTTTTTTTTTTGAAAAAAAAATCTTTTATAACAAGTAATTTTTTTCTTTATGCATCACCAAAAGCTTTACACGTTATAAGAAAAGTGGACAAGATAATGACACGATTAATATTTTCTTTTATGAAGACAAAATTAATATTTTCTTTATATTAAAAAGTTATTAAGAGAATTGCGAGCGTTTCAGATTCTTTATCAATTATATATTATTAAGAAAATTGAACTGTTAACTTAATAATTTATATGTTAAATTCTACATTTAATAAAAGTAAATATATTATCTTATAATTGTAAAAATTAATTGATTTTTCAACCTTAAATATAATCCTTAATTAAAAGTTTTTAATCACCAAGTTGCTGTAATTCTTCGAAAATGAAGATCGAAAGGAGATAAATATGAATTATATATATATATATATAAAGAGATGCAATTGATCATAAAGTGAAAATGAATAATGAAATAAGTGTAAAAAACAAAAGCATATATACATAATATTATATGTAATAAATTGATGGATTGTGCATGCATGGATTTTGGGAGTATGAATGTATACAAAAATGAAACAATTAAAATTTAGTGAAGAATGCTAAATATGGATGGAGTAAAAGAAGGGAAGATTATCAGCCACCGGAATTGCATGGCTTTGATTTTGTTCTAATACTAATATGTGTTGTCTGTGTAGCCCTAAAAGTCTAAAGTGCCAAACCCACTAGGGAGTACTGATGACAACTCATAATTCACAGAGGGCTGGGAATATTCTCACGTGCAAGATGCGTGAGGGCTTCGAATTTTTTTTATTTTTCTTTTTCTAAAATAAAAAAGAATGAAACGGGAGACTTGGTGCGTGTACAGAAGAATGCAATCAATCAAACAGTATGAAAGAAAAAAGTTCAGAAATTATATTAAAGGTGTTTTTGACACTTTCACAAAGTCTAAAGCGTATTATAATTATGGCCGTGAGTTTGATAAGAATCTCCCTTATCTTCTGAAATACGATTTCATATTCACATTCATATTTGAACCTTGAAAGAGGTATTTATATAAGCTTATTTGGTATGCTTTTAAAAGGATCATCATTAGTCAAGTTAAATAATTTTTTTTAAAATTACCTGCTTAAAATGAGAAAAATTTATAAAATTAACCAATATTAGTCGAATTCTATTAATTTCTACTTATAAAATATATAAATTAAAATTGAATAAATAATATTAATTTATTATAAATTTTAACCAAAATTAATCAATTCAGTCAGTTTAATTGATATAATCAGCCGGAATAATTAGAACGATCATGTTGATTTGACCTATTTGTTCATTTCTACCTTAAAAGCTGAAAGTATGTTAAAAATATTACTTCGATATGATAACAAAATGATCTTAAAAATGACCTTTTATTTATTAAATCTTAAAAATGACTTAAAGAGTTTGATTTAAAAAAAATAATAAGATAAAAATTCCACTATTAAGCCTTATTTGGGAATATGATGTCAATAATTAATAACTGGCCATTATTTTTTATATTGATATGAAAAAGGAAAACGATTTTGAGTTTATTATCTAGATATATATAGAATATATCTCAATCTATAACCACCAATTATTAATTATAAAAAATTAAACAAATTTTAATTTTCAATTTCAGTTATAACTTTGAATTGCTGACTACCTATTAATTTTACTAGCACAATGTTTTGATCCACTAATCTATACATACTCTTATTTGAATCAATAAGTTGTTAAAAATTGATAGTTACTGATATTAACTATATGATATAGTTGAGGTTAATTACATTAAGTGTTTTAAACTTACTGCATGTTTCATTAAAATTTTTAAATTTTAATTTGTCATAATAAAATCTCTTAATTTTTTTTCAATTAAATTATCTTTCTATATTATTGGGAAAATATTTATGCGACGTCCCGCAAAATTCAAGTGGCACCATCTGTCTAAAAAAGTGGACATGACTAAATATTTTAGCTATGTAGACTTTTTTCAGACATTTGGAGGCTACATGATGTCCATATTAGTATTTTTCTAGTCAAAAGGTATGGATTTTAATAAAAAATAAAATAAAATTGAAAGATTTTATAATAAAAAATTGAAGTTTAAATTTTAAAGATCTTAATGTGATATATTGCAAAGTCTAAGATTGATGAATGAAATTAATTCAGTATAGTTGATGGATTTGATCTAATTCTATGAGACGATATATTATAAAAGGAAAAAAAATTTTCTATATTATGAATTTATTCTTATTTGATCCTATATTTAAATTAATGAATACAAAATATTTAATTAATATAATTCATAAATTTATTTTCTTAATCAAAATATAAATATTCTTTTTTTTCCTTTATATATTATTGTATTAAATAAGTATATACATTGGATATAAGCAATTATATGGACTCATTGGGAAAAAAAAATGGAATAGAAGTACAATAGAAATTATTTCATGTTCCTATGATTTACGAAACTTGGGATAATTTAACTTTTCGGTACAAAATCAACTTGGGAAAAAAAAAAGTACCCTAATAAAAGTTGTCAGCAACTTCTTCCCATGAATATTTATTGTAATAGAATTGGAAATTCAGATTTTGAATAAATTTTTTAAAAAATATAGTTTATTTTTTAATATATATATATAAAGAAAATTACACGATATACGATATTGATTTTCAATTATACTTTTGGCCTGTTTCTTTCTTTCTTTTTTTTAATGGATGGATGGCATTGTTTTTTTTTTTTTTCTCTTTTCATGCTATTTTTTTTTATATTTTCGAGATGTTTTAAATTTTTTTATTCTCATATGCATAACATGTACATAAAATATATAAATATATACACAATATACATATAACATATATAATATATATATAATATTTAATATTTTTTACCTTTATTTTTTAAAATAATATATACACATAACTTTCACACAATATATACATAAAATACACAATAAATAAATAATATACATACAATATTTACATAATATATATAATATGTACATAATATAAATGAAATATATATACAATAAATAAATTTAATAAATAATACTCATAAAATTCATATAAATAAATAAATTTTTATTTTTTACATGTATAATATATAAATTTAATTTAAAAATAAATTTAATAATTTTTATTAAAATATTTTTTAAAATTTTACTTTTTTATATAAATTTTATGAGTATTATTTTTTATTTGAAATCAAAATTAAAATTATTTATTTATAAAATATTAAGACATTTTGTTGAAAATATAATTTTAAACATTGATTTTAATTATTTCTTCTGAAATATATTTATTTAATATTAAAATTTTAAAAAAATCGTAGTAAATATTATTTGAAGTGAGAGAAAAAGTGTTTATATTAAAAAAAAGACTTTGTTTAAAAAGAATAATGAAATATTTTTGTGAAACAAAATATTGTTTGAAAATTTTTTTTTGAATGTTTATTATTTTTGGAATTTTTTTAATATATATATTCTATAAAAACCCTTCTTAAAATATGGAGACCCATAATTTTTTGGGCTCTTCATAGAGGGAAACAAAAACAACAGGCCCAAAGCTTTGTCGTCCAGCCGGAATTAGGCTTGGCCTTGTAATAGAAACGAAGGCGAATGAAATTACACGGGATATAGGTTTTTAACTTGAAAAAAATACGCAGTCCACCATTTCCTATAAATTTTGTTTTTATATTTTATTAAAGGTATTTTAATTATTTTATAAAAGTATATTATAAATTTAAAATAAATTTATAATAAATTTATAAAAGTTATTATACATATAATAAATTTATAATAAATTATGTAAATTTTAGTAAATTTATAAACTAATTATAAATGTTCCTAAATTTAAATATATTTTGAAAGCATGATGAATTTTAATTTTTTTTTAATTTTTTTCTGAAAAATTTTTCAAAAACCTTTTTAACTTTTATTTCAAATATCCAAAGCTTATTTTATTTTATTTTTAACCCTTTTTTTCATTTTTATTTTTTTTTATTTTAAATAATATCTTTATTGACAATTTTTATTTTTGATTAATTTTCTTTTTTTTTTTTTCTTCTTTTATTGGCTATTACTTCTATTTGCTTAGGTATTAAATTCTCTTATTATTTTTTTGTTATTGTCGTAATATTTATTGTTGAATAGCTATTTTGCAAGCTGATAGTATTTTTTAATTTTTTCTTTAATTAATTTTAAGTCGTGTTGAAATTAATTGTAGAAGTGCATATTTACACAAAATATATGTAATATATCCACCTCACATATAATATATTTATACTATTGCTAATAATGATGTATACATTTTTACTTAAAACTTAAAATATGAATAACATTTACACTATATATATACACTATTATTAATAATAATATAAAAGTAATACATATATTTTTAAATAAAATTCAACATATATATAATATGTGCATAACATATTCACATTATATATAATATACGGACAACATTTATATTATATATACACTAAGATGATATAAAATAATCTATATATTTTTGGATAGAATTTAACATATGCATAACATATTCACAACATAAATATTATATTTATGTTACTGTTAATAATAATATATATATTATCACTTGAAATTCAATCTACGAACTATATTTACACTACATATACATCATATTAAAGAAGATATAAAAGCAATATATATATATTTAGCTAGATTTAATATATGTACAATATATGTAGAATATATTCACAATATATATATATATAATATAACATATTTATACTACTATGAATAATAGTATATATATTCTCACTTGAAATTTAACATATAGACTATATTTATATGATATATACATTATATTTAAGAAATATATAAAAATAATATATATATTTTTAGCTAGAATTCAACGTATATAAAATATATATAAAATATATATGTATGACATATTTATTTATTAAAGTCTAAGAAATGACAGAGCTTTAATTGGAAGGACAGCATATTATATTTTTATAATTTCAAAAAAAATTTCTGTAATTTTATTTTGTTAACGTCTATATTTTTTAATTTTTTTTAGTGTAGTTTCGTAAGATTACCCTAATCTTTTATTGGAAAAAATATGTTGTTTACTAGATTGAAGTGTTTTCAAAATGATCAATGAGAAAGCCAGTCGTTTCTTAATTTGGACAAATTGTGGTATTCCCACATTGATCTATAAATTCCTTTTTCACAGGATGCGGTAGCGTAATCTGGTAATCCCCAAAAAGAAATCAATTAGGTAATTCAGTCCAGTAGGAAAGGAAAGGCAAAAAAGGGCTATCAAGTCTTTTTCTAGCCCTAACGAGAACAGGACTAGCTACTTTCTCTATGGTCAATCTTTTTTGTCCATGTCCATCTTAGAGCCTATTTTATCTAGTGTTTTTATGAACCAGGTCACACTGGCATTTGAAATTTCAGAATGACCTACTAGACTACTGCCAGACGGTCCAAACTGCGACTGATCCTTTAAAACGATATGTCGTTTTATCTGAGCCTCAAAGTAGATAACCAGAAAAAAATAAAATATTATATAATTAGGGGTGAACATCGGCCAGTACAGTTAATTAATCGATCAAACTGATTTATTAACTAAATTAAATTATAAAAAAATTATTAACTAAACTGACCAAAATATAAATTTTGTCTGTTCGGTTAATTAATCAAACTAAATTGGTCGATTTGATTAATTAACCAAATCAACTGATTTTTTTAATTTTAAAATAAGATTATATTTATAAAAAAATTAATATAAGTAAATAACTAAATAAAATTTACTATAAAAATAAATAAAATATAACTTTATTTTATAATAAAAATTTATATTTATAATAAAAATTTATATAATTAAAAAATTAAATAAACAATAATAAATAACTAATTTTTTTTAAAATTATTAGGTTAATTATTTAATAATCGAACCGAATCGGTTAACTATTAACCGAATTAAAAATTAAAATATTCTAAATCTTCAATCGAATCGACCGAATTATACTACCAATCGATTAACCGAACTAAATTTTTAATTGATTAACCAAAAATTCGATCGGTTAATCAAATTTTGTCCAACCCATGTATAATGTTCAAATGTTTTCACATGAAACTTAGTTTAAGAACTTTAAAACTCTATGCATGCAACATAAATCCTTGGATTATTTTTCAAATAAGCCCACAATTTTGCGCATAATTTGTTAGAACTCAAGACCATTTTATCTTCAACTTTCCATCTATATGTTCCACTAATTAAGCATCAAAATCAGCTCTTGTTGTCGTGATGAGTCTCACTCTCTCACTCTCTCTGAATCTAAAAATAGATCTTTTTAAACTGGTTCTTCGATCTTCCTGGCGGCCATAGATTTTGCTTCTCAACTTTCCATTTTCTTTTACTCAAAATCCACCTTCGTACTGTCATCATTGATTTCATTCCATTCTTCAAAATGGGAAAAAGTTTCGGGTTTTGAGTTTGATTTTCTTTTACTTTTAACCTGTAAAGAAAAGTTCATTCATTTTGTTATTTTGTTCACTGATTAATTAATTAGTATAACTTTTAAACTGTTTTGATTTTACCCATAAATCATATTTAGTGTTTGGATTGGATATCGAAAAAAATGGTGTCTCCAAACAGAGCTCAGGAGCATCGTTTCCCTCAGGAGTCTTTTTACAATCTCACAGTTGATCAATTGGGAAACGTAGGAAAGCCTTTGAATACTATCAAATTAGATGATTTATTTAAAAATGTTATTTCTGTTGAAGAAGGTCCATTGCTGGAAAATGTTAATCCTTCTTCTTCTTCTTCTTCCTCTGTTTCCTCCTCTGCTTCTTTCTTTATTGGGAATTTCGACTTGAATGGACCTTCATCGAAAAAGAAAACAATAGATGATGTTTGGAAAGATATTGTTAATCAAGAAAATGTTAAATCCATAGACAATCAATCAAGAATTAAACAACAATTTGGAGAAACTTCACTTGAAGATTTCTTGATTCGAGCTGGGGTAATCAATCTAGGGGATCAAAATGCTCTGCTTAATATTCCTCAGCCAATTATGGCAGCGATTGATCCAATGGCTGTGGTCTCACAACAAGCAGAATGGCTTCAAATGGCAGCTATGCAGAGACAACACCAGCAAATGGCCGTATTGGATTCAAATTTGCATGTATCGGAATCATCATCAGTTTATGAGAAACCGATTGTTTGTTACTCAGACAACCAACTGGGTATGAACATTCCAGTTCCGGCAATGTCAGGTACAACGACAACTGCTACCACTTCTTCAGAGTCCCAGGCAGCTGCTGCTGAGAATAAACGTCGGTACTCAGATGAGATTATGGAGAAAACTATTGAGAGAAGACAGAAGAGGATGATCAAGAATCGCGAGTCTGCCGCAAGATCAAGAGCAAGAAAACAGGTAAAATAGGATCTATGTTTTGAAATTAGCTTGCAAACCATTAATATCAATCAATCATGAATTGTTTGTTTTGTATTCTTATGTTTGTTAGGCTTGTACAAACCTGTTGAAGCATGAAGTGTTTCACCTGAGAAAAACAATTGCTTGGCTCAAGAAACTAAAGGTAATACAATAAAAAATTTATCATATATGGTTTCTTCTAAAAAACATGTGGAATTATTATATAAGCTTGGAGCTCTGTTTTTGCAGGAAGTGGAGACAGTTCTGTCCTCTGATCTAACTCCTACGCCCAGATACCAACTTCGACGGACCAGCTCAGCTCATTTCTAGCTTTTGTTAATATTTGATAATGAAAATTCTTTGATTAAATTGAGATTTGCTTCATTCATTTCATGGACAGACGTACAATTTTGGCCTGCAATTTGAGCTTTTGTTGTTTTCTCAAAGCTCTAGTCAACATTTTTTTAAAAGGTAGGGCATTCTGATAAATTGATGTAAGGTTACTGTTACTGAAAGAGAGCCACATACTAATACTATCCTTACAATAAAAAGTGGCACTGAAATACATTCTTAAAAGAATTGGTTAGATCAATAACACCTATGGTTCAAATAAAATGCACCTGTTTCTTGATAGCTGTTCACAGATTTAATTTGAGTATATAAGGCTTTAAAATAATACAACGAATCAGAAAACTCATAAGTGCTAGACAAATCGGGTTATAACATTGATAAAATTTTCCATAAAAGAATACAATACATGGAAGTTGAATAGCATGAACAATGGATATGGTTGTTTAATCAAGGCCAGCAAACCTTGTATTTTGGGTAAGCAGACAACATCTGTTAAGCAAAGACATTAGAGTTGGGAAAAATAAACTTATCGAAGACAGTAGAAATTACAGGGAAAAGGAGGATGAAAATTACAAAACTGCACCAGAATCAATTCAACAACTTGAAGAAAACTAAAACAGGTGCGGGAATTTAAAGGAGAGATAAAATGAAATTGCAATACAGAACAAGGATAAGAAAATGTTTCAAAGGTATCCCTTTCTCATTTTCAAAACAGATATTTATAACAATCTTTTGTTCTTGGCGTCTAAGCGCAGGTAGTTGTCCAAAAGTCTGCGGTGGCGGTTTCTCCCTAATAGGCGTGGTTGTAATCTTGGCTTTTCTCTCTCCACTCTGCAATAATAAACTGAGAAAAAACAAGAAAAAAAGCTACCGCACCTTGAATCTTTTAAGACATTAAACCCTTTAGTATTTCTACCATAACAAAAATGTAGGCATGGAAAAAACAACGGGTAGCATAAGTGTAGAGATACAAAAGGTGCAAGCTCAGCATAAAACCTTATCACTTGGTGTCATTTATCTACAGTGTAGCTTCAAAGCCTAAAGGGCTATGCCATATGAGATAACAATGGACAACTACAAAGAAAAAGAACTGGGATAATGGCGTGTTGTAAATATATATTTCATATATGTACATAAAAATACAATATCCAAAAACATTTGTGTGTGCAACCTAAACAGCTCTTATCTCCAATGCAGATTCAAAGCCAAAGGGCCTTAACGTGGCGATTCCAGAAGCTTATAAGATTAAAAAAACTCACACTGAAATTTTAGGTTAGACATACTACCTTGTAGGTAAATACTCAATGATTCAAAATCATTTCAAAAATTTGTTGAGGTTGTGACTCTCTGGACCAGGAAATATATTAAAACTTCTAACAAGGATGACTCAGCCTCTTTATCACATGAAATTGTCTTCAACTAACTTCTTCAGTTCTTCCATCTTTTTAATGATCTTTGGATTCATCAGATCCCTAGCCTCTCTTATAAGAGTGCCTTCCTGACTGGAATGGTAAGCATTCACTACAGCCTTAATCCAGGTGTGTAGCTTTTCAGGGGTCCTATAAAGCAATAGAGAAATATTTCAGTTGATTCTTTTTCAGAAAAAAAAGGGAAGAAGTTCTAATAGATTAAGGGAACTATTAGACTCATGTAAACAAGATATAATCAGTACAGAATGATATCCTACTCATCTATAAAATTTACCATTTTCCTTAAGCAGGAAAATTGAGGAAATATTTGATACCTTTGCTAGGAGATTCAAGTTCACAATATGTCTGATAAATGCTTGAAATTTCAACACAATCAAATAAAAAAAACAAAATTTCATTTACGTACGTGTACAGGCAATCTACATCCTTTCCTTCGAGTTCATCTCCTGGTGTAAATGCATCTTTCAATGCACTCAATCGCTCCTCAGGATCCTCAATTTTAAGAAGATACTTTAGTATCCTAATGTCCTTTGGAATGTTCCTTTGAAGATTACCTATTGCTGTCTTGTAGAGATGATATAATATATCTTTTACCTGCAATATAGCAACAGATGAAGATTATCTAATGCTGTCATGTCGGATGAAGCATCATTCTAACAGAACATAAAATGAATCATAACTCTTTTTCTGCTTATTTATTTATCTATTAATTAACTTTTTATGGACTGACTTGTGGGTGTAGATAAAAAATTATGGGAAGCAATTGAAATAAATCTATTTAACTGTATGTATAGGTTGAATTAGGACTCTTAAGCGTTAATAGCTCCAAGTTAAACTATCAGAATTAGAGATGGTTTCATTCTTTTGTCCATTATTATTGAAAAAGAGATGGATAAAAATAAAAAATCAGTTCATTCCATTCAACTCCAAGATGTTAACAATGGAGAAACAAAATCACAACAGTAAGGAATCATTATTGCTTTGTGTTTAAGTGTATTGATCATCACTTCACAATGTCAGGTGTATTGATGTGCATCGCCCTGACAAAAAAGCACTTTTCTCCTAGTATCTCCTAAAATAATATCTTTCTCTTCTATGCAACTATGAACTATCTTCCTCCTAGTGACCATATCATCAACCACACAACACCGCCAGCCTGCCCACCTCCTTTTCCCCACCCAGCCACCAAAAAATGGGAAAAAAAAAGAGGGACAGATTTATCAGCAACTTTTCTGCCATGTTCCAGTGAATGACCAACTTACTTGCAAGGAGATAAGTAGAAGAAATATATGTAACTAGTATGAATAAATAATAGGAGGCATTTTTGAGCCGTCAATCATTTACCTCATCTTTTGTCATGTTGGACTCTTTAGCAGCTGACCATGCTTTTGTGATCATCAGAACCAGTGATGAATCAAGTTGATTTTTCTCGGCCAAATCATCTATCTTCCTGCAAGCAGCATCCAGAGAAGGAGAATTGATAATATCTTGTAATTTCAACTCTGCAGCATTCACTGCTTCAAGGCTTTCTGTTACATTATCATAGGCTTGTAAAGCAGCCACACAATCATTTCCAAGCTTTGCCAAAGCTTCTCATGCATAAATAGAGAAATATGATTAGAGTCATACACAAAATTTGAAGACTGGATTTCAATGTAGCTTATAGAACCCAGGTTTTTCCATTTATGCTGTGGTCAGCCAGGATATCCTGACCCATGAAGGACTTCTCTAATCCTTGATTTAGCAATTAAGTATATTCACATAATAATTGATCATACCAAATGTACATAACTGGTGAACATTATGGGCTTTGACCTAGTAAATGCAATGAGTGACTTGCCAACTAAAAGGGCAGCCCGATGCACGAATGCTACCGCAATGAGCGGAGTCCGAGGAAAGGTCGGACCCATTGGGTCTTTGCCAACTACTACATGAAAAATGTTATTTTGATTCATTGCCAAGAATAGAATTGCCCTTCACATATAATTGCAGATTTATCATCTCTTATCTTCGCTTTTAGATTGAACTTACTGCAATAAAAGTATCATATTCAAGAAAAAGAAGGATGACTATTTACAGCTCATGGTATCTCAATTTCTAATTTTCTATGTAAGTAAAAAATTTCAGTTTGAGAACTTGGTTATACTTGAAAGTCTGATCACTTTGGTTATAATTGAAAGTCTGATCACTGTGGTGTGCAGTGTACCCCACTTAGCAGTTAGCATATGGCATTTGCACAAATGAAAAATCAATTAATAATTCAATACATTGTCAAGAAGGTCAGAGTTCAGCCTCACCATTTTGTTCAGTAGGGTTGTCATGATAAGATTGTGCTACAGTGAAAAGATGCGTAAAAAATTCTTTCGTAAAATCTTTACGACGCCTAGCAACAACTTCACTTAGCTCCAATGGCGCCTTCTTGATCACTTCAAGAAGTTCATTATGCCTCTGTACATCTTCATCAATCTGTTCAACAAAAGTTTGCAAATGAATTCATAGCAACACTATCAACTTAAAATCAAAACCGGCAGGTGTAGCGCTGCACTTTAATAAATAAAAAGACTAGAAAACAGTAATCTCCGGCATAACTCATGGCCGTGACTGAGAAAATATCAAATTTAAAACTCAAATATTGCTCCTATGGCTAAAAGTAAACGTATCAAGCATGAAAATATATAAACAGAAACAAGTTGCTTGAAGAAATAAAAAGAATAGATCTTGAATTTCGAAAGCCCACCTCTTTGAGCTTCCTTGAAAGCCTGAGCAGCTTATGCTTCATCCCAGGGTCATGTTCACTATCAGCTTGTTCCTGACAACGCTTATAGAAATGAGGTCGAATGTTATCCCATTCGTTGCTAAAAGCAAGTAACCTTCTCCAATCAGTTGGTGTAGGCTTATCTACCATGAAAACCCCAATTAGCTTGTCACAAACTCTAACCATTTTATCCTCATCCACACTATTATTATCTTTTTCATTTCTTTGAGGATGACCATCAACCACCATGGGCTCAGAAGAATCAGAAAATTTTAATTCAGTTGCACCGCTAATAGTAGCGGCCGGAGAAGATATCTTCCGCCTAGTCCCAATAACTGAAACCGAAAAACCTGGATTTCACAAGTGTAACCAAATTTCTGAATTACTCCAGCAATAAATAAATTTTGAAAAAGTTACAAATTTCTAATTCAGAAAAATGACTTGCCTTTGAATTGAGAAGAGAAATTAAGATTTGAAGTTGAATATCTACAGGAGTGCGAAGGTTTTAGCGATAAAGAGAAAGAGGTCTGAAAAGTCGCAGAAGCCAACTCCATTGAGAGCTAAGGCCTTTATTCAGCCTTGAATTTCAATTCATACACAGAAACGGTTGCCTAGCTCGATATTTTCTGCAAGAAAGGTTTTAGCTTGGCTTGGCTTGTTTATAAAACGGTGTCGTTGCATGAAAACCAGTTGAGGACAATTTAGTCATTTTAAAAAATAGACTGAAAATTTGAGCGCTAATGAGTGGCAACGTCTTTCAAAATCTTTCTGGCAACTGGCCACCAGACGGCAGGGAACAGTGGTGGTTCTTAATCGGAGAAGTTTTGGCCAGGCAAATGAACTCATTAACTTGTCTCTCATTGAATACTACTCTCTTTCAACAGCCTTTAATTCTCTCTAGTCAACAGCTACAATACTAAAAAATAAGTCCCACAAATTTACGTTGTTTCTCTTGTAAGAACAGTGGTAATTCACCTTCTACTTCCCAGTTTCTCTATCCAACGACCGATACTTTTGCCTTCCAGTTCCAACGAAACCTAGAACACGTCCTTTCAGGTGCACAGTCAGAAACTCTTCTTGTCGTCTGGCTTCGATCGTGTTACAGAGCAAAAGACGCTAAGAGAATTCACGCGGTTGTTTTGAAGTGTTTGAGGAACTCGGTCACGTATGTTAATAACAATTCGATTAGTGCGTACTTGAAACTAGGGAAATTAATTGAGGCCCGAAAAGTGTTTGATGGAATGCCCGAGAGGAATGTTGTTAGCTGGACGGCTATGATTAATGGGTATTCTAGTTTTGGCTTAGAAGATGAAGCTTTGAGGTTATTTGGTGATTTGATAGAGCATGCGGTTGGTCCAAACTGTAGGACGTTTGTGTGTATATTGAACTTATGTTGTCGAAGATTGGATTTTGTGCTTGGGCGGCAAATCCATGCTCGTGTTGTAAAGGGTAATTGGAAGAACTTGATTCTAGATAGCGCTGTTGTTTCATTTTATGCGCAATGTGGTGAGTTGATAAGTGTATCCTGCGCGTTTGATAGGTTGGTAGAAAGAGATGTGTTTTGTTGGACAACTATGATTACTGCTTTCTCTCAACAAGGACATGGAGAGGAGGCTTTTGGGATGTTCTCAAAAATGTTGGGTGAGGGATTTTTGCCCAATGAGTTTACTGCTTGTGGTGTTCTAAAGGCTTGTGGAGAGAAGAAGGCATTGAAGTTTGGGAGACAACTACATGGTGCTATAGTTAAGAAATGTATAAAGATATGTTTTTATAGGGACCTCTTTAGTGGATATGTATGCGAAATGTGGGGAGATTTTAGATTCTAGGAAAGTGTTCAACAGAACGAGGAATAGAAATACAGTTACCTGGACTTCAATTATTGCAGGATATGTTAGGAAGGGACTTGGTGAGGAGGCAATACATCTCTTTCGATTGATGAGGACACGGAAGGTAATTTCTAACAACTTAACTGTTGTTAGCATTCTCAAGGCCTGTGGCTCAATTGGGGCTTCCTTAGTAGGGAGAGAAGTTCATGCACAAATTATCATGAACAACATCCATTCAAATGAGTACATAGGAAGTACTCTTGTGTGGTTCTACTGTAAATGTAGGGAGTTTTACGTTGCCTTAAAAGTCCTTCAGCAGTTGCCTCAAAAGAATGTTGTCTCGTGGACTGCCATGATTTCTAGTTATGCTTGTCATGGGTATGAGTCTGAAGCTCTCGAGTTCTTAAAGCAAATACAACAACAACAACAACTAAGCCTTAGTCCCAAACAAGTTGGGGTCGGCTGTATGGATCCTCAACAAACTAAGCTCAAAAGACACCAAAAAAGATACTTCAGCATTAGGCCCCTTCCAAGACACGGATTTTACGTCTCCATTCAAGTATGTCATTAATCAAATCCGCATCAAGATCTAAGGCACGTAAGTCTCTTGCTACCACCTCATTCCACACAGTTCTAGGTCTTCCACGACCTCTAGTCCCCTCAATCAACAAATTCTCACATTTACGAACCGCAGCATTAGGAGGTCTTCTTAAAACATGCTCATACCATCTAAGTCTTCCTTCCCTCACCTTATCTCCGACATCCGCTACTTGGACTTTTTGTCGAATATGAACATTTTTAATTTTGTCCAGTCTGGTATGTCCACACATCCATCTTAGCATCCTCATTTCTGCCACACTCATCTTATGCAAATGTTGTCCCGTTGGTGCCCAACACTCACTACCATAGAGCATCGCAGGTCTAACAACCGTCCTATAGAATTTACCTTTCACTTTCAGAGGTATTTTTCTTATCACATAAAACCTCAGTCGCACCCTTTACACTTCAACCACCCTACCTGTATTCTGTGAGCCACATCTTCATCTATACGGCCATCATTCTGGAACACCGAACCCAAATATTTGAACTGCTTGGTTTTAGGAACCAAAACTCCATCCAACTTAACCTCATGTTCCTGCTTCTTCCTTAGATTGAACTCACAATGCATATATTCCGTTTTACTCCTGCTTAACTTAAAACTCTTGTCCTTGAAGGTTTTTCTCCACACTTCCAACTTACGGTTTACACCAGCACTAGTCTCATCAATTAAAATAATGTCATCAGCAAACAACATACACCAAGGAACATCGTCTTTATGTTTCTGGTTAGCTCGTCTATAACCAGGGTAAATAAATATGGACAGCTATACACAACTTCATGCATTAGCACAAGCTTACAATCTAGTGCAGATCAACTAGACTGCAAACAATACTTGGATGAAGACACTGTATCCCATTCTACATCTCCACATGCACTCATGACGGAAGTAAAGATGTAATCATCCACCTCAATACCCTCTCCCTGCATCCGATACATGAGCTTCAAAGCCTGTTGGCAAAGCCCATTCCTTGCATAACTCAAAATCATTGTCTTCCGAGAAATCAAGTTCCGCTCTGGCATGCTGTCAAAAACTTGAATTGCATCTGACAAATATCCACATCTGAAATACATATAAATTAATGCACTGCCTACAAAGACATTAGCTGAGGCTGGGGTCTTATTGGCAATTGCATTGATGGAAGGAAATGAAGGATCCCCTCTTGTAACAGCAATAGTCTTGTTTGTTCTATTTCTTAGAAACACCATAACTTAAAGGGACATGAAAGTATACTTTGTTTTCAGATGTATATTCTATTGGATTATTCTTCAACGAGCGTGTCTCACAACCCTTACATCCATTTAACATGCTAATTTATTTAAGAATTAACCATATCAGTATCTTTGTAAAGTGTTCTATCGTTTATATATGGCTCATAGTCGGAGGGCTAAAATCTAGTACTTTGACACCATATATTCCAAAATGAAATCACACCCAGTGACAGGAAATAGATGGCTTGCTGCTATCTGAAGCAAATCTGTAATCTGAGATTGAACTCCAAACCAGGATCACATCCATCAGCAGCATAGACATACCAGGAACAGGGGAGCACTAACAGGCTTAGCTTGCAACCATATATCAGACCAGCAATGTAAGTAACAATACAGCAGACCATGGGCTCAAATCAGGCCAGACCAACAAAGACAGAACAGTACGGCAAGTCAGAGCAAATTCATATACTTCACCCCTTAACCAAACAGGTTCTCCAACAAAACCTGAACCATCAATAAATAAAAAACAAGCAAACATCTATAACAATCTACAATATGTAAATTTTATAATCTGAATGTGGATAATTATATGTAAAAATTAAATTATGTTACTTTTTTTATAAAATAAAAATTATCTATTTATGAAATTAATCTGATTGTGCTCAATCAAAACTCACCAAATCACACTATTCAAACAACATATAGTGCGCCGCAGTGCGTAACATGAGAGAGAAATTGAAAATTAAAAATGAATATTTTTTAAAAAGTGAATTTTTTAGTTTCTCCTTTCAAAAAAGTGAATTTTTTAAAGTATTTTTATTTTTTCAATTATTTTTGAAGAAATTTCAAAATAAAATCCCCACATGACCCGTCTGCACATGTATAATAATAAACCAAAGGGTCTAATCCGAAAGTCAAAACTCATCAGCTTTCGTTTCGGAAAAAAAATATTTTGGAGAAAATTACACATCTGCTTTCATTTCGAAGAAAACTACATCTTATCTCAATTTTCTAAAAATACTTTATAATTCTTAAAATTCAAATATATCCATTTTTAAGTTGAATTAAAAAAATATATCCTCTGTTTAAAAAAAAAATATATATATCCTCTATATATTTCATGTACATCGTACTTTAATGACGAAATTAAAATTTATGGAAAAGGGGTTAAATATTCATAAAAAAATATTATAGAAAAATTTATTATAAATTTAAATATTTAATATTATAATAATTTAATAATTAATTTATATTATTAAATTAATTAAATTTAAAATAAAATAAATATATTCTATAATTTTATATATTTAAAAAATATTATATAATAGTCACATTTTTTAATTTTTTAAAAAATATATTTCTTCACGTAATATAATGAGCAGTTGATTATTTCTATATATATAAATTTAAAAAAAATATTAATTAAATAAAATTTATTTAAAAATATATATCATATATAATTCACATATACAATTCATTTAAATTTAAATATATATATATAAATGCATATAAATTTATATATAAATATAAAATTCACATATATAATTATATATATATAATTAATGTGTGTGTATATATAAATGAATGTATAAAAATACATATATAAATATAAAATTCAAATATACACATAAATTTAAATTTAATGTGTGTAAATATAAATATATAACTGTATATATACAGAATTAATGTGTGTATATATATGTATAAACATAAAATTAATGTCATTATATATATATATACATATAACTATACATGTATATAATTATATATATATGCATTTAAATAGGTGGCTGAGGGGGCCAAAGGGGGCTTTAAACCTCTAAATTCGCCACTGCCGTATTTTTCATCTACTATATAAATATAGGTAAACTAAAAATATTATCTTTAAAAAAAGAAAGCGTAAATTTATAAAAGGAAAAAATATTTTTGCAAATATATATATATATTTTATTATTTTTAAAAGTATTTTTATAATTTTTTTTTTTACTTTTTTAGGCCCGCGGACTTCCCGCTTCTTTCGCTGATCTCTTCCTCCCTCTCTGAACGAAAGTCGTTCTTTATATTTTATAAATTTATAATTATAATCCTACCGTTTCGTTTCATTTCAATTCAATTCAATTAAAACAATAATCATTTATTTCACTTTTCAGATATTCTTCTGCAATTTACTCTCTAAGTCATCTCTTATCTCTTGCGATCTGTAAGTTCTCTTATTCGCTCTGCTGATTCTTTTCTATTTCGTGCTTGATTTCTAGAAAAAACCCTAATTTGCTGTTCTTTTGTCTGTTTGATTACTATTTATTATCGTTATTTTTATTTTTCGGTTAATAATGGGATTGTAGTGGTTCCTGCATTACTATTTTTTTTTAATATATGCTGTGAAATGAAAATTCATGTTCATAGTATGAAGGCAAAAATAGTGTACTGTCTAGAATTTGTTTTTTCACTAGATCAGTAATTCTATTATGGACCTGATTTTAACATTTCTCTATTTCATATTCATTAATCCAATTTAGTCTTCTTCTGCATGTTGTTTCAGTCTCCTCTTCTCACTGTTTGTGTTTGGAAACTGTATTTCAAATATTCTACATATATGTAGTCTCTTGATGAGGACCAAGTAATTTCAGTAACCTGGTTTCTTGTTCATTTTGTTTCATCCGGTATGTTACTGATTCAATTATAGTCTTTTGTCTATTGTCTGTGATGGGTTCAGGTGAGATTAACAGAGCCAACCTCTTTCAAAAGTTCCTGATGAAATTATTATCATTATTTTATGGAAGTGCATCTATACAGAGTGTTATATGATTTGGCAGCCCTTGCTCATTTAAGCAAATAATTTGATAGCTAGGAACTACTCTAACTGTCTGGACATACTGGCTGTAAATGTTCTTCACAAATGTTTCAGGAGGGTTTGGCAAGGTTCAATGAAACACCTAAATGAGTTTTTTCTTCCCTCCACAGTTTTCCCTTCTTTTATTCTCATTCCATTAGTATCATTGCATCCTGTTTTTAGGTTTATATATGCTGTGAAGTATGACTTGGAGGGACTGACTAATTTTTCATAGCACTTTGGACTTCCTTAAAATTAGAGAAAAGAGTTTCATCTGTAATCTTTCTTTTGCTTTACAAAGTTTTCTGCAGTCTGACTTTTGAATCTTATTCAAGCAGTGTTGCTATATAATTGTCTTGCGATGCAAATGCTTTTGCTATATTTGTGAGCCCAACTGCAATATTTTTTTAATGACTTGCTATATTAGTGTTGGATCAGCCTGTAACTTCTTTTATCCTTGTTTAAATTTGTGTTCACTTCTTCCAGGTTTCTTTTATTCTAATCTACTGTTGCAGGGGGAGGTAAGATTTTGGAGCATGTTTCATTGAGTTGCATTATAAGTTTTATGTGTTATTATTATGGAAAAGGAGTCATCACCAGAAAAAATGGTATTGAATTCTCCAACTTCTGAAAAACTGGAGCAAGGTGCAGTTGATGTTCAGAAGGATGATTCTGCTGAACTATCAGAGGAGGTGAAATCTTTAGATATCACCAATGACGATTCCAAACTGGACAAGGATAGCGGAGAATGTGGCTGTGGTGAAAATACTGACAACAACAGTGTCTTGGAACCCAAAGGTCAAGGAGATAATTTGGATGATAGTATTAAACATGATGACTTGGGCAAGATGGATGAAAGTAGGGATTTGGAGTCTAAATTTCAAGGAGAAGTATCAATCAATAATTTGGATATTGTTGACATGGATGAGAAGATGGATGAAGATAAGAATTTTGAGTCCACACCGGAAGAAGGAACAAAGCAAACTGTGCGAAACATTCTTGGTGAGCAGGAGTCAGATCCTGCTTTTGGTGGAGTAGAAGTTCCTGGGATGGAAGCTAACAGGAGCACATCTTCCCATTTTTTGGGTGCTGATTCCAAATCTGACGGATTTGTTTGGCCTGAGAAGGCTATGGCTCTTGGGAACTTGGTAAAGCAGAAAGGTGTAGTTGCTGTCACAAGTTTTCTGCATGCCATCTCTCGGAAAAGAGATGGTCTTGGGGAGTTTCCTGTTGATAAAGATGAGGAGGCTTCAGGTTCAGTTAACAATATGGAAGCCACAGAAATTTCTCAAAAGCCAGCAGATAGACCATGGAATCCTCTAAACTACATTATGTTTTCTCGTGATGTTGATGCAGTGAACAAGACTGAGCAAGGGGTGGAAGTCATTGAAGAATCATCGAAACCTATAGTCACGAAAGGAAGAATTATACTTTATACAAGGTTGGGGTGTCAAAATTGTAAAGAGGTCAGATTATTTTTATATAATAAAAGGCTTAGATATGTGGAGATTAACATTGATGTATACCCTAGTAGAAAGGCTGAGTTAGAGAGGTTCACTGGTTCTTGTACTGTTCCTAAGGTATTCTTTAATGAGGTTGTGATTGGAGGATTGAGTGAGCTCAAGAGCTTGGATGAAGCTGGCAAACTTGAAGAGAAGATTGATTATTTGATTACTGAAACACCAACATATGAGGCTCCTCTGCCGCCCCTTTCTGGTGAAGATGATTCTTCCACCAGTGGGTCTGTTGATGAATTAGCTCTTATTGTTTGTAAAATGAAAGAATCTATAGTTGTTAAGGACCGATTCTATAAAATGAGAAGGTTCTGCAGCTGCTTTCTAGGTACAGAGGCAGTTGATTTCTTGTCAGAAGATCAGTACTTGGAGAGGGAAGAGGTCTGCTTGATTTTTCTTCGTTTCCTTCTCGAGGCATCGATTGTCAGAATCTTAATATTTGTTATGTTGGAGTCACACTGTTTTCAAGTCTCTCCAGTTCTTCAGTTTGCATAAGAATATGTCATTCACCTTGCATCAATATTTCTGCTTCAAATTTCTGCACTTGGACTTTGCTGGTTTTTGATGTCTGAAATTTGAAACCATTTCTAGACTGACAACACCAAGCCCGTTAATTATGGTTTCACACGACAAGAAAAACTTTTCATTGCCACTTCATCTTTAAGTAGTTCTGTAAATCTTGGAGGCTTAATTTGAAGGGGTTTTAATACTAGATCATAGTTCAGAATCCCACTCCTGGATTTTGGAACACTTGGATGGAAGATCCATTTCATCTCATGCATAATGTGCATAGACATTTTGTTTCAGTCTCCTGGGTACTTGTGCTGTGTTTACACAGTGCACTCTTAATTGCACTTCCTATTCCATAAGTGAAACTATTTTGGGCTTAGTGCTAGGGTACAAAGCTTTACTTGAAAATTTCTTAGGCCTTTTACGTCCTCATGTTTATTTTCTTATATTAATATATGCGAAATGGCCACCTGCTCCTGCTATGAGTAGTTTTTTAAGATTTTGATAATTTTTAATGGAATACGATTTATTTTTCTGTCTAATGTTAGTGTGTGCAAACTCTTCCTGGTGGTATTGTTTCTCTTGATATTAACTGCAGACTGGTCTGATATTGATTCATTTGTTTTCTGAATAAATAAAGCTAGCTGTTTTAAGTGAAAAGCTAAACTAAATGTGATCGCTCAGCTCATTCTTGCTCTAGTACCATGATATAATTGTTGAGTTTTTACTCCCTTTTTTTGTTGCACTGTCAAACAGGCTGTTGAATTTGCACGAAAGCTTGCAAGCAAACTCTTCTTTCGACATGTTCTGGAGTGAGTCCATTGAAAATTTTCCAAGTGATTTTACATTATTTTTGCAATTCTCAGTTGTCTCAGTTGTTAATTACTCATTTGAGGCTTTGGTGCTTTTTGATGCATAATTGCAGTGAGAATCTATTTGAGGATGGCAACCACTTGTATTGGTTCTTGGATGATGACCCTGTTGTGTCATCTCAATGTTACAACATTCCTAGGGGTATAATCGAGGCAAAGCCCAAGCCACTAACAGAAATTGCGTCAAGGCTGAGGTTTTTGTCTTATGCAATTTATGAAGCCTACACATCAGAAGATGGAAAGCATGTTGACTACAGAACTATTCATGGTAGTGAAGAATTTGCAAGGTTTGATGCATTATAGTCTTATAAAATTTCTCGATTTGGTACTGTGATGAACATATTTATACTTTTTGGTCTTTATGGTGCCTTTATTGATGAATCTATGTCTGCAGGTATTTGAGGATAATTCAAGAACTCCAAAGGGTAGAATTTGTAAATGTACCTAGGGAAGAGAAGCTTGCTTTCTTTATAAATCTATATAATATGATGGCCATTCACGCAATATTGGTTCATGGCCACCCAAATGGTGCATTGGATCGAAGGGCTTTGTTTGGAGACTTCAAGTATGTAATTGGTGGGTGCACATACTCACTCTCGGATATTCAAAATGGCATTTTAAGGGTCAATCAACGACCACCATACAATCTCATGAAACCATTCACTGTGAATGATAAACGTTCCAAGGCAAGATATTCATTTTTAGTTATTATTTTGTTGATTATTGATATTCATGAATGCTGTTGGCTGATGGCAGCTGATCTTTTAATTCCACAAGCGTTATGCTTGCATGCTACTGTCTTTCTTTTTCTCTCTTTTTTTCCCTTTTTCCCCCTTATTTCGTAAGTGGCATGGGATTGGAGAGAGAGCACAGATAGTGCTGTATGTACAAAATTACACATTTCAATTTGTTCTTAAGTAGTTTCAAGTGGGGGGAAAAGAGGAAAGAATTTGTTTTGTTCATGTTGCAGTTCAGTGTGCAATTTGTTTTTAACCATACGCTTTCAGCATTCCACCAAATAATACTTTTTTTTATTTGATTGAATTTACCTATTATAATAAGAACAATGACAAATAATACCTGCTTTTTTGTTTAATTACTACCATAAGGAGTAACGCAAAGGACTGGAATTAGGTCCGATTCAAATCTCTATTCAAAGGACTGACATGTAGGACTTGAACATACCTTGTAGATGAAAGTTCTTGGTACTGTTTGTCTTAGCTTATAAGCTTGTCAAACCAACTTATAATCTGTAAATTTAAGTCGATACGTTTGTTTAGCTAATTTTATAAATTTATAAATCTCCATTTACAAACTAAAAAAATTAAGTCGGAGAGGATCAACTTATTATTTTCGTTTTTATAAACACTTTGTTTATAAGTTAGTTTGACTAAACAATTTATTATATTGACTTCATTCGTTTTAATAAATATTCTTGATAATATAATTTTATATCATTTTCAATCATATATTTATAAGTTATTTTTTATCAAACATATTATGTGCTTATCAACTACTTACTAAATATTCAAAATAAATATATAACTGCTTAAAATTTTAAATATTTATAAACTCATATTAATTTATAAACACTTGATACTTATAAGCTAATTTTTGTAAGCTGCCAAACACCCTCTATATTTTTATCTCCTTTTTTAGGGCTATGCAAAGTATCTTAAGGTACACATATTCCACCCCCCATCCCAGCCTACTTTTTTTTTTTTTTTTAATTTCAGTCTGTTATTTTTCTATTTTTTATAAGAAAGGGATTCAGGATGTTTAAGTGGAAAGCAATACTCTGTGATATATCTGATAGGTGGTAATTGAAGAAGGCTGAGTCAGGGATCAAACTTGCTTGCTTTTGGACTTTACTGGATGTCTGAGAGGCTAACATGGCTCTTTTTCTTATTGAAATTAAATTGGGTCCACAAATTGCTTGGTGGAAAATTCAAAATTTCTGTACAAGAATATCATGGAAATCGTTAAGAATTCTTTGGATTTCAGTTAATCTGATGCTCATTCATATTATTTATCAGGTAGCTCTTCCCTATCCAGAGCCTCTAATTCACTTTGCACTTGTATCTGGTGCCCGGTCTGGACCTGCACTTCGATGCTACTCACCAGGTAATATTGATAAGGAGTTGATGGATTCAGCCCGTAATTTCTTAAGAGGTGGAGGATTCATTATTGATTTGAATGCCAAAGTTGCATATGTCAGCAAGATATTGAAATGGTAAGTTGTTCTATGGAAGTAATTTTGATGCATTAGTTTCTTACAGTTGCTGCATCCAACGAAGGATGTCATATATCAATCTCTCCTCTCTCACACACAACAACATAAACACACTAGTACCATGCAGCAAAAGAAGTTAGAAACTATTGTGAAATTGCATAAATTTTGAATGATGTTGGTGAGTATAGAAGCAAACAAGGGTGCAAGTGTAACATGACTTTGGGGCTAACATTTTATGAACTCCTGCTTTCAAATCTTCATGGTTGGACTGACCATGAGTGTTAATGCATACATCTTAGAGAAGTTTTCTTCCTGTCTTCCATAGCAGTGAGTCCTAATCTGGCATTTATTCTTAAACAAGTGAAACTGCATTCCACTGAGATTTTATCTGTAAAAAATGATGTATCACTTTTATGGCTTTTGTGACTTGAACGTATTCTAAATATATACTAAAATCAAACTGTTACCATATCTCTCCACATTTGGTGCACAGGTTTAGCGTGGATTTTGGCAAGGATGAGATGGAGGTACTCAAACATGCATCGAACTATCTGGAGCCTGCCAACTCTGCAGCTTTGCTGGAGTTGCTTGCAGGTGGTCAATTAAAGGTGGTGTACCAGCCTTATGATTGGGGTCTGAACTTGTAGCCTTAGCTATGGTTTCCTTATACACTATATATAGGTTCTTATTAACTTTACAAAAATTTGCATGAGGGAAGTATCAACTATGTCCTGAAAACAATAATGAAATGATCCAGCTCAAGTTGCTTTGTGCTTTTTTGAATTTTAGGCAGTTCATATATAGTTGCATTGTATATTAGATATGCTATTAAGGGACATTATCTTAACATGACTTTCATTCATCAGTTACAGCTTTAGCCAAACCCAACGTTCTTTCAAATCTTTAAAAACTTAATGACCTAATAGAAGGTGAAAACCAAAAAAGATACCGACTTTTTATTTACTCTCGTAGCTAGTACAAAGCTCATGTAGTTCTAAAGATTCCCTATTACCTGCCAAGATCATGGATTTGTCTTTCCTTACGAGACTGGTCATATCCTAGGGTTTTGGCCATTTTGTACTGTACATAACTGACAACTTCAAACTGCCCCTTCAATCATCTGCGACTGAGAACCTTTAAGTTCTGTATAATCTCGATGAAGGATATTGGATATGGGTTCAGCAACTGAAATATTGGGTCTAAGCATTTAATTCCTGTAGCAGTTGATCCATAGAACATGTTTTGCATATATATGGCACCAATTACAATCTTATCAGCACAAATCACCTGGGCTTAGTAGTTTTCTGTCTTTCTCAGTCTCTATCAGTAGGACTATTTTGATCGGAGAAATTACCTTGTTGAATCTGATCTCCCCATACGTGACTGCAGTGATAGACTTCATGATAGCTAGTGAGACATAGATTGGGTCTAGTAGGATTCTGTGGTTACAAACATAGAGCACACCTTTGTTCTTGGTTGAGGAGGTAAAGGGGTGATTGGGTTTAGGTTTAGATAATACTATTATCGTCCCTGTCAAAGCTAGGATAGGAATGGAGTCAATGGACAACTTGAATGGCAATATGATGCCAACAACTTTTCTGATGATGGAGAGGAAAAACCCGAACAGAAGCTACATGAACATCGCAATAGTGGCAAATGCAGTTCGCCTGAAAGCTAATCTACTGTCATGGAAGATCAATGGCTTTGGTTATCTTCCTCGTGGAAGGATTTGCCAAGTCCTTTTCTCTGTTTCTGTTGCTGAATAAATCTCATGTTATACCACATGTCTAATATTCAAGCAAATAGCACCAGCTTGAAATAATGATTTCAAGCATCAGTTGTGTAAACATATTTGTCTGATTTGTAACTGTCAGTTTGTTGATACAACTGTTAATAAATTCGCATTAGTGTCGACCATGGCAGTTACATTTTAGCTAAGACTGGCTAAACTTAGGGGTGTAAACGAGCTTGAGCTCAAATTCATATTAAACTGGTTTTTTTTTTTTTTTTTTTTTCATATTTGAGTTCAAACTTGAGAGAATTCTAAATTGTTGTCACGAATTCTAAATTCAAACTTAAGCTCGACTCAGTTGAAATTTATTATATTTGAGTTGAATTGAATTCGAACTCAGTTTAAATTCATTTATAATGTAAACGAATCAAGTTTGGGCTCGAGCTCAATAAGGCTTAATAAGTTGATATATAAAAATATTTATATTTCTTTTCACGCATGAAAAAATGAAACTGATAGTCATAAATAAACTTCTTCTGAGTTCAAACTTGACAATTGTTTATTTGTTTGTTTGGCTATGGCTTGTCAACCTTTTGAAAAACTAAAAGAATTATGATAAACTTTTTGCATTAACTTGCATGATTATAAAAAATTGCTTGAGGAAATAAATTAATAACTAAACTAAAGTGAAAAAGTTTAATTAATTTAAGTTCATATTGTATTGCATTTTTCATCTAAGTTATAACATGATATATTATTATTATTATTATTATTATTATTATTATTATTATTATGTACTTAATATTTTAGTTTATTAATTTGTTTATTTCAATTAATTACCTTTATGATTATTAAATTATATTATTTAATTAGTTTTAGTAACTTATATAATTATAGGATCATACAATTAGATTGCAAATAAAATGTTTACGTTTTTAACCTACATTTTCATCAACCCAGAGACTCGCACATTGACCTAACCCCTGGAAAAAACAAAGTGGCAGTATTTCTGTGTGGTATTTTAGTGATTTTGAAAAAAAAAATATTCTTGTATGTCATTTTACATAAGAGCATTTTAATTATAAAAATTACGACAGTGTATTTATAAATATCGACAGTGTATATATCTGTATCTTTATATATGATAGGTTAAATAAAAATAAAATTAAAGATCAAAGTTATCATGTGTGATATGCCGTGGTTGGATAGTGAGGAACATGTTGTTCCTACTTAGATTTTGAGATTTTAAGTGTTAGCTTTTTTTTTCATATATGATTAATAAAAAAAAATTAAAGATGAAAAGTGTCAATTGAAAATTTCAAAAAATCAATACAATTTTATTATAAAATTTAATAAGTTTATATTGGCTAATTAAAATGTCAATTTATGATCCATGTTTAAATCAATATTAATATTTTGTATTTTTATTTATGTAATGTGTCATTTTGCGCTTAAAATTTTTTTATAATAATAATATTACAAAGCACAAATAATAAATATATTACAAATGACAAAAATTAATAATTATCTAATTAATAATATTACAAAGCACAAATAATAAATATATACTAAATTTGTAAATAATGATAAATATGTAAATACAAGAGGCTTTAGGACCCAAAATCCTATTAATATCATTTCTATTACATGGCTCATAATCAAAACCATCGACCTTCTTGATGGTCTTTGATGGGTCACCAACTTGGACTAAGATCAAGTGATGTGGCTCAAAAAATGGCCTCCACATCTGCAAGAAATCAAGATTTCCTAATGTGGGTATCACTATATCGAGCTTATCTTTCAAAAGGGCTGGTTTGATCGAAGATCTTGCCATGGCTGAAGACAGAGAGAGAGAAAGAGAAGCTGAGGAATGAGCTACAGTGAGGAAGGCGGTGGCTTATCGCTCTTGCTGTGTCAATCAATATCCAGAAGCTGTGAAGGGTAAATTTAGAAGTGAAATTTAGGTTTCAAGAAATATCATGTAGATCTTACACTTGTACTGGAAAACTTTTAAATAGGAATTTTTTTTCTTTTTTGGGTTTTGGTGAACCCTTAGTAAACTGAATTTTTCCAAATTTATTGATCAAACTAATCGTAGATTCAAATAGTTGGTTAATCAAACTGAATTTTTGATGGGTTAATTAAAAATTCGGTCGGTTAACATCTTATGCCCATCCCGAGGCAAGAATTCATAGTGCACGCCTAAGCATAGCGTTCAAATATCAAAGGTCCAGATAAACACAAGAACATATAGAAGCAATTCTATGCACTCATTTTGTTTCGAAATGTTGACATTTGGTAGACCAAAGGACTTAACCAATCATGCATCAGAAAGAATAAAACAAAAACCTCCAACAACACCATAACATCAGGTGCGACTGCAGTCTAAAATTATCAATAAAAAGACGCAGCTATATATATGTTTAAACAAAGGAGTGAAAAGAAAAGAAGAAGAAGAAACGACAACACTTTCAAAATCAATTCAGTGAAATAAGGACAATTCGCCTGCTTAAAACACATCCACCAAATTCATAATCTAGCGTTTTGACAATATGAATGCATTGCCTCGTTATCCATTTTGCAGGATCAACTCCTGCAACTCTTCCTACTGCTATTACTTTGGCATTATGCTCCGAAAACTTTTTTTTTTTCTGGAAGTTATTCACGCAAAATCTGCAATACCATTTATCTTTCAGAATTTTGGGTAAAGCAACACATTCTACTATCGAAATATAATAAACATCAAATTAATTAAAAAATATCATTCATTGTTGATCTAAATTATAAAATAAAAAAGGGGTGTGTGCAACCATAAATTTAGGCATACTTGCATATAGCAACCATAAATTTCCTTGGCCAGTAGATATCACTCTCTCAATCATCCTTTCCAGTAATCAGTTCCTCACAATACCAGGCGCAAGCCGCAATCACGTTTGGGACTTACACTACCTCATGGATTAAAACCACAAAATTGCAAACACAAAGGCCAAATAAAAATTAGCATTTGAATACAATTGTTTTCGGTTCGTTAGTAGTGCTTTGTTTATTGTGCAAACAAATGGATATAGCTTGGTTTTTCACTGATTGTTTTTCTTCAAAATGCCTTAGCTACCTAATAACAAAACCCTGCCAACAGTTGATCATTCTAATACCATTGTGTGTGTGTGTGTATTGCAGTTCATTTAAATTATTTATGTAAAATTTCGGAAACCAATTCTAAATAATTGAAAGATAAGCAAAGCAAATGCTTACCTTTGTGATAACACCTTGGGCACACGTGACAAAATAAAAGAGTCCCATCAACTCTGCAAATCTGCCGGAGATCATCATTTTCATGGCTAGAAAACTCGCGATTTTTGGACAGTGATATTTCCAATTCATGAAGCGACACCCCATTTTCCCCGTAAAAGCGCTTCCCACAGCATCATGGCTTTGCCAGGTCCCCAGGTCTGAATCTATGAGACTGAACCCATTTCTAGCAATCTTGAACCAATTAATTTCTCTGGAACCCAACAGATTCAAAATCTTCAAAGAAAGCTTTATTCGACAAAGCTTCAAGATAAAATCAGTGTTTTCAGAACCGGATCGGTCATTGAACCGGTCTCCTTACTGGTTTATGGTCCGACCGAATTGAAATGGTTGAACTGAATTTTTAATTTTTTTATTTTAATATTTTATTAAGAAAATATATTTTTTAAGTGAAAAAAATAAAATTTTATTTGAAAAAAAAAATTTATTTTTTAAAAAATAATTTTTCAACGGTTTTGACCGGTTCAATTTTAAAATCTGATTTTTAATCTATTTTGAAAAAATATAAAAACTGAACCGGACTGGCAGCCGGTTCCCGGTTTAACCGGTCCGACCGGCCGATCCGGTTCGGTTTTAATAACACTGGATAAAACAGAGCACTTTTGAAATACTTGCAAAAAGAAATCTTCGTATCATAAGGTTGAAGAAGAAGATTTATTTCAAAAACTTCAACACCCATATGCCTTAACAGAGAATCTTGCAACAGCCAACAGTTACGAAAGAAATAGAAAATTTCGCAGAGGGCGAGAAATATGGAAGGGATATAGCCGTTATAGCCCATAGGTCGATGGATATCTTTTTCTTTTTTTATTTAATATATATTTTAAAATTTTCAATTTTTAAACATATTTTTTTTAATAAAAAAAATACAAGAATACATGTAAGCATAGAAGAGTCATCACAATCCACAATAAATCATGACAATTTTATTATAACATTTTGTCAAATATATTTTCTAATATTATCAATGTGGGATGTCTAGACTCTTATCTAAACTCCCCACATACATGATATTTTTAAATTTTTATTTTTAAAAAATATATATTTTTAAATTTGAATTTGCACATTTTTAATCCTAAGGACTAAAATAATTGATTTTTGAGGAACATAAATAAAAAATTTATTTGCTCCAAAATTTAATTTATAGAAAAATTTGTTTTTTCCTTTATAAATTAAAGGATAAAAAAACACCTCTTTTTTGTCTACATCAAAATTTAAATGTTAATTTTATAAGAAATTTTCTATGTTATTCTTTAGACTATAAGCTATATAATTAATATATACAGCAAATAAAATATACAAAATTAATATGCTATCATTAAAAAGATTATAAAATTTGAGAAAGTTTATATAAAATTAACTAAATTTCTAACTTTTTACCTAAAAGATAAAGTGAACAATCAATTTAATGATTGATATAAAATTAAAAAAAATAGAATTCACTGATATCAAATGTCCATAAGAGTCAATCAGGGTGTGGCCTGATTGGTCATTCTACCTTTCAAAAAAGTTAATAGGATGCGGAGGTTTCGGGTTCGATTCCTGCCGATCACATATTCGGCACCATTATGATGCATGCTAGTATCTCTATGCTGTTTAGGGGAGGGTTATCCCCTGCTGTGTAGCCCACAATATTACTCGGTCCGTTAGTAGCCTCCTTAATATCCAAAAAAAAAAGTCCATAAGAATAACTTTACTCTCAATGATAACATTATGCCCAAGATTTAAATGTATCTCTTTTATGTAGGGACGAATATTCAATGTATTGGTTAATTTTAATTTATTTGTTCAAAAATTAAAATTATTGATTGAAATGATCAATTTTTATTTTCGGTTAATTTAATTAATTAACTAAATTATTTTGGTCAATTCGATTAATTAATTGAACCGATTAAAAATAAAAATAATTTTGATTATAAGTTATTTTTAAATATTTTTAAATTATTAGATTAAATCATTAAAAAAAATTTTTTATTTTTTTTATTTTTATTAATAATTATATACTTATTTTAACACAAAAGAATAGTTATAAACTATATAATATAAATAAAATATAAAATTTAAAAAAATATTATCGGTTAATTAATTAATCAAATTTAATTAATTATTAATCGATTAAAAAAATTTTAATATTATATTGTTTAACCGGATCGATCGATTAATTCATACGATAAGTTATTTAAACTAAACTTTTGATCGTTTAACAGATTTTTACATTTCTCTACTTTCATGTTTAAGTTTTTTTTATATTCCGTAGAGTCAACTTGATTGGGTGCTCCTTTCAGTAAATTATTTCATTGTTGTGTGCTCCTTAAACTCATGACTTTTGTGGTATATGGTCATTTCATGCATTATTTTTATAATTTCTAAGGTTTTGGCTGCGATTATTTCTAAATATATTATTTTTTATATCTTGAATGCTAAAAAATAATAATCTCGAAAGGTCCTCAAATGGCATAATTTCCTACGATTGTGTTTTTTTTTAACAGAAGGAAGTAAATGTCATAAGCAATCAAGAAGGTACATCAACACTGAATACGGATGGGCTTGTTCTATCAATGATAATTTCAGTGCTCTCAGAAGCATTTTTAGGGACAATAGGAGATCTTGGCCGGGAAATTTTTCAGTTAAAGTTAGTAGTTATGGAGCTTTTCTAGCGAAACTGTTGGCTATCAAAAGAGGACTTAAAATGGCTTGGGAGAGAAGTTGGAGAAAGTTGGTAATTCAATCAGATTGCTTGGAAGTTGTCCACGCCATTTGCTCATCTTTTTCTTTTTTCTTGGTCTGAACATTCGTGCTTAGACAATATTAGCTTGCTCTTGAAGAATGATTGGCAAGTTCGTTTCATGCATGTTCGAAGGAATCAAAACTTAGTTGCTGATGGAATAACAAAGCTTGCTTTTAATTAAATATAATGGATTGTTTGGTATTCCAAGCCTCCTCAGCGTATATGGGATTGCTAATGCAAGGATAACTTTTTATTTGGATTATAAGCTGTAGGGCTATTTTGTTCTTTTATTTTTTCTTTCAGAGATAAAAAAAAAAAAAAAAGAAGGTACATCAGCAGCTAACAAAGATTGTAACTGAGGGGAAGGATTACAGATTTGTAAAATTTCCTAAGATGCTGCTTAGACCCCTTGAATTTTACTAATAAATAGATTTATTTAATCTTATTTCCTAAATGAAAAATTAAAAAATATATTTATTTAATCTTATTTCCTAATTTAGAGTTCCGTATTTTCCATTTAAAAACAACTAAAAATAATTTTTTAACACTCAACTAATAAATATAAAAAAATATTTTATAATTTCATAAATGCAAAATAGTTATAATTAAATAATAGACTCTATTTTCTATACTTATTTTCCTCAACAAGACAAGCCCTTAAATTTTTTTTAATAAAAAAATATTGTTTATTTAATATTTAAAATAAAGAAATTATTTGAATTAAAGAAACATTCAAAAATAGAAATATAACCACACTCAAAAATAAAAATGAAACCCTCACAAACAAATTTAAATAAGAGATTTAAAAATAAATAAAGATTATTATAATCATTTTAACTTTTTGGTTTAATTTGGTTTAATCTATCACACATCAAATATTACACCGTACAACATATAATAACTAACAGCATAATTTTGTTAATCATAATTAATCTGATTTATTACATTTCATATGAGCGGCAAGGCCTCAATAATTACAATAAATACCAACTTTCCGTCCATGCAATGTTGAATCATTTACCAAACAGCGATATAAACAAAGAAGATATTTTCATAATGCAAAGTGTAGGATGAGGAGTTTCATCAACTGGTAATATGATTTCAAGAGTACACGAAAATTTTATATAGAACTTATATGATACACTGCATGATGAATGAAATTCAGCTTAGATAAACTCAATTTTATTCAAGATTAAACTCAATTTTATTCAAGATTCAATAACTTGTGTAAAAAAATCCACTTTAACAGGAATCCATATGTTTCCTTGCATAAGAAAAAATAATCTCCGAACCCGCAAGAGGACCAAGCAACACCACAGCCAACATACACAAATGTATGAATGATACACCAAAATCATTACAAGAGAAGCTCAGCTATCCTGTATATATAAATTCTGCAGATTCCTTGATTTGTAAACCAGTTTGTCATGAAGTTTTCTCAAGGATAATACACCAGTTTGATTTGTCAAAAAATTGATCAACTACTACTGCATTGCTCAAGCCTGTTACTAACCTGTAAAAATGATAATAAAATGATCAAGCAAGAGAATTAGTGCATCACTTAAACATTGCAGAAAAAGGGAAGGATTATACCCCCAAAAAAAAATTGACATTCTAATAACTAAATTACAATGGCAGAGGATAATAACCCTGGATATTTATTCATCATAATGGCTTAATAATTACATGCAGCAATGTAAGAATAAAACAGCAGTATTGAAGAATTTCTGTTCAAAGCATTTAGTAAGCACAAAGCTAAGATATAATATAACTGTAGAAATTACACATGCTGAGGATCATCTGGCGGTTAGTCCATTACCTGGTTAGGTCTGATACCATGTAGAAATTACACAGGCTCTGCGAGTGTTGGGCCAAATATACAGTGACTATATAAATGAGTTTGGAATCTCATCTCAACACAAAACCAATTTGCTTGTGTTAAGACCCAATCTACACCACCTTATATGTTATTGTATTTTATTATACTTTTCAGATGTGGGATTCATTTATATTTTCCAACAATAACAAGCATTACCTTACAAGTTCACCTTCACTGAAGACATGGTAATATCTGTTGTACACTACGGCGCCCTTTTTGTCATCTTTTTTCGCCAGGCCACTGGCAAGAGCGCAAGCAGATGCACCACGTACTTCAGCACGATGATATGGTAAATGCCAAGGGACAATATTCCTGTTGATTATTTGCATTTTTTTCATCTTCAGAATCAATGAAATCATTCTCAGTCTGAGATGTTAAATGTGTTGTTTTCCTTAACTCCTTATCTGTATTGTCCTTGGACTCTTTCACAAGCTCTTTAAAATTATTCTCCTCTAATTCTGGGATGCTCTCCAAAGTGATTGATGAAGGGCTTCGGACACGAGGACTACCTGGCCCTATCCACTCTTCTAGATACCTCTGGGTAAGAGGAGTCCATTTGGCAACCAATGATCCATCTTCCTGTTCTGCAGCCCAGACAGTTATTAGTACCAGACCACCCTTTTTGACAACTCGGACTAATTCCTCAATTGCCTTCTTCCTCCTATTTTCTGTACTTAGGTGATGTAGGACAGCTACGGAAATTGCAGCATCGCCAAAAGCAGTACTATACGGAAGATTTACTGCATCCCCAACCAAAACTTCATTTCCTCTGTCTGCACAAATTTTGATAAGGGGTTCACTTATATCACATCCTATGAAAAAGCAATCAGGATTTAAACCCAGATACTTTCCATTTCCACATCCTGCATCCAATATGAGAGATCCTGAAGGCAAGGAATTCAAAAAGCCTGCAACCTTTGGCCACTTGGCAAACCTGGTGGAACTAAAATGCAGTGTGATAGCATCATAAACACGATGCACATACTTCTTTTCAATTTCAGGGGTGGATTGCACACTCGAGGATGAACACTTCTGTTCTTCGCCCACTGCAGCAGATTGTTCAATGTGAGATTCTCCATCAGATGAAAGAGTACACAAACCAGAAGAAGCTTTCACTTTGATTTTCCTCATATTGTTAAAAGTTAGAGAATAACGGTCACTGCCAAGAGGGTAAAGTGAAGGCCTCCCAAGATGTTTCACTCAATCCACTTCCTCTCAGAAAATTAAAGACCATCAGCTTTAGGCATACATCCCAGAGAGATATGATCCTGTAAAAGGCCAAAACTTTGACCATGGTGATTCAATATGCAGAAGCTTAAAGAAAAACTAAATATTTTCCAATACATACCCAATAAGAAAGGGAAGAAAAAATTGGAATAGGGGGATTAATAGAGCCCTAAATTAGAATGTATCAATATTACACAATCAAAATTGGCAAACACAAAAAAAAAAAAAGGCTTTCCTGCTCATATATCAGTAATTTAAATGTCTCAAATAAGTGGAAAAGGAAAACAGACTAAAAATTAAATAATAACATGGAAATAAAATGAACTAAAAAAGGGATTTTGGTCCTAAAAATTTGCTTGGCAGTTCTAATACATTTTCAGCTCAAAATCTCAGAAAGGAGAAATGGAGCGTGAAAAGTTCTTTTCTTTCCAATTATTCCATAGAATCTTTATCCAGACAAATTTTCTCAGCAACGAAACTGCCTAATTTGATTTTTGTTAATTTCAGACATAAATTTTACCGAATTCAAACCATCAGTCCTGGCAGCATCAGCTACTCTCACTGCTATTCACTTTAGGCCAGAGACACAGTCGACTTTTGCAAGGAAATACTAACAAAAGGAGGATTAATCCAATTGGTAATAATTTCAGACTCAAGAATTTCATTGATTTAAGCTGATAGAAGTTACACTGATTTAAATTGAAAATTTCAGAAGAAAGTGAGGTAAATAGGTGTATGCATTCAATGATTGGAATAATTCACGGTGAAAGTCTAGAATAATTTATAATAGATCTATTTGTATTTAAAATTTATATATATATATATATTGAAAAATATATTTAAAAGCACCTATAATTGAGCTCTTGATATTAAAATTTCGATTATACGAAATTTCTACGTGTATCCACACCGAGATTGAATTTTGCTATCAATATTTTAATAAATAAAATTTGTGAGCAAATTAAGATTTTAAGCTAAAATTTTTATTAAAACATTAGCTTTAAAATTGAAAAAATATTTATAAGATTAAGACTTTCTCAATCTTTTAGCTCTCTCCTTATGAAAAATAATTTTTTATAAGATTAAGACATTTCTTAATCTCTCCCTCTTAGACTTGTAAAAAAAATTATTTCTTAAGTTTGTAAAAAAATTTCTCTCTTAAGTTATTTTTAATGTCTTTGATCATAAGCCTATTTATATATATTGAGTTGTAACTATTTACAACTCTTAAGTGCCATATGTCATATTAATGCACTTAAATATTAATGCTCCAAGTATTAATATTTAGTGCATGGTGCATTAATATTAATACTTGGAGCATTAATCTTAATGCATCAAACACTAATATTATTTTATAATATATTATTTTATTAATTTTATTTAAATTTTAATTATTTATATATCACATATGTAAATAATAATTTAATAATAATATTAGCTAAATATTATTTTTTTATTATATATATTATATATCAAATATATAAATAATAATTTAATGTATAACTTTATCCATAAAATATTAATTAATTAATTTTCTATTCTAAATAGAAAAATTTAATTTTCCACTTATAATATTAATTATATTATTGGTGCTAGCAGAAAATATAATAATATTTCATTTGGACTAAAAAATATTATTTATTTAAATAATTAAATTTTTTAATTTAATTATTAAATAATAATATAATTATTCTATTAACAAAATCCAGAACGCTCATTAGTGTGCGACTCCATAGGTTCAATGCTAAATTGATAGTAAATTGGTTAAATTAATTTATTAATCAAAGTTGCATCTAGCAACACTCCTTAATGATCAAATAGTATAAAATAAATAATTATTATCAAGAACCTATAAAGAATAATATAATATTTTCTTCTATTATTATAGCTCTGGTCAATCCTAGAACATGGTTAATCTGTCAAATCCTATATGTTGCCAACTATGTTTCATGTCAATTATAAATAATAAGTGAATGACTTAAGAAACTCATTTCTTCTTTATTCATTTGTCCTGACTAAAATCTTAATTAAGTCATTTATAATTAATGACAACATAGAGCTTAAATTCATGATCAAGAGTTGATAGATTCAATATTGATCAATCACTAATTCTATAAATATTAAATTATACCCAATATTTTTTCAACTATTACTCTAAAACAATAGGTGTCCAATATCAAAATATGATAAATAATTTGTCAATTTCCATAATGATCTCAGGTCAAAGAAAATTATTATATTATATTTTTTTAAAAGTATATCTCATTGACAGATTATTAGTAATTTTAACCATTAAAATTTTTTCATTGAATTTGTTCAATGGCCATATCTCTATATGCACCATTTATATATGTGATTTAGTTAACCAGAATAATTAATCTATATCTTATAGAGATCATTATATATATATATATATTGATATAATTGGATCATTAAAGATCTATTTAATGATTTTATAATAAAAAATAATTTTAGATTAAATTATAAAAGACTTAACTCTCATTGTTAAGATTTTCATATTGATGATAAGTCTTAAAATTTAATCAAGATAACATCATATTAATAAAATTAAATATGATGTTAAAATATAAATATTACATATTAATTAAAATAAAATGTGTTCAATTATTATATGATAAATTAGAGTTAGAGCATATATATATATATATATATATATATATATATACCTAACATATTATGCTTAGCCTATTATTATAATTATTATTATTTTATCGGAAAATGCTTAGCCTATTTATGATGAAAGATGTGATTGAATCTCCGCCAAAGCTATATTAGGAACGAGTAAGAAGAAGTTGGTATGGTTGAAAAAGAGGATATAAATACTAAATTGCATTGTTTTGGGAAGAGAATAGATTGAGATGTGGGATTTTTTATGAGGTTATTTATCGTTAAAACTCTTATTTTCTAAAAAAAAAAATAACACTTTATTTTTTAGTATTAATAGATGTTATGATTTTTAATTTCCTATTTTATATTTATACTAAATATTTTTTATACATTATTTTATTATATTTTCACTTTTTCCACAAAACCACCAAAACTAATATTTCAGTAATTTTAAAAAATATTAAACTAATATTTCTGTAGTTTAAAAAAAATATTATTATGACTGTTATTTTTAAAGTAATATTATAACTAAAAATAATTTTAGTCAATTATACAACTATAATAATTAATTTTATATATAAACATATATTTTAGTCAATTAATATTTAACATAATTTATTTTACTCTATCTTATTTTATTTTATTCTATTTTATTTAACTCCATTATTCTCTATCCAAACATCGTAAAGGATTTCATTATATCGGGTGGACGATTCAAAGTAACTTTACGATAAGACTATAATATATATATATATATATAACAAACTATATGTAATAAATAAAATTTAATTTCTCCTACGTATTATAAAAAGAATATCTTATTAGTTTTTTTCTTCAATATTCGAATAAAGATTAATATAAAAATTACAAAAATATAAATAAAAAGAAAAAAAGGAAATAAACATACAAGGGACAAATATAAAGTTATAAATATAAATTCACATCGGCAAATATAGTCTATAAAGAATAAATATAAATTCACATAGGCAAATATAGTCTAATATTGATCTATTATGAGAGTAATTTTATTAAATTTTTTAATATAAATTTAAGAGAGTCAAAATTAAAAGGTATTTGTTAAAGTTTAAAATCACATTTTTATATTAATTTAACTATTTATTTATTTTTATTAGATGTGACATTTTTTATATTTGATTTATTTGTTTGATTGTTTGAAGGATAGTTTTAATGCTCCTTAAGTATTAATTACTTCAGTTGATATCTTAAAACTCGGGTCACCTGGTGTTTTGGTATACAAATCATTCGCTTTCATACTATATTAGAATTTTTTAATATTATTTGGTAGAACTAACATTAAAAAGGTCGTTATTAAGGTGGAGTCCATTTCTATTAATTTAATTAATTATTTATTTTTATGATATCAAATTTTTTAGATTTAATTCATTTATTTGTTTATTTATAGGACTATCTTAGCAAACTCCGCGTAATAAACTATATTCAAATCCTTTAATTTTTTATATTAAAAGGAAAAAAACAAAATCTTAAACCAAATAAGCCGCCACATAAAATATAAAAAGCCAGGTTTTTTTTGAACTTGAAAATATAAAATGTATCCATAGTTGATTAATATTAAAAAAAAAAAAGATTTGCTTTTCCCTTGTGGAGATAGGTGGAAGGGTCATTGTCAATGTCAATATAATTAGCTTGTGGTTTCCACAGAGAATATTGACATTGTGAATTAGTTATTTGTGAGTGTGTGGAAAATCAACAATTTATAATTTCTTAAAAAGCTATTTTTGGTTGATGTTGAATTGTTGATTATGCATCTCATTCACGAAAGACACACTGTAACTCAAAATCAAGGTTTTTTTATAGTGTAAATTTGTTTCTTTTTTCTTAGTTTTAGATGATTAATTTTAAATTTGATTCATTAAAAGATAAATTAAATATTATCCTCTTAATTAAAAAAATCAAAGTATTAATATTCCACATAATTAATAATATTAATATATAAAGAAGTGTTTCAATTGCGACCTCTAAATTTTAAAATATAAATTGTATCTAACTTAAATCTATATTTAAATATAAAAATTTAACTTAAAATATTTAATTATTGAATTTTGAAGCCTAAAATAATATAGATATAAATTAGGTTTGCATTCAATTCATACCGAATAGGTAAAGTTAGTTTTTGATAAATTACATACGAGGAAGAGGAACACTTAAAAGATTCAAACTAAAAACAGGTGGGAGCAACATACACCCTTAACCATTAAGCTACACTTTTGTGGTTTATATAATGATGTTAGTAAATATATTAAAATTTTAAGTAATTGATATTAATTGAATCAGCAATAAAATAAAAATTTCACAATAGAACAAGATATTATTTGTAATAATATTGATAGATAATCACCTCTAATAGACATTAAAGAGAAATTATAAGTTAATTTTGATAGTGTACAATACTTCATTAGAAATATTTATAACGAAAAATGAAACTTTTGGCGGCTTAAATTATGTTTGATGTTTTATTTACTTGTGCTATTTGTTAGGTTTTTGGGTCCCCTCCTATGTGAAAAATTCATATCTTGAGCCCACTTATTTTAGCCTATTAGGCTATTAATGTTTAGCATATTTATATACTAATATTACCCTAAGTTATAAGTGTGTGTGAGTGTCATTTTTATCAGCCACCAAAAGAGAAAAGAGAGAGAGAGAGAGAGAAAAGGGAGAGAAAAGAAAGAGAAAAATTTATGCTGAAAATTCTCAACAGAGCAGTTTCGGTTTTTCAACGATCTAACAGTCATCAGTCATCCGATCAGGCTGAAATTTGGACAGCGGTTAGAGAACTCATCGTTCTTCATTCTGGATGGTGGAGATCTATTTTTGACTGTTGGATTTCCGGTATTTATGGCTCGAAGTGTACTGTTCACGTGCAGTTCTGCAACAGCGACCAGTTTGCCTTTCTCCGACGATCGGACTATCATTTGTGGTCGAATTTGGTTGAATTTTGGTGAGCATGTTTAGAATTGATTGTTCTTTAGTATGGACGGTGGAGATCAGATTTGAACAACCGAAGCTCATTCATTGGCATGAACAGTATCTATTTTAGGTGATTTTTCCTCTATTCTCTTGTTTATTTCTTGATGTTTGGTTGATTTGGTGTTGCTACTTTACTTGAGGGTTGTTGTAATAGCTTGTAGTTGTTGTAAACATTGATTTTGATAGTGGAGCTCTTTTACTTGGACCAAGAGAGATCCCATAATTTTTATCTTTTGCATTGAAGGGGTTTTCCACGTTAAAAATTCTTGTGTTTATGTTTGAATGGTTTTGTGCATCTTGGGACAGAGTATGTGATATATGCTTGCTGAATTTTATTTAGTCACTCCTCATAGATTCATTCAAGTGGGGAAGAACTTATCCCGGTTCCTTTCCCATCAAAGTGGTATCAGCGATAGTTCATTAGTTCATTGGTTGTTTGCTTGTTTGAATGATGGAGGTGAATGTGAGTAAAATGGTTTGTTTGGATGGCACAAATTATCACAAGTGGAAAGGAAAAATGAAAGATTTTCTTATTGTGAAAAGATTGCATTTACCTGTATTTGCTTCTAAAAAATCTGAGTCTAAATCTAATGAAGATTGGGAATTTGAGCATTTGCAAGTATGTGGTTTTATTAGGCAATGGGTAGAAGATAATGTGTTGAATCATATTGCTAATGAAACAAATGCCAAAACCTTGTGGAAAAAGCTTGAAACTTTGTATGCTTCAAAAACTGGTAACAATAAGTTATTTTTGCTTAAACAAGCTATGCGTTTGCAATATAGAGAAGACAGCTCTATACTTGATCATGTGAATGAATTTCAAGGTGTCTTTGATCAATTATCTGGCATGGGTGTCAAATTTGATGAAGAAGTTATTGGACTTTGGTTGTTGAATATACTTCCTAAATCATGAAAAAATTTTCATGTATCTTTGACTAATTCTGCTCCTGAAAGTGGTGTAACCGTGTCATATGCAAAGACTGGTGTTTTAAATGAGGAGATGAGAATAAAAAATCAGGGGGCATTTAGTTCACAGTCAGAAATTTTGGTTACTGAAAACAGGGGGAAAAGTAAAAGCAGGAGTCAAGATCAGAATAAAGGCAAGAGCAGGAGTAAATCAAAATCGAGGTATAAGAACCTTGAATGTCATTACTGTGGTAAACCAGGGCATATCAAGAAATATTGTTTCAAGTAGAAGAAAGAGAAAAAGACAGACAAAGGGAAGCAAGAAAAGAGAGGCAATGATAACAATATTGATCGTATTGCCACTACCACTTCAGATGATGATTTGGCTATAGTTTATCAAGAGAATATGGTCAATATAGCCTATGATGATACTGCTTGGATTCTTGATAGTGGTGCATGCTTTCATATTACATCAAGGAAGGAGTTATTCACATATTATACTCCGGGTGATTTTGGAGTTTTGAAGATGGGTAATGATGGAGTGTCAAAGGTGATAGGCACTGGAACTATTTGTTTGGAGACCCAAAATGGAACAAAATTAGAGCTGAAAAATGTTAGACATGCACCTGATATTAGGTTGCATTTGATCTCTACTAGTAAGCTTGATGATGATGGCTAATGCAGCACTTTTGATAATAGAAAATGTAAAATCAGCAAAGGCTCCTTGGTTATGGGTAGAGGAAAGATGGCTTCGGGCTTATATTGGTTACAAGCTTCAATCTCTACAGATCTTGTTAATGCAGTTGAATGTGATAGCTCTTCAGAATTATGGCACAAGAGGCTGAGTCATATTAGTGAGAAAAGACTAGATTATCTAGCTAAAAGGAATTTGCTTTCGGGATTGAAAGGTTCAAAGTTAGACAGGTGTATTCATTGCTTGGCTGGAAAACAGAAGAAAGTTTCTTTCAAACATCATTCTCCTTCCAGGAAAAATGATTTGCTTGAGCTGGTACATTCAGATGTATGTGGTCCTTTGAAGGAAAAGTCATTTGGTGGTGCAATTTACTTTGTGACCTTTATTGATGATCATTCTAGGAGACTTTGGGTTCGTACCTTAAAGTCCAAAGATCAAGTTCTTGGTGCATTTAAAGAATTTCAAGCTTCTGTTGAGAGAGAAACTGGAAAGAAGTTGAAATATATTCGCACTGATAATGGTGGTGATTATTGTGGGCCTTTTGATACATATTGCAGAGAACAGGATATCAGACACCTCCTAAGACTCCTCAGCTAAATGGTTTAGCAGAATGGATGAACAGAACATTGATGGAGAGAGTCAGATGTGTGCTTTCAGAGGCTAAATTGCCTAACTCTTTTTGGGGTGAAACTTTGTACACTATTGCATATGTGATTAATCTAACTCCCACTATTGCATTGGGAAATGATGTTCCAAATAGGTTCTGGTATGGTAAGGATGTTTCTTACTACCACCTACGAGTATTTGGTTGCAAATATTTTGTACATGTTCCTAAAGATGAGAGGTCCAAATTAGATGCCAAGACTAGACAGTGTATCTTCATTGGCTATAGGCAAGATGAGTTTGGTTACAGATGCTATGATCCAATTCAGAAGAAACTTATCAGAAGTCATGATGTAGTATTTGTAGAAGATCAAACTATTGAAGATATTAATAAGGTGGAGAAATCAAAGCCTGAGACTGGTGGTTTGATTGACCTAGACTTATCTCCTACAACTCATATGCCTAATGCAGTTGAGGTTCAAAATCATGGTGATGTGCAAAATGATAATCAGAATACAGATGAGGTTGGTGCTCCTGAATATGAAGTAGTTGATGATCAATAAAAGGCACATGTTGAGGAACCTGAAGCTCCACTTAGGAGGTCTACCAGAGATCGAATACATTCTATCAGGTATTCACCTAATGAGTATATACTCTTGACAGATGAAGAAGAACCTGAATGCTATGAAGAGGCTATTGAGACTAAGCAAAAGACAGAATGGATTGCAGCTATGAAAGATGAAATGCAGTCTTTAGCTGATAATCACACCTTTGAATTGGTGAAGCTTCCTAAAGATAGAAAAGCCTTGAAGAATAGGTGGATCTATAAAATAAAGCAAGAAGAGAATTCATCATCTCCACGATATAAAGATAGATTAGTTGTCAAGGGCTTTAGTCAGAAAAAGGGAGTTGACTTTGAGGAGATTTTCTCACCAGTGGTCAAGATGTCATCAATTCGTGTTGTTTTGGGATTAGCTGCTACTCTTGATTTAGAGGTTGAGCAAATGGATTTTAAAACAGCCTTCCTTCATGGTGACTTAGAGGAGGATATCTACATGTAATAACCTGAAGGTTTTATGGTAAAAGAAAAAGAAAATTATGTTTGCAAACTGAAAAAGAGTTTGTATGGGATGAAACAAGCACCTAGGCAATGGTATAAGAAGTTTGAGTCAGTTATGGTTCAACAAGGCTACAAGAAGACTACTTCTGATCATTGTGTTTTTATGCAGAGATTTTCTGATAGTGATTTTATCATCCTGTTGCTATATGTTGATGATATGCTCATTGTGGATTCTAGTTCTTTAAGAATTGATAGCTTGAAGAAAGAGTTGAGCAAATCCTTTGCAATGAAGGATTTAGGGCCAGCAAAACAGATTCTTGGCTTGAGGATCATTCGTGATAGGAAATGTAAGAAGTTATGGCTATCTCAAGAAAAGTATATTGAGAAAGTACTGCAGCGATTTAATATGGCTAAAGCTAAACTTGTAAGTACCCCTCTTGCCATGTCTTTCAAATTGAGTGTCAAACAATCTCCTTCTAGTGAGCAAGAGAACGAATATATACAGAAAGTTCCTTATGCATCTGCAGTAGGTAGCTTGATGTATGCTATGGTTTGCACTAGGCCAGACATAGCTCATGCAGTTGGTACTGTTAGTAGATTTTTATCTAATCCAGGAAAAGAGCATTGGGATGCTGTGAAGTGGATTTTGAGATATCTCCATGGCACTGCTAGTTTGAAGTTGTGTTTTGGGACTGAAAAGCCTATTCTCAGTGGTTATACAGATTCTGATTTGGCAAGGGATGCAGATTCAAGAAAGTCTACTTCTGGATATCTGATCACTTTTGCAGGGGGAGCTGTGGCATGGCAAATCTAGATTGCAGAAATGCATTGCATTATCTACTACAGAAGCCGAATTCATTGCAGCAACTGAAGCATGTAAAGAATTGCTTTGGATGAAGAAGTTTGTGAATGAGCTTGGCTTTATATAGAAGAGATATGTCTTATTTTGTGACGGTCAGAGAGCTATTCATCTCGGTAAGAATCATACTTTTCATGGTAGATCCAAACACATAGATATGAGGTATCATTGGATTCGTGATGTTTTGGATTCTAAGCAACTTGAACTTGAAAAGATACATATTGATGATAATGGTTCTGATATGTGCACAAAGGCTTTACCGAAAGGGAAGTTTGAGACATGTTGTAGAGTTGCCGGTTTGGCAAACTCCTTCACATAGTCGGAAAGGGGGAGAATTATTAGATTTTTGGGTTCCCTCTTATGTGAAAACCCATATCTTGAGCCCACTTATTTTAGTCCATTAGGCTATTAATGTTTAACATATTTATATACTAATATTAACCTAAGTTATAAGTGTGTGTGAGTGTCATTTTTATCAGCCACCAAAAGAGAAGAGAGAGAGAGAGAGAGAGAGAGAGAGAAAAGGGAGAGAAAAGAAGAGAAAAATTTATGCTAAAAATTCTCAACAGAGTAGTTTCGGTTTTCCGACGATCTGATAGTCTTCAGTGGTCCTATAAGGCTGAAATTTGGACAGCGGTTAGAAAACTCATTGTTCTTCATTCTGAACGGTGAAGATCTATTTTTGCCGGTTGGATTTCTGGTATTTGTAGCTCGAAGTGTACTGTTCGCGTGCAGTTCTGCAACAGCAACCAGTTTATCTTTCTCCGATGATCAGATGGTCAGATTTGGCTGAATTTTGGTGAGCATGTTTAGAATTGATTGTTCTTTAGTCTGGATGGTGGAGGTCAGATTTGAATAACCGGAGCTCATCCATTGGCATGAACAGTTGCTATTTTGGGTGATTTTTTCTCTATTCTCTTATTTATTTCTTGATGTTTGGCTGATTTGGTATTGCTACTTTACTTGAGGATTGTTGTAATAGCTTGTAGTTGCTGTAAACATTGATTTTGATAGTGAACCTCTTTTACTTGGACCAAGAGAGTTCCCGTGGTTTTTTTCCTTCGCATTGAAGGGGTTTTCCACATTAAAAATTCTTGTGTTTATGTTTGAATGGTTTTGTGCATATTGGAGAAGAGTATGTGATATATATTTGCTGAATTTTACTTAGTCACTCCTCATAGATTCATTCAAGTGGAGAATAACTTATCCCGGTTCCTTTCCCATCACTATTTCATTTTGGATTTACTTTTTTTTTTCATTCTTTAATCAATTTTCATAAAAACATTTTGCAAATCAACAGAATTATGAAAGTAAAAATTTTTTAGGTTAATTTAGTTAAATTATAAATATTTTTGCAACTTTTAATTCATTGTTTTGTTATTGCTAAGGTAGATGATAAGAAAATTGAATTCTACTCAATTTTTCTATTTGGTTTGAATGAGAAAGTGAAGAAAGGAAATTATTTTTCTCCTTACAAATCCATTAAAAATTAACTTAAAAATAATGGACTGTAGAATTAACGTTATTAACTTATTTAATTGATAAAAAATATCTGCTGATCATCTATAAAATTACATAACTTTTTTTTTTTTTAAAAAAATTCAATTTACCAGTAGACCAAATTTATAGTAAAATGACTCTAAAATTAATCCAACTGCGTTGCAATTGCTTGTTGAATTGCTCCACTACATAGTGCATTTCAATTATCGAAGTTTTGTGCGAAATTCGTTCCCCCTTTCCCTTTGGTCATTCTGTGTCTATCAATGTCGATGGCTTATCTTCAATGTCTAATCTACATATAATTAGTACTTTGTAACATCGATTGCGTGCCCATATTTATCATCTGTCTAATAATTATTCAATTATAGCTTTTTTTTTTTAACTTTTTTTTGTCTGATTTTTTTTATTTTATGCCTAAAAAGAAAATTATACCATTCACGGTATTATTTAAATTTTTATATATCTTATTAGAATTTTTTTTGTTATTTTACAAAAGTTAGTAATAAACTTATAATAAAATTACAAAAGTTATTATTATATGTATAATAAATTCATAATAAACTTTATGTAGTAAATTGTAAATTGATAAAAAAAATTTAGTAAATTCAAAAATATTTTAAAATTTTGAAAATTTTAATATTTTTTAATTTTTTGGCAATTTTATAAAAAGCACAATGTAGTTTTTGCCAATTATATTAGTTTTGATTGATATTTTATGCCAATTTTATATGTTTTGATTGATCTTCTCACTTTGTTTAAAAGCATAAAAAGCTGAAAAATCTTGAATTCGAAAATTTCAAATATATTAATCCTAAAATGGATAAAAAATCAATATATTTTATGAATCTTTTAGGTTTTTTTTACAAAAATGGCTGGAATTTTTTTTTTAAAAAAGATTATCATATATATTTTTAAAATTACTAGAATTTATTTTTTTTATTAATTATATGTAAGAGAATAAGACACCTAGTACTCGGACTTAATATATATAAAAAGTAATATGCCCTCCTAATTATCAAACTACATCTTGATGATTTACTAAAATTTGTTAGATTACAAATTTACTATATACGTATTTTTTATAATAAATTTATTATATATTTATTATATATTTTTATAAAGTAATCAAAATATTCTTAAATTTTTTTTTAAAAAAAAGTTATAAAATGTGATGAGGGACATAATTTTTCTAATCTTTTATATATTTCTTCCAATATTCTAACACATTAGTCAATAGTAGAAAGGCTATCCAGTACTTTCCAATATTTGATATATATTATAATTTTTTTTTAAAAAAAAAGTGTAGGTTTCGAAGAAATGTTGGTTTCGACTTATTATTTGTCAAAAATAAAATTATTCCAAGTGTTTGATGTTTAATTTTGTCTAAGAGAAACTTTCTATTAGAAAAGAAAAAGAAATGTAGCCTTGCTTACAGCAGCCAGCTGGGGCCAGTTTTAATTTCAATTAAGTCTGTAGACGCCATCACTTTGTATTTCTATTATTGTGTTTGGAATTCTGTTTTAAGATTCTTAATTATATTCTCAATATATATATATATTGCTAATTAATAAATTTTGACTTAATTATATATTTTCGAGATTGTAAGGCTGTAAATTTAATTATATTTTCAATATGATCTTTGATTCTATAATGAATTATTAATCTAGTGATAAAAAAATAATTTTAGTCTGCTATTTAATTATTTTAAACTTTTTTGTCAATTGCCTTTGATTAATATATTTATTTTTTTCCAATTAAAAATTAATAATTTCAATAATTCAATCATGAAACTAAACAGAAAGTAGTATCCTCTTTGAATTTGAAATGTTGGATAAGTGACAATGGCTTATTTGAACACTTTATATGTGGAATTTGTAATTAAAAGGACTACTTAATAGTGTCAAGGAAAAGTCCCAGATGAGATTTTTCCAGTGGAAAATTATATTTAATTTATTACTATATTTATTATTTACAACAAATTATATAAATATATAATATATATTTTGGTATAAAATTGGGAATAAAATCCAAAACAAATAAAAATTAACGAGAATAATTCATTAATTTTTAATAAGCCATGAGAACCACAATGATTAATATTATCAGAAGGCCGCAATAAAATATGGATATTAAAAAGAAAAATTATAAATCAAATGCAAAAAAAAAAAGTCTGCAATAAAATTTCCAAAACAAATTAGTATATTTTATAATTAGATTTGGTGAATTTGCATATGCATGTTTAGAATAGGCTGATTTCCACATCTGATTATAATATTCAATTCTGGGAACATTCTTGGAAATTCGCTTTAACCATAAGGCCTTATTATTTCCTTTTGTTTTTTTAATATGTATTTAACTGACCATTCACAGTACTAAAACTGGTTAGTTTAGCATTACTTGTAAAAAAAAATAAATTTAAACTGAAAAAAATAGGAAATAATATATGGGTTCAACGAATAATATATAGTTATTTAAGATTTGATTTTTACAAGTCTAAAATTGATTTTGAATAAAGCTTGAAATATAAAATTAATTTTATATTTTGGAATAATAAAACAAGTGGTACATTGATCGTCCAGTGTGTATAAATAGCATTCTAAATTTCATTTTGTGGCATTACTGATCATCTCTTTCACTCAATATTGATAGCTATATGCTGAATGTATTATCATCCTCAAATAATGGCATTTTGTGGTTGCAGACCTAATGCAGTTTTAATGCAACCTAGAACCATTTCGACCTACAGGTTAATTATTGATCATTTATTTCTAATTTTCTTGTTAATTTTTCATCATTTATTACAATTATTGCACTCAGTCATGCGTGCATCAGATCTAATAGAACAATTATAATTACTTGTTAATTAATTAATTTACGTTGATTTTGCAGTTCGAAGAGCAATGATGGCAAGAAACTTGGTAAGTTAATGACAACATAATTTTTCTTAAGATTGAAATTTAATTTGTTAAGTTAATTAAGTGTTTAGAAAATATGGTTGCTCACTTTTGGAAGTTATTATAATTAAAAAACGTTATGAATTTTATCCATCAATTTAGAGATTATTGATTACAATCTTTAAATTAAACACATGGATGCTTAATTTAAAATAAATAAATACACAATTAAAAATGTGATAAATCTCACAGGTTACAGCACAAAAGTCCCACGCAATATGAATATGGAGAGCCTTCAAAGTGAATATTTGTTTTCTGAGGTATGTTCTAATGTTTTTTGGATTAATATAAATATATATGCATAATTTTCTTGAAAAATTAATATTGCTCTTGCATTAATTAATGATTTAATTCCATGGAACTTCTTATGTTAATAATATAAGCAGATATCAATGCGGGAGTTAGAACACATGAAAAAGAAGCCAAATGCAAGGTTAATAAGACTTGGTATTGGTGATACCACACATCCTATACCAGAGCTCATAACATCCGCCATGGCTGAGGTTTAACAATTATAATCAATAAACGTATTTAGCTTAATTATTGCTATTTTTTCTCCATGCAATTCTGAGATTAAAAGAAAAAAAAGATTATTAAGCTTAATTATTATTGTGTTTCAAATAATTTATGCGACCATGCAAGAAAATTAAGGATAATTGCAACGTTTTCCTTGCTTGATATCAATTATTTAACACTATTTCTAACTAATGCATATACTCATGACTTTTTGGGCAGTGTTTTTTCCACGAAAAGAAAGCAAATGTTTCAGCATTTTAATTATATGTAGACTTAAATAATACTAAGCAATTTTCTATTTTGCAGCATGCATATGCTTTGTCAACCATTCAAGGTTATAGGGGATATGGAGCTGAGCAAGGCAACACGGTACATACAATGGCAGTAATTAATTAATTAATTAAAGTTTTTCTTTTTTCATTTCTTTTATGTTTATAGATCATGACAAAAACTTTATTGATAAAAGTATTAATTAATTTATATTATATTATAGAAAAGTAGGAACTTAATTTCAAAGCATCCTCCCTTGTAAAACTTTTTTTATATGTGTTAAAAGTCACCAAAAATTATATAATATAATGGTTGTTGCAATTGAAAATTCTATTTGAAATAACAAATTAATTAAATAATTACATGTTTAATAGGTCTACGCCCTACGATATAAATAAGGATGAGACAGTAATTTTAAATTTAAAGAATTGTGACCAAATAATTCGAGGATACAAGTGAAAAAATATGTATAACCCAGAGAAAATTCAACTTGTGATGCAAAAAGTTTTGGAAATATAGCATCACATTTTTAAAAAAAAATTATACTTAAATTTCAGTGTAATTTTTATAATTTTAAAGTATTGAAAAATATGATCTCTCATAGCCATATGCAAATATATTCATTAGTATGATAAGTCGAATTTATAAAAATTTTAATTTTTGTGAAATATAACTTTGACATATAAACAAATTTAATTGCATGTAACTCCACTCTCGAAAAAGAATTAAAAGTTATGAAATTTACTGTGCATGTACACATACTGACATTTCCAAATAGATTCATGCACGAATGCCTTAATGAGTACATTATATTATAATTGAAAATTACCTGGAAAATTGATATTGGAAGTTAAATTTGTCACTTTCACAGGACTTAAAAATGGCAATTGCAAATAATTTTTACAAAGACGTGGGTGTTGAAAGCCAGGAGATTTTTATATCAGATGGGGCCCAGTGTGACATTTCTCGCCTTCAAGTAACCAATTTATTACTGTATATTATTCATTTTATTTTTAACCGCAATTTTCCCATTATTTCATAAATCTTTGCACCTGTCTCATGGCAGATGCTTCTGGGTTCCAATGTGACAATGGCTGTACAGGATCCATCTTTTCCGGTAATTATTATAGTTTTAAAGAGCTTGTATTTATAATAAATATAAGGATTTGGAACATCATTAATTAAAAAAAATAAAAAAATAAAAGATATAAATTATTGAATATGAATTTGGTGTTGCATAATAATGAATTTTTTATTTAGTGATATTAGAGTCGCATGTATTTGTAGTAATTAAACAATTTAAACTTATAAATTTGCATATATGCGAAACAGGGTTATATAGATTCAAGTGTAATCGTTGGTCAAGCCGGCAAATATGAAGAGGAAACTGGCAAGTACAGCAAAATTGTGTACATGAACTGTGGATGGGAGAACAATTTTTTTCCTGATTTATCAACCGTTTCAAGAACAGATATCATTTTCTTTTGCTCTCCAAATAATCCAACTGGTAACGCTGCGTCCAGGCAGCAATTAGAGCAACTGGTGGATTTTGCCAGGAATAATGGGTCAATTATAGTTTATGATTCTGCATACTCTGCTTATATAACTGATCAAAGTCCCAGAACAATTTTTGAAATACCTGGAGCCAAAGAGGTTAGTTTCTTATTTATAATTTCCTATATAAAACATGGACTTATGGGCTAGAACCTTTATAAATTATTGTTTTTTGTCCTGCAGGTTGCTATTGAAATTTCATCTTTCTCAAAGTTTGCTGGGTTCACAGGAGTCAGGCTTGGGTGGACAGTGGTTCCTGAAGAGTTGTTATATTCTAATGGATTTCCTGTGATAAAAGATTTTAATCGTATTGTTTGCACTTGCTTCAATGGTGCTTCAAATATTGCTCAGGCTGGAGGGCTAGCCTGCCTTTCCGATGAGGGTTACCAGGCAGTGAATAATGTGGTTGGCTACTACAAGGAGAATGCAAAAATGCTTGTTGAAGCATTTGAATCACTAGGACTGAAAGTTTATGGAGGGAAAAATGCGCCTTATATATGGGTACATTTTCCAGGAATGAGTTCCTGGGATGTATTCAATGAAATTCTTGAAAAAACAGATACAGTCACTGTTCCAGGCAGGGGCTTTGGACCTGCTGGTGAAGGATACATCAGAGTAAGTGCTTTTGGACATAGAGAAAATATATTAGAAGCTTCACTGAGGCTCCAAAACTTATACTTAAATACCATTAGCTAATTAGTTAATTAATTAATTAATTATGAATTTATGATAATGATGTATGCTCAAATAATTCAATGAACTACTTCCTTAATTTCTCTCTTCCTACTGTGAGAGGCGGCTGTTTGTGTTTTCCCCAAGAGCTAGGGCTGCCAAAGTCACCAGACAAACATAATACAACGACAAATATTGCCTCGAACCACTATCAAGAAATGGAGTCCAAATACAACCAAAAATATTGATTTATTGACCTCAATAATCGAAATTTTACCTTTTTCTTTTTTATTTTTATATCAATAGTTAAGACTTGTACACATCAATTCCCATCAACAGCAACAAAATTAATCATTTAATTATGGGCCTAAGTCAGCAAACAAACAAATAATTTAATTAACTTTCCAACCAAGTAATGGCACCACATGGCCCCTTTCATTTCTTGGCCATTTCCTAGCCTCATGGGCCACCATTTAAATTCTAGGGTCAACTAAATAATTTACTTATAAAATCTAACATTCATAACCTCATTAGACCTCTAATCAACAATCATTGTTAGCTGATTATTTTTATTTTCCTTGTTTCCCAAGGCAGCCCATGCCTATATAAAATGACCCAAAATCTAACCCTCTAGCTAGATTATTCACACACTAAATTAATTGGCTTAAATTCATTGCTTTATTAGGACTTCAATTAGGCTATGGCAACTCCTGGTTATTGCCTAGCAGAAGCATATGTGCAAAGAAAATTACACAAAGAGACCTTGAAGAAAATGGAAGAAGAAAGAGCTAGGGCACATGGGTTTGATTTTGAAGTTAAAAAACCAAGTAGTTGTTGCTTTCCATCGATGTTTAAGAAAGTTAATCCAGCTTCATCTTTGCCAGCAAATGAAGTAGAGAAATTGGATTATAAGGGATGATCAACAGGATCAAATTATGCTAGTTATTTGTGTAATTATGGTCTGATTTGTTTTTTAATTTTAACTGCTTATAGTCTAGAGATTATTACTCTATTTAAAGTTCAATATTAATTAGTGTATAATTAGTCTTATGCAGAAGTCTGTATATATAGTTAATAGCTTGGTTTTAATTTTTGTCTCGGCTTTTGGTATATTAAATTAATGTAAGTCCATGCAACCTATATATATATATATATATAATTCATTAGAATTAATTCTGTGTTTAATATTGTTAAAGATTTTGATTGCAAGAATTAATGATAATTAACATCAACGTTTTGTGTTTTATTTGCACATAAATATTTATTAAAAATGTTTATTTCTTGTAATCTAAGTCTAGAAAAAGCAAAAGTCAATATTATTTACCAACCTCTTCAAGATGGAGTATCTTGATTGAAGGAAAAATTATTTAGACATGAACTCAGTATACTAACTGACTCAATGAACTAATTACTCAAGTGTATCTATTAACAATGAGAAGTCACAAGTACCGTTCTAAAATTAGTAATGTAGAGGTTTTTTTTCATATTATAATACGAGAGAATTGATTTTAAGTCAATTTTTAATAAAATATAAAATTGCTGCTATACTGTTTTTCAGTGTGTTAATATAAAAGTTTATTGTAAGACTTGATAGTTAGACAAAAATTACATAAATTGCATTCGGATTAATGATTTTCAAAGAATTTTATTTTTTAATAATTATTATCAGAAAATTGCAGATCAAACACGCAAACCTTTTTATCAAATAACTAATAACTAAAACTATATTTTTTATTATATAAATTACTAAAAATGGATAGAATTTGTGGCCAATTTTTATGGCCACGTGTATAATAAAGTTCAAAATGCCACATCTTTGCTGACGTTATAACTCTCACTCCAAATATGCGGATTTACCATCAACCCCTTTTTACAAAAAAAGTATAAAATGACCAAATTAATGATGTGGTATTTAATTTTTTATTTCCCAAATTCCATTTCAATAATTTATTTATTTATTTCAACTTTTTTATTATTTTATTAAAAAATATTATTTTCTCTCTAAAATACCCTCCTATTATTTCTCAAAAAACAATAATCTTAAATGTAAATGAAATATGTATAAGTTAATCTTTGTACAGGTTTATTCTAAAGGTAAAAATAAAAGAAATGACTAAATAATATGACAAACTATTTAATTATTTTATAAAAAAATTGAATGACTAGTCTATTGATGTAGTTAACTAAATCTAAGGTCTAATTAATAGTATTTTTTTTAAAGAAAACTTTAAAGAAAAATTACACTCTTCATTATATTTTTTAAAATTTATATTTTTTTATTATGATATTTTAATTATTTTATTATAAATTCATTATAGATTATATAAAATTTATAAACTCATAATAAATTCATAATAAATTTATTATAAACTCATTGTAAATTTATTGTAACTAATAAAAATTTAATATTTTAATAAATATTTTATAAATTTTAATATTTTAATAAATAATTTATAAATTTAATAAATTTAAAATTATTTTTTTTATATTTGTGTTAAAAGCCCAACTTTAAAAATTACTAGCACAAATTATTCATACTCAAGAAAGAAAAAAAATGCAAGTTAGTGAAATTGACTGCAACGTTTTTAAATTAATTTATATAAGCAAGTTAAATTGAAAATGGCTAATTAATTTATTATCAATTTCATGGTTATTATTAATAATAATTGAAAAAGAAAATGATCACAATATAACAAGTATATCCCATATTAACCAAGATCAATTAAGAATTGAATTATCCAAGATGAGTCAGTTGATTAACCAAGACTGAGTAAGTGGGTGAGGGCGTAAATTTGAATTTCACTAAATATCTTCTTGGAAAGGGGCAAAAAATCTTAATCTGCAATCTATGCTCCGAATAGGAATATACCTACACCTAGACTGTTAAACAGATAAGGGTGGCGATGTCTGTGGTGAAAGCCAAAAGAATTGAAATAAGAGATAAGAACTTTACACTACAGAGAAAAAAAAAAGGATTAACGACGAAAAAATTCATCGCTAATTCTCTGAAATCTATCGCTAATTGTGATTAGTGATGGATAAGTATTTGTCGCTAAAAATTTAGCGACAAGTAATTACTATTGACGCTAATTTAACAACAGTAATTTTCGTCGCTAATTATAAATATTCGTCGTTGATTTTTCAATTATATATTTATTTGGAGGTATATTTGCGATGAAAATATTATCGTAAAATTTATAATTATTTTTTAAAAAATTATTTTTATAAATAAAATAAATAATTTTAAAGGAATAAATGAAATTATTTTTAAATAATTATTTAAAAATAATTTCATTTATTCCTTTAAAATTATTTATTTTATTTTCAAAAACAATTTTTTTAAATAATAAATTTTATCAAATAATTTCTAAATAATATATTCTCAAAAATTATTTATTCTATTAAATAATCTATGTATTAAAAAATAAACTATTTATCAAATAATTTCTAAAAAAAAATTCTTTCTCTAACAATTTTTTTAAATCAAATTATTTTACAGTATAATTTCTAAAAACTATATATTCAACAAATAATTTGAATATGCTGCTTCTCTGCAAATGTGGGGAAGAGGCTTCAGTGCTGCTTCCACATTCCTTGGCGGCTACTTCCCCCGCAAATAAAGTCATTCTTGGCATCCAAGTAAAATTTCACTTTCATTTGTATTATTACAATTAGGTCCCCACAGAATGGGGAAGTCCAAGTAAGTTGGCCAACCTCAATACTTTATATCCTAAAATGCTACATCTTTGCTGACGTAATTTATAATAAGAACCATTTAATCTCACACGTTTATTCCATTATTATACACACAATCTCCGTATTAAGTATCTAATTACAACCCTAATTAATTTCTTGGTAATTAAGCAAAAAAAAAAGGAGTCAACTCTTTTTGAAACTCGGCGTAGCATAATCTTGACCAAGAAAAGCCTATAAATAGAAGGCTCCAGGTCCTTCCTTCCAATATAATATAATCCAATCTCCCATATTCAAATATTTTTGTTATAGCTAAGCAATGGCAACAGGAGCTAGTTTTGCAGGGGCTTCCTTAGCAGAAGCTTACACCATGAAAAAGCTTCACAAGCAAAAAATGAAAGAGCTTATTAAGAAAGAAGCAGCAGATAAAGCTGGTAAGAAGGTGGCTAATGAGAAAGTGGATGAAGATGTATCTAACAATGGTTGCTTCTTTGGGGTGTTCAAGAAAAGCCATTCTTCTAAAGTTTCCTCTTTGGATTGTCAATAAAATTAAGAAGCCTCAATTGGGAATCTGAAATTCGATTATAAGAGATCTCTTTCTCTTCTTTTAGGTCGACGATGCTTGCTAGATCTCATAATCATATATTACATTTTCTTTTTTGGGTTCTTTATTAATTTTCACCTCAAATTATTAATTATAAAGTGAAGATTATGCATATGATTGGGTGGAGAAAAAAAGTACAAAAAAAGAAGAAGTAGAAGATGCCATTTTGTTATTTCTTTTCTAATATGTATATATTCCATCAAGTTTAATTTGGTGTTTAAAAAATTATATCAATATATATAAATTGTTGTAATTTTTTTTCCAATTAATACTTGTTATTTTCAATTTTTTTTGTTTCTATTTTCAATATTTATATAAGTTTGTGAGATTAAGGAATTAATGTGCAAATTAACTTGTCTTGTAATTTTGTAATTTTGCACTTAATATTGAAGGTGTGAAAAGGGGTTGTGCACAAATTATCCAAAAGTGAAAAATCCTTTCATTGCAAAGAGAATGACAATAGTATTGGTTTTTTTTTCTTTAATTTGGGTTAGCATTTAAAATAATTTATATATGAATGTAAAACTGTATAGGAGAGTGTATATTTTGAAATATTAAAAAAAGTAATTTAGAGAAACATATGAATTAATACATAATACCTTCAAAATTTTGAAAAAAAAACACTATTATCTAAAGTTTTATCAGTTATTATAATACTATATTTGGAATGAATGAATTTAAATTGTAGAATTCATTTATAAATAAATTTTATATAGAAATGTTTGGTATGATGTAACTTAAAATAAATAATTCAATTAAATTTTATATAATTTTATTTGAAATAAATTCTGAATTAAAAATTTATTTATCTTTTTTTAAATGTACGTACCATTATTATGATAATATTATATTTAAAGCTTATCCTTAAATAATATCAAAATAATTTTTTTTAGATTTATTGCTATAAATTGATATTAAAGTATTTCTTAATTAGATAATTATTGTATATAAATATTTTATTTTTTAATATTTAAAAATATATATTTTTAGTTTATATGAATTTAATTGATTGAAACTATTATAATTTTATTTGTAATATTTTTTATTCAAAGTAATATATATTTTTAACATAATTTTAAATAAAAAATATTCAGATTTAAAATTTTTTACTTATTAGACTATTATTTATATTTATAGGAATATTTTTTATTTTGACAATAAATTTCACAAAAGGGTTTATATATACAATGAGTAATTTTTTTTAAATTTTAAATGATTATTAGGAATAAAAATTAGATAAATAAAATTATAACTATTGATGAAGCTAAAAGTGTAAACATTCAAATTGAATATTTGGCTTTAAAAAAATTAAAAATGACATAATTTTATTAAAAATTAATTTTAAAATTTTAAAATAAGAGAAATAATAAATTTTTATAGAATTAGCATAATGAAAAAGAGAAAAATTAAAAGAATATAGTAGAAGAAAATGGTATAGATCTATTGAAGATAATTTTATAAAAAAAAATTGAGTTCGTTAATTTGTGAAATTTATTTATAAATTTTATATATTTTAGCAGAATTGAATTTATACTAATCGAATTCCATAAATTTGAATTCATATAATTAAAATGAATAAAAAAATTTATTCTAAATAAGTAATTCTTATAATTTAAATAAATTTTATAAAATTTTATAAAATTTATACATTTTAAACGGGGGGCGTAAGAGTCAAAGAGATCCTTTTTTTTTTTTTTTGTTTCTTTAACCTATGAGTTCTAACTTTTGTTTTGTTTGCCTTGTGAATTTAATATCGTCTCTTTACAAAGTTAGGATATTCTAGTTTATTTTTGTTTTCCATTAAAAAGCCCAAGCTAGATCCAGAAGCCATCACTTTTTTAAGTCAATGGGCACTTTTAATAGATATTGGGCTTTACAATGTGGGTACAAGCCAATATTTTTACTGACCCATTATCCATTGGGCTAGATCATCAATAAATAAATAAACACAATCTGTTTTCCTTAAATTGACGCTAAAAAATGTACCCCACATGCAATAAAAAAACGGAATTACACATTTTGAAGAAAAATATTGCATCAAAGAAATAAAATGTCAACATTCACTTTTTTAAAAGCGAATTTCAATAATTTATTAATGACACCAATTTAATATATTATTGAATTATTAGTATAAGAATTAATTTTTTATCTCATTATTGAATTCAATTTTTTTGAAATTTAAACTAATGTATGTGGATTTAAACATTTCACTTTGTCCTTTTCAAGACAAAAAGAAAATTAAGTTCTAAAACATTTTAATCCAAGAATAATACACTTTATAATAGCATCTTTTTAATCTTTTCTTTTCATTTAATTGATGGGTCGTCCTAATAACTTTTCACATTCTTTTCATTTAAATTCCATTTTACATAGTAATTAATTTTCTAAGAATAAAAAAGGACACTTATTATGAGTTTTAAAAAAAAAGTTTTTTGGTTTATTAAGAAGAATCTAAAAGAAGTGGAGTTGTTGAATGATGGTTTCGCCAAAATTCACTTTCTTAATGATAAGATTACATTAGGCAATTGATAGGTCCCATAAAATCATCATATGACACAATATCAAATCATACATTTGAAGAAAAAGATAACATTTTGGCTTTCATGAGACAAAAACACTTTTTTGAGTCATTACTAAGTAATTGCCTTTTTTTTTATTTGCTTTGGGTAATTTAATAATCTTCTTCTCTTCCTTTCAAAAGTAAATTTTCTTTTTAAAAATTTAGAGTAATCCTGAATTAATCATAATAATTAATATGTGATGTATTTAGAATGTAATTATTGGCGTCATATTAAGATTGAAAATTTTTAAACCCCGTGAAAAAAATATAAAATTATCAATAAAATTTAATTAATAATGATTGGAAAAGAAATAGATAATTTAAATGGTGTCACATGAAAGAGTGCACGTGATGAGAAAGACTTAATCACGTGATAAAGAGGGCGGAGGTGACTGGTGAGGGGCCAATGCCAATTGCCAAAGGCTGAGCTGTGAAGATATGATTAAATACCCACATGAGTTATAAAGACATAATGTCTCTCCCCACTCAAACCAGACCAAACCCATGTGCTTTAGACCCCATCCTCCCAAAATTTCCATACCCAAATTCTTGAATTCTTTGATTTCTTCAAACTAATAATACATTAACAAGACTTGTCACCACTTGCTTCATATCTTTGCTACCTCCTCCCTGTTGCCCCTAGTTTTTCAACTTTTTAGAACTATTTATGCCAAGTTTGTTCCTATAGGATCCCACTAGGGAAAAGCTAACACTTTCAATTATTTTGTCTCTTAGAACTTGCTCAATTCTTGTGCTAATTATGGAATTTCCTTTGCTACAAAGGAAAATTATTTATATTGTCAGTATTTCTTTTTTTGATATGTTATGTTCAAGAAATAATGTAGCTTCATGTCATATTCATTTTCATGACATGTTAAACAAAATAATTCAATGTTACAATAGCATGTGGAATTTGGTAATTAATTATATAATTTTTTGTTACACATTGATGAATAGTTCAACAGTAATAAGTACATTTTTTTGAGTAATAACCGATTTTCTCTCTCAATATTAATAGTAAAAAAAATTGTATAGTTTTTATTTCTTTGAGTGATGAATTCTCTGCTATGCTAAATTGAAGGCTATTTTTCCATATTCTTATTTAAAAAGGAAATCAAGAAGATTCTTAGAGAATTTATATGCTTTGATCTGTCTTTTATGACATATTATGCTTTTAAATTCTACTCAAAATGAAGCTATGACTTCCAACATATCTAGAATCTTGAAGAAGTGGATTTTGATATTCAGATCATCCTACCTCTCTCTCCGACATCCTCTTTTACTGAGGTTATTAAGAAATATTTTCCCTTTATGCCACTATTTGTTTTTTATTTGGCACAACAATTTCTTCATCTGTTTCTTTGAATTTCTTTGTATGGTTTTCTTCTACATGTTATAGATCTACTCTATAAGATTTTTCTCATCTAATTTTTAGATATTAAAAAAAAATTATCTTTTAAATTATATTTACTGTTTGTTTAATGCATCTCCTACTCCGATAAAAGAAAAGGAGTTAATATTCTTTTAGTAAGCGGCATTGCATTAACCATTTATCAATTTTTTTTTAATCCAAACCATTTATCAAATGTTCTAATAAAAAAAATTTCATTTAACTTAATTCTTAAATTATATAAAATTGTTAGAAATATATTATTATTATTATTATTATTTGCAAGGACTCTGAAATGGTCACAGAAAATCCAATCAGAATAAATCTGGTCCAGAACGTGGAAAGGAAAATGCCAAATGGAAACCACTGAGCTTTGAATTGATGAGTCAATTTAAAACTTTTCTGCTCTGTCCTAAAATGCCCTACCAGTGTCCAGTGGTCCTGTAACCAATAAAACTCTCACAAAATATGTCAAGTTAAAATTCACAATTTTTTACGTATTTAATTTATTTGTTTATATTAGTTTTAAGTTTGGAATGTTTATTAAAAATTTATAAATAAATAGAGAGAAGCCCATTTTAGTAATTTAATCATTAGTCTTCCACAGTAAAGTAAAGTAAAGTCAAATTATTAATACCATAATTAATCAACAACGACAACTGACAGTAACATGCTTCCAGGCTTTGGCGGAAGCTCTTTTCTTTTAATACTACATTATTGATCAATTAATTACTTACTTAAATTTAATAAATTTAAATTTCTTAACCAAAAAGCTGATATTTCTGTTTCACCCTCCATCTCACCTTATTCTTTATTAATTCGTTAACTAAAATCTACACACCTTATACATATAAAGTATTATAATTTATCAAAAATATTATATGAATTAAATTAATTATGATAAAAAATATTTATATATTAATCGTATTAATACATAAATATTTTTAATTTAAATTAATTTAATACATTTGAGATTGCTCATAATTTATTTTAATTAATCTTACAGTTAAAGCAAAATTTTTTTATTTTTCACTGTTACCCAAAAATCCAACAAACATACAAAACACTAGAAAGTAGAAACAATCTCAAATCTCTCTCTCTCTCTTTCTCTCTTTGTCTGAATCTGGACAAAGGGAGAACCTTCTCTGTAAAAATTCCCTGTTCTCGCTTCCGCATTAAGCACCTGCAGATCCGTCAATTGGTACCTATACCTAACCTCATTTTCTTATTTGTTTCTTCAACAGTCAAATAATAAAGTTTTAAACTTTCTTTCTAATTTGTAAATACTAATGATATAAATCTCAAAGTCGCAACTTTACTTCACTAAATTTTCTGGGTTCTGCATTTTCTTTGTTTTCTATGCTCTAAAGTTGAAATCTGGTAAATGCCATACTGTTCTTTGGTTCTTCTACTTTTCTTTAATCTTTGATTTGATTTTTCAGGAATTTTACATTTATTTTAAAGAGCTTTCGTGTAATAGACTTTATTTGGTGCATTTTTTACTACATTTAGCTAGACATTTTTCTTTTGTATTCTCTTTTACTTTTTACTCTTTTTGTGTCAAGTCTTTTTTTTTTTTGACCTCGTTACTGTGAAACTGTTGCATTTTGTTCGTGCCTGTCGTTTTATAGAATTGAAAATTTTGAAAATCACTGGGTTCTTGTATAGGATTTGGATCGAGGGAGTCTTCTATAGTGAGAACATTTTGATTTCGTTTCTGGGTTTTTTGTTTTATCAATTTATATGCCTTATTGCAGAAGGTATAAGCCATAATTAGCTTTGTTTTCTGTTTCTTTTAGCTTAATTTTTGACTTTCATTCTTTCACTTTCTGTTTGGCTTCCGAAAAAGTGGACCAAAGAAATGGAGTTTCAGTTGTTGGATCTTGTGTCGTTTAGTGTGTTCTAGTTTCACTGGGGGTCAGTGACTCATTGATAGTGTCTGGTTTGAGGATTTTTTGTGTAACTTGTGCGCTGGTTGTTGCTATTTCTTTTCCAAGATTTCTAGGATACTAGAGGTTGCACTTTCATATCTGAATTTTAAAAGTTTAGATTTTCTACTCATTGTTCTGTTGCTGCTGAATTGACTTATAACACTGGTTAGTGGTTGATTGATTGCTTATCTGATAGAATTTCTTGCCAATGAAAGTATATCTTCTTCTTTCTTTGACATGTGATTCTGCAGGATCTTATTGGGTTTCTGAACTGTTGTGCAGCTGATGATAGATTGAATTTTCTGTAATGTCGAGGATCACTAAATGGAAGCTTGAAAAAACAAAAGTAAAAGTGGTCTTCCGACTACAGTTCCATGCCACACATGTAAGGATGCTCTCAATAGTTGTTAAAATATGTGTCACTAAGTATTGCTGGCTTGTTCGGTGAATAATCCAAACAAATTAAGAAGCAATTAATGGCAATCAGAATTTTCACGGGTAAATTGAGTGGCTATTCTAAAGATTTAATGGAGTTGGGTTATATGATCAATCAAGCAATTATTAGACGTGTGATCCATGTTAGACAGTTCCTGGGCGTGCTTAAGTGATACTCAATGACAATAAGAACTTAACATAAACAAATGATAGTGCTAGCAATGGAAACAAAAATTTTGTACAAATACATTAAATAGCTAAGGGAGATATAGATAGGAGAAACAGGATTAAGTTTAAACTAATTTGGACAAAAGTGGTTCAGAATAATTTTACGATTTTACATCTCTCCGAATATGTATCCTTAAATTGTGCTGAGTAGAAAAAGAGAATCCATATAGCCGACCCCAATTAACTTGGAATTAAGGTGGTGTTGAGTTATGTTGTGTTAGATTTGGCACTTCATTTGATATCCCCAGTCAATTCTAGTGCATAAAAGGTTTTAGAAACAAGACACTGCATAATTGATTCTCAACAAAAATTGTTTACGCATATTAGAATATTCTGGCGTTGAATCGTTACCTATGCAATAATGAGTATGCATTTCAATGTTCCAAATAAATTAAAATTGCAAGAAGTTTTCAAAGACAAATTGTATTGGTCCATATTGAGTTCATATTATTAGAAGAGTTCTATTATGAAAAATTGCCAAATTCCTCCTAGTTTTCCATTTTTATGGTCTACCTTTCTCTCTTCCTGTTCAAATGTCATTCTAGTGCATTTTTGCCCTTTTTTTCCTTTTCAGAAGAAGGTTACGTGAAGAAACTTGAAAAAAATGGTCTCCAACAATTTCATGTAATAGCGTAGCAGATGCATTGTCTTTGCAATCTAATATTATTACTGATAATTGTCTCAGCAGAAAAATTTGCTAGATGCTGCAAACAGTTTAATTTTGATATTTCAAAAAAAAAAATGTTAAAGTATGCATCAATCATGATATTCCATTTGAGCTTGTTACAGCAGCAAGCTCAAGTAAATATTTTCCAGTTGATTAATAGTCTTTGTCTGTTATAGTATGTGACCTAAGCAATGACTTGTCATATTTCTTTCTATGAGATACAGCTTCCACAATCAGGATGGGATAAACTTTTTATATCTTTCATTCCTACTGATTCTGGAAAAGCAACAGCAAAGACAACAAAAGCCAATGTAAGAAATGGGACCTGTAAGTGGGGAGATCCCATCTATGAGACTGCCAGACTTCTCCAAGATGTTAAAACCAAGCAATATGATGAAAAGCTCTATAAGCTTGTTATGGCAATGGTAATGCCTCAATTTCCTGGTTTTGTGGACAACTTCTCCATGTTTCCTTATCACCATTTGCAATATAATATTTTTTTTTCCATCATCTAATGCTCGCTAAGTTAATGTCTTTGACCCGAATCTCACTAACGTGTATCAGGGTTCGTCACGGTCTAGTATACTTGGTGAGGCTATCATCAACCTTGCTGATTATACTGATGCATTAAAACCTTCTGTTGTTGCACTGCCTCTTCACGGATGTGATTCTGGCACTATTTTACATGTGAGCATTTCTGAATCTCATATTTCTTTCACATAATGCTTTAGCAACTTAGTTTATTAATACTGCTAGATGTGTCATTTTAATAATAAGATTTAGTGACATATTCATGCCTCCACCAGATGGCATTCTTGCTTGTTTTCTATAGTCATGGCAATAATATCACTTCCATAGTTATATTAATGGTTGTTATCCATTCCCAGGTCACTGTGCAGCTGCTTACTTCTAAAACTGGTTTCAGGTATCACTTTAAAACATGTGAACTTTGTGTTTGTCCATTTCATCCCACTTATATATGGTTATAATTGCTTTTAGAGAGTTTGAGCAGCAGAGAGAACTTAGAGAAAGGGGACTGCAGACTGAACAGAATAATCCTGATGAATCATCTGGTCGAAAAGTATCATCTTCAGTACAGACTGTCAGCGATCACATAGATAAGGTTTGATCATTTATTGTTTGGATATGCCTTATTATTCCGCATGATACAAGTAGGTGGGAGATTTTACTTGCCAAAATGCAAACATTTGTTCTATTTACATGTGTTTCGTAAGAAGACATAAATATTGGGCCCTCTGTTACGCCGTATTGCAAAATAAATAAATAATGAATAGATGATGGTATCAGTCGACGTTAAAAATGTAGTTTAATTGTTCGCTTTGTTGGATGAAGAAGGTGGACCTTTTGTTCATCTTTCAACAATCTGAAGCAAGCAAAGTCCTGTTAGACCTCTGCCAAGAAATTTGTTGTTTTCAAATTTGTCAAACAAAAATGTCTGCTGTTGCAGAATTTACTGTTTTGATTTGACTTTTGACGTATATTAATTGAAATGCAATTTGCTAAGAAGTGAAGAAACATGCCAAATGAGGGTGCATATAGAGAGCATCCATGTGACTACAAAGGCAAAGTGGAGCAATGAAAACAATTAATAGCAAGGAATGGGATAGAAAATTAAAAAGGCTGCCAAACATTAATGTGACTAAGGGACATGCTTATGCCCCTTCCTTTGCTTTTATTTCTCACCAACAGAAAAAGAAAAAGCTCGATTAAAGCAATTCTCGTTGGAAAGAGGCCTACTTACTGATCTAGGGTAGTATCTTGTGAAGCTGAATAGAGCATTCACTTGAAATGAAAGACCATAAAAAAATGAGTTGTAATGGTTATCAATGATATCTCTCTGTCTCTCCCTCATAGTTTATTCTGATGAAATAAAATTATGATGGGATAAATGGACAAAAATGAAAAAGTAAAGTGACTCCCTATTTTTAGAGTCTTTACACGTTTTTGCACATTATAAGCTTTTATTTATTTATAATATATATATATGTATATATATATATAAGTAATGTATGGCGGAATAAGGGGAAGAGTGTAATGATTTTAGGAAATTTTATTGCTTAAATGATGGATGTGATAACTCCGCCTGCGAGTATCGTAGCCGGTCCCAAGCCCGGATAAAGGAGGAGGGTTGCGGTAGGTTGGCGGCCAGTGTAAAAATTTTGCCAAACTTTCTATGGATTCTCAAAACTATCATTATACCGTTGGGACGTGCTCACCTAGGCACGCGCTACATCGGCACCCGGGTGTAGTGTTAAATGAGCAAGGGGTTCCATCACATCGACGCCTGGGTGTGGTGGAGTATGAGCAAAGGTTCCCATGCCATGGACGGGTATGGGTAAAGAAGTTAGTCCCGCCATATCAGCGCCCGGATGTGGTGTCAGACAGGAAAGGGCTACCGCATTATGGACGAATGCGGCTAAAGAAGCAAGTCCAAGGGAGCCGATTAAGATTAGGTAGTTGGAATATTGGCACTCTGACTGGGAAGTCTATAGAGCTTGTGGATACTTTGAAAAGAAGGAAGGTTAGTATTGCTTGTTTGCAGGAAACCAGGTGGAAAGGAAATAAAGCAAAAGAGATTGATAACTCAGGATATAAGCTGTGGTATTGTGGCTTGGATAACAATAGGAATGGTGTGGGCATTATTATTGAGCCTACGCTTAAAGACAAGGTGGTGGAAGTGAAGAGAAAAGGAGACAGGATTATCTCTTTGAGGCTTGTTTTGGGAGATGACACTATTAATGTTATTAGTGCTTATGCTCCCCAAGTAGGTTTGGACGGAGCATCCAAGGTTCAGTTCTGGGAAGATATGGATGATATCATGCAAGGTATTCCGGATAATCAGCAAATCTTCATTGGTGGGGACCTTAACGGGCATGTTGGTAAGGACAGTAATGGTTATGACAGGGTCCATGGGGGTTATGGTTTTGGCAACAGGAATGAGGAGGGAAAGAGCATTTTGGATTTTGCGGTGGCTTATGATCTAGTGCTGGCGAATACCTGCTTTGAAAAGAGGGGGTCACACTTGATTACCTTTAAGAGTGGACGAACCCAAAGTCAAATAGACTTCATACTTACTCGAAGACGGGACAAAAGTAAGTGTAAGGATTGCAAGGTCATTCCGGGTGAAGCATTGACGGCGCAACATCGTATTGTGGTTTTAGATGTTAAGAATAAAAGTAGCTGGAGGAATGATAAGAAAATATTGAAACCAAGGATAAGATGGTGGAAATTGAAAGACCTAGCTCAAGGTACCTTTAAGGAGGAGTTACTAAAGGAAGAAATTTGGAACCTTGAGGCTAGTGCAGAGGACTTGTGGACAAAAATGGAAGGTGACATTAAGAAAGCAGGTAGTAAATTGCTTGGGATCTCTAAAGGGGCAGGGCCTCGACCGCACGATGCATGGTGGTGGGATGAGGAGGTTCAAAAGGCTATTAAGGCTAAGAGGGAATGGTATAAAAAGTTACCGAATGCGGTTAATAGCGAGGCCTTTGAGGAATATAAGAGGGCTAAGAAAGAGGCAAAGAAGGCTGTTAGTGTAGCTCGTGGCAGAGCCTTAGAAGGGATTTATCAAAAGTTAGGTACTAAAGAGGGAGAAATGGGCATTTATAAGATTGCAAGGATGAGAGAAAGGAAAAGCAGAGATTTAAGCCAAGTCAAATGTATAAAGGACGAAGATCAACGGGTGTTGACAGGAGATGTTGAGATTAAGGAGAGGTGGAAGGCTTATTTTGAGCAGTTATTCAACCCTGAACATGAACAAGATTTTCAAGGTCTTCATGCAACAAATGATTATATCAGCTGGTCTAGGAGGATCTTGCATAGTGAAGTAAGAGAAGCCTTGAAGTATATGAAAGTTGGTAAAGCTTGTGGCCCGGATGGTATTCCTATAGAGGTTTGGAAGAACCTTGGAGAGGTAGGAGTTGCCTGGTTAACTAAACTCTTTAATGCTATTGTGAAAGGACGTAAGATGCCAAATGCCTGGAGGAAGAGTATCATGGTACCCATATATAAAAATAAGGGAGACATTCAATGCTGTACAAATTATCGGGGTATCAAACTTATGAGCCATACTATGAAATTATGGGAAAGGATTATTGAACACAGATTGAGGAAGCTTACAAGAGTTTCGGAGAATCAGTTTGGGTTTATGCCAGGGAGATCTACCATGGAGGCTATTTCTCTTCTAAGAAGACTAATGGAATTGTATCAAGAGAAGAAGAAAGATCTTCACATGGTATTTATTGACTTGGAGAAAGCCTATGATAGAGTACCAAGAGAAGTGTTATGGTGGGTTTTGAAGAGGAAAGGAGTCAACGGCAAATATATCAACATCATCAAAGACATGTATGAGAATGCATCCACTAGTGTGAAAACACCTGGTGGAGACACTGATGCTTTCCCTATTACTACCGGATTGCATCAAGGTTCGACCATGAGTCCATATTTATTTACCCTGGTTATGGACGAGCTAACCAGAAGCATACAAGACGATGTTCCTTGGTGTATGTTGTTTGCTGATGACATTATTTTAATTGATGAGACTAGTGCTGGTGTAAACCGTAAGTTGGAAGTGTGGAGAAAAACCCTCGAGGACAAGGGTTTTAAGTTAAGTAGAAGTAAAACGGAATATATGCACTGTGAGTTCAGTCTAAGGAAGAAGCAGGAACATGAGGTTAAGTTGGATGGAGTTTTGGTTCCTAAAACCAAGCACTTCAAATATTTGGGTTCGGTGTTCCAGAATGATAGCCGTATAGATGAAGATGTGGCTCACAGAATACAGGTAGGGTGGTTGAAGTGGAAGGGTGCGACTGGGGTTCTATGTGATAAGAAAATACCTCTGAAAGTGAAAGGTAAATTCTATAGGACGGTTGTTAGACCTGCGATGCTCTATGGTAGTGAGTGTTGGGCACCAACGGGACAACAATTGCATAAGATGAGTGTGGCAGAAATGAGGATGCTAAGATGGATGTGTGGACATACCAGACTGGACAAAATTAAGAATGTTCATATTCGACAAAAAGTCCAAGTAGCGGACGTCGGAGATAAGGTGAGGGAAGGAAGACTTAAATGGTATGGGCATGTTTTAAGAAGACCTCCTAATGCTGCGGTTCGTAAGTGTGAGAATTTGTTGATTGAGGGGGCTAGAGGTCGTGGCAGACCTAGAACTGTGTGGAAGGAGGTGATAGCAAGAGACTTACGTGCCTTAGATCTTGATGCGGATTTGATTAATGACAGACTTGAATGGAGACGTAAAATCCGTGTCTTGGAAGGGGCCTAAGGCTGGAGTATCTTTTTTGGTGTCTTTTGAGCTTATTTTGTTGAGAATCCATACAGCCGACCCCAACTTGTTTGGGATTAAGGCTTAGTTGTTGTTGTTGTTGTTGTAAATGATGGATGTGATATAATATGAATTGACAGCTGCTTTTCTCTTGCTCTATTTTTTTTTCATTACTTTTTTTCTTCTGGTTATAGGTAAATACAAGAGTTAGATTCAAAGACAAGTCTAAAGATCTTGCTTCACTTGAGGAAGAGGTAGGACCAAATGAAGAATATTCAGATTCAGCTGTTGGATTTGATGGCTCTTCCAATACTTCAGAAAGTTTATATGCTGAGAAGCATGAAACCTCCAGCACACATGAAATTGATAGCCTGCGGAGTACTGTCTCTGGTGATTTAGGTGGACTTTCCCTCAATCAAAGTCCTCAGTTGGAGAAAGGGGATTCTTCTGATCGTCGGTTTTCAGTGCAAGGGACAAATGATTGGGTTCATGGCTGGAGTTCAGACTATTCTGTGGATAATGACTTGGCAGCTGTTTATGAAGAAAACAGCAGGCTTAGAGGAAGTTTGGAAGTAGCTGAGTCATCTATTAATGAGCTTAAATTGGAGGTAAGCTTGTTACAGAGTCATGCTGATGAAATAGGTAACGAAGCTCAACAATTTGTTAAGCAACTTGCTGCTGAGATTGTTTCTGGAGAAGAACTGGTTAAAGAGGTATGGACACTGAAATCAGTGTGTTCAAAGTTGAAAGATGATCTTGAACAGGTAAAGGTTTCTAAGTTGCGCCCTCCATTTAGCAGCAGAGAAACTACTGGGGAAGAACAGCTTGTCATGTTTGAAGATTTACAGCTCAAATGGCTAAAGAGGCTTTTAGCCATGGAGGATAATCTAAGAGACCTTCAAAAGAAGGCATGCTTTGGTTACAATGAAAGGGACTTCAGATTCCTTCACTCAGATATAGAGGCATTGCTTGGTATCTTGCAGAATCTCAAACAAGTAAGTGGACTTGCGGTTTCCAATCTCAATGTGATTTCCTCAGAAGGAGCAAGCCTGAAGGAGATAAGAGAAATAAGTTCACATAAAAATGGCCAGTCTGCAACAGGCACAGGGATTGATGTGGACTTATATCAATCAGAGCTAGGCATGCTTCATTGTCTTAACATACCTGGCCTGATCTCTCATGAATCTGATGCTGTAGATACTATCAATGCAATGAAAAGCAAAATTTTTGAACTTCTGAGGGAGTTTGATGAATCAAAAGCAGAACGAGAGGGCATTGCAAAAAAAATGCACGAGATGGAGTGTTATTATGAAGCCCTTGTCCAGGAACTCGAGGAAAATCAAAGTCGGATGCTGCTAGAGATGCAAAATCTCAGAAGTGAGCACACTACTTGCTTGTATACAGCTTCATCCACCAAAGCTGAGATGGAGTCCATGCGCCAAGATCTGAATGACCGGATGTTAAGACTTGCAGAAGACAAAAATGATATGGATTCCCTCAACAAGGAGCTTGAAAGAAGGGCTGTAACTGCAGAAGCAGCACTCAGAAGGGCACGCCTGAACTATTCTATCGCAGTGGATCAATTACAGAAGGACCTTGAGCTGCTTTCTTTCCAGGTATTGTCTATGCATGAGACTAATGATAATCTGATCAGGCAGACCTTTGTTGATTCATCACATCCAAGCGTTCAAGGATTTGATCCTGGGGAATATACCACAAGACTCTTGCGGTTTCAAAATCATTCTGTTGGGATAAGGAAACAACAGTTGGGTGGAGATATTCTTTTAGATGACTTGAAAAGATCACTCCACTTACAGGAAGGTCTTTATCGGAAGGTTGAAGAAGAAGTCGGTGAAATGCATTTTGCGAATATCTACTTGGATGTGCTTTCAAAGGCACTCCAGGAAACTTTACTTGGTGCAAATGAAGATGTTAAACTCATGAAAGAGAAAATAAAGGAGCTTACGCAGCAGCTAGAATTTTCTGCTGAGTCGAAGGAGTTTCTGATGCAAAAGCTGCAGACTGCAATGGATGATCTCAATGAGTACAAGGCTACCTGCATCGCAAAATGCAATGATATGTCCCTACAAAACCAAAATTTGGAAGCTAATTTAAAAGATGTGACCTGCAAAAATCATCTTCTTCTGCAGAAGATTACTGAATGGGAATCTCAGTTGATGCAATACAGAGGTTGCGAGAGCAAATATGAGGCTTGTTTTGCAGAGAAAGCAGGGTTGGCATGCTTATTGGAAAAGAAAGCCCAAGAAAATGGGAGTCTTCAAAACGAAAACTTCTCTTTGCATGATGAGTTGAAACGTTTTAAAACTGAGTTTGATAAGCAGGCTTCTCAGATGGAAAGCCTGCAGAATTTTGTCAACTTTCTGCAAGATAAGTTGAAAAACTTGCTTGCGTCCTATAGCAAAAGTGTCGATGGACTGCCTCACTTGGGTGAATGTGCTGGTCAGGATTTGCAGTCCAGAGACTTAACAGGTGTTCTGATGCAACCGGAACAGTTTCAGCATAATGCATGTGAAAAGATTCTAAAACTTGTAGAAGAGAAAAAATATCTTATGGATGAAAGAGATGTTGCACAACAGTCCATTACTGCAGCTGAATCAGAGATTGCATTGATGAAACAGAAGTTTGAACATGAAATAAAGAATTTGGTGGACAGATTAGATTTGTCAAGTGTCATGCTGCACAAGCTTCAGTTAGATATTGAGGCTTTTGCTGACAGACTCAAGGTTAGCTCTGAATTTGAAGAAAAATATGCACAGCAGCACACTGAACTTTTTTCCGATCTTGGTCGTTTAGAAGTTGGGCTACAAGAACTTACTTCTGAGAACAGGAACCTTGCTCATGAAATCTTGGCTTTAGAGACTCTGACAACAGCAGAATTCACAAAGGAAAATGATGTTTTGTTGGCATCTTTGCAAGATAAAAATGAAGAATGCACCAAGCTTGCATCAGAACTAAAGAGCTTGAAAGAAAGTCTGCACTCTCTGCATGATGAAAACAAAGCTTTGGTAGAACTTTCAAGGGTTAAAATGGAGGAGTCTGTCCGACTTGCATCAGAGTTAAGCGATGTAAAAGGCAGCTTGCAATCTCTGCATGAGGAAAACCAAGCTTTGATGGCGTCTTCACTGGAAAAAACTGTGGAAGCTGCCAGACTTGCATCAGAGCTAAACAGTTTGAAGGAAAATCTGCAGTCTTTGCATGACGAAAACCAAGCTTTGATGGCATCTTCACAGGATAAAAATGAGGAATCTGTCAAGCTTACATTGGAGATTAACAGTTTGAAGCAAAATTTGCAGTCTCTGCATGATGAAAAAGAAACTTTGATTGTGGCATTGGAGGAATCTGCCAAGCTTGCATCAGAGCTAAACCTTCTGAAAGAAAGTATGCAATCTCTTCGTGATGAAAATCAAGCTTTGATGGCATCCTTGCAGGGTAAAACTGAGGAATCTGCCAAACTTGCATTGGAGCTTAGCAGTTTACAAGAAAGTTTGCAGTCTCTGCATGATGAGAAACAAGCCTTGATTGCATCTTCACAGGATAAAAATGAGGAATCTGATAATCTTGCATTGGAGCTAAACCATTTGAAAGAAAGTGTGCAATCTTTGCATGATGAAAAACAAGCATTGATCGTTTCTTCACTGGATAGAACTGAGAAAACTGCCAAGCTTGCATCAGAGATAAACAGTTTGAAAGATAGTTGGAAAACTCTGCATGATGAAAACCAAGTTTTGGTTGCGTGCTTACGGGAAAAATCTGAGGAATCTGCCAAACTTAAATCAGAGATAAGCAGTTTGAGAGAAAGTCTGCAATCTTTGCACAATGAAAACCATGCTTTGATGATGTCTTCACAGGATAAAACTGACGAGTCTGCCTGGCTTGCATCAGAGTTGAACAGTCTCAGAGAAAGTTTGCAATCTCTGCATGATCAGTTGCATGCTGAGAGAAGCTTGAGAGAGAGTTTGGAGAGTAAAATTACTGAACAGACTTCCCAACTGAATGAAAAGGAGAGTCATTTTCTCCATCTCAGGAAATCAGTGGTAGATCTAGAATCAGAGAAATCTAGAGTTCACAGTCTCTTGTCTCACTATGAGGACAGTCTTAAAATTGCTCGGGAAGAATGTTCTTCTATTTCCAGTCTTGAAAGTGAGTTATGTGAAATGCATGAACTTTTAATAGCTGCAGATGTCGGGCAAATTTTCGCAAAAACTCAGTATGAAGGCAGGGCTGAAGAGCTGTTTTTGCTGCTTTGCTCCTCAGATAGGCATCTTGCTGAACTTCAGAAGAAGTATATTGATGTAGAAACAACCCTAAATCGCTGTCTTGCTGGCAAAGCTGAATATATTGAAGAGAATGCCAAGTTATTGGCAAGTCTCAGCTCCGTTAGATCTGAGATAGAGGCATCTATCACTGAAAATAGGTTACTTGTTGAAGCAAACAGAGTTATGAAAGCGGAGCTCGAGGAGTACAAGCACCGCGCTCAGAGTTTTGAGCTTAGTTATTGTGAGAATGGAAGTCAGTGTTCCCTGGAGGTTGAAAGATTGAAGCAAATGCTGGTGAGCTCTGAAGAGGAGATTGATAATCTGGTCTTCTCCAAGGAAGAGCTGGAAGTCAAAGCACTAGTACTCAAAGCCCAGTTGGATGAACAACAAGCTCATGTAAATGCAATGGATGGATATCATAATGAACTAATGATGCTGAAGAAACAGTGCCATGAGCTTACCCAGAAGCTTGCTGAACAGAGTATGAAGACAGAAGAGTTCAGAAGCTTGTCTGTCCATTTGAAGGAACTCAAAGACAAGGCTGATGCTGATTGTATCCAGGCTCGTGAAAAAAAAGAACTTGGAGCACCACCAGTTGCCATGCAAGAGTCCTTGAGAATTGCATTTATCAAAGAACAGTATGAAACAAGGCTGCAAGAACTGAAGCACCAGCTGTCTATCTCGAAAAAGCATAGTGAAGAAATGTTATGGAAATTGCAAGATGCCATTGATGAGATTGAGAATAGGAAGAAATCTGAAGCTTGGAATCTGAAGAAAAATGAAGAACTGGGGATGAAGATCTTGGAATTGGAGACTGAATTACAGTCAATGCTTTCAGAAAAGCGCGAAAGAATGAATACCTATGACTTGATGAAGGCTGAGATGGAATGTTCATTAATAAGCCTAGAGTGCTGTAAAGAAGAAAAGCAAAAACTTGAAGTTTCTTTGCAAGAATGCAACAACGAAAAGTCTAAAATTGCAGTTGAACTTTCTCAGATGAAAGAATTGCTGGAAAGTTCCAAATTGGGCATGAATATTCATGAGCAAGGAAATGATGTATCCTGCAAAGTGGATTGCATGTCTCCAGATGAGTCAATTTTGAGAAATGTGTACAAGGAAAATTCCATTGCTTATGCTTTAAGCGGTGAAAGAAAAAGTGTAGATGTGGGTCCTATGAATGGTTCAGCTAGAGACCCAAGTCTCAAGTGCTTGGAGCAAGATAGTTCGAGGAACTGTGAAGAAGTTGACCAAGTAACCGCACTAACCAACGAGCAACTTGAGCAGGTAATAATAAATTTTCCACATTGTAAGTTTCAACTTGATTTTTGCTTTCCCCAATTTTATACTATTTTTAGACACTGTATGACATATGTAGCATGTGTATGCCCGTCATTATTAATTTACTTCATTGTCCCTTAAAAGGTTGTTTTCATCATAGCAGGATGATATCAAATGTGCAGAGTATCAATAAAATGTATTCTATGTCCAATTTCTTAGATTGGATTATGGATAGATTAACTTATGTCTATGTGAGAATTTGTTTATTTGGTGATCATGTGTATTCATCTTCATCAGTTCTATTTGTAACATAATTACATGGCATGTTACCTAAAAAGTTGTTACTTTCTGCCCTTAAGCGTCTAAACTTTGTATTCAATGCTACATCTTTAATCTTTTATAACTTTCACAATAAGGAAAATGCAAAAATATAAGTGAATAAATTGGGATGACAAAATGATGGGAAGATATATGACCATAATAATATATCTATATGCCATATTTTGCAGGTACTTTTATCCTCTTAGATTGCTCAATATCATTTTTGAGTTTTACCTGTAGCACCTGTGAGCCCTTTTTTTTTTTATCACACGCTGTTTTCTATTTTAAGCATTATTGAACAGTCACCAATTTTGTGATTAGCTGAAGATTATGCTACATTAGCCATAAGAACCATAAACTGTATGATTCTGAATCTCCGTGTATTGCATATTAAGAGCATTGAAGAGATTGTTCTCTTAGTATATATTTGCATAATTATTTTCAGGATGTTCTTGCTTCTACTGATGTGATTGGGATTCAAAGCTCCAGGCTCCTAAATCAAGAGAAGTTGCTGCACCGTGACATGAAGCATTTAGTTCTTATCAACAATCACTTCAGAGCCAAAAGTTTGAAGTCTAGCATGGACCAATTAAATCATGAGGTATGTGCACTTGTACTCTCAAGCAAGCGAGAAGATGTATATGGATCACTCACCTGTCTAATATATATTTGGCATGAAATGTCTATTATAGCTTTTAGGTCCAGACATAAAATTTTCAAGAATAATATGTAATCTTTATTTATGTTCTCTGTGTAGTTGGAGAGGATGAAAAATGAGAATTCACTTCTGCAAGAAGATCATGATTTTCACCAAAAATTTCCTGGTTTACAAAGAGAATTTATGCAGCTACAGAAGGTAAGTAAACTTTAATCTATACACTTATAGCACAGTAGTTCCTCAACTGAACTCTTAAATTTATTTTGTTTGCTCAGGCCAATGAAGAACTAGGAAGCATGTTTCCCTTGTTTAATGAGTTTTCAGGAAGCGGCAATGCATTAGAAAGGGTCCTTGCATTAGAAATTGAACTTGCTGAATCTCTGCAGGCAAAGAAGAGATCGAGCATCAATTTTCAGAGGTAAGTCATCAAGTATATGGCTATGAAAAGCCCTGGTAAACTTGAATCCTGGGGCACAGAAAATTCTCTCTCATTATCTCTTTTTCTATCACATTAGGCAATATTTCTTCAAATATTCCCAACTACGAGAAAGGATTTTGGTGCTTTATTATAAAACGGGCAAAGAAAAGAAAGAAATTCAACTCTGTCATGGAATTTAATTTGGTTTGAGTTGCAAATACTTTATAGAGGATTGTCAACCAGCATTTTGGGACTTCGCTTTTAAAACTGTGCAGCATTACTCCGATTTGTATACCGAAACTGTAGTCCTTTAGACATTTTATGCCTGGAGACTCTATCTCTTCTTTCCCCTACTTTCCCCAAGTATATGTTATAAATCTTGTGTACCTTCAACTAAAAGTTTTCAAGCCTCTAATTAGCAGGAGTTATGTTATCATTTTTTAGACCAGATTTTATCACCCATTGTTGGTCATCTCATTCATCTGTGAAACCACCGCCTTGATTTCATATTTCTATGCTTATGCTTTTACTTGGCGTTCTCTTTTTTTCTTCTTTGCCCCTAGCTTGGCCCTCTTTGTTTTGTTCCACATTCCTAAAAGCAGAACTTTTACTAACTTGCTACTTGCCTTTTTCCTCTTGCCTGTCAATTTTGATGCTTCATTTTTCTTTTTCTTTTCTTCAGAAATGCTTGATGTGTGAACTTGTCTGGCATTTTTTCCCACCCTTCAACAACATATTAATTTTACCTGCACTGTTTTCATCTAGTGACTGGTAGACCATATACTTGAAGAGTAATTTATTTGACATATTTACAATTTGGATCCTTTCAAATCAAACCTTTTAGAATATGGTGTTACAGTTGTATCAAACTCTTGAACATGGTAGTGTAATCTTTACTGAACAAACAAAACACTTAATAAATATCAAATTCTTTTCTGCCACAGTTCTTTCTTGCAACAACATAGTGATGAGGAAGCAGTTTTCAAAAGCTTTAGAGACATCAATGAATTGATTAAAGACATGCTTGAAATTAAGGGAAGGTATGCAGCTGTTGAGACTGAGCTAAAAGAGATGCATGACCGCTACTCTCAGCTAAGCCTTCAATTTGCTGAGGTTGAAGGGGAAAGACAGAAACTCATGATGACTCTTAAGAATGTTCGGGCATCCAAGAAGGCTCTACACTTAAATCGGTCCCCATCAGCCTCGCTTGGGGACCATTCCTTGTAGCAATTGTGACAGGCCTGCCTCTGTTAGCGTCGTGTCTGCAAAATCTCATAAGTAAGAAGTTAACAATTTGGATTGCACTAGTTAATTATTTAGATTTGGGGCAGCTATTCATGGGGTACCTAGTTATTGCAAGCACAATTTTCAAACATAGAAAAAGCAATAAACCTGGTAAGGATACCAAATGCTTAGAAGCAGTTGTACCTGTGTAAATAAAACTGCATTTGCTGGGTGTTGGCCCTAGTTGTTAGTATCATAAGGTATAGATCCATGTAACATTATATGACCTTTTGGTCTTTGTAATTCATTATACTTGTATAGTAAATCAAATTCTTTGAAAAAACATTTTTGTTTAATCACAGTAACAAGCGAGTAAAACATGTTTACTTTTCACCTTATATTTTTCCTGCTTTGCTTGCCAATTGTTTGAAGTGATCGAATCTCATTGTACATGGGTCCTGAAGTTACATTTGCGTTTGATGTTTGCTGGGGTAAGTTTGGTCTCTTTTGCGTATATGAGCATTGCAGAAGGCCGGAGCTGTTAGTCCGGCTACCTGTAGTTGCATGTGGATGGATTTTCCCATGTAATGCCAACCCTGAAAAAAGTTGCATGTAAATTTTGAAATGCTTTCCATTCATCTTCTACTTTCTCGTAATGTCGCAAACGATAAGAAAAATAGCTTTTGTTTAAGGTGTTATGAACTTTTGATGGATGTTAAAATAAAATATGCTCAGGAGTTAACGGAAAAGAGAGCTGCAACCCAACAAAATTTCCCTGACAAATTCCCTTTCAAAATAACATTTTTCCAGTTAATGATAACATGTTCCCTGGTTAATTTGAACTGGTGCAACCACTATTTCAGAAGCAGCAAAAGTTATCAAATGAAATAAACAACAAAATTTATTGGCCATTAAAATTTTTATTTGCTATAACTTTTCATAAGCAATATAATTACAACGAAATCAAACCAAAACAATCATTTCCTCTATAACTGCCTTTTAGTTTTTTTACTTTTGTTTATTTTGCTTTTATTTTTTCTTTTGGATAGCACAAACCCTCTTAATCAACTGCACTTCCTAATTCACTGATATTAATTCCTTCTGCACTCACAACTAATCATGAAGCTGCGGAGTAATTTTCTCGAGGAAACCGAAGACAAAAAGCACGAAAATCTTGATCACAGACCTTCACGCTTTGGTTTCTGAACCATTCAAAACTATGAATTCCAGCAAGACAGTCAAGCTTTTCGGAAGCAACTTGATGCAGAATTCTGAGAAAATAATATGATTTCTCAACTACCATCTAATGAAATGCTTGGATAGGAAACAACACCACCTTAAGAAGCCTCAGTAATTCTTGTCACTTGCAACTACAATATTGAACAAGAACACCCTGCCTTCTTTGTAGAATCTTTTCCCAGCTTGCCCGTGAAAAATGAGATCAACTGTTAGTTCTTTGGGTTGACCTTTACTTTTTTAATCAATTTCATTTTATTTTCAACACTTATTGAATGTGTAATCATGAATTACTGTGTAAAATATTAAATACAAAAATGAATATACTGCACTAAATCAGAAGGTTAAAAACCATTGTTTTTCTATCTCATTCCCCTAAAGAATACACCAAAAGAAAAAGAAGAAAATGAAGACAATTAAAAGAAAGAAATTGTACTGTGAATTTGAACAGCAAACGAGTTTTAGCTGCACAGTGCTAACTTATAGCTAGAAAAGAGAAAATAAACAGAAACATATTCAGTTGCAACATATACATAGAAGGAAAGGAAAAAAGACTATAAAGATGATGCATAAAGCTGAAAAATATAAGAAAAACTTGTTTTGCTTGGCATGTAAAAGGTCAATCACCATTATTATTTTCCTAAATTAACATAACCTGGCAATGGAGGAAACATGAGCAAAATTGATGCCCATCTTTCCTGGACTAATTTGTCTGACCAACTGCATAAACTGAAAATGACGCACGTGGGAGTTAACATGAGTACATGATACGTTAGTGACTTGATGGTTATCCTAATCAAGAACAATCAGCTATATCATAAATATCAATCAAGAACAATCAGTGTTATCATAAATATCATGATTACCACAATCTGCATGGACAAATCATTCATGTTGAGCACATGTAATAGTCAAATGTTAAAACAATGTATAGCTTAGCAGCCGATAAATGCTACATGGATTACCATTTTTTCTGTCTGGCTGGGGTGGACGCAGAACAACATGCATGGTGATGACACCTCCGGGAAGTTCACTGACGGGAAGTCTGGACTCAGCAACCGTCCTGTTGTTTTCCAGTATCTTTCCAGCATTTATGAGTTTCACATCATTTATAGTCTTTGGACCATTTTCTTTATCTGCCAAATAAGATGGTAATTATCAGGAAGTTAGATACAAGAGCACAAATTTGTAATCACTAAACCACACAGCATAATGAGATTTGGGGCAAGACATATTTCATTCCTCTGCTTCTTTCTTTTGTTCAGCGTCTATGTGGGTGTTGATACAAGCTATTGGCTATTGCTAATTTACCATCTTACAGAAGAAGCTTCAGAGATAGGAGTACAAAATGCAAATAAGAGTTCACACGCATCTGATTAAAACAAAGTGAAATCAATACATTAGAAATGGTGAAAGCCAATTATAGAATTCAATTCAAAACTCGAGGCTGTATCATTCTCATTCTAAATTTCCTATTTATGTTGGCATGGGCGAGGCACAATGAAAATCAACAACAGAACAGCCTTTATCTAGCCACCAATATTTATTTAAGCACCAAATCCATTTGAAGACAATAGTTACTACTTCACCAAGTTAAACATATTTGAGGATGTAATTTATCTAAATACACTTGCAGGATTTTATCTCACTCAGAGCTTTTAACATTTGAGCAAAATGGACAGTTTAATGGCCAGAACACCAAATACTCATGAAATAACTGAGAACAAAAAGGATGAATCAAATCTTGACATATGGAAAAGGATAAAAGGTATATAAGGCAGATAAAAGCAATGCTGCAAAGGCAGAATAAGAACTAAAAATCAAAGATTCCAACCCAATGCCCCAACTAATACTCGAGTCATATAGATTAAAGAAAAAGAATAAAACTTTGAGAAAAATACCCAAAATTTGAAGCAATGAATAAAAATCTAGAAGTAAACATATGAAACTGTAATCCGAAGAGTTTTAACATAAAATAACTCAAGATGCATAAAAATTAATACAGGTGAAGAAAAGATATTTGACCTTTTGGCCACTGGGAAATTATCTTCTCCTTGAGAATTGCCACTGTGGTTGTTGGACTATATTTGCTTGGCCCAATATCAGTACCATCTGCCAGCCTGAATTTGAGATCAATAAAATCTTCCCCAGCCATTTATAAATCACTTTACCAAAATCCCACCTCAAATTTTCATTCCGATCTTCAAGAAACTGCTTGAACTCTTAAAAAGATCAAAGAATCCGCCCTATACAGCCTCTTTGACCAAAAAAAAAATCAGCAGAGAACACTGAAAACTTTTATCAATGGAAAACAATATAAAAAAAACAGAACACCAAGAACCCAGATAAAAGAAAACGATTATTTACCACAAAACCCACAAAAGAAACACTATTTTGAACAGATTTTGATTGAAAATGGGTGTGTAATTCACTTTCTGAATCCCCAGATCCCTAAAAATCTTGATGCCACAAGTCCACAAACATAAAAAAAAAGTGGGTATGCGACTGATTAACAAGGAGCCCAAAGAAAGAAGAAGAAGATGGGCAGGTTGTTCTTGAATTGCTTTGCTTGATGTCAAAAAGAAAGAAAAAGAGAGAGAAAGTAGCCAAATGGATAAATTTTCAAGTGATGATTTTTACCTGAATCTAACAGAAAAATCCAATGATAATTGAAAACGACATTTTTTAAAGCATTTGTTTTGAAAAAAAAAATTACCAGAGGCACGGCCACCAACTGATTGTCCGTATCAATTAATCACGGCTTAATTATTGAAGGGAGAAAAGAAAATATATTTCACCCCTAATCTTGATTTATTTTTAATTTATTTTTTAATCCGATGATAAGACTTTTAATTATTCTTTTTTTTACTTATTGAAGGGTAACAGTACTGATATAATAATTTTTTAAAAATTTCTTTATATATGATTAGACTGTTTCAATACCCAGAGCATAACTTGATTCCACGCAACTTTATTCATCAAACAATTTTTCCTAAACCTGTTTTGTAAATTATTATTTATTTAAATTTAACACTATTAATAATAAAAAATTAATTAACTTTATTTCAAAAAAAATTAATTAACTTAGAAAATTAGCATATAAAAATCATATTTTCTAGTAATTCTTTTAGGATACATAATAATTTTTCATTTTTATTATTAATTATATATATGAGAAAAAATACTTAAAAATTTAACCCCAGAATCTAAATAAAAGCTATATATACACATGATTTAGCCACCAAATTACACTTTAGCTATTATCATAAATTTTCATTTATATGTTATATGTTTACAATAAAAGCAATATTAAAATATATATTAAGAAATTCCAAAGCAAAGGATAGTTTGATATTCCAATACAGGGAATTAGAAATTAATTTTTTCAAAAATTAAAATATAACTTAGTTATAATTAAAATAGAACTTAGTTATTATTTTTTTCGTAGAAATAATTTTTTACAAATGCATCAACTAAATAACATTATACGGATTGTTTAATACCATTTGCCTCTAATTTTTTGCTTTTATATTTCTGTGCTAAAATTGTATTTTGAAAAACTGGTTGAAAAATAAATCACTTCTTATGATTTTTTTTTTAATGTACTAATGGGATAGGTAATATTCTACCCATTTAATAAATTAAGAGAGAAAAAAAATTTTAAATTTAAACAAGTTGAATTTGAATAATTATATAAGTGATCCGAAATTAATATTATATGTATTTAATTTATGATATTTTAAAGATGTGTGTGAAAATAACTTATAATATTTTTTTAAAGATAAAAGAGAAATATGAAATGGCTATATTTGATCTGCCGTCTCCAACTCACTGCCCTGACCCAACACGGCTTGAAGTGGATTTTTCATCTTTTTTTTTAATAAAATTATTTAAAACATAAAAAATTATTAAATTGATTAAAATTTTAAAATATATTTTAATTTCTCAAAAATTATAATTCATTTATTAATTTATTATATTCATATAATTTATTACGAATTTATTTATTATATATGTTACGTCTATTTTTATAAAATTTTAAAAAAAAACTCTTAATAAAATATATAAAAATAAAAAAAAAATTAATGATGGACCTAACTTTTCCTTTTTCTCTTTTAAGCACATTAAGTTCGGTTTGCAAAACTCACTCCAAATCCGATCCATGGTTATACCTACTTATAGCGACTTATTTTCAATTTTTAAATGCCAAATAATAAAAATTAAAACATTTAACTTGAAAAAAATGTGAGTCCACCTAGAACTTTAAATGTTTCAGAATTATTAAACTAAAACCTCATTTATAAGTTATAACATCATTCTTCCTCCCATTTTTTTTCATTAAAAATTTTTTAAGATTAATCCCTAAAATAATGTGGCACCACATCAACTTTTAAAACATATAAAAACACAAATATAATAAAAAATATTAATTATTTATACTACTATTATCATAAATAAAAAAACTACATTATTTATATTTTAACTATAATTTATTGAAGAATTACAATTAAATAAACTTATGATAAAATTTTAATTTTTCAAAATTTTATAATTTTAATTTTTTTTTACATTTTCTTATTTTTATAATAATTTTTTTTTTCAAAAAGTAGATTATATTTAAAAAATAATCTATTTCCTTTTTTTATTTTTTACATTTGAAAAATCTAATGACTCTAATTTTTATTGATATCTTATATATTTAAAAATAATTATTGATTATTTAATAAACTTTATTTTAATAAAATTAATATTTTAATAAATTTAATTATTTTAATAAAAATAATTTTTTATTTTTTATTTAAAATTACATAATTTTAAAAAATTGAACCTTATTAATAAATTACTCAAATTTATTAATCTATTAATAAATTTTATTTATTTATTAAATGAAATTATTTTATAATTTATATTTTTTCATAAAATTATAGTTAAATTATAAATTACTTTATTTAATTATAATTTTCTAATAAATTATAGTTAAAATACAAATAAATTTTTTTATGATAATAATATGACAAATAGTCAGTACTTTTTTATTATATGTGATGGCGACATATCATTTTTCACATTAAGTAGAGATTTTGGATTTTAGAGACCGGAGCGTGATACAATGAGTGTATATATATGTGTGTGTGTGAGAGAGAAACAAAAACCAAAACCAACAATAACACCAGACGAATCAAATGGTCAAACAATTGAAACCATTCAAACCAAGCATGTGCAAATCTGCATACAAACACTCAACAATATAAGCTGTATTGAAAAGGAATAACTTGATTTACTCTCAAAACTTCCCCACTACACATTGATGATGACATTATTGGACTAACAGTTCATTCATTGTGTTTGTCTTGTAAATAATGAGTCATAAAGCAGAAGGTCTAAGGTTGAAAGATTGATGCTTCCTTTGCTATATTACATTTGGCAAGGAATATCAGTAATAAGCAGACTGTTTATCACAAAAGAATTAGAATCGGAATCAAATAAAGGAGAAGAAATAAACAAATAATCACAAGAAGAATAATTAAGATATAATTAGCACAATGGAGGATATCTACTATGATTTTAATCAAATGTTTATTTGACACTTTGTTTAGGAATATTTTTTTAGTTTGGGAATGGACATTCACATCAAATCAAAGAGAATATTAACTGCACAACCAAACAAGACAAGGAACCAAATTCATCATATTTTATTGCTAGTAGTCATGTCTGAAACAGGATTATTTCTAAAACTAATTTGAAATCAATATCAAGCAAGCAAAGGCATCTGAGTGATTTCACATAAAAGAAAAATGTTTACCTGGCTGGATTCATTTGAGTAAAAAGAAGCAGCTAGTGGAAGTTACATGTCAAATTCATATCTTCCGAATCAGCTTTTGCTTCCCCACTCCCACTATTTGTTTATGATCCATTGACGTCACTTCTAAAAGGGATCAAAATTAAGTTCCTAAAATCCTAGATGATGCTTAGATTACTAGATTATTCAAATTAAATTACAAAAACAGAACACGTGTACCTGACATCATTGATTGTTGATTCTGTAAGCAAAGAATTTGTGGTTTGTGACTTTCCAGAGATTACTCAACGAGAATAGCAGAAACAATACTCAAGGAACATAGTGTTCTCTCTCTCTCAGTTTTCCTAGAGACCACGACCATTTTATAACATTATTTTAAGGTTAATTTCTATTTTGGTCATTGAACAAAATAGAAACCTCTAATTGGTCTCTACACTTTATTTCCTATAATAATTTGACACATTAATAGTCAATAATCCTAATTTGATCATTAATTTAAATTGACTATTTAATTTGACTTCCGTACATAATAATATTTACATATTTAGCCCACACGTAGAATTAATATTCCATATAATTCTAACAATCTCCCACTTAGGCTAACATATGTAAAATAAAATGCACACACCTTAGTGAGCTCAAAATAATGCAGTCATACACAAGGTGTCCCAAACAATCTCGTCCATTTATCATATTGATAAAGGACTGAAGGGCCAGTTGCCACATTCATCGTGACTCAAGCCACCATCAATCACATTACCAACACTCTCAAACTACATAGATCAATTATAAGAGTGTAGCATGGAAACTACATGCAATATGATCCAACCATGTCTGTTTCCAACTAGTCAATTTTAAGTGAGATCAAACATAAATATAATACAGAGTGTAAAACATATAATAAAGTGAAAGAAAAACTCATTTTTCTGCAGAAACTGAATGTACTTTACAAAATATATCTAATGTCAAACAGAGCATACAAAATGCAAACACAATTAACAAGCTCCCACTGAAACTAAATAGTCTCAAATAATGTGACACCCATATAAGCAGTGCGCTCATGAAAAACTTTCGGTATCACTGCCTTAATGAGTGGATCCGCAATCATGGAGTTCATTCTAATATGCTCTATGGATATCTATCCACTATGTACCCTTTCCCTCACAGCCAGAAACTTAATCCCACTATGTTTCGATCGAGAAGAGCTTCTGTTGTTGTTGGAGAATAAAACTGCTGAGTTATTGTCACAGTATAACTTCAATGGCCTTTCAATGTCACTCACAATGCGCAGCCCTGTGACAAAGTTCCTCAGCCAGATTGCCTGATTGGATGCCTCGTAGCTTGCTACAAATTCTGCTTCTATGGTGGAGGTAGCTACAAGAGTTTGTTTCGCACTCTTCCAAGAAATAGCACCACCAGCCAAGAAATATATGTAGCCTGATGTGGATTTTCTACTGCCTTGGCATCCAGCGAAATCAGAATTAGTATATCCAATGATCTCAAGCTGATCTGATTTCCTGTATGTGATCATATGTTCCTTCATTCTCTGAAGATATCTCAAGACTCTTTTGGTTGCTTTCCAATGTTCCATTCCTGGATTGCTGAGATATCGCCCTAACATGCCAACTATGAATGAAATATCTGGACGAGTGCAAACTTGAGCATACATCAGACTCCCAACTGTTGACGCATAAGGAATCTTCTGCATCTCCTGAATCTCAAGTTCACCCTTTGGATACTGATCAAGACTGAATTTATCTCCTTTAGCGACTAGGGTATCAATTGGTCCACTGTCGTGCATACTAAATCTCTTGAGCACTTTCTCAATATAACTCTTTTGTAATAATCCAAAAATACCTCGAGTACGGTCTCGATGTATTTGAATCCTTAATATAAAAGAAGCTTCATCTAAATCTTTCATCTCAAAGTGTTTTGAGAGAAAGACTTTGGTCTTGTGTAGCAAGTCCTTACAGTCAGTAGCAAGCAGTATGTCATCCACATATAAGACCAAAAAGATAAATCTACTCCTACTGAACTTGTGATACACACAATCTTCCACAACATTTATCTCAAAATTGAAAGAGACAACTACTTCATGGAACTTGAAGTACCACTGACGATAAGCTTGCTTAAGTCCATAAATGGATTTCTTTAATCTGCATACCAGTCGCTTTGGGTCTCCAAACACAAAGTTTTCTGGCTGCACCATATAGATGGTTTTATCAATGTCTCCATTGAGAAACGCAGTCTTCACATTCATTTGATGTAACTTAAGATCAAAATGTGCAACTAAAGCCATGATTGTCCTAAAAGAGAGAGAAGGTCTCTTTATAGTCAATCCCTTCTTTCTGAGTGAAGCCTTTAGCTATAAGATGAGCCTTATATCTTTCCACATTACCATTAGAATCCCTCTTGGTCTTAAATATCCATTTGCAACAAATAGGTTTCTTTCCTTCAGGTAATGGGATAAGATCCCAAACTTGATTGTCTTGCATAAATTTATATTCTTCACCCATTGCCTCAATCCACTTGTGAGAGTTGGAATCTTGCATGACATGATGAAAGCTAATTGGATCATCTTCCACCATGTCTACAGTGTCCTTATGTTCCTGAAGATATACTACATAATCATCTGGAATAGTATTTCTTCTCTCTCTAGTGGACCTCCTTAAAGGCACAGGTTCTGGCTCAAATTCTTGAGGTTGTTGAGCTTGTTCTTGAGGAAGAATGACTTCTTCATCTTGATGGGGAAATTGTTCAACATTGTCTTGTATTGGAACTTAATGTGCTTCTGGAACAGTAACAGGCGTAGGAACCTGAACACTGCTAGGAGCAATGATGGGAATCGACACTGAGTGTTTCTGACTCGATCCCTCCTCAAAGACAATATTTCTAACCTTATTTCTCCCCCCAAACTCAACATCTTCAAAGAATTTTGCAATTCCCGTCTCAAAAATAGTCCTGGTAGTAGGGTTATAAAACTTATAACCCCGTGATCGCTCAGAATAGCCAATAAAGTAGCTGCTAATAGTTTTGGAGTCCAATTTAGTTTCATTGGGCCTATAAGGCCTAGCCTTAGCAGGACATCCCCAAACATGAAGGTGCTTTAGACTGGGCTTGCGTGCAGTCCAAAGCTCATAAGGTGTTTTTGCAGCTACTTTAGTTGATACTCTGTTAAGAAGATAAGTTGCTGTTTTCAATGCTTCTCCCCACAGAGACTCAGGCAAGGAAGAATGACTAATCATACTCCTTACCATATCCATAAGAGTCATGTTACGCCTCTCAGATACATCATTCATACTGGGTGTACCAAACATTGTGTATTGAGGGACTATACCACAGTCCTGTAGGAAAATAGAAATTTGGTCCTAGACGTTGTTCACCTGAACCGTCAAATCTACCATAGTACTTACCACCACGGTCAGATCTAACGCATTTAATCTTCTTTCCAAGTTGGTTTTCAACTTCGGCCTTATAAGATTTGAAAACGTCTATAGACTCCAATTTCTCATGAATAAGATATAGGTACTCATAACTTGAGTAATCGTCTATGAATGATATTAAGTATCTTTGGCCATTCCTTGTTGCTGTAGGGAATGAACAGTAGATGTCCGTATGTATCAATTCTAAGACATTTGATGATGTATTGGCACCTAGTCTCTTTTGTTTAGTTTGTTTACCTTTAATACACTCAATATAGGAGTCCAAATATGTGTTATCAAGTGTGTTTAGGATACCATATGACACAAAACGTTCTATTCTAGATTTGGATATGTGACCCAAACGTTTTTGCCAAAGTTCAGATGAGTTATCTATATTTAGCTTCCTTTTGGTACCTATAGTACAAACTTGCAGGGTTTCATTATAAGAAGCATTAATATCCCACATATATAGATTATTACATGCATTTAAGAAGCCAGTACCAAAAATTTTTGAATCCATAAATAAAATAAATGAACTGTCTCCAAATGAACAAGTAAAACCAGATTTGTCCAAATAAGAAACATAAATTAAATTCCGTCTAAATTTCAGAATAACAAAAGTATCTACATGATCCAAAAAATATCCAGTTCTTAAACACAATCTAATATGCCCAATTGCCTCCACTTCCACCGGCTTGCCAGTTCGGACATAGAGGTATCTTTCACCGTTAGTTGGCTTTCGGTAGCTCAGGCAACCCTGCAATGAAACACTTATGTGAGCGGTAGCACCAGAATCCATCCTTCTAGGAGCTGAAGTTAAATTAACTTCAGAATAGACTAAAACAAGGTACTTACCCTTCTTGATACGCCATGTGGCATATTTAGGACAATCCTTCTTTACATGTCCAGATTTGCTGTAAAAGAAGCATTTTAATTCCTTAGGCTTCTTCTGCACAGGACCCTTATCAGCAGTCTTATTCTCAGCAGTCTTCTTTCTTTTCTTGTTCTTGCCCTTATCTGCTGAAGAGACCAGATGAGCACTCTCCCTCTTAGTAGCTAACATCTTTTCCTCTTCATCCACACAATGAGCAATGAGCTCTTTAAGAGTCCATTTGCTCGACTGGTAGTTATATGAAGTCCTGATCTGCCCATACTGTGGTGGAAGGGAATTCAAAGCTAGATGGACTAACAGGTCATCTGGTAAAATCAAATCTAGGAACTTTAGCCTCTTGGCTATTTGGGACATGCTCAGTATATGCTCCCGAACACTACCATTGCCAGCATACCTTATGGAGGTGAGTTTTGCTAAAAGCGTTCCCACTTCGGCCTTGTCATTCTTGACATAGACCTTCTCCAGCTCAGCAAGATAGTTTTTAGCATTACTTTCCTCAGCAGAAATGGCTTCCCGAACATGCTCTGGGATTCTCTGCTGCAAGATCATAAGACCTAAGCGGTTAGAACGCTCTCACTTCTCATACTGAACCCTTTGAGCATCTGTGCTCACTTTAGTAGGAGGAGCAGGTTCGTCCATCCTGAACGCAAGGTCTAAGTCCATACAACCCAGATATATTATCATGCTTGATTTTCATGAACCAAAATTTGACCCATCAAGCATAGGGACAGTGTTAGGATTATACGGCATGCTAGCTGGCATCAAAGTAACAAAAATTAACATAAGCTCACTATCCATAAAATAAACAATAATAGAGTTCAAATAATGGAAACAAGATACCAACACAATATTAATATTTTCATATTTGGACATAAAATATTAACTGTAATTGGCATCTCAATGCAGCAATCAAATATTGACAATTCAGTCCTGTCAAATATTAAACCTTCCTTTGGGCCGATTTATTATCCACATGGATGGAAAACATAATAATTATCACATATTTATCACTGCATATGTATTCTCAATTCAGCCAGATAGCAACCTTCCTTTGGGCCGGTTTACTACCCTCAATGAATTTTAATACACTGTCTAATATCCCAAATAAATCAATTTACACAATAGAAGTCACTTTGGCGACTTTTTTTTTTCTTCAATCAATTTATTATTAAAAATATCAGACACAATCAGGACTAAAATACCAAAATTTAAACTCAATTTAATAAAATAAAATTCTCAAATTACAATTAAAATCAAATATTACAATAAAAATAAATTTTAATTAATTAATTAAAACACCCCTGAAAAATTACAATTGAGTCATAAAAAAATTTGGGCCAAAAATAAATAAACAGAAAAATTTTGGGCTAAAATAAATTAAAAGTTTTATGGGTGAAAACAAGAATTACAAAATTTTCTGGGTCAAAATCGGATTATTAAAAATTGGAGGGCCTATTTAAAAATTTTTAAACAGACAGGTCCTGACCAAATGGGCATGTCCAGTCCAGAGATGCGCGGCCCAGAACAGCGGGCCCAGACTCTCGGCTTGGTTTCCAAACGCAGCGCTTTGGCTCAAAACGGTGTCGTTTTGAGCTGGACCATCGTCTCTAAACGCAGCAGATCACCATGGTCGCCGCCTCACCTCCAGTCTTGATCCAGAGCTGCCTGCCGCCGGTGACAACCTCCAGACGGTTGCTCGACCACCGAGCAACCTCCGGCCATCTCTTATCGGCGATGAATCGTCTGAAAATTGCAAAACCAAATTGCGATTTTTTGGAAATCGCAGCTCCCAAGGAAACCGAATCGTAGCTCCTCTCCATTGTTTTCCACCGCCGGCGACCACCTTATGAGGGTGTTAACACTTCCTTACACCACCGTCGATCCAAATCCGATAAAAAAACCACCCAAAATCACTTAGCCCAACAATTTCGAAACTGTTCTTCAAGAACAACGAAGAACAGTTCTATTTTTTTTTATTATTTTTTTAATTATTTCAAAAAATTAATTGAAAACAATGTTTGACTCCAGAAAAACACAGCAATCAGAAAATTTAAAGTCTGATTATTAATTTCAAAATCATCAAATAATCACAATAATTTTATTAAAAAATCTAGCAATCTGGCTCTGATACCAATTGAAAAGGATCAAAATTAATTCCCTAAAACCCTAGATCATGCTTAGATCACTAGATTATTTAAATTAAATTGCAAGAACAAAAGATGTATACCTGACATCATTGATTGTTGATTCCGTAAGCAAATAATTGGTGGTTTGTGACCTTCCAGAGATTACCCAACGAGAATAGCAGAAACAATACTCAAGGAACGTAGTGTTATCTCTCGCTCAGTTTTCCTAGAGACCACGACCATTTTATAACATTATTTTAAGATTAATTTCTATTTTGGTCTTTGAACAAAATAGAAACCTCTAATTGATCTCTACACTTTATTTTCTATAATAATTTAATACCTCAATAGTCAATAATCCTAATTTGATCATTACTTTAAATTGACTATTTAATTTGACTTCTGTACATAATAATATTTATATATTTAGCTTACACATAGAGTTAATATTCCATATAATTCTAACTAACTTCTTGAAGGTCAAACATCATATCCTTATGATTGTTGAAAACTTTTGATTAATTAGAAGCTAACAATCCAAAACGGCTGCTTTCAGCTTTCAACATCACTTCTCCACTATCATTTCTTTTTCTTCTTCTTTTTAACTTTTTCATAGCATTATAAGCGCACCAAAAATTTTTAACTACAACAAAAATGATAAGCAAAATAGAAGATCCTTTCAAACATCGAATGTCTTGCCAAATGAGTCTTAAATAAAGCCACTGCCCTTGACACGTGATAAGCCCCAAAATAACTGAATGGTCTCCTTGATAAGTTTTCCTTACAATAAGATTAAATGTTTTTTATCCCTTAACAATGTTTTAACTATCTGAAATGTACTTATCATTCAACATAACAGCAACTTTATGATCATAAAGAACTGTAATCAGAATCCTCCATTTCAATGACCAAACCTTCTTCCATCTGTTAGTAATATGCTCCTCCATATCCCCCACCTTTCATATGGTCGAATCTGGAATGAAAACGAACACACGACAATAAATAAAAACCATCAAAAATGGCACTTATGCCCTCTCGGTTCACTATTAATATTTCCATCCCAGAGCCCACCATTAAGAAAAAGCAGAGTTTATTGGGAATGATGAGAATCAGAATAATCACAAGAATGATTGTGTTTAAAGAGAGCATAATTAGGATAATCTGATCAAGATATTTTTGAGGTCTTAATTCAATGGAAAATAATCATCAAGAACCAGGATTTGAGAAATGCCTAATGCCCTGATGAATAGCTCAATGGATTCCTTTTTCTATTTTAACTTCGCAAAATTTTGGAAAACCATCATCCTATAATGCCAAGCTTCAACCTCTCAAATTCCTTCCTAAGTGCACCAACAACAAACAAAATCACAAACGAACTATGTCATGCAAATATATATTAGTTACCCACAAGAAACAGCTGAAAATGTGACCCAACTATTAACAGCTGACTGATGGTGGGACTATGCGTTAATTGTCAAAATTGTTATACGATTCACGATGCTGGATAAAACAACATGAACACTGCAAAAAGAAACGTTAATAATAACAACCAGAGACTCTAATATATCACAACCAGATCAAATACTTATCTAGTACTTTGATCCCATGCTGTTGTTTAAGCCAACGAATAGTGAAATGTCCACGTATTGTGCCCTGTTCTTCATCTTCAACACAAACATAATTCCATGTAAAATTATGATCAATCAAAGCACAAGGGATTTCCGCTAGACAACTTGTACAGGCTATCTCGCTGTTGCACAGTTCTGTTCATTAATATGCTTCCAAACACGTACTGTGCTTAGAATTCATTGATCTTCGCGTATTATTATCTTCATAAACGGAAAGACATAAAAGAGTACATATTCTTCTCTAGATAGCCTCAACCAAGAAAAGAAATTCTAAAAAAGAAAGTTGACCCAAGTTGCTGCATTCATATAATGCAAATCCAACTAATTAGTAATTTTTTCAATCCAAGTGATCTACTTGCAGGAAAAGTTTAACACTTAAAATAACCTGAGAGCACTATCACTGCGAGCCAAAGGCAATAGAATTTGAAGACCTTATGTACACATACATACATATGGAGAAAACGAATATATCAAAATGAAAAAGAAAAGCTAATGCCTGAAAACAAGTATTCTCAAACTCTACATATTTGAGATAGAGCAGTAGCTCATGTAAAGCTGATGTGCTATTAACAAGATAACTGATACATAATTTGTATTTACAGAGGGATTTCTAGTTGTCTTTCAGTAGGCTAATTTTCACTTGAAGAGGCAGGTATAGATTTGAGATTGTTGTGATCATGGTCTTTAGTTTATTTACTTTCAGATGGATACTTTCATTATGATATATGGTTCATGTCTTACGAAGAAGTGAATTCATAGAAGTAAAATATAAGTATAAAGTTACCCGGATGAACCAAGTGAAATACATTTTCAGCACTTAAAACTCAAGTGCTATAACCATTGCTGCAAATCTCAAATAATTCCAGGAATTACTCAATTTTCAGAATTTACAACTATAGAAATCTAATTTTTGCCAGAAGGCTAATTTAACTAAAACATTTAATTGTGTACATAATCGTAAGTCCCAATTTAAAAAAAAAAAGTTCAATTTCATTAATCATGAAACAAGGAAGGAAATTTGTGATGATGTGAACATAGAAAATGAGGACAAAACTGTCTGCATTTCTTACATGAGACGACAAATAAAATTCAATATAATAAATTTGGAAGCATGTTTCACGTAGAAATAGTCAAAACATGCATGCAACTTGCTAAATAAAGAGTAAAGTCAATATAGCAGACCGCTCATTCACGACATGTGTAACCAGATATATTAATATATAAAAATAACAAAAAACACATTTGAACATCTAGATATTAGAAATTCCTTGTTTATTATAAATTATGATGGACAAAAAGATAGAAGACTTGGCATGGTGCAGAAGGTACAGAATAGAAGTAACAGATAGAAAGCAGAGAACGTTGTCTTCTTTATTATTATTTTTTTTCCTTAATCTGATAGAATATTATTTTCTTTATATATATATATATATATATATATATATATACATTTGTTATACAAAACCTTCAACTAGAACTACATAATTGGTAAGATAAGTTTCTAATTACTGAACCAACATATTACTTCATCCTAATTAATGTATATAACGCTTGCTTTATACATCTATAAATTGCACATATTCCAACTCACCAGATCAGAATATTAGCAGCTCGTGCAATTTTCCGTGAAAAGTAAGCATCCAAGGATGCTATTAAGGCGAAGAATGAAGGGCACCTAAGACTTGCTGATGACATTCTCGATCTTTTACCTTTTAATTGGTGAAATCAAGGTGGCCGCCAAGTCAAGTAGCTCAAACAGAGACATTTACTCAGTGTGCAAAACCATGGAGATTTCCCAACATAAAGCACACAAGTCAACATAGTGCTACAAATCAAGAACTTGACAACTGACAAGTTCAGCAGAACCCATATATCTATTGGCAATGACCTTCCAGACAACTGTTTCTGATTCAGCAGGTGAGGCAGAATGATCTTGTGAGGAGCCAACAAAATCAAAAGCTGAGCTCAATGGTGAAGAACCCAAATTATCACGCAGATCAGCCTGCATAACTGCTATTTTATGATTGGCATTCTTTGTGATAACATGAATCTTTCCATGAAAACCAGAAAGAAGATGTGGAGTTTCTGAATCTGAAGAATCAGAAATAGGAACTTTTCCTATAACAACTTTCCAAGCATCTTCTTTCTGATCATAAACCATGATCTTACCACTCTCTCGAGAATTAGAGGGATCAAATGAATATAGTTCACCATCTACCACAACACTCAACTTTGTACCTGCCTGCCGTGCAGGCCAACCTTCTCCCATGCCAGTGGGCATTTCAACCCATGAATTGGTTTCAGGATCATAAATTTCTCCACCAGCATCTACAAAGAAAGGCCACGAGTACAAACTTTGAGGGACACATAATCTTCCCATGTATGAAGTCATCCCAGTGGCAATAGGCTTTAGCATGTCAGACCAAAAGGCATTCGGGAGTTGTTGAGATTTTGAGAATGGCATGCTTGGAACTTCAGACCATGTACTGGTGCAAGGGTCAAAAACTTCAGCAGATTGAAGAGGAACCAATGCTCCTTCGAACTGACTGACCCCTCCAACAACATATAGCTTGCTGTTCAAAATGCCAGTCTTGCAATAAGCCCTCCCAGTAGACATGGATGCAATCTCACTCCATCTATTTAGGATTGGATCGTATCGCCGGACACAGCTCATGGTTGAAGCTCTATAGAATCCACCAAGCACATAGAGGCATCCATCAACAGCACCAACTGCACAACCACAAAATGGCATGTGATCCAATGAGTGCTTTTGCCCAATCCAAGTCCTTATAATTTCAGCAATTTTAATGCGAGGTCCCATCATGTTCCACAACCAAAGCCCATAAGATCCGCTCCCAGATTCATCTTCATAAACATCAGGCATTGGAGGCAACCTCTGCCATTTTTTTGACAAAGGATCCAAAGCAAGCCATGATAGTTTCTCTTCAACTTTAGCCAATACATACAACCATTCTTCAGTCAACCCAAGTTCTTTTCTCAATCTAAATAGCTCATGGCTCGTAATAGTTTCCTTCCATTTTTGTGACACCAACCTCAGATTTAAATAGTAAACTCTAGGAATTCTAGCAAGAATCTGGATTGACAACTCATCAGGAAGACTTGGAAACAGTCTTGGAGTTTCTTCATAAAAGTTCAAGGACCTCTTTCGCCTCTTGCAACCACTATCACATGAAACCTCATTAAACTGGTTTGTCCTGCACTTTGTGCTAGCCAAACTCAAAATTGCCCCCATTAGAAGGAAAAACTCCCCAGATAGCAATTCCAAGTATGAACCTGAAGAATGCTGAAACAAAAGGGGTGTGACAATTCAACATAGCAAAGCAAAAGCTAGATATACAAGAAATCGAGAAGCGAGTAAAGATAAGAACTTATATATTGAAGGGATCAATCTCTAAATTCTTGCGTAAAAATAATTTATATCTACCAAAGAAATCAGTTGTTACATCCTGACTGACATTTGGTTTTAGGTATCAATCTTAATCCTTCTATTCTCCCAAATATTTCGCTTTCCCCTACTTCCCAATTATTCCATGTACTGCATTCAGATTTCAGAATACTTTGGTCCATATATGTTCTCAAAGTTGACTACATTGATCAACTAAAAACCCAATTCCTTCCCCTCAAAAAACGAAAACCTTAAAGAATTAATTCATTGCATTAGAAAATAAAAAAGCATTCAAACGAAAAAAAAAATTCTCACCTACCTCGATACAGTTTTCAAGCATATAAAAATTGATAACAATATTCCAATAATAAAAGAAAAGTCTACCATCCTCCAAAATTAAAGGAAAATAACCACCAAAACAAAGCGTTTACTTCATTTTACTTGAAATGTATTTGATCGGAAAATTTTTACTAAATCAGTAAACAATCACCAAGAACTCAAATTAGTCATCAAACCCAACCCAAATCAAAGGAAAACTAAAAACTCTAGCAGATTCATAACCAGAATTTACATTGAAAGAACACAGATCTTAAACTCAAAAGAAAAGCAAGAAAATAAAAGGAATTGGGTTCAAGATTTTTCACCTGGTGGAAGCTGAGAAATGAAGAACAGAGTTCTGTGAGGAAGACAATAAATCAAAACATTTCTTTATTATTTTATTTATTATAGAAATATATAAAGATTCAATCTTTTTGAAATATCTAATGAATACAGTATAAATGTAATTATATACGTCTGCTAGCAAGCGTTTTTCATGTTCTTTATTGTATTTAATTTTTGAAGTTTGACAACTTGGAGTCTTAGTTTTACCTCTATTTTTTTTTTGACAAAATTTTACTTGTACTTATTTATTTTTATTGTATTTCTATCAATCTATATGTATGTATATTTTCTAATAACCATTTCGCTGGCTAAAAAATAAAATTAAAGAAATAAATTTAAAATTTTGAATTATTCTCTTAAAGTTTTGATAATTATAATGAAATATAATTTTTTTTAATTTTTTAAAATAATTATTTTATATTTTATTTAAAGTAATAGGTGAGATATAAATTTGTTTGTCTAGAATTTAATAAGTATATAAAAATTATATTTTTATTTTAATATAAGATATATTTATTAAATATTTTAATATAAATATAATATATATATTAAAAGAAAATATTACCTAACACTAGCAGAACTGTCTAAAGTCGAATTATTGTAATGTTAGGAGGTAGTTAAGAGATGACACGTGGTTAAAGATGTTTAGACTCGATGAGGGTTCCACGTTGGTTTTTCGGGTCAAGATTTGTGTTTTGCGTGTGGACCTATATTTCTTTTTATTCAGCCGACTGAAAAGTAAAATGGACTTATTACACATCCAAATTGCATTTTCATCTTAAATTATTTTTATAATTATATAAATAAAGTTTATTCATTATTATATATAATTGTGTCTAATAAGATGTTTGTTTTAATTAGGTGCTTTTGATACATATAAAAAGAGTTTTTTTTTGGGAAATGCATGCCAAAAAATTCTTTTTTTTTGTTCTTAATTTAATAATGTAAAATTATTGAATTTTGGCTTGTGTTTCAAAATAGAAATGATAATGGGTGTGTTTATGTAGCCAATAAAAAAAAATGGGAAAATTTTATTTATAAATGGTGAAGACAAAGGTGCATGTAAATTAATGGTGTAGAAGTGTTTTTCCATAAAGGGAGAGAACAAATTCAAATTCCTATCTCTGTACAGTGATGAAAATATAATTCCTCTGTTTATAATTATAAATAGAGCTAATTACCTAACATATGCTACTGTTTATTTGAAACTTTTTCAATATTGTTTGGTTAGATTTTAAAGTGATTTTTTGTATCAGAGAAGTCAATTATTAAATCTAATAAGGAATTGTTTTTTAGAGTATTAAAAATAAATCAAATAATGAATACTTTTTTTTTATTGTAGAATCATTTCAATACAACATAAATTTGATAAAAAAAAAAGGCAGCCTGGTGCACGAATGCTCCCACAATAAGCGGGATTTGTAAAAGGATAGGACTCATTGAGTCTTTGTACGCGGCCTTCCCTTGCAATTAATTGCAAGAGGCCGTTTCCACGACTGAACCCGTGACCTCAGATTACACGGCGACAGCACTTACCGCTGCGCCAAGACTTCCCTTCACAACATAAATTTAATATGAAAAAAAAATCTCATTTTATAATTTATTTATTTATTATAATTATAATTTTTTAATATTTGATAATTATTTTTTATAATTTATTGTACTTTTTAATTTTAATAAATATAATTTTAATTCGACTCTAAGTGACACATTGAAACATAACTTATGAGCAATGAGAGATCCTTACTCCAATAGTAAAAAAAAAAAAAAAACTAAGTGTAGCTACAGTGAATGGTATATTACAGCCAGCACTTCTTTTTCATACCATTGCTATTATTTATGAATGTAAAAGGAAAATAATTAAGTTAATAATAATAGAATTATTTGAAAATTGAAACTCTTTAGCTGGAACTGCATTAATAAATAAAATAAAAAGAAGGATAATTCTTCCAATACATCATGTACTCGATTATAAATATACTTCTTGACAAATATCAGCAGCTAGCCAGCAAGAACATGTTTATATCTCTTGTTCATAAATAAAAAGAAAGTAATGATAACCAAATAATCAATCTAATTAAACTACAGCAGTCAATGGCCGAATAGTATTAAAAGCCAAAATTTTAGTTGCAGAACCCAATTGATGAGTCATGTAGCTACTACCATTAATGGCATTGCAAAAAGATAGATTATTGTAAGTGAAACACTTGCGTAGATCTTCAAGCCTTTCACTTCTATTCTCCAAATAGGATTTACCCATCAATTTTTCTTCATCTCTATTGTCATATTCATCACTTTCTTGATCTTCTTCTTCTTCTTCTTCTTCTTGGAAGAGTTCAAGATAATCATTTTTTGCCATTAACAGAATGATAAAACCTAGTAGTATCATCTAAAGGAACAAGGTTTAAAGTGAGACAACCATTTTCTCTATGAGTTTCAAAGTAGTACTGATGATGCTTCACTTTCTCTTTTTTAAGAATCAATCTTCCATTGCAATAATGTCTAGTTAAAACCCAAGGCATATGACCGGGTAAATTTCCTGTTCTTGCTAGTGAAGGAATTGGCGGTGGATATTTCTTTTCCTTCATTTCATCAAAGTACTGATCTTGATCGTGCTGATTTTGCTTACCAAAATCATTCATTTTCTCCACTCTTGATTCTTCTTCTTCTTCATTGTAATATTCTAAATATACACCACTGTCAGTCCCAATCAAGTCATCTAACGTGGAAGAAGTCGAAGACTCAGAGGAGAAAGATGAACAAATACTTGGTGATGGTAACAAAGATGATGATGGTGATGGTGATGATAATATCCTGTAAGAATGGACAAGGAAGCCAGCTGGTGATGGTGAAGGTTTCATTTGGCAGTCATGAATTAGGGTTTTGAGACCAGGAGATATTATTGGAAAAGTATATTGCTTTGGGATTTGCATGGGAAGATCATCAGATGGTAAAGTTGTTGACCATAATATCATTCCATAAACTGATGAAATTAGGGATTTAGCCTTGCAAATTAAATCACACTTTCCACTGTATGAATCCATCAATTCAATTATAAGGTTTCCTGATTCAAACCCTATTTCTAGTAACACTGGCAGAGTGAGAGTTGAGTCAAGCTAACCCTGTGAAGTTAATTATACACCATCTGCAAGAGAAGAAAGAAGATTGAAGTTCTAGGATTTCTTGAATATCAATGAAATTCAAATGAAATACTATTCCAAAATTTTAAACATTATTCATTTTCAAATTACTTTTTAAATAATTAAATAGAATTTGTGATCGTACTAATAATCATACTTATATATATAAATTCCACCAATAGAAACTGAAGTTATTTTAATATAAAATGATGAAATAAATTTTAAATTATTTGTGAATCAAAGCAGAAAATGGAATCATATTTCAAAAATTGGATGATATTTCTAATAATGAAGTGTATAAAAAAATGTTCTGTTTTTTTTTACTGTCTAATTTGTTTCATTGAAAAAGAAAAATTTTCTGTTTAGTATACGGTTTTTTTTTTTTCTGTTTAGTTTGGTTTTGTTTTTTGTGTTTTTTTTTTCAAAAATATTGATTATGAATTTGATCTTAGAATTGAAATGTAGTGGAATTTAAAAATTTTGTAAAATCTAATAAGTCAGTGCTCCCCTCTTCTTATTTGACAGCAACTGAAGCTTTAACAAGAGTGTACATAAGCAAACGAGTGAGTGGAATTTCATAAATAGAAAGGAGTAGGAAAGCTTCATACCCTGAAAGTTATTTACTACAGTTGCCCAAACTTGAGTTTGACATTCAATAACTATATGTATATTTTTTTAATATCTGATGGTAAAAAATAGGAAAAAAAACTATAATATTAAAGATGCTGGTAAAAAGTGATTTTATAATAAACAACAATTTTATAATAAGCTAATATCTGATAAGATTTTGTTTTAGCATTAATGGAAACTTAGATTTATTACAACACCCATTAGTAAACATTACAAATACTATCAAAAAAATATTAGGCGTGTCAATGCTTTGGTTCAGAGTTATTATGATGTGATCCATTTGAATGCTATAAAGAGATATGCCTAAAAAACATATCATTAACATATTTATACATTAGAATCCAGAAGACTATATTCATTAAGTTGACAAAAATACAAAACTAATTAATATAAGATTAATTTCTTTAATTTGAGTTTCCTCTTATTCTCCTAAATATGCATGAACTATATATGATTACTAATAGAAGTTAGATAAGATAATCTAACTTTACAATGAATAATTCATATAGATTTTTCAATATAAAAAGACTTAAAACCTTTGAAAAAGTTGAAAATATTTATCTAAATATATTACTATATTTTTTATTTAAATAAGTATTTAGAAAAAAAAATATTTCATGAGAAGTAGCATAAGAAATTTATACTAAAATAAAAAAAATAAAAAATATTTAAAATAAAAAATATTTAAGATATAAAATACTTGAAACTAATATAATTATTCTTAAAGAAAAACTAGGGTTGACAACGGGTATGGGTATCCGTAAAAATTATATATTCAAATTCATTTAATTTTTAAACTATTTAAACTCATTTAAACATAATTATAATTATATTTATACATGTCCTAAATCCGTTTAACACTATCTGTTCATTACCTAAACCTATTTAATTACCTATTTAAGTATAAAAATTTAAAAATATCATAAAATTTAAAATATAAATTATAATTTTTCAATTGAATAATTATAAATAAAATTTTAATATTAACCCAATTATATTAAAAATAATTTCATACCACATAAATTTTATAATTAAAATAAAACATAATAAATATATAATTAAAATTTTAATAAAATATAATTAATATATAATCATATTCGGGTAATGGATACCCAAGGATTTATACTCGAACTCAATCTGAATCCGTCACATATAATAAAAATACTATCTGTACCCGTCCAAACTCGTTTATAAATTATCTATATTTTATATAAATGGATCAGGATATATCAGGTATCCTAAAATATCCGACGTATGGCCATACATAGGTACAAGAATAGGAAAATTTGAAAAAAGTTTATTCATCAAAAAATTTTAAATTAATTTTATAAATTATTTTATATTAATTATTAAATTATTTTTAAAATATATGTCAATAGAATAATTAAATCAACCCGCGTAGGTGCGAGCCCAGCATCTAGTAGTAAATAGTAAATAAAAATAAAAAGTAGAAATTACAGATTTATAGTTAGAAAAATAACAAGATTTGGGCAGAGGTAAAAGACTGTGCCTCTACCAACAATAGCTGTACTCTGCAAATAATTGAACAACCATTAAAGATTCACCTTACCCAAAAACACCTTTTGCTTTGTTTTTCAAACTAAATATATATGGAGGGAAAATCTTTTACAACATTGTTTTTATCGAATTTTTTTAATGATATATATATATAGTCCTTCATATTTCTTTTATTAATAAAATGACAATTTGTTGTTATTTAAAATAATTTTAACAGTCAATGATATATTTTAATATATAGTAAAGTACAAAAATATCATATATTGTAAGCAATATATTATATTTTATAAACGCATAATATATACAAGGATATTTTTTATTTTTTATTCGTTTAATAAAAATTTTAGTTTTAATAAAATTAATTACTTTGTTGATAAAAATAAATGTGAGTGACCGTTTAATTTATTATTTAAAAAAGTGTATTTGAAATAAATATGATGAAGTATACAGTAATATGCCTTTTATATACTAATTCATGAGATGTACCGCTCAAAAAGAATAATTTTAGTTACCAAAATATAGTTTGAGAGTAAAAATACGTGTTACTCTAATTTATATTTCGAATTTAAATTTTAAATATCTCATTTCCCATGTATAATTAATAAAAAAAAAGTAATCTATTTTATAATTTAAAACTAAAGCAAAAAAATATTTTTTTATGCTACAGTGAAATATTAAATTTACTTTTTTTATATGATTAGATTTAAAACTGAAATAATAAAATATTAAATTTATTATTTACTATTCATGCAAAATACTATTTATACTACAGTAAAAAAATATTATTCTTGATAAATTTATCTTTTTTTTATAATATATATTTGAAACTAAAATAATGAAATATCAAATTTACTCTTTATTATTTATGCAAAAAATACTATTCATACTATATTAAAAGAGTACAAAATACTATTTATACTATTCATAATACAGTAAAAAGAGCAAAAAAATACTTTTGGTTTGCATACCTATAGATTTCAATTAAAAATTATTAATAAAAATTTACAAAAGCTAACGCTTTTCTTGCTATTTAATATATTAAAAAATAAAATATATAATATATATTGGGTTTATTTTAAATGTGTTGTTTTTTATAATACAATTATAAACTTAAGATTTTATTTATATATTATAACCATTTATTTATCTATCTATCTATCTACCTATCTATCTTTTATTATATGAGTTAAAAGTGAAGTAAGAAATATTATTTATGATGCAGTGATATAGTAAATATATTATTTATTTGTTATTTTTTAAACTAAATTTTACTTGTATTTTTTAAATAAAATTATAATTTAATAAATATTTATAGATATTCCGAAGGGTTTCACTCTAGTTTTAATTAAAGAAAATGTATAATTATGAATAGTATTAGAAATTTGGAGTACGATAGCCCATTTTCAAAAGGCATGCCAGAATTATAAAAAGCTAAAATTCAAAATATTTCAAGCTGATATATACTTAATTTGAAAAATGGCTAAATGCTTGCAGCTATAATCTTTTAAGTAATAAGTTGAAAAAACTATTGAATATTAATCAAATAACAAATTGCCAATATATAGGGAAACAAAATTAAACATAAAATATGATTAATTAATACGAGAGAAATTAATAAGCTGAGCAACAGAATATATATTATGATTAATTAATACGAGAGAAATTAATAAGCTGAGCAACAAAATATATATGCATATATGTTAATCATCAAATTAATATTATATATAAATACACACACAATAAATATAGATCAATAAAAATAAATAATGTAAAGAAAGTGGAGAAAAAGTATATTAACTTACTTTAGTATGATTGATGAGAAAGAAGAGAGAAAAAAAGGGTTACACAGATGTATTTGGGCTCTACTTTCTCTCAACTGATGCAAGCAATAACCCAATTCCCTCTTGTGTATTATTTTAGTTCCAACATATTATATAGAAAAAAAAAAAGAAAATATTTAAAATTAATATATATATAAAGCCAAAAAAGAGATGAAGAGCTTGATGGAACTTATTGGGTTTATATGCAACTAATTATATGAGAATGGCATACAGTTGTTGCAATTGATACTCTTATTTTTGGACACGAAAATATGAGTCCATTAATACCTATATTTTGCTTGTCACTAAATCATATATATAGAAAAAATTATTGGATTTATAGTGACTATACAATGATTTTAATTACTTACAGACACAATTTTATACATACATTCATCAACTGATTTTGTTTTGTTTCGCATTTCTGGCATCCATGTTTGTTGCCTAGTCTGCTCTTCTCTTCTCCTTCCCTAACAACTTTTCTGGACACGTATTATAATTAATCTTTACGATCTTTGTATTATACTATACCGTCTTAAAACACCAACATATATCAAACTCTTCACTATATATGTATGTTTCTTATGAGGACGACAACAGGTCAAATGTAGATCGAATTTTTAAAATTTTTTACCATATTCAATAAATGAAATGATATACTCCGTCCAATCTCCTTCGAATTAGATTAGATTGAGTTTAAGTAATGCTATTATCACATATCGAACTAAAATGAGTAGAATCGGATTATAAAATATATATGTACATAAAAATTAAATATAAAAAAAATTCATGAATAATGTTATTGTCATAGATCGAGCTAAAATGAGTAGGATCATCCCTTAAAACATACACGAATATGAAAATTAAATATAAAAAAAATCCATGAAAAATATAATTACAGTAGTTTACTTTCTTAATTATAAAAAAATATTTATATCAAATGTGTAATTTTATTAGCATAAATATTTCTAAAAATTTAAGCAGCGTTATCATCAAAATATTAACATACATTAAATAAATTAAATTAATTAAATATGTCTTATGTCTTTTATTTAAAATAAATTAATAAACTAATATTAAATAAAAGTTACATAAAATTTATTGACATGATATTTAAAATTAAATAATATGTAAATATCTAAAACAAAGATAGATAACCGAATTGAGTTCAGGTAGAATGATATAAAATCTGCATTCGACCCAAACTCATCTCGAGTGTTTTTTTTAATATATATCACACCTTAATTATAAATAAATCGGATATAATTCTCCCTAATCGAATTGGGTAGAATCGAATGTCCATCATATCGAACAAAATTGCTATTTCTAGTTTCTTAAATGTAAAATTCTTAAATGTATCAAATATACACTTATAATAAGGGAAATTAATTTACTTCATTTATCCTAAATTGGTAGACTCATTTTTTTTTCTTTTGGTCTGTCTCAATTTATAGCCTATTTATTATTTAATAAATTAGTTAGCATATTAAATTTATATAATATTCTTATTTAATATTAATTATTAAATATATCACATATTAAAATAATGATATAATATATAAATATATAAATAAATTTATATTTTTAATAAAAAATTAATTTTTTTAATATTTATAAAATGAGAGATAAACTTATCAATTTAAAAAATATATATTTAATAAACAAGTGACTTATTAAATAGTATTTTTTTTATTAATTACCTGTAGTGAAGTTCGTTAGGATTTAAATTTAATATTTAAGCGGGAGTAACACTATCTCTTAATTATCAAGCCAAACATTAGTGGTTAACTTAAATAATATTTGTTTTTTTTTAATTTAAGAAAATATTGAAAAATTTAATTGAAAGAACATTAAAAAAATTTGTACTATTGGTTATCAAATATCAACATGAGATAATATATATATCAACATGAGATTTCATCAGGAAAAGACTACCATAATTGATTAAGGTGTATTTCCATACAATGAGTCGATTAGATATTACATCGTTATTCACCTATTTGATTTTGAAATAATAAAATTAATAAAAAAAATCTTTCAATTATATCAAAGGATATAATAGCTTTTTATTATTTTATTCTTATGAATTTAAAACCGATTTCGATGTTATTCAAAAATTATGTTTAAACTCATTAAAAAATAAAATTATATAAATACGTACCTATAAATCATATGAATTTCCAGTAATAAAATTAAATTAAATTAGCTGGCTATATACATATATATATGTGTGTGTGTGGCTATTAACAGATCGCAGGTGACGAGCAGTTAAGGAATATCAACGTGGGAAAGATGTTAAAAGAACACGTGGAGGCCTAATCACCACATCTGCAATACCTCGCTGTAATAGAAACGTTTGCAGGTTGTCTCTTTCCATCTCTCCAAATATTTGCCCCGTTCAGGCCTTTAATCCTTTTTCAAAATTCCAAATTTTATCTACCAAATTAAAATGCTTGCCTGAAAAATTTGTAAATTATTTTTCAATTTTTATTTTCGAATTGAACTGAATCTTTCATTCAATCAACCCTGTCACTAATATTCTTGTAGGCTGACAATTTAAATAAATAGAAGATTTTAGTGATATATATAGATTAATTAAAAAATAAATTATATTTATCATCCTTATAAAAAAATTAATATTTATTGTTGACATCTAATTTCAATTTATAATGTTTTGGTTCTTATTATGTAGGTACAAATATCAATTTGTATAAAATTAAAATAAAATTATTTAATGCATGATAGAATATGTGTGTGTAATTACATGCAACAATATAGTTTTAATTTTTGTATTTTTTGAAAATGCAAATGCATCCTAAAATATTTTTGTAATACCCGAGGAAAAGCATAATCTGGGGTTGATCCATAAAGCTTTTCAAATGGTGAACGTCGATTAAGAACGAGAGAAGGAAGTCGGTTGACCAAATAAGCAGCAGTATTTATAGCAAAATTTTAGAAACGGATGGGAACTGAGGAATGAGCAAGCAAAGTCAAGCAAGTGTCTACATTGTGTCTGATTTTACGTTCCATTCTGTTGATGTGTATGCGGACAAGTGATACGGTGATGGATACCATGAGCTTTAAGATATGTACTAATTGTTTGAAATTCGCCGCCCCAATCCAATTGAAAACTAATTAATTTAGTGTCAAATTGCCTTCCACCAATTAATAAAAATCTACAAAAACTGAATAAACATCGTTTTTCTTCTTAATAGGAAATAACCAACAATAATGTGAAAAATCATCAACAAACAAAGCAAAATATCTAGCTCCATAAAATGATAACTCAGGAGTAGGACCCCATACATCTCCATAAATTAATTCCAAAGGTCTAGTAGCAATAGAACCAGTAATTGGCAAAGAAATTTGACTATATTTGCCTAAACAACAGGCTTCACAGAGATTAGATGGTTGTTTTATTGAAGAACTAGGCAAATTAATTTTGGAAACAATAAAAGAAACAGTTGCGGGTTGGGGATGACCAAGGCGTGAATGTCAATCTGGTGGAGAAGTTCAAACCATCTTAAAAGTACTGCTACTCTGGATAACGGGTGGTAATGAGAACCTGTAAACACCATCCTCAGCTGGCCCCTTTAGTAACACATGTTTACTTGGTTTGTGCTTCACAGTAAACCCAACAGAGTCAAACTTAAATGAACAATTATTGTCTTTAGCAAATTGATTAACAGACAACAATTGATTTTGCATTTAAGGCACGTATAGAATATTTTTCAAACTAAATCGTGCATGAGAAGTGGAAAATGATCTTTTACCAATATGTGCAATGTTTAAGCCATGACCATTACCTATAGTAACTTTGTCTGGTCCCTTATATTCATCAGAAATCTCAAGAGCAGACAAGTCCGGTGTCATATGATGAGAAAAAGCCGTACAAGCAAACCAATCATTAGAATCGGAAGCTTCGTGAACATTGGCAGCATTAGCAGTGATTTTATCAGAATCCTGATCATACCGCTAGTGGCACCACTTGGCTTGATGATTATTAAGACCACAGATCTGATAGGGGTTAGGATACCACTTCTTTGAACCCTTAGAACTTGATCCCGTAGAACTATGATTCTATTGTTGTTGCCTTGTTGAGACTACCTTGGAGAGTAATTATTTTGCCGAGCAACATTGGCAAGAATCGGTGATGGTTTACTGAAAGTCTGCAAAAGAAACTCATGAGCTATTAATTGACCAGAAAGTTCAGAGAAAGTAACTTTGGTTTTGCTTGTAGAAAGAGTTGCAATGACAAGATGATATTCCGATGGTAATAATCAGAAAATAATAGCATTAAACTCATCAGTGGAGATTGGAGTTCCGGCAGCAGCTAATTCATCAGTAATAACCTTAGCTCCACGCTAGAACTGAGCAAAAGGTTTGTCACTAAGAGTCATGTTCTGCAATGCTATGTGCAATTGAACACGTTTGTCACTAATCCTTGTGCCAAACGCATCAGAAAGTGATTGCCATGCCATATAGGTGTTATCTATCCCAGTGTTACATAGGAAAAAATCTCTTCGGTTAATGATGAACATATCTTGCTGAGGAGAAGTTGATCCTCCTGTAACCACTTGAGATATTCTGGGTTTGGTTTAGATTGGTGATTTGTTTGATTGGTGATAATTGGAACAGGTGCTGATGTTCCATTAATGTGGTTAGAGAGATTATAACACTTGATAATAGGAATAAATTGGGTTTTCCAGGCAAGATAATTTGTTTCCTTGAGTTTAAGTGAAAAGGAAAGCTGAGCATGTAGTGGAGTAGTAAACAAATTCGTAGGATGAAGAGATAAGGCATGGGAAGATGAAGAAGGAAGAACAGGAGAAGTAGAATCGGAAGTTTGGAAAGTTGAACCCATAGTAAGCTCTAATGCCATATATAATTATGAGAATATATTATTTTTTATATATTTTCACACGATGGTAATACAGTGTTTATGAATACAGAGATATCCCATAAAATAAGGAGAGAATATAAAATTCAAATACAGATAAGCTTATCTGATAATATCGTTACCAATATTATCTCAAACAACATACAACATTATAATTTTAAATTTTTGTATTTTTTGAAAATGCAGATGCATCCTAAAACATTGATTTAATAATTAGTCAAAAATACACAAGTAGACATATCAAATTTGATATCTTAATCTATATATTATTTAGAAAACTTTATTATTTATCAAGTAAATCTACCTTAATATTAAGTTATATAATTTATTTTTCTATGTTATTGTTTTTTTAAAATTTTAATTGAAATTTATATAAAAATAATAATTTTACAATGTTTTACATACTTTTTTATATTATATTTAATTTACCAAAAAATAATATTTAAATTTAATAAATAACTTACATATATTAAGATATTTTTAAAATATAAATTAAATAAAAGAATATCAAAATTTGAGCAAAGTGTCAATTCATTAATAATTTCCTAAGATTTGACATTCGTCGGTGTATATATTTTTCTTTCATTGAGCAAATGTTTTTCGAATATTACTAAAAAAAAATATTTTTCAAGTGAAATACTTCTATCAATTTTAACAATACATAAATTATTGTGGTTATTATTTTAAGAGCAAGTTATTCAATATCTTCCCAATTAAATAAATTACATCCACATAGTAAAATTTAATATATTAGGCATTTAGCATGGATAAATATTAGTCAGTTTAATCAAATTTTAGAAGTTTATTAAAATGACCACCATCGTTTAAGTTGAAAAAATCATTCTTTAAAATTAATCACTAAAAAAATAAATTTATAAAATCGACCATCATCTATTGAATTCAATCCATTTCGTCTAGCTCAATTCATTTTTAAGTATTAAAATATATAAATTAAAATTAAATCGATAAAATTATTTTATTAAAATTTTAAATTAAAATTGGTATTCTCAATTAATTTAAATTCACGTAATTAATAAAATTAATTACAATAATAGCCAAATGAAGTTGATTTGACCCCTTTAATCATCCCTAGCATTAAAAAAATTGTTGTGAACTTTTCTCCCATCGCGCGACGCATTCGAATCCTTGTTTTTAAATAATCAAGGCATGTGGCATTATAGGCTCTAAATACCTGAAAACCAAAAATTACATTATTTGTGGCTACATTCTTTAAAATCTATTTTGTTATTGTGCAGATAATTTTTTATTTAATCAGCTTCTTAGATACAATTGTTTTTAACCGTTTTATAATTATCTGATTTGTAATTCTCATCTCTTTTATTGTTAATTTAACAACTCAGTTTTTTCAACTTTATAATAAAAAAAACTAAAAATATTTATATAAAATTCTTTAAATTTAAAAACTCAATAAAAATTATTTCAATTCTAATATAACAAATTTTATTTTAAACACCAATAATATAATTTTTTCTACTTCAGATAATCATAAGTGAAAAATAGAACATTTTAAAATTGAACTACTTGGCATCATTATATCATATATTCAGATATAGAGAGTATAGAGTATAAATTTTAAATACATTCAACGTCGATCAAGCTTATTTTATAGCTAATACGAATATGGATATGTCATTATACAATAAAATTGTTAATCAAACGGCAACAATCAGGGAATAAATTCAAGAATCAAATTATGGCAACTAAAAAATATATCTATTTATTTCTATTATATATTTTTATTCAAATGATTAAATGTATTTTAGAACAGCTTACTTATAATATTTATATTTTATTAATTGACTCTATACTTAATGAGCAAATGCAAAAGAGAGGAAAACCAAACCAACAAAACAAAAAGATGTAACCCAAATTAGGGCACATAGGGACATGATAACATACTATTACTATTTCTATTAAACTGGAATTATGGTTGTTAGCTCAATTACACATAATAAGAAAGTTATTAAATTTTCTTGATATATAAAAAATTATTTTGAATATATTAAAATATTTTATATTAATTTATTAATACTATATTGTTATTTCATTAATCAACTCATTAATTATAAAAATATAATTAAAAAATAAATTAATTTTTTATTATATAAAATGATAATTTAAGAGAAATAAATTTTTTTTATAAAAATAATAATTTTAGTGGAGTAAAAAGAGTATTAAATAAATAATTATGAAAATTAAAATGAATAGAATGAATATTAAAAAGGAATTTTAAATTAAAATTTAGGAATTAAAAAAAAAAGAAAGAAAATCATCGGTGGTAGCACCATAGAGGGCAGCCAAGAAACAGCCCAATGATGAGAACTGACAAGACTTGGCAGGAGATATTGGGAGGTAGCTGTACTTGTAATGTAATATTACATACTGATCATCATCATTATTTTCTTTTAATAACAACAAATGTATGTGGAAAATAGAAAAGGGTATACATCGGAAATTGCCCCCTGCACTTGATGCTTTCACTACCAGTTGCCAGAGCACTACCACCTGTGCTCACTGTATTACTCCTTCATGGCCACAGCTATAATCCTCTCCTTTTTATACTCGTTTTATTAACAGAGTTTATTACTCTCTCTTCAATTATTAGGGTCGAAATTTCACTAATATCAGCACTCCCGGTGGCGAAAAAAAGAAATTTAAGGAGGAATGAGAAAATTTTTTAAGTTAAAAAAATTATAAATGAATTAAAAATTAAATTAAATATTTAATATTATAATAAAATTTAAATTTTTATTATTAATTTTTATAAAAAAAATTTATTAAAATTTTATATTATTTATTAAAATTTTTTATATGTCTTTTTATTTTAATTTTTAAATTTATTTATTTATTTATAAAATTTTATTAAATTAGAATTTATAAAAAATATTATTTTATGAGAATATTAGTTTTATCTAATTTATAATCAAATTATAAATTTTAAAATTAACCTAAATATCTAATAGCAAAAACTTAAATACCCGCCAATTAAAAACATAAATAAAATTTTACTTTTTTTGTTTTAAAATAATAAAAATATTTCTCATCTCATATATATTAGAAAATTTTAAATATTTAATTAATAGATAAAATTTTTTCTATAAACTACTCATTTTATCATCCATTTATACTAAATAACAATTAATTATTGTAAAAATTAAAATAATTATTAATTAGGTCAAAAGGTAATTATAATATAAATATATAAATAATTAAATGTAATGTTATTAATTACAAAGTATTTAAATAATGGTATAATAATTAATTTATAATGTAATTATTATCTAAATAAGATAATAAAATTATATTTGGGATAGATAAAAAAGAAAAATGTCTTTATTATTTTAGGAATGAGGGAGAGAGGGGCAGTCCATTACTTGTTAAATTGGAAAAATCATTCAAATCATTGAATTTTCTATGCCAAGAAAAAGGAAAAATTTACCAAACTTTTGATATTAAGATAAATAACTATTAGGGATAATAATGAGTCAAATATTTTTAAGTATTCGATTCGTTTTGATATGTTTATATAAAGCATAGATAAAATTTATATAGTTTATAAATATATTTGAGTGGATATAATTAGTATTTTATTACTTATGATGAGTTTAAATTAAATTCGGATGTATATTTCCAAGTATATGTTCATCAAATTTGGTTATATATATTCATTATATTTTACTAAATTTTAATTATATATTTATTGTATTTTATTTTTATTACATAATTATGTGTATACAATTATTTTTATAAAGTTATATTAGTGTTAAATTTTTTATTTATGATTATTTAGTTGAAAAAATTATAATTTTATAATATTTTGAATTTTTATAGTTAATCGAATTCAGTTAGAGCAACTGATGGCGCTATAAAATTTACAGATTACTATACGATATTTCAATTTCTCTTGACTGATAACTAATAAACAGATAGTGTTAAATAAGTTTGGGATACGAAGAAATAATAAAAAAAACTAGTATAAATGATTTAAATTTAATCAAATTCACATTAAGTAGGTCAATTTTTGTAAATATTCTAACCATTGTTGTTACTAGGAAATTATTCTTTTCCGTTAAATACTTATCATCAATCAATATTCATGAATTAAATGATTTTTTTTTTGCTGTTTAATTTCGTTACCATAATTATTTGCATCGATTTAGCGCTCGCATTGTTTATGGCTGAAATGGAAGAAATTTTATAGGAGGATGAAGATTTAAACTTATTGTTCATTCTGGGAGAAAAATGAAACAGCAAAAAATTTTAGTATCATTCGGTCTAAGATGAATGAATATAAATATATATTAATTAGTTTGACCATAATCAAAACACTTAATTAATTAAAAAGAAAGAACAAATAATTTATTATGTGGATGCTTATTCATCTCATGCTGGTCATAGATATTTCATGTTCAAATTAAATTGAGAACACAAACCAAACTAGAACAAAAACGCATCAATCAACTAGAAATAAAAGTAGAAATATGAAAAAATTGGACTAGTTTTATTGACAGAAAAATAAGGATAAATAAGGATAGCCTATCATCCATTGTGAAAACCTACTAATCTCCTCCAATCTTGAGATATTAACTAGTACTACTAAAGCCTCCAAAAACATCATGAAATTGGAATAAATAATACTAGAAAAAATAACTAATTTAATTGAATCTACCAAAACCAAATTAACAACCCACGTTACATCTCATTAAATCTCCAAACATCATAATTTGTCAAAACCCAATTCTCCCCTCTTCTTTTTCTTCTTGTTTTTCATGTCGAATTAGCTATGAATAGGCCTCATAGTTGGCACTACTGGCACTCCAAATATGCAAGTGGATCCTGGTCTTATACTATCATAATTCAAGCACTTACTGAATGTAGTATTTACATTTCCACTAATCCCATTCTCCACACAACTATTAAAATAACCACCCCGATCATCATTTTCTTCCTTTTCTTCCTTTTCTTTAGCTTCTTCTTCTTCATCATCTTCTTCTTGATTTTCTTGAACTTCTAGTTCTTGTTTTTGTTCTTGTTCTTGATCTTCATCAAGATCTTCCTCATGATCAGATAAATCAAGAGGAACAAGTTGTAAAGTAAGACGACCATTGCATCTATGAGCTTGAAAGTACTCATGATGCTTAACTCTTTCTTCTTTAAGAATTAATCTTCCATCACTTGTGTGATATCTCTTCAAGACCCAAGGCATTCTACAAGAAGGTATTGGTGGTGGAAACTCTTTCTTCTTCATTGCATTAATACACTTTCTTTGATTCTTTAATACTGGTAAAGATTGTACAAAAAAATCGTCATTTTCCTTGAGATCAAGACAGCTCTCAACGCCAATGTAATCCCCAATAAGAGGTTTTTGTTGCTCAAATTCAATAACTTGTGGTGCCGTCAATGTTTTTAGGTTATGGGTATGCATTGTAAAATCAAGAGAAATAACAGAAGAGAAAAGAGAGATGGGTTTTTTCTTTTTGTTTTCTTGGAAATTACAAGTGCATGAAGAGAGTTAAATTGCAATGGCAATGGAGAAGACTAACAGTTCAAAATGGAGAAGACAAGCATTATATTATCGAGAACAAAAAATATTGCAGGTATTGAAGAGAGGGAAATATAGTGTGGCAGAGACAGCTAATACCTGTGACGTCAAGATTTGGTTCCATTTGTGTAATGTAGATATTCACAATCTGCTACATTTATAATTTTGCCTGTAACAAATTAAAATCAAGATCTAAGTATATACGACTATTAATTCAATTACATACTAGGAAAAGAAATGAAATATTTAGCTAATAAAATGCAACTAATTTATTTTTCTAATCAACCAGTCAATGTTTTAAACAAAATCCGTGGGCATACCTATTTAGAAATAGTTTGAACAACAGTTTCATTTCAAATTTAATTATATGCAACTTAATAATTTATATTGTTCGACACATGCTAATAAAAATTATGGTCCACAAAAAGGAGCTTTATCATCCTCAATTTTCCCATATGGAAAACATGTAACTAGGATTTTTAGTACTATATTTTTTTTCCTTTTTCCTTTTTTTAAAAGCTCAACCCTCGTAAATACGTTTTCGAGGATCATCGAACCCCTGATCTCCCGTAGTACTATATATTACTAGTTGAATGTTTAGGATTCTTTCTTGTACAGCTACAACAACACTAACAATAGTTGCATAAGATTTTATCCAAATAAACTGAATTGCCATTGGCAATTGCAATTTGCATTAGCTAATTGCTTAAAACTCAAAACTTATCAAACCATTTCTTTTGTTGAGTTTGTTAACTCCCCTTTAATTTATTCTGAAGCCAAAATCTACCATTCATACAATGAAGTCAAAGACACCTTTTAATTGTTTCTGACACCGATATATAGTTTGGTTCTACTAATTGATTTTCGAACTAAAGAAAATGACATCTAGTGTCCCTAAACTAAAAGCTCATTGGTTCATATTTAAAGTAAAAATAAAGAAATCACAGAGCTAAATAGTAATAAATTTTGGAATTAACGCTCCCTTGAGATGAGTTTATGATAAGATCAATCCAAAATGTCCAGTTAGACACAATAGATTGCTATCCTAATTAACAGTTCAAGACAATGGTTTTAATTTTCTATAATTATTTATTTTATAAAATAATCAGAAATTCAAAATGGGCAGGAATATTATTGCTAATTCTACCAGGGAAAGAAAATAAATCGCATTAATTAATGCAATGATCAACCTCTAAGAAAACCTAGAAAGTAAATTAAAGGAATAAGATCAAGATTACAAATTAAATAACAAAATAAAAGAAAAATCGACACCAATCAATTAGATACCAAATTGACATAACATAATCACAGATTAATTTTATTTATGATCACTTGATCATCACTAAACTATTAATGAAATTAGAAAAGAATAAATTAGATAACTTACCAGGTAGTGGTGGTAGAGGAGAGGAGGAGGAGGAGGAGGCGGCGGAGGAGATGGTGGGGTAATGAAGCGGGCACCTCCTCTCCCCAAGACGATTTCACACAAAAGAGACTGCAAACATATATATAAGAAGATAGGCCAACCAATAAAAGAAATATACATCCTGAGACAGGCTTTTATTTGTATATCCACAATTACTTTATTTGATTATTTATTTTTTTTTATTTAATAATAATTTATTTATTTAATAATTGTTGTTTAATTTTATTTTATTTTTATCCATGACAACGTAAGAGATGAAGGAAATGTGGTTTAATTTCCTCAATAGAAAGTTGGATAAAATCTTTGATCCAAATTAATGTCATAATTTGCCTATATTTAGCCGGGGTTTAAGGGATTAATTAGGATTTAAGATTATCTATAGAGTTTATATCAGCCAAGTAATAAATTAAAAAAATTATCCTTTTAGCTTAATTAATTAATTTTCTATTTTAGGGATTATTTTGGAAATTTTTAATATACTGAGTTTTTTCTAGTTGAAATTCTATTTATGAAAAATATATAATTAATTGATTAATAAAAAATGAAGTATGAAATTTTACAAACTATAAAACATGTCTTTGTATATAGAAAAATAATTACATTGATAAAGTAGCTGACTTGGTGTAATTACAATGATAAGCATGCTCCGCTCAATATTATCCTACATTTTACAATTATATAAATATTTTTCATTATTTTTTTAAAATTTATAAATCATTTTACAATTATATAAATATTTTTCATTATTTTTTTAAAATTTATAAATCATATAATAGGAAAGTAAAAATATTATGAGAAGAAAACGATTAATTTTTTAAGAATATATATATTAATCAATTATTTATTTATTTATTTAGCAATAAGATGATATTACGGATTAAATTTTACAAATTATATCTGATAATAGATAGAAAAAATATATGTATGCTTGCAAAGGCAAATTGATTAATTAAGGCAAGGCAACCCCTAATAGTCTTTTATCTATATATTCCAAACTTAATTCATCACACGTTAACTAGTGGTTTCAAAATATTTTTCATTTACTTGTTTCCTAATTTAAAATCGTCATCATTCTTTGTTTGCCAGCCTTTCCTGTTGACACTTGGTAGCAGTTGGCAAACCTTAAATAAGAATATTGCAAGAATGAATCCAACTAATAAATATAAAAAATAATGGATTGAATTCTATACAAATTAATTTACTTTAATAGTTTAACATTTTTGCATTTATAAATAAATTCATAAATGTATTATTTTTATGAATTTTAATCATATTTTAAAAAATTCAAATGCATATACTGCAAGGATATGTATCATTAAATTCAAATATAATAAACATGGGAAAATAAGAGTATGTGATCAAATTTCAAATAAGGGAGAAAATCAAAGATATAACTCTCGCTCAAAAATCACTCAATTCAGTTTCAAGAAGCGAAATGAGATAAAAAAAAAAATTCTCAACTATGGATTTATCCAATGTAAATTCAAATTAGCCTATAATCTCTGAGTTGTAGGATTAATAAAAAAAATCACTCAGTTCAATAAGCATATGAATACTTAGCACAACAATAATGCATGGATTCTCATACTTTGCCCATACTTATCTGCCCATAAAACTTGGAACTCAATAAATAATAATATAATTCAAATTGATTTGAATATCCCCATATATATATATCAACAAAAGTCAAAATTCAATTTACATATCCGATCATCAAAGGAATATATATATATGGAAAAGTCGACTTAAGTTGTATCAATACATAGCACTTAGACATAAATATATATATATATATATATATATAATAAAATAATTATATGCAATCCATGAAAACATAACTTGTCACAGGCTGTTCCCAGAACAACATATTGTGTTAAAAGAATGGCGAAGCTAAGAAAGGCAAACCACCTCATGTGGAATCTGTCAGTACAAACGTTTCTTTCATTCACAAATTTTTCTTTATATAAAATGGGGCCAATCCAAAGTTTCAAAAACGCGGTCCAAAAGGGTAAAAGCTATTAGCTACCTGAATCGACATTATCAGTCTCTGTCTCTGTCACAGTGGCTTCTGATTTTAAAATTATTTTGTCTAAAATTGAATAATTTTGATCTAACCCTTTTTATTTAATCTGGGGTGTGAACAATATTTGAAAGAAGACGATGATCTAAATAATATTTAACATTTCCCGAACCGCAATGAAATCTATCTGCTGTTGTCAGGGCGGAACTACATGCATTGTAAATATTTTATTTTCTTTATCAGTGGCAGAGGGAAAGGAGGTCCTCGGGCCAATTGACCCTCTCCCCTCCTTCCACCCTTAATTTTGCTGATTATAATTTTTTATCTTTTACTTCTTTGTCTAAATCTTTGAAGAGTATCATTTTGTCGGATAATATGAGTTCGTCCTACTTTCGTTACATTTAGACTATCTTTAGTTTGCTGCCCATTTTATAAGGGTTTATATAGACATTTGTATGTGTTTTTCTATACTCTTTTTTAATCTATAATATTTGTGGTGGTTTCGTCCATCTTTATTAAATATATATATATATTATAAAATTTATATATATATAATAATTTTTTTATATATATTAACTTTTTTTATTATATATATATATTTTAAATTAGCGAGTATTTAGAGTTTTTTATTAGATATATCTATATATGTATATGGTATTTTTATAAAATTTTATAGTATTTTATATATAATACTCTCAACTCAACTCAACAAAACCTTAATCCCAAGTTAATTGGGGTCGACTATATAAGTTTTTCTTTTCTACTCGGTATGATTTAGGGTCATCTCTTTTGATAGATGTGATATTATAAGATTATTTTGGATCATATTTGACCAAGTCAGTTTAGGTCTATCCACGTCTTTCTTAGCTGTATCTACTCTAACTTGTTCGATTTTTCTGACCAGTGCATCACTAAGTCTTCATTTCATATGACTAAATCATCTCAATCTATGTTCTATTATCTTATTCTCAATAAGCGCTACACACATATTTTATCTAACGCACTCATTGCGGATTTTATCCATTCTAGTGTGTTCACACATCCATCTTATTATTCTCATTTCTGCAAAATGCATCTTACTCATGTGTTGTTATTTTATTGTTCAACAATCACTACCATATATTATCGTAGGTCGTATTGCAATGCGATAGAACTTTCTTTTTAATTTAATTGGCATTTTTCGATCACATAGAACTCCTATAATACTCATCCACTTCATCTAACCAACTTTAATCTTATGACTTACATCTTCTTCACAACCCTCATCTTCTTGAAGAATAGAGCCAATATACTTAAATTGGATACTATAAAGTATTACTATTTCATTTTAAAAAATTATATACTTAAATTGGATACTAGGAAGTATTACTATTTCATTTTAAAAAATTTTGCCTCTTTCATTATTCTCGTTATTAAATTTATAATGCATACACTCAGTCTTAGTCCTACTTAGCTTAAAATCCTTAGATTCTAAAGTGTTTCTTCATAATTTTAACTTTTGACTTATCCTTGCTTAAGTCTCATATATTAAGATAATATCATCTACAAACAATATACACCAAGGGATGTCATCTTATATATATCTTTTTAGCTCATCCATGAATAAGGCAAAAAAATAATGGCTTAAATCTGCACCTTGGTGTAACACAATAGAAATGAAAAAGTCTTTAGCATCTCCTCCCACAGTGCGGACGCTGGTGATTACTCTCCCGTACATAACCTTCAAGATTTAGATATATCGTATAGATATTCTCCTCCTCTTTAGGACCCACCATAAAACTTCTCTAGGGACTCTATCATAAACCTCTTCTGAGTCAATAAAATTCATACGTAAATTTTTCTTCATCTCTTTATACTTTTCCATTAAATCTCTAAGAAGAAAGATGCCTTCCATAGTTGATAGACCATGCATAAAATCAAACTGATTTGGGGAGATATATGTATTTAGACACAAAAGGTATTCCACAACTCTCTTCCACAATTTCATGTTGTGGCTCATAAGCTTTATATCTCTATAATTTAAGCAATTCTGAACATCTCCCTTGTTCTTAAAAATAGGTATCAAATTACTTTGTCTCTATTCATCAAATATTTTTTTAGTAATTAAGATCTTATTGAATAAAGCTATCAAAAATGTAACTTTTATATCTCTCAAACATTTTCAAACTTCAATGGATATTTCATATAGTTCACAGATTTTACCAACTTTAATCATCTTTAAAGCTTCTTTAACTTTAAAAAATCTAACCTGTCTAATGTACTTCGCATTATTCTTAGGCCTATCATTTAACTCCTCAATGTTGCCACTATGGTTACTATTAAGAAAATTCTCAAAATAACTTCTCCATCATTTATTGATATCCTTTTTTGAACCAAAATTATATTCCGTTTATCTTTAATGCACTTAACTTGATTTATATATAAATATATATATTTCACCACATATATATTTTTTTAATTAGTGAATATTTAGAGTTTTGTGATTAGGTGTATATATATATAGTATTGTTATAAAATTTTATAGCATTTTATAAAATATATATATATATAGTATTTTATATACATTTTACCTTTTTTCATCATATATATATTTTAATTAGTGAGTATTTAGAGCTATGTGATTAGGTATTTATATATATTTATATTGATTTCTTTCATCATATATGTTTTTTTATTTTACCTAGTGGGTATTTATAATTTTATAATTAGATATTTAGATTAAAATTAGAATTTTACAATTTAGTTATGAATTAGATAAAATTAGTATTCTCATTTGAAATAGTATTTAATAAAATACTGTAAATAAATTAATAGATTTAAAAATTAAAATAAAAATATATGTACAATATTCAATAAAAATTTTAGAATTTAATAAATAATATAAAATTTTGGTAGATAATATTTTTTTTTAGAAATTTATAACAAAAATCTAAATTTTATTTTAATATTAAATATTTAATTTTATTTTTAATTCACCTGTAATTTTTTTTATTTAGAAAATTTCTCCTCCCTTTATTTTGTTTTCCATTATGCCACTGTTTATAATATATATATATATTATATATATATATATATATTTTAAAAGTAAATTGGCTTTGGCCCTCTCAAATTTTAAAGAATATATCTAATTAAGTGATTGATTATAAAATAAATTAATAATTTTAAATATTTAGTCCTATGATTATTAAAAAAAGGTCTAATAATATTAATTATTTAGTTATATAATCTTAAAATAATAATAAAAGATAATCTCTTCAATAAAAAATAAAATTTATTTTTATTATTTTAATTTCTTATTTTTTAGCTTTATAAATTTATAAATTTTCTTAAAATTACAGCTCTAAAAATCAACATTTATACTCAATTATAATAATTTTTTATTTTTTCTGGTGTCATGAATTCAATAATACCTTTTTTTAGAAATTTTAATTGTTTAATAATTTTATAATTAATAATTTCTTTTGAAAACACTAGTTAAGTTCTCTTTTTTGTTTTTAAATCAATTCTTATAGACATGGTATGAAATTAATTTTTTTAGCTTAAAATTTATTTTCGCTAGTTGATTTAGTATTACAAGACTAAAGTTGAAATTTTATCATATTTGATTCATTGGTTCAATAACAAATTTACTTATTTAAATTTATAGTGATAATTATTAATCAAAATAAAAGAGGGGTAAAATATTGATAATTATTTTTTGTCAAAATTAAAAAATAAATAATTATTATTTTTTAAATTATAAATGATAATTTGTAAAAATTTTGTATAGATATTTGTCCTATAAATATAATAAGTTGCGAGTATAATAATTATATTATAAATTTTTCATATGTTAAGACATGCATATCAATAAGCTTAGGTGATGATTCTTAAAAAATTTGGATGATAGTCAACTTGGCCGCCAGATGTTCAATTCTGGGTCCATCCTTAGTTGTTATACAGAAGGCATAACAAATATAATATATACAGCATGTCTGCTGATTTATCATTTTTTTTTCATTTTACTAATTATTATATCTGCGTCTTGGTTGCAGCGGCGGAACTATATGGGGTTGTGTGGGTCACGCACTCCTCCTCCTCCCACCGCATAATATTTATATATAATTCTAAATATATATAAATTTTTCCAACATATATTTTAAAATTATATATATTTTTAAATTAAAATTACATTTAAATTATATAAAATTAAAATTGTATATATAAAATTATACTATTTTTTATAAAATTATATATTTTTAATATATCCATTTCAATTATAAATATATATAATTATATATATTAATAATTTTTAGACATTAGTTTTTCAATTTTTAATAAAATTTTATATATGAAGTATTAGATCTAAGAATTAAATAAAAATATATTTAAAAAATTTAATAAAATTTTAAAATTTAATAAATAATATAAAATTTTAACTAAGAATTTTTTAATAAAATTTTTTATAAAAATTTAAATTTTACTATAATATTAAATATTTAATTTTATTTTTAATTCGTCATTTTTTTTTTCGCTCCCTTTTTTTAATTCCGGGTTCTGTCGTTGATTGGTTGCGCCAATAATAGGTGCTTCTTTGCTCTTCTTCTTTATCTTCTATATCTATGATGAAAATGGGTTCTTTATGAATTAGATTTTTTTTTTGTGATTTTATATTAATAAATATTATTACCAGTTAGTTCTGAATAAGAGTCTTGAAAGTGGAAATATCAGTGACATAAACTTCTGGCTTTAACGCTTTTCTCAGACTCAGAAATTGCTTCTGCTTTTGATCTTTCTTGGATATTTCCTTCCCAGTCCTTTTCTTTACTTTTCTCTTTTCTTTCTGCTTAATTTGGTATCGTGAATCTTCGCTTGATAATTAATTTTATTAATTACTTCTCCTGCATCATCCTATATATGTGTGCTTGGTGGAGGTGAATTCGTAACTGAAAAGCGATCAAATCATAATTCTTTTAATTAATTAATTAAATTATTGAGTCAAATGATATATACAACTAACTATTATTCTTGGCAATAATTAACTAAACATATATATATATATATATATATATTTATATTTTCAGCAATGAAAATGATGTTGTATTATATAATAATAAAAATATCAGATAATGAATGAATGAATTAAATAATAAATATGAGAATTTGACAGATATATTGGTTTTATATATTAATTTATTGGTATGTTTAGACTAAGAACATGAAAAAGAATAATCTATGAAATTTAAAATAATGCCACTGAGTTTAACTAATATTATTAATTTGGCATGTCTATCTCCATCTCCTTACCGTTATATTGCTTTCATTCTAGTTATCATGGTCAGTAGTCAACAACTAAGACATAGTAATAAAAATAATTGTGACCATTATTTTGTGTTTGAAATTTGAAAAAAAAAATATAATGTTGGTTTCTCGCAGAATAAATAAATAAGTATATATATGTAGATATAATCTCGAATCCGATTTCAATTATTAGGATCTTTTTTTTAAGATTAATATATCATATATTTTAACAACATAAAACTATATATATCCTTGTAAAAAACATAGCATATATTTTTGAATTTTATATTATAAAATAATTGTCATTTCATTTTCATTTCTATCTCTCAAATTCTTTATTATGATAATTTCCACTGTATAATTATGCAAATAAAAATTAATTATTTTTCTACTGTTATAATTAACAATTTATTTAGATTAAAAAAAAGAGAATTTAGGAATATAAACAAAAAATCAGACTTTTAAAATATTAATTTACGTGAGGTGATCACTTTTCATTCTACCATCACTATGAAAAAAAAAATAATGGTCAAATGGAAGACCAAAATCAAATTAATTTTCATATACTTTAGTGTTGGATTAAACAAGGAATGAGCAATAATTTGATCATCATATATATGTCATGTAAGGTTCATAATCTCACTATTATATATATATATAAACAAATTATGAAACATATATATATATATATATAAACAATAATGATAAGATCCATTGCTTAATCTTACCATGTAATTAGGAAAACTAGAAATTTTAGATAATGTTAAAAAAAAATTATATGAACATTAATCTTTTTTCGAGTTTGAACGGTACATAATTTGATGTATGAACATTAATTTGCTACTCTAACCTCTAGCTATATATTAATGAATCATTTTAAAATCTGCCAAAAAAAAGACTTATAATTGTAATCAAATGCACCCAAATTCTTGCTCAATGTGCAGAGGATAATTATAACCATCACCAAAAGAACAGGATTGATTCATATCTAAAAGCCATGATTCCATCTCTCTAACTGCTGGCAAATCCATCTCTAATGGCTCAACCGATGAATCAAATGTTGCAGTTGTAGCATCTTCATATATTTTGTTCCAAGATTGATTAATTTCTTCATTTAGAGCTGCTTCATTATTCCAAGAATTCAATGAACCAATAGATGTATCAAATGATAATTCCAAGCTATTTTCTTGAATTTCATAATATGAGACTAAAGGGCCAGGGCCTACTTGTTCGTTTATTTGCGAGTCGAAACGAGTTGGAGTTTGAGCTGAAGCTAGAGCTGGAATTGGAGTTATGCTTGCATTATTCCCAGTTAATTCGTGAACAAGACTTTTGAAATTAGAGATATCTGTAATATATACTTTGGGTCGTAACACTTTAATTAAACCATTGAATTTCTGCTGATTAATCTCATGATGATTATGATTCTTGCAAATTCTTGATGATGCTTTGCTAATTACTTTCTTCCCCATAATTATCAAATCAATTCTTGATTGATCTCTTTATGGTTTGTCCATGGGAAGAGGATATGGGGACATATATAAAGTATGTGGTCGATTAATAATCAATTAAATTAGTCATATAAGATTAAGAAGAGAAAAGATACTGGAAAGTGATTTATAATATAATTAGTTAAAATTAGTTTTTCAGAAAGATGCTGAAAATGATGTTGATTATGCAAGTGGGTTATCATATAGGAGTCTAAACTAATCTCTTCTCATTTTCAAAGAATTAGACGATGGCTATGACTATGACTTAGACTATAAGATAAAGGAATATGCTAAAGCTCGATTTTATGTATGACTTCTGTAGAAGTTTGTTGTGAACATGTTGGCTTTTCTTTTTTAATCTCGGACTCACGTGTTTGGGTCACCCATAAATAACTATTGGGCCAAAGTCCACAGATAAATCAGTTAAAAAATAAAAGAGGTTTCTTCAAAAAAAACCCTAAAAAATAAAAATATTTTCAAAAATATCTATTTTACTTTTTTAATTTCAAAAATACTCTTTTTTTTTAATTTTTAATTTTAAAAATACTAATTTTTAAGGTATATTTTGAATATATTAAAGGTATACTCAATTTTTAAAGATATACATTAAATATATATTTAGAATATCAAAAATATATAAAAAAATATATAGTATTTTTTTTAAAAAAATCAAAAAATATGTTGTACGGTGTAATTTACTCAAAAAATAATGAGATTCTTACAAAACTATTTTAAAAAGTTTTAATTTTAAAAATACAACAATTTTAAAAAGTTTTTAAAAATACTTCAGGCATTTTTTTTTATAAAAATGCCTCTTCCCCACTCAAAAAATATGACAAATATATATATACATATTTATTGGCAAAAATACCTATTTCATCGCTTCAAATAACATTTTTTTTATAAAAATGCCTTATTACCCACCTGAACAATTTTTTTTTGAACAAAAATACTTTCTCCCTCACTTCAAATAATATTTTTAATTTTTATATTTTTCTTTTCCAACTTTTCTATTAAATGAATATATTTCAATAAAAATAATAAAAATTAGTATTTTAAATTATATTTTTAACATATAAAATATATTAATTTCATGTGTATATGTTATATATATATTGTGTGTATATTATATATATATATGTATATATTGTGTGGATATTATGTATAAGTTATGTATATATTTATATATGTTAAGTGTATATTGTGTATTTATTGTGTGTATATTAAATTAAAAAAATTAAATTTATAGTGTATATGTTATATTATTGTTTATATTTAATATGTATATAATATGTATGTTATGTGTTTGTTACATATATGTCTATATATATTATGTGTATATTATGAATATAAAAACTGTAAAATTATTGACGAATGAAAAAATGAAAAAAATATAATATAATAAATAAAAGAGATAAACAAAAAAAATAACATGAAAAAGAAAAGAGATGAAGTTTCGTAAGAATGAAAAAAAAAATAAAAATCTGGCCTATTAAATTGAAAAGTAACAATCAAAACGCCACAATTCATGTAATTTCCCCAAAGATAATTCCTCAAAGGTGAAATAAGATTGAAAGACTTACCGATGACCAAGATAACTGGATTTTGAATTTCTGAGACCCTTATGATATGGCAATTAACTTCTTTATAATTTCGAATCTCTACATGGAAGGAAATGTGGGTGAACCATTTGAGTTGGAAAAGAGTTTATTCTGAATTTAAACATTGAAGACTTTATCTTGTTGTGTAGACCTTTCCCTGGAAAAAAAAACAGTTTAGCGTCTCCAAAATTTTATTTTGTCATTCATTAAACTAGGCAGTCAATGGAGTTTGGAAGAGAAAAGAGATCAACTGCATGTGAAATAAAAAAACTCATCTCAATTCAATTAAATATTAATTCCAATTAATTGGAGTCGGTCATGTATGGAATAAAACACAAATTATAATTGGTTTGCATATTTCAGAAATAATTGGCATAAATTGAAGAGAAGTGGTTATAAGTTGTAAGGAAAATCCAGGGAGACTTATTGGTAGAGGTTTTATATTAAGCAATGGGTTTGCAATTCAATGCTGAACTGTGGGCTAGCTGCATTTTAAAAAGGTTTCTTGTTGTTAATTAATGGGCTAAATTTGTTGAAATGGATTCAAGCATGGTGCTTTAGATGCTAATTAATTTGGTGCGTGCTTGTAATAGCCTATTAACAAGAAATTGGGAAGTAAGGCATATATATATATTTGTAGAGATTCTTGTTCACTTTCACATAATTAACCAATCTCCCATGGTTTTGTCACATCTATTGTTTTTGTTGATATTGTTGGTGTCGCTGGAAACCGCTCCTAGTTTATAGTTTATCTAATAAATTTTCACGCATGTACTAAATTTATACTCTTTTTAGTATTGAAAAGTATGACAACATAAATAACATTAAATATTAATTATTATTATTAATTATTAATTAATAAATAACATTAACTACGAATATAAAAAGATTTATATATAAACTAATTTATTAAAATAAAAATTGAAAATGGTCTAACTATTAAAATATTATTATCTTTATAATTACTTATTAAACTCACCTGTTTACTCATTTAATTATAAACAATTTGATGATAAGAAAAATTATTAGATTATTTTTCAAATGTGTAATAGATTATGAAATGTGCTTTCAAAGCTATTATAATGTTATGCAAAGAATTTAATTTTAATTCATATAAAAATTAATTTAAAAAATTCAGTTCAAAAAAATTAATTTTAAAAAATAATCTGATTATTTTTGTAAAATATAAAAATAAATTTACTGATTAATTACATTGATATGGTTAAACTTTTTATGATATAATATAAATTTAAAAAATATTAAAATTTATTAAACATTTTATTCATTTCATTCATAATTTTTTTATAATATCAGTTCAAATAGGGAGGAATATAAATCAAATTAATAATTATAAATTTTATAAAAATTAATAATAATTTATCTAATTACACTCTTTTCAAGTATTTTTATTAATTAAGTTACAAAAATTTTATAAATAAAAATAAATTTTAATTTTTTTAATTAATACTACATTGAACTAATAAAAATGTTATTTAAAGTAAAATATATGTATATTTTTTTTTATAAAATCACACTTGAAGCGTAATATTTTCAAATTTCTACAGTCAGAAATTTAAAATATATAAAAAAAAATCCACTGGCAGTGGATTACTAGTCTACAGGTTTCCACTTTCCGCTGCTCGACTCCTAGTCCCCTACAAAATAGCATTATTGGTTTGGCAGAGCACTGCGCTCATCGGCGTACTTTAGCACAACTAGCCTCCAAAGTTCAAACTTAAAAGGTCGAGCTCACTCAGCAGCTCATTTTATACTACCATGCAAAATATGGTGGCGAAACATATGGCGGTGGTTTGCGTTTGGTTGTGCTTGTTCTTTCTCTTTGATGGTTCAATTGCGCTTACATTATCTTCGAAGCTGATTCATCGTTTCTCAGATGAGGCAAAAGCGCTTTTTATTTCAAGAACTGGTAATGTGAGTGTCGATTCGTGGCCTAAAAGGAATAACTTTGAGTATTTGCAGTTGTTGCTTGGTAATGACTTGAAACGGCACAGAATGAAGCTCGGTACCCAGAATCAGTTGCTCTTTCCTGCCCATGGAAGTCAGATTCTTTTCTTCGGAAATGAACTTTACTGGTTTGTTTGTGCTTATTAATTTCTGTTTGGTTACCCCCCAAAAAGCAAGAAAAAAAATTACTTTTTATAAAAAAAAGAATTATTTAAAAATATATATATACTTTTGTGCAGGTTACATTACACATGGATTGATTAGCGATCTGTTATGGGTCCCTTGTGATTGCATACAATGCGCTCCCTTGTCTGCCAGTTACTACAGTTCTTTGGTATGTAAATCCGTATTACTAGTTTTATTTTTTGTTAATTAATTCTTGCCCCTTATTTTTTATTTTTCTATTTTTATCAAAGATAGAAGCTTTTATCAGAAATAATGAAGCATATAATCATTCTTTCCCCTTTAATGCTGTTAGTAGATTGAGATTTTGAAATATGCACCGTAGTAGTTTGAATTCAGTTCAAGTGTGCTAGATGTGGAGCAGTTTAAACTAGGAGTTGAGTAGCAGGTTTAGTGTTTAATTTTCCAATGATTGATTGGCAGGTGCTCCCTTGTATTTGGTGCATGTAATTATGCAGGATAAAGATCTAAGCGGGTATGGACCTTCTTTATCCAGCACAAGCAGGCACCTTTCTTGCAGTCGTCGGCTTTGTGAATTGGGTTCCAACTGCAAAAATCTCAAGGACCCTTGCCCTTACATTGCTAACTATGATGACCTGGGCACACTTCAAGTTCTGGATTTTTGATTGAAGACAAACTACATTTGGAGTCAGTTAGCGGAAACACATCCCAAAAAAGGGTGCAAGCTTCAGTTATTATGGGGTCTTTACATTATAACTTGTCTTGTGATTTTTTACTTTTTTTCCCACTAGCATTTTTGTTTCATTTTTCTTTCCTGACTAACACTTACATGTATTTTTTTCTTTGATACAGCTGCGGTAGGAAGCAAATTGGTGGCTACTTGGATGGAGCTGCTCCTGATGGTGTCATGGGTTTAGGACCTGGAAACATATCAGTTCCAAGCTTGCTTGCGAAAGCTGGATTAGTCCACAAATCTTTCTCGCTCTGTATCAATGAGAATGGTTCTGGCAGAATTTTGTTTGGCGACCACGGCATGCCTCCCAAAAATCAACACCATTGTTGTCTATGCAAGGAAATTAGTATGGCATCTGTCTATTACTTTGAGAATTGTTCACTTTTATTAGCCAAAGCACGTCTTTAACTGTCTTTGGACTTGCTAACACTTGGTATTCCTTCTGTCTTTAAACAACATAACTAGTTTGTTCATTGTCTCAGTGTAGCTTATTTTGTGGAGGTTGAGTCCTATTGTGTTGGCAATTCTTGTTTCAAGCAATCTGGATTCAAAGCATTGGTAGACAGTGGTGCATCTTTCTCATATTTTCCTACACAAGTTTATAATAAAATTGTGTTGGAGGTGCATAATTAAGTTGCCATTTTTCAATATATCATGTGCGTGTTTCTTGTAATATAAGCTAAAAAGCCATTGTCTCTTGATTACAGTTTGATAAACTAGTGAATGCGCAAAGAATTAGCTCCCAGGGAGATTCATGGGGCTATTGTTACAACTTCAGGTTGGATTGTAGACTCGGAGAGGTTTGCAAGCCCCTTTTGTTATTTCATCAATAATTGATTGTTACTTTTCTTTGGAACAGTTCACCTGAGTTTGGCAACATTCCTATCATGTGGCTCCAATTCTTAACAAACCAAAGCTTTCTAATACATGAATATATTTCATTCAACAGAATCAGGTATGGATCCTATTTCTTGATTTTGTTCATTTGAGTGTAAACTTGTGGTACTACATCCCCCAAAAAGTGCTAGATGCAAAAATGTTGGGGCATAAATCAGAAGACCACATCTTGAACAAGTGGATTGTGTCAATTATTACTGGCTTATGATAAGTACGTGTGCTGCGTTTTGAAATCTGAGCTATGTCCTCTACTGATCTGGTAAGGAAGAAGTTGGGTTACCGTGCTTGTAGCTGTCTGCCCATCTTTCAGACCATTTCAAATTTCAAAATCCCACATATAGGGCATTTCTCCTTTTGAGTATTTGGGCATGGAATTTAAAATTGGAGGTCCTTACTGGGTGATGGAAGGGAGAGTATCCATATGTAGGGAGATATTCTTTCTAATCCTTGCTATTTCTTCTAAAGGACAATACACACACACGTGCGCGCGCAGTTGTCTCGCTTGTGTAACCATAAGTTCTTGGACACATTTGACAAATTTTAGCTTTATTCCGTTAGATATTTTTAGTTTGCAAGAACTGCCATATTACTTTGTTCGGAGAAATATTATAGCTGGATTTTGTGGTGCAGGAATTCACTGCATTCTGTCTAACTCTGCAGCCAACCGATAGTGACTACGGTATTATTGGGCGTGAGTGTTCCTCTCTGCCTTATGGTTTCAGATGCTACTATTCTTCATACCTCCTGTAAGGACACTGATAAACATGTTAATTGCAGAGAACTTCATGACTGGTTATCAGATTGTTTTCGATATGGAGAATTTGAAATTGGGTTGGTCTAATTCCACTTGTAAGTATATGTGCTTATGTTTCATTTCAATTTGCAAAAATATAGATGATATTGCTCATTTTGAGTGCTAATTTTTATGAATTTATTGAATTATTAATTCTTATTTTTCGTAGTTGGTTCAAAAATGCTTTTAAAGTCCTATGTCAAATCTAGAAATCTTTTTATTTATATAGAAAATTTCTATGAACTTTTTTCTTTACATAGAATTTGTTTCTCAGTTCATGATTTGGCTCAACTCTGATTGATATTTTCTATTCTATTTAGCATTGAATCTTGTAAAGTCCTTCCTGAAATTTTCTCACCATGGTAATGAGTTGCATTCATTTTGTTTAGCATGAAAATCCTCAGTCTCTGGCTCTGGTTTGATTCCCTTTTCTTTCCCTTAGACCTCAATCAGAATCCACTTAGCCTTACTTCTTTCTTCTTTCCTATGACCCTGTTAACCATCTTTTACAAGTTATGCAGTAATGTGGATAAATAGCAATGCCAAAGTAATGGTGTTGTTGAATGTTTGATCCTCGTGATATTCTTTAAACTCTTTCTCCACTATCTCATTAACACAAATAATAAAGTGTTGTTTGTAATCAATGGTCAAACCCTTCCAAGTGCACTCCAGTAACATTATTGTAAACAGTGATGTATGCGTTTCAAGTTCGTGGATGGAGTTTCATTCATCTTAAGCCTATGCTGATCCAATTTCTTTAGTTTATTAATGATCCAATGAAAAACCAACTCATCATTAAAGATTACGTGAATCAATAATTTTGAGCAGGGGCACACAAAAAATAAAAAAGTCTATGATTTGTCCTCTCCCAAGCTTTCCAGTTTAAGTGAAGATTTTGCTTTCATTTAAGCATTCATGGTTTTTTGCTGTCCAATTTGAAATCATTTTATTCTCGTGTTATTTCTGCAGGTCAGGATGTAAGTGACAACACGAAAGCCAATCTTGCACCACCACCAGATGATAAATCACCAACTCTATTGCCAACTAATAAGCAACAGAGCATCCCTAATAAGCGTGCAGTAGCACCTGCTTTTGCTGGGAGGACTTCATCGAAACCTTCTGCAGCATCCCAGGAAATTCCCTCCATACTCCATATAATGAGTTCATTGCCACTGCTACTGCATATGCGTCTTTTTATTTTACCTATTTAATTTTCTATCTGGCCTTATCATTTCTGCTTGTAAATTCTGCTTTTCCTTTCAAGCTCTTCCAACTTCTAAAGGCTTTCAGCTTTTTTGAAGATCATATTATTGATTGAAGCTGGTAGTGCACTTATCTTCTGTGTACCCAGTTTTCATTTACTGACAACTTTTGTTTTTGCCAAGTTTTTACTAACGCTGATAGTATAATAGGATATAGGTAGGTTCCTCAGAAATATATGAATTTGCCTAGTTGTTGCTCGATATTTTACAAGTCTACGAAGCAAAACCTGTTCAAGTTAACACAAAGGGACTTGGAACCAGGATTTAACTCACTTGACCTGCAATTGAACAACTGATCTTGATTTCAAGAAAATGGAGAAGCATAGCAGTGAGGATTTGTTGCTTAATTTTGCTTGCCAGTGAAACAAAAACAGCCTGCTCTGACTGATTTTCTGGATCATTCAAATGGACAGTCTAGTTCCTTTGATTGACACAACTGATTAACTATTATTTCTTAATTTTAGATTCCTAGACTAACCCAGATTACTAATGCATCAATTTATAATATATATATATATAAAGCTAATTTATATGATTCTTGGATCAAAAGAATCATGTAAAAGCCTAAAAGGTTTATCTTTTTTTCTTTCTTTTTTTGTTATTCAAAAGCAAAGTTAGATAAGAAGGAAGATACGTGGGTGCAGTTGCTAGCTGCCATTGTAATTGCATATATTCTTCGTCCTTTTCAATATCTGCTTTGAGCAAAAAGCTAATAGTAGCCATATTACTTAATAATTACTCATTCATCTATTGAGCAAGGATGGACCATTTTTTTTATTTTTTAAGTTATTTGGTTGGTGGGTTATCTTTTATTCCTTAATTTCATTCCTTAAACATATTTAACCAACATTCAAAAGTTCCAATTAAAGAAACCTTCTGCTATTTCCTTTTGTGTAAGTGACGTTAGCTTTTTTCACATGGACCTTTAGTAGCAATTTAGCAAGGACCACTTTTGTTAAGCACAAATTTTACTTTGGGTATTACTCCCCAGTTTTCATGACCTTGGATTGATCTACTTAATCTCCAAGAAAACGATTAAAAGTATAGGCTATTAAGCTTTACTTTAATGAAATCAATTTTTTTAAAAATAAAATGTAAGATTACCGGTTTGAATTAAATAGGAAAATTAATAATAAATAGAAAATGAAAAAAGATAGGAAAAGAAAGAGAAAGAGCACTGAAGCAGCCGTATTTATCACTGTTACAGACCTTATTTGACTATAGATTGTAAAAGATTAAAGCATGAATAAAGTTTATGCGTACCATGATACCCTTTGTACGCCTGCAAGTCTTATAGTCTTCATAGACATTGTCGACATGCATCATTCACTCAATAAAAATTATAAATAGTTATAATTTGGTAATTAATCTAAATATCTCAAATAATTATGAAGTCTCAAAGATTTTACATATTATACTATTCAGACATCTATTTTCAAAATCTATTTTTTGAGTTTCTAAATTTTTAAAAATTAAACTATTTAATTTTTGTGTTAACATTTCTATAATAAAACTATTAGTCAACAACTGTAGTATTATAAAATATTTTTTTTTACCCGTCAATCTTTTATTAGATTTATATATGAAATAAAATTACAAGCAAAATAAACTAATAGATAATAAAGACATACATATATAAAGAAAAATATTATTTTATAATGTCAAACTAATGATTTTGGGATAAAAATATTGATGAAAGAACTAAGTAATTTAATTTTTGAAAATACAATAATGAAAAAAAAAAAAGATGTTGTAAATACAACAATAGATTAGTATAATAATTTGTAAAGCCTTAGATACTTCACAATGTTTTAGCCATCTAAATAATAGTACCAACTGCAGTCTATTATTGATTTAAAAATTATGGTTTATTATTATAATGTTTAACTGTTCAAACTTTCGATTCTCTTTCTCATCTTATAAGTTGATAAGTAAATATTTCTTCAGAAATTATGTTTAAATTGATACCTTAAATGTTTTGTGAGCATTAATTGAATACAAACGAAGCAAAGAGATTATTTTCCCACTTTTTCAACTTAATGGTCATATGTATATTACATATGAAGAAAATTAAAATTGAAAAATTGTTGGGAAATAATAATGGTGATTGTGACTATACAAACATAAATAGGGGCATGGCATTTCAGAATTTGAATGGTGGAATTGAGGTTCTTTTCTTCGGAGGGACGGAAGCTGTCTGCAGGTATCTATCTGTATGCGTGAATTATGACAGCCTGATGATAGCTACATCCACATTAACATTATTAATTCTGCGCCTCTTTTCTAAATAAAGAAAACTAATGACCATAAGTTCAAGAATTGAAGTGAAAGTCATCATACATACATACATATATATATATATATATTACCAATACTCATGAAAACAGAAAAAAAAATGGAAATTTAATATTTAATGCATATACTGAGATAAGAGATCTATAATTAATTATGGTTATCTTTTGAAAGATCCTCTAGTCCCAATCGAAAGCTTGCCTTAGAAATATTAATGTACTGATAAGCCCATTGATTGAAGGCTTGACTTTCAAATTAGAGATTATAATAATGAAATAATCTTTCTTTATTTATTTTATTCAAAATCAGGTAGTTAGGACAAGGCAATTGCATATATACACATAACCCAATTTCATTTTCAGATATATTATAATACATGATTATGATGGTGATGATTTTGAGTCTTAAAAATAAATAAATAAATCAAGATAAAAGACAAATAATTTGTTAATTAGTCCTAATTATTTGAGATTATTCCTGGAAAATGTTAATTTAAAAAAATAAGAAACAAAATTTTTGAGTAAATGAACAAAAGTTATCATTTGTCTCGTTATAATTTTTATAAATTTATTATGAAAAAATTACATTTTTTACCATATTTTATAAAAAAAAATTTACGTTTTATTTTAGTCATTTTATAATAAATTCATAATAAATTTATAATAAATTATGTAAATTTTTATAATACATGTATAATAAATTTATAATAAATTATCGTATTTTTATAAAAAAAATTATAAATTTTAATAAATCTAAAAATATTTTTAAAAATATGATAAATTTAATTTTTTTTATTTTTCTAATATTTTTTTTTGTAAAGATCCCATTTAATATGAGTATTATCTAAAAAAAACTTTTGGCCCACTAATTTTTTTTTTATTTGTGACAAAAAATTAATCAAGACTTATATATAGAGGAGGTTTTAGTGAAGGGCGGAATAAGAGGACCAAAAGGGCCGGTAATTCTTTATGTGAGTGACAAATTTCTCAGTTTTCAATGATCTATTCCTTAATTTTTAGTGACCTCTCGCGCGATTTTGACTTTTTTTTTTCATCGTTTCATTCTGATGATCCTCCATTTCTAATTTTTTAGTTTCGCTACTGGTTTTGGTCATTAAAATCACTAAATCACTGTACCTTTCTTTTGATAAAAAATTAACTCTAATTTCTTATCCAATAAAATCTGGCCCTCTAAGGTCATGGACTAAAATGGCATTTTAAAATTTAAATATTAAATGTTTTAAATTATAATTTAAAAAAATTAAAATTGATATGTATTATTAATGTTGAACTTTTCAACATTAATAATTAATCACTAATCATTAACTTTTAGTAATTAATCATTCAGTTAAACAGTAAAATAAAAATAAAAAATTATTTTTTGTATTATATATGGGTTTATTGTAAAAAATTTATATATTTTTTGGTATGTCAAATTACCTAATTTAATGAAAGCAAAATGATTCTCATGCATCAATTTCACAAAGGACACTCGTTCAAAAAAAAATTCGCAAAGGACAAGAATACCAACAATTTAGTTATTATACCCATCAAAACCTGGAAAAAAAAAGACAAAGAAAAAGAAAGAAAGTGAGAAAGAAAGAGAAGTTCATTTTCATGGAAGAGTTGAGGAAGGCAAAGTAGAGAAAGAATTATGCAGAAAGATTGTGCTTTTAAAACACTCATTCTTTCAGGTTTTCGCCACTTGTCACTGTAAAAAACAAACCTTGCTTCTTCTTTTTTTAATTTAAATTGAAAACCTATTTCTAGCTTTATTTTTATTTTTATTATTATTATTATTGATAGGGTATGTATTGTTTCTATTTAAATTTTGAATTTGGATTTCATAAAAGAGTTAAGAGAGGCAATGTGGAAAAAAATACAGAAAGATTGTACTTTGAGGACACTCATTCTTTCATGATTTTGCCACTTGTCAGTGTAACAAAACAAAAACCTTTACCTTGTTCGTTTTTTTAAATTAAACTGAAAACTTATTTCTAACTTTATTATTGCTGACAGAAGTCTGTATTGATTTTACTTAGTTTTTGAGTTTAAAATTTAAGTATTTTTTAATATGTAATTAATTAAAAAATTAAAATTTTTTCTGTTTTATTATTATTGATATAAATTTATATTATTTTTATTTATATTTTGAGTTTAAGTTTTAAATAATTCCTCTTTTATATATAATTGATAAAAAAATTGAAAATTTCTTTTTTATTTTATTATTGTCATAGGAAAAAGTTTATATTGTTTTTATTTAAGTTTTAAATTTGAGTTATAAGTATTTTTTTAATATGTAATTATTAAAAAAATTGAAAACATATTTTTGCTTCATTATTATTCTCTCTTTTTTTTTCAATGAAGTTTACAGTCCCACGCCCAATCATACATACATACCTCACACAATCAACTGAGCAATTCCACAAGTAGATAACCCAACTAGTAAACAATCTCCCGTTCAAAAAAAAACTAGTAAATAATCTTTCATTTCTTTATTTGACTCCAAGTGGACAATTATCGGCCGCTGGATTCTCATCTTATCTACGTGTCCATATAGAACTTCTCAACGTGGCATACGCTGATGTCATTCGACTCCATTAATTTTTCATTACATGAAAGTATATATAAAAAATTTTCATCTCAAAATTAAAAAATTAGAAAGTTATTGGTTTAAAACTTCCAATTGAAAGAGTCTTTACTTATCAATTTCAGTGTATTTTGTTTACTTTTGTGTTTCGTTTGCCCAAAGCATTTGAAAGATTCACCTAACCCATTTTAAAGACTTAAGATTTTGGGGTAAAATCTTGTTTCCTTAAAGCTCTTAATAATTAATTTGTCCTGCTTTATGAATTTTTAGGGCATATTTGGTATCAATCCTTCTTTTCTTTTTTTTTACTTTCAATTTTTATATTGTTTGATTAAAAATTATAGTACTAAAAATATAATTATATATATATAATTTCTTTTAGGCACTGAACAATAATAAAAAAGAATATTAAAAAATGATAATTTTTCATCCTAAGTATGAGTGTACATATTATAATAATAATTCCATATGTCTAAAAATAATATTGAATATTCACTTATTTAAATTAAAAATTAACAGTCAAAAAATTAATTTGTCAATGATACCCTTCTAATGATTCTCCAGATTCATTGTGCTACTTTTTCAATACCTCAATTAATAATAAGGGTAAAATTGATAAATTAAGAAAAAGTACTCTATTGAAATGAATCTTATTAATGTTCATATCCAAATCAAACTGTTGAGAAAACACAAAATAATTTTATTTATTAAAAGATAAAAGATAAATTTAATAATATATGAAAATTAATAAAATTAATTAAATATGAAATAACTCTATTTTCTAAACGATATACAATACAAATTTAATTAAATATATGAAAATTAAGTTTGTCTCTTACCCAAGAATGGTCTGTAGTTCTGCTTAAGCTGTTGTTTTTTTTTCTCCTGTAATAAAAAAGAAAAATAAAAATAAAAATAAAAATAAAGGAAAGAAAAGAAGAGGTAAAGCGAGTAAGATAATAGAGCATTAAAAGCCCTTTCTTTTCATGTATATTACCCTTGAGAAGTTAAGAAGGGCATCCACTCAGGTTTCTGGGAAGTCTCTTGCAGTTTCTAGTATATCAACTTTTTTTTTTATTATAAATATATTTTATTTTATTTTATTTTATAAGATTCACCCTTGATTTTCTCCCATTATTTTATTTATTATATATTTTCTTTATCTATGTGGTTACTATAAATCCATTCATCCATTACAAGTTGCCAAAGTATGATCTCTGAGTAGTGTTCCTCCTCTCTAATAATTCTTACACTACCAAACCCTCTCTTTACACTCTCTTTCTCATATTTCTTTACATATAATTGTATATATCCAATTCAAGAAACAATAGCACACACATCCTCTATATATTTATGTACATATCCTCTTTCAGGAACTTCCATAAATAGCTAGTCAGAAAACAGAAAAAAAAGAAGAAAATAATGGGAGTTTCAGGCACTTTGGAGTACTTCTCAGAATTATTAAGCAATGTTAAAAAAGGCAAGAAAAAGAAACAAATGCAAACTGTAGCTCTCAAAATTAGAATGGACTGTGAAGGCTGTGCACGTAAGGTCAAGGGCGTCCTCTCTGGTGTTAAAGGTATATATATTATACATGTACATATATTTATGTTAATTTTATTTTCTTGCAAGAGATTACTAAGTTTTATTTTGTATTGGTTTAATTATTATATTAATTAGGGGCTAAATCAGTGGATATAGACTTGAAGCAGCAGAAGGCGACTGTGACGGGTTATGTAGAGGCAAAGAAGGTGTTAAAGGCAGCTCAATCTACTAAAAAGAAAGTAGAGCTATGGCCTTATGTCCCTTACAGTTTAGTATCGAATCCATATGTTTCTCAATCTTATGATAAGAAAGCACCTGCAAATCATGTAAGAGCCATTCCTGTCACCGCCACCATCACTGAAACCACCGTCGACGACAACTACACCAACATGTTTAGTGATGAGAACCCAAATTCTTGCTCCATTATGTAGTAATAATTAATTTATTAGCATGAAAAATATATATACACTGTGCATATAGTATATTAATTAAATATACTAGTGAATTTATATCAAAGGGTTTTGTTTAATTAATTATGCTAATGGCGTTTTACAATAACGTATGGTTAAAACAATGATTGTTAAATAATTGTGTTCGACGTGTAGGTTTGTATGTGGACAACGTTGTTCATAAAATTGTATGGCCTGTCACATCTACTTTTTTTTTTTTTGTAAAATTAATTAATATGTTTGCTTTTTCTGTGATTGACATTTTGTATTTTTGAATGATGTAAATAAATATTTCTTTTATACATTTCCATAAAAATAATTTTCTAAGTGGATTCAATCAAGAAAGTTGGGTTAGGTAGTTTCAATTAATTGAACATTTAATTTCAAATATGGAAAGTTCACATTAATAATAGATCGCAGGTCATTGTTTACTGCAGATTGATATAGCTGATTTTTTTTAGTATATAATAAATTCTTAAAAAAAATTAAAAGGAATCAACTTTAATTCTTATATAGTGTAAAATTGACATTCGACTGTTGCCTAATTATTAATAACTTATCGGGTAGCTTTTGATATATTTTAAAACAAAAATTACACAATTCATATATAGCTTATATGGCAATTTTTAAAAACCAAAAAATTACACAATTCATAGATTATAAGGCAAATTATTAGAAGTAATCAATTTGATAATTAACTGTTAGCATGTACCTTGTTAAGAGCTCAAAAGCCAACTTCAATCATAAATAAAAAAGTCATTGTATCCTTCTTTGACACGCAAAATTATATTTATTATAATATGCATAATAATATAAATAAGGTATATATTTCAGAGAAAGAACAACTTTTTAAAATTAAAAGATTTTACAATTTAATATAATATTTGAGTCTCATCACTTCTTAATTTAGATTTTTATAGTCTCACCAATTTAATTTATTGCCTTAAAATTACTAGGTCTAAGACTAGAGTATTTAAGACCTAAAAATGTTGTGACTGAATCACTGAATAGCCCTAATTGATTACATATTATCATCAACAACCAATCAAAACTTCTGTTGGTATTTACTGAAATTTCTGGTTCTCTACATCTTCATAGTATTTACCAACGGTTTCTATTTTCTACCGTACTTTGATTATCATCAAAATTATTGAGAAGAGGCTTTTCTATCTATGATCTTTCGATAATTATTTTATCGATAAAAAAATAACAATTATCGATAAATATTTTGATCAGTACATTTTTATATTTATCCATTTTGTGAATAACTGTTGTAGACAGGAATGAAGTCAGAAATTGAATAGAAAGAAATAAAAATAAAAATATTATATATATTAAAAATAATATAAATAATAAATTTTTTATAAATTTTTTAAATTAATATATAAAAATTTCTTTTGTAGATAAAAAAATTATAATTGCTTTTTATATAATAAAATGTTAAAAGTATAAATAATAAAATTAAAATAAAAAAAAAGTAAAAATATATTAAAAAATAAAAATTTTTAATCTTACATTAATTTTCAATGAGTTTGAAGAAAGCAATTAAAGATTTTGAAGGAGAGTAAATAAAGATTTTAAAAACTTTAATAAAAAATATATGTATAATTTTTTTTCTCTAAAAATAAATTGTTCCCTTCCTTAATGAGTGGCTTCGCCACTGGCTGTAGGGGGAAAAAAAGAAATAGCAAATTAATTTAGTAGCCAGCGTTAATTATTTCCTAAACCGAATAATTTATTTGGACAGTAAATTTCTTTGTACATGATAACTCAAACTTTACATTTTCTGGTCAAGAACACAATTTTACAATTTACTTGAAGAGGTAAAGGCACCCATATATTGATTCTACTGTTAAATTGGATAAGATTCAGAGAATTGACCATTTCGAATATTATATAAATTAGAAGAAGAAAAAAGAAATTATGGGATTGACCTGAATTGGTTCCCCATGGCTTTTACATTTCAAGATTTAAATCAAAATCTTTTACCCCAAATGTTAGGTATAAATTTAATTTAATTTATGACCGACCATTTGACAATAAGTCTTCCAGTCCAAATCTTTTTTATTATTCTTAATCTCTTTTGATCCTATATTCTCTTTTTTTTTTATATATTTAATTATAGTATATTTCGCCGACATTTAATATTAAATTTGCATGGGAAACTATGATACGGTCTACGTACCTCACATGTAAATTTAAAAAATTAAGATTCCTAATTTTTTTTAAAAATTAGATCCCATATACAATTTCAGAGAGAAGCAAACTAAATATTACCTATATATAAAAGAGATTAATTCTATCTTTGGTTTTATAGTAGTATAATGGATAAGAAAAGAAATAAAGAGAGAGAAAAAAAAGAAAAAGAAAAAAATTATATTTTCTTTTTTATTTAATTAAAATATGAAAGAAAGTAAAGTATAAATAATTTTATTTTTATTGGAAATAGATATTAGTATATCTTGTTTTCAGTATACTTAAATCAAAAAATTATTATTTTAAAAATATATTGCATTGTTTTATAAAATTATTATATTAACAATTTTTAAGATCATTCCATTAGCAAAAAAATTAAACTAATCGTTAGTTTAACTTATTCAGATTTTAATTAATTTTTATAATGACTAATTAGATATTTTTTTATGATTGAATCTATAGTTTTTTTCATTTTGAGCATATAAAAAAATAAACATGAGTTTATGGTTTAAATCTTATATGCATTTACCATTATCATTAGATTATATTATTGTTTATAATTTTTTTAAAAAATATATTATTTAAAATTTAAAATACTTTAAAGTTGGATAATAAGTGAAAGCTGGGAAAGATCCAACAAGAAACCTTAAAATAGGTTTTCCCATACGCATTAACAATGTTGAAAAGGAAAATATTAGCAATTAATTTTAGGTGATCTTAATTATACCCAAATTATTCGTCAAAAACAACCAATCAACTACACCAAATGAGCTTTCCCTCACCGTCCATTTTAAAATGATATCTGAGTTAACACTTTAAATCTTTTTTTTTTTTTTTGAATGAACACTTTAAATCTTTGACCCTAAAACATTGTCATTAACCAATCTAATTTATACTGATCATCGGGTTTCTTTAATTTTTGGGGTTTTTTCAAAAATACCCTAAAAAATAAAAATATTTTTAAATATATCCATTTTCAATTTCAACTTCAAAAATATTATTTTTTTCAACTTTCAATTTCAAAAATATCATTTTTTCAAAAATATATTTTTGCTATATAATTAGTATATTAAAGGTATACTTTATTTTTAAAGGTATATATTGAATACACATTTAATATATTAAAAATATATAAAAAATATATAATATTTAAAAAAAATTAAAAAATATGCCATAGAGCATATTTTTTTTTTGTGTTCGGCCTAATACTAAACACGATATTGGGCTCCCATTTCTATGAATTTTATTCACATCTTTTATTTTGGGTTTGATTCGGCCCATGAGAAATGTGTATATAGCTTACTTATGTGTTCGGTACTAATTTTGGTCCATTTCTAAATTCAAATTGAAATCATTTTACTTTAACCTGAAATCTAATTAATCCACTTTGAATTTATAAATTCATAGTTTAAATCTATAAAGAGGGTCAATTTGTATGTAAAATTCGGTTTTATTGTGGCTTTTTTAAATTTAAACAATTAACTTGAATTTAATTTGATTTAAATTAATGACAAATAAATTATGGAATTTTAATTTCACTTTCGTAACTCAAAATCGAAGTAAGATGGTGGCCTAAATTATTAAGGCACAAATCTTAATTGCCTGTCTTGATTATAGATTCAATCCTTTTCCATGCAATTTATTTTATATGATATCTAAATATTAATTTTACTAATTCACAGTTTTTTAAAAAAAATCAACTGATGTGTTACTATAAACCAGTAAGCACCTAATATTAGGATGTTTGTTTGGTAATGAGAGTAATGGTAAATGGATAAGTACGCAGCGTAGGAAGCGCAAAAATTTTAAAAAAAAATGCATTAGTAACATATGATATCCGGCTTCACACATAAGAGAGAAAGCTTGCCAGCACAAATCAACCTTACCCATTACTTCTTCATTAGCTCTCTCCAATAGTTTCCTCAACTTTTAATTAGGATTTGTATTTTCATTATAAATAAAATATATGTAATATATATAAATTTAAATTTGAATTCATATTGTTATTGTTATAATAAATAGTAAATAATTTGTCTATTTTTGAATTTTTTATCTTCCACCTCCATGTGGTGTAGTCTTATCTAGAGACTTTATCATTTTGTATCATATTTTTTTGTCTGATATAAATTCGGAGTAAGAAATAAAACTTTTCTCTATGGAATGTCCTTTAGTCGCTTTTAACATATTCAAATGATTTTTTAAATTAATTATATATATCTGTATATATATATATATACACGAAGTGAAAAAAAAAATCAATTAATTATTTGTAGTCCTTAACCGCAAAATCTCCACATAGCTTATGACCCCTTGTTTATGCACCCTCAACTTGCAACCATCTTCTTCTCTTCTCTTCTCAACAAACCTCTTGTCTTAAGGCCCTTATTATCTCTGTGCATGCTGTATTTATATATCAAAGCATGCAATTTCTAATTTAAATTTCTTCTAAAAATTGTAAAATTACTTTAAGCCCTTTTTAAAAAAAGAAAAAAAAATCATTACTATTATTATTTGCAAAATAATTAAGTTTTTTTTTTTAATAAATAAAAGATCAAAATTATGAGTCGTGCAAAATTAAAGATAAAAAAAATAGTAAACAATACAAATCGACAAGTTACATTTTCAAAATATAGAAATGATCTCGTTAAAAAGGCTTATAAGCTTTTAATCCTTTGTAATATTGATATTGCACTTATTATGTTCTCTCCCTTCCGTTGTTTTAGCCTTTTTTTTTTTTTAAAAAAAAGGTATGTATTTATTCTTATCATTTTCTCCTTCCTTATTAATTTCATTTAATTCATTGTTTTTGTTTAACATATATAATTTCATCAGTTTTTTGCACTTCTTTTTTTGGATTATTAATTGTCATGATATTCTTTCCTAATTAGCATTGCTAATTTTAACTAATTGGCATGCACAAAAACAAATTAATTTGATGCATTTTTTTTAAACATCTTGTTTAATTTATCTTCTTTTTCAGTTTACCTTCTCTCCAATAATCACCTTGATTAGATGAAATTAAAAAATCTTTCTCGTTAATTAGAATGATAAGGTACACCGTATACCTCTTCCTAAAATCTTAATTTTTTTTCATAGTTTTTGTTATTGCAATATTAACTAATAAACCTAAAGATTAGGATCTCTAATTAGGAAATTGTACTAAGAGGGTGTTTGGTTTAGCTGTTTGATGCAACTGATAGAGGTTTGAACCCCAAACAGCAGCTGTTTGGTAAAATTTGATGTTTGGTAAAATTTTAAAACAGCAGCTGATAGCTGTTAGGAACCCCAAACAGCTGCTGTTTCAATAAGCTCCTACTCGGAGCTTTTTCATATCAGCTGATAGCTGATTCATATTAAAACTATATTAATCCTATTAAAATAAAATAAAAATTAATATTTATTAGATAATGATATGCTTATTGGTAATTTTACATTCAAACTGCAACAACTATTGTATTTTTATCAAACACTAATCCGAATCAGCTACCAGCTATCCGCCACCAGCTATCGGCTATCAGCAACCGTTATCAGCTACCAGCTGCTATGAACAGCTAAACCAAACAGGCCCTAAGTCTCATTCAGTACATTAATTAGTTCATTTAATTCTGAGCAAAAATTTCATTGATAAACGAGGATTGAGGATGTGTTTGCTCGTTATATTATTCCCCCACACCAAGAAAGAGAACAGTACGTATATATATGCCTTTCAAATAATTGTTAAAACAATTTTTCTTTAGATTGCCTAATTATTAATTAATTCTTCATTTCAATTAGGTTAATAAACTCAAAATATTTTTGTTGCAGCGCTATATACCCTGAACAAAGCAGACATCCATAAGCTCTATCACCTTTAATTTTATTCACTTTTTTTATTATCATTAATTTTTTAATATTAAATTGCGGAAAGATAGAATTGATGGTGAGTCTATTATCCAAAAAAGATGTGCTTTTATTATCATTATTAATGGGATTCTAATTGGTTTTAAAGCTCATTAATTAATTTTATTCTCTGGGTTTTATATTTATTTTTTTAATTTCTTGCAGAGATTTTCAAAAGAAAGAGGTAAAGCGTAATATTCCAGGATTGCAAATATATTCTCGTATTTTATTGTCAATATTTAGCTCCTTTTTTGTGAACTTAATGTTTGAATAATTCTCTCAATGAAATTACAGTGTTTGCCTTTGCAGTATTTGCTAAGAACTCTACAGCAACTTAAGAGTGAAAACGACATCGCATTTCAACTTGCCAAGTTGGTCTCCTTCTTCTTCTTTTTTTTTTTTTTGAAAAGAGAAGCACGGACTCTATAAATTCAGATTATGATAAAATCAACAAGGAAGTCGGATATGGAATCCCAGATTTTAAACCGGTCATAACGAATGGAGGCTCGGGCCAACAAATGAGCACCCCTGTTCGAAGACCTCCTAACCCAACTAACAGAAATATTAGGGCGAGCCAACAGAATGGCCTTACAATCCTGAATAATCATACCAAGTTTAGAGAAATTAGGAGCGGACGAAACTAAGGCATGCACAATGACTAAACAATCAGTAAAAATGTGACCAGGATAAAGAAAAGCATCATGGGCAAAAAGCAAACACTGCCGCAATGCTAAGGCCTCGGCAATGACAGGGTCGTGACCTCCTTCATCGAAACCAGAAACCGCGATGGAGAAGGAGCCTTCGTCGTCCTCGAACAAGCAACCAAAACCCACAAAGTCCGCATTATGAAATACTGCAGCGTCGACAAACCCCATCCAGGCAGGCTGGAGAGCTGCTCCCGAACCAGTAGCCAACACCAACGCAGCAGCAGTGGCAACTCTAACATTCGTAGCAGTAAAAGCTTCCAAGTACTCCTGTGCTTGCCAAAACAAGATCACTGGTGGCAGCAAATTATTAGACCAAAGTAGAGCATTACGAGAATTCCATAACTTCCAAGCAATGACAGCGACAGTGGCCGCACGAGCCTTTCCCCAAGAAGAGTGAACCTGCATGAAGAAGTCCAGAAATGACAGATCATCATTTTTAATAACCATACCCTCAAAATCCCAAGTTTCACGGGCTCTAGAACAATGGATCAGCACATGATCTTTAGATTCCGTAGCTGGGCAAGAAACACAGCTACTAGGAACAATAATCCCACGTTCAAGTAATTTATCACGAGTGGGCAAAATATTGCGACAAGCCCGCCACATAAAATCTTTAACTTTCGGTGGGACATGGAGCTCCCAGATGATATTCCACACTGCATCATTAAGCAAGAAATAAGAGTTCCCCAAAGCATTAAACGCAGCAAAATAGGCAGTCTTGACAGTATAAATGCCCCTTTTATGAAGGTGCCAAATAATTTTATCCTCCCTAGCCACTAAGCTCAATGAAATAGCTAAAATGGCCCTCATATCCCTTACCGAGAATAAATTCATAATCTTAAGGACATCCCATTTTCTTTCACCAGGTAAGAAGAGATCACAAACTCTCAAAGCATCAGGAATAAAAAAATTACCATCATCCGGGAAAAAGCCATCATCCTTTGGGATCCAAGGACTAGAGCTCACATGTATATTTTGACCATTACCTACCCTCCAACGGGCCCCCTAAATTAACACCTGTTTAGAGGACAATATACTCTTCCAAACAAAGCTTTGAGCAGGATTAGCTCTAGCTGATAAAAAATCTCCCCTTGGGAAATATTTAGCTTTGAAGACTCGATACAGAAGAGTATTAGTGTTGGTCAATAATCGCCACCCTTGTTTCCCTAGCAAAGTAGTGTTAAAACAACGGAGATCTCTGAAGCCCATACCACCAAATTTCTTACTAACACACATGCGTTCCCAAGACAACCACTTCACACCACTACCATCCAACCTGTTACCAGTCCACCAAAAGCGATTCATGATCACTTGAAGCTCGTTACAACAGGATATGGGCAACTGAAAAACATTCATACAATACATTGGAATAGCTTGAGCCACAGATTTCAACAGGACCTCACGACCTGCCCGAGAAAGAAAGTTATTATTCCAATTAGAGATTTTCTTCCACATCCTATCCTTAAGAAAGTTGAAAATCTGCTTCTTACTGCGACCCACCAACGAAGGGAGCCCCAGGTAACTATCTCCATTAAGAGAAGAGAACACTCCCAGCGTGGAAGAGATTCCCTGTCTTAAGGCCTCAGAAACACAAAGGCTAAAAAGCAAGCCAGATTTGCCAAAATTAACAGATTGCCCAGAAGCAGCCTCATAAGTCCCAAGGATGCTTTTAATTCGACCAGCCTCCTCCAAATTAGCCTTAAAAAACAACAAGGAGTCATCCGCAAAAAAGAGGTGAGAAACTCTTGGGCAGTTCGTAGCTGCACGACACCCATGAATAAAACCCCTATGCTCAGCATTCTGCAACAGAAGCGAGAGACCATCAGCCACTATCAGAAAAAGATAAGGGAAAATAGGGTCCCCTTGACGAAGACCACGCCCAGGTTGAATAAGGCCAACTTCAGAACCATTAACATTAACAAGATAAGTGACCTCAGTAAAGCACATACGCATCCAACCGACCCACCGATCAGAGAAACCCAAAGCAATAAGCATATTAGTCAAATAGCTCCAACTAACCCGATCATATGCCTTAGCTATGTCAATTTTCAACGCACAAGCCCTATTAGCACCTCGCCCTCTACGTTTCAGGCTATGGATAGTCTCAAAGGCAATGAGAAAGTTATCAGTAATTAATCTATCCTGAATAAATGCTGATTGATTACTAGAAATAACCTTATGCAGAACAGTCTTCAATCTATTAGCAAGAGCTTTGGCCATAATCTTATAGAGGACATTGCAAAGCGCAATAGGCCGAAAATCTTTAACAAATTCAGGGCTTCTACATTTAGGAATCAAAACCAACAAAGTATGAGAGAGAGAAGGAGGCAAAGTACCTTGATTCAAACATGACCGACAAGCATTGCTAATATCCTTGCCCAAGAAGGACCAGCTCTTCTAAAGAAACCCCGGGTTAAGACCATCCAGACCAGGGCTCTTATTAGGATTCATATCGAAGAGGGCAGATCTGAATTCATCATCCGAAAAATCACGAAGAAGGAACTCATTATCAGCTATACCAATTTTTGATTGCACCAAAGCCAACACGTCATTATCCACAGTACTATTAAAAGCAAATAAGTTCGAAAAATAATTAAAGACCAGGTTATGCAATTCAGCTTCGTTAGTCGACCACGACCCATCATCAGATCTCAGTTTCTCAATTCTATTATTCCTTCTCCTCTGACGAATAGAATTATGAAAATACCTAGAATTTTGATCCCCATCCTTGTACCAAAAAAGCTTAGCTTGCTGTTTAAGGCGAGCTTCATCCTCCTCCAAAATCTTTTTCCACTCCTTTTTCAAATTAAGAACCACCTCAGTTGGTATGGAGCCCTCGTCATCAAGCAAACGATGCCGCACATAGTCTTTACGTTGCCATCTGCTCTTATTTTTTGCACGACCCCAGGATTTAATCTTATCAGTCAGTAAATCCCGCCTGCATAAAAAATCCATACCCAAAGAGGAACCCCAAACATCTTTAGCAAAAGGCAACAAACTCTCATCAAGTAACCAGGAATTGTCAAACCTGAATTTAATAGCAGAGGTAGGAGCAACCACCATAGGCGTGACCAAGTCAATTAACAGAGGGGAATGGTCAGAGACAGGAGCAGCTATAACAGTGCACAAAGCCTCTGGAAAACGTAACCCCCATGTAGGATTAGAGACAGCCCTATCCAACTTTTCCTTAGAGCAAAAAGGAGTATTAGGTCTATAAACATAAGTGAAAAGGGACCCAACAGAAGCTACATCAGTTAGATCCGCATCCATAAGAGCTGACCGAAACCCAGAAATAAGAGAGGCAGCCCGCTGCCCACCACCTTCCTTCTCCTCCACAGCTGCAATATCATTAAAATCGCCTGTACAAAGCCAAGGAAGAGAACTCCTACCAGAAAGCAAACGAAGGAGATCCCAAGATGCCTTTCTCCTGTTAGATTCCGAAAAATCGTAGAATCCAGTAAAACGCCAAGAGCCCCTAGAGTCAACAATAGTACAATCCACAAAATTTCTTGAATAAGAAGTACACCGCCAATACCAGCACTATCAACAGAAAAGCAATGGTCAAAATTTAACAGAGTACGCAATTCCTCCATCCGAGGAGCATGAGTTTTGGTTTCCATTAAAAAAAGAACAGTAGGTTTATAACTCAGAGATAAATCCCTGAGTGCTCTAACTGCCGAAGGTGAGCCGACCCCTCGGCAGTTCAACTTATGGCCCTCATTGTCTTCGGTCGCTCCTACGCGAGGAGTCGACCGTTTTACCATTGTTACCGCTAGTTGATGAATCCTTCTGCTTAGAAACATCAGTAGCATTATGACATGTAGTTGACCAAATCCGATTGGAGGCGGAATCTCAGGGATCTAATGCGTTAACTACTCCTAAATTACCGGCATTTGCTTTCCTAGATTCCTTTTCGGGTTCAAATTCGAAAACTGCAGAAGCGGGTAATGATGGGAATGTTTCTATGGGTACGGATAGTAATAGTATGGGCCGGGTAAGCTCTGTGGGCCTTGCTGAAGAAGAGGCATTGGACAAATATTTATTATTTTCGAAAAAAAAAAGTTCATATATTTATTAATTTATTTTTATTTTTATGAAATTGATGATGTAAAAAAGTCCGACAAACATCAGCTCCAATATTGAGGTATAAAAAAATTATACTATCACAAATCAATTTTTATATATTGTATTAAATTAATCTATTAAAGTTTATAAAATTTATGTAATATAATTATAATAGGTACTTAAATTTCTGAGTTTGTTTAATTTATTAATGTTGTTCTCCAATTTTAGGAATTCCAACATGAAGTTGTCAGTTTACATCAACAACTCCAGATTGCAGAGGAACAGATAAGGTTAATTAAATTAATACTTTATAGAAATCATATTTAACATTTTATTAATTTTTCTTCTATAGATTTATAAATAAATTAAAACCTTAAAATTTTAATAATAATAATCTGGTTCTTGATTAAACATAGGATATATGAACCTGACCCACTAAAAATCGCGTCGCGTCTGTGGAACAGCTAGAATCATGTGAGAAACATCTTGTTGATATCTTAACAAGCGTTATGCAAAGAAAGGTTTGCAAAATTTTATTTTATTTTTATATTAATTTTTTATCCTTTGTAATTTCTTTTTTCATTAATTAATATATTTTATGTTTTTTTTCAGGAATATTTAATGAGCAACCAAATCTTTTATGATCCATCTCCCATACAGGTACTAATAACTTAATTAAAATTACAAAATAACTAAAATTTTGAGAGTAAATTAAGTTTTTTTATTTAGGAGACAAAAATTATTTATTATGTATAATAAATTTTAAAATTATAATATATATATATTTTTTATTTTTCTTAAATTTTAAAAAATCATACAATTTTTAAATTGAAATATGTAAATGTATAGCAAGAAATGGCAACCTCTTTCAAGAATGATATAATTAGTTGGAGGCCAGCTGAAAATGGTCAAAACCATGGCCAAATATTGTCAACAACTGCACCTCAAAATCATCCCCGAATCTTTGATACCTCTCCCTCCTTCACTAATCTTAGGTTTGTTTTTCACCTTCATCTCTTAAAATTCTTTTGCGATGAATTTTAGAAATTATTTAAAATTAATGAATCTATATATATATTTATTTCAAAAATAGGTGTGAGAATTTAAAATTTTATTATTATGAAATAAAATTTTATCTGAAATTATATATTAAAAAAAAAGAAGTACCAAAAACTAACAAAACAATTATTTATAAATTTTAGAGATCTATCCTCCACAATGTATGATCCATTGTTGCAATGAAGCAGTTCAAAAGGAGAGTGCCATGTCGTAAATCCAAACGACAGAAATTTTTCAAATTGGACTCATCAGTACTCCTATGCCTCCAACCTCTTTATACCCTCATCAAATTCAGGTTGTCGTTTTCTCTTCCATTTCTATTTATATTATTATTATTGTTATTATTTCATCCATCTACAAAGTGATAATCATATTTTTTTTCATATCACAAAAATTAAAAAAACATAATTATTTTTATTAGAAATATAAATTTGTATGTAATATTTTTTATTATGTCTTTATTTTAGTATTAGATATATTTATTAAATATTTTTAATAAATAATATCAAATATGAAAATAATAAAAATTTAATATATAATAAATAAGTTATAATTTAAAATAAATAAAAAAGAGTACTGTATCCATACTATTATTATATTACCAAAATTTAATAATTGAAAATTTATAATCAGTATACATGCAGGGATGAAAATACTAAGAATAGAAGAAGAGAAGCTGTCCCTTTCTCTTTTAAAAATTTTTAAAATTATATATATATATATATTAAAATTTTTAAAAAAATTTAATTGTCTCTTTTAATTTTAAAAAAAATATATAATATTTTTATTTTATCCTTTTTTTTTTAATAAAAAGTTTGATTTCACCTCTGATGGTGGGACAAAACATTCAAGATATGATGCCACGTGAGCATATGGAGATGCCAATAAGTGGGCCACACATGCAGGTAGAGAATGAAGCTGCAAATTATGAGAACAAAGTTCCTCAACTTAATTAATGGACAACTGAAAAAAAAAATTAATATAATGTATAATTTTCACATCCCCTGTGGATCCTCACCCATATATCTTGTATAAATTTTTAAAATTTTCCTTTTTTTATATATAAAAATATGAATTTCTGAATGTTGCATGTTACTCATGCACGTGTGTGTATGTATATATATTATATGTAATGTAGGTACATTACTTTAAATATTTTTTTGGGAATGGGTTAATTTGAAATAATTTCATAAAATTAAAAATTTAAAATTTAAAATTTAAATAAATAATATTTTTATATTATGAAGATATTAAAATTTTTTTATATCATGATAAATTTTATATTATTATATATTAATAAATTTTAAATTTTAAATTTTATGTTATGGTAAATTTTAAAATTATAAATATATTGAAAAATTTTAAATTTTTTTATTCAATATATATTTTAGTTTTTTAAAAAATAACGTGAAATAAAATAAATTATTATTTATTCATTAATTCATAACTAAATATATTAATGGATTTTATTTTTTTTTAAAAATGCATTTGTAGGTTTTTAATATTCAAGTCCTTCACTTAATTAATTCCTCAATCAAATATGTATCCTGACTGGTCTAACATTTTACGATATGTTAATGGGTTTTCCTTGGCCTTTTAATGGGTTTCAAAAACAGCAACTGCCTCAGAGAGAGATGCGGGTCCATCATTGAATACTGGGATTTCTTTAAAAAATATCTTAAAAATAACATTATTTTAAAAAAATACTTATTTTTTAAATACCATTTTTCAATTTCAAAAATATTTTTTTTAAAAATATATATTTAATATATAACTAATATATTTAAAATATACTTCAATTTCAAAAATATATATTTATTTGATATATAGTTTGGTATTGTTGAAAATAGAAATTTTTACCAAAATATGAAAATAAATCTCATATTTTATAAAAATGTGAAACTTACTCCCATAATTATTAAAATATGGGAGCTTTGAGTCAAACCGAAAATTTAAATTTCAGTTTGACTCAGATCGAAACTTGAACTTTCTATTTGAATTTTTCTTTTTTTTTTTAAGTTGAAAGTTCAAATTTTGATTTGAATTAAATCAAAACTTAGACTTTCAATTTGACTCAAACCAAAATAATAAATTTCATTTTGAGTATTTTTTATAATCACAATCATATAGCTAAATAATTAGAATTATTGAATCAGTCTTGTAACATTTAAAGTTTAGGGGACAAAATTTATTTGGTTATAAAAATATCATTCATAAAAAAATAAACAAAAAATTTAGGTGGGGCTGGGGGGTGGAGGGCCCTGAGGGCTATGGCCCCTCCCAAATAATTTTAATACTGGTTAAAAAATTTTTGGGTTCTGGTTTTAAATTATATTGATTTATAAGTGATATGAGATTGAATGGTAAAATGTTTTTTAATAATTTTAGTATATAATTTTGCTAATAGAAAATTTGATAGAAAAAGCAGGGGAGAAAAGAGGTTAAATTTATCTTTTAATTTTTAATTAATAAAATATTCATGTTAAAGTTGCAGATGAAGGGATCAAATAATTAAAAGAATTAAATATTTAAAAATTTTTATTCATTTTTTTTTAAAAAAAGGAGACTGATTAATGAATCTAGTGTTATAATTCAGAGTCTAAATTGTCCTTAAAAATAAAGCTTTAAATTCTATGATGAACACTTGTTTATATTTAAGGTAATCAAAACATGAAGCATTATTTTATCATATGAAAGTTTTATGAATTAACATATATATATATATATATATATATAATACGTGCTAGAAAATATAAATAATTTCATATTAAAAAATATAATAAAATATAATAATATATAAGTGGTGTAAATAGAATCTTCGTATATGCCGAATAATTTTATATAAAATAAAGATCTAATCCAATTTATATAAAATAAAGATCTAATCCAATTTATATAATCACTAATATATATTTAATCCAACACTCTCAATACCGGTATAAATTCTAGAGCATATGAATTATCATCAGTTACTCGTATATATATGGATACAAAATCACTAGATACAACATAATATGGGATGTGAATAAGTCTTTCTCTCTATATATACATACATACATATATATTCAGAAATAAGATATGAAGTACTGGAGAAAAATTGCAGTGAAAAATAAAATTTTGTGTTTATAATAAATAACATAATAATTTAAATGTTACACAATAATCTACATGAAATCAAAAAATTGCATGTTGCCTTAATGAATTTAATATCTTTAAACATTTCTTTCATAAAAAAAAATTAAATTCCATTAGTTGCCAATGAATTAGATAGAAAAAGAAATATTTTTAGATTTAAATTTCCTAAATATATATATAATTTATATATTTTATATAGTATTGTAAAAAATTATATAAAAAGTGTATTACAAAAATACTTGCCATCTTAATATACGGTGCTTTTTCCTAACAATTTTTTTTAATTAAAAAGAAAAGCAAAAATGTGTTAAGATAATTTCTGACAAGCCAGAAAAGCATGGCCGATAAGAATAACAAATTTGACTGTTTTAAAAAATTTCTTGCCATATTAATTATTCAATGCCAATTTCAGCATAAGTTGTCGACCTTTTGGTGTTTATTTCTTAGACTTAGCTAAACTTAAACCAATTTTTTTAAAATACCAACTAATCCTACTTTACAGATTACTCTTACCAGTCCAGAAATGCAAATTACTATAATGGATTCAGTTTATGAAAACACTATATACTCAATCTAAAAAGATATTATAATAATTGAACAAAGTCAAATATATATAGGTGAATATAATTTAACAATAAATGAATAACAATGCACATCATCATATTTAAATTCTTTCTTTTTTAATAAAAAAGTAAAAAAAAAATATTAATATATAATTAATATAATTTTTTCATTAAATTTTTATGAGCATTAAAATATCCTTTCAGGACCTTTTTTTTTCCAAAAAAATCTCAATCAAACTAAAATTGTGGGTAAATTATTTGGGTCACCAAGATTTAATTTAAACAATATTTTTTTCCTCAAATTTTTGAAGAAATGAATTTTTTAAACTTTAAAAATTTTAAAAGTAAAAAAATATTATTCAATTTAGAATGCAAGGGACTAATTTCCTTTTTTCTTTCAAAAAAAAAATAACTATGTAATTTAGTAAATAATACTGTTTTAGTTCCCAATTAATAGACTCACTTTTTTTTTATAATGATTAAGAAAAATTAATTATTTTTATTAAAAATATAAATTTACACGTACCTTACTTTAATATAAGATATATTTAATAAGTAATATTAAATATGAATATAATATAAATTTATCATGTTACTTAATTTATTAAAATAATAAGTGGTTATAATTTGGAACGAATAAAAAAAAGTGCATCTATGGACTAAAAATGGTAGTAGTAATAATAATAATAATAATAATAATAATAATAATAATAATAATAAAAGTGTGAATTTAACTTAATGTAGAGGAGTTCTATTAATTTATTCTGAACTTTTTTTTTTTCTTACAAAGGAGTTAGTCTCAATTCTGCCTATAAATAAAGCTCTGATAAGGTTTCATTTCTCAATTTTCAACAAAAAAAAAATTCTGTTTTTCTCTCCCCATAGAAAATATCACTTTATGTGATTGATTTATTGTTAATTTTCTACCTTCATCTCTACCAACCATCTATTTTATCCTCTTATTCTTAACTATACTTGACTATCAGTATTATATAACTCGAATAAGAGAGCAGTCCTACAGAAAGTATGTATATTCATACCTTATTTTACAATTTATATTGTTGTTGTTTTGCATTTAATTTAACTTAATACTGTGTTTTTTTCAGGATTATCATGACCTTATCTAATTTTTGGTTGATATATTCTATTTTCATAGTATACAAACACAGGTCTCAGTTTTGTTCACTGGTAGAATATTTTCATGTATTTGCATAAGTTTTATTTTATTTTTAATTATCGGCCTCTTGATATAATTTTTTTTGTGGTTCAATCTATTAATGATTTAATGATATATACTATGAATGTTAATCCTGATTTTGGTGTTTTCTAAATCTTATTCTCACTTCATTATCCCCATAAACATATAATGGATTAATTATACTTTTGAGATCCTATATGAATTAATTAGGAGCTAAGAATATTTATAAGAAGGGAAAGATTTTCTAACTAATGAGGAAACAAAGAAAAATTGTTAAGCTGAATATACATACATAAACATAATGTTAGACATCTAATAAAAAAGTTATCCTATAAATAATTAGTTTTGTCGGCATTTAACTAAACTAATTATATTGTATTTATCTCCTAAATAAGCGGAACTTAGATCTCTTAATTAATGAGTAAAAGAAATTGTTATCGTTCTGTGACTAATAAATAATAATTTATTATACTTTTCTTTATCAAATAATTAACAACTAATAATCAAAATTTTCATTTGCCAATTAATAATGATTAACTACAAAATTTCCAACCTCTTAATATCTTGTATATGTAATGTATATAGTTTGTAGATTTTTTTAAAGAAAAAGAATGATTATTAGCTTTATAATTGACTGACTCGTTCGAAGTTGGGCCCACAGTTTCTCTATTATTAGCAAATAAATCAGACATAATTAGTGTGTGATTTGTTTTGTAGCGTAATTTGAATGTTATTTTTAAGGAAAGGAAAGCCTTTGCTTCCCTTGCTTCTGACCCAACCGACGCTTATTTCAAAACCGATACTGCATAGTGTGCAAAGTCAAACTTTTCTTGTTACCAAATTCTTTTTTTATTTTTTAATTTTGTTTTAATAAATTAATCAGATCTTTATGGACACGTGTGTGTATGTATTGTATAAATATATATTTACATATATACAATATAAATTTAAGATATTTAGAAAATATTTCATTCTTTTAAAAATTAAATTTATATATCATTATTTCATCAAGTATTTTTCATCTTATCATAAAAAAATAAATTATATTTAATATTTATAATCATTTTATTTTATTTATATTAATGTTGTTTATATATGGCAATGTAGAATATGGAAGGTGAGTCAGCTAGGATCACCATGTGGAAGCAATGAACTAATGTTGATGAATCAGCAAAATAATAATATCAAAGAGAACCTGATCACAGCTTCTATAAATTTTAATGGAGAACTTCTGGAACTACCAGAAGATAATCTTGCTCCATTAATGGAGACGCCAATACAAGATATCTGGGATAATGGGATTGGAATTACTTCACCATGGATGAACCCAGACCAACCTCATTCTATGCATTCCATCACTCCATTAAGGTATATATAGATACAAAAACACCTTTATGTGACTCAAAATTAAAATCTCCATATTTTGAAAGTGTTTTGATAGTTTATGAGCTCTAAATTTAAGTTAGTGTGTTTTATTTAAATTTTTTTATTAATTTATGAAATAAAAAAATAAATTAAGAGAACTAATTAATTATAAAATAATTTGAACAAGTAATTTATTATATTATTTTTATTCATTTTTATGACTTATTGAATATTCTTATTATAATTGATTTATAGGTTATTTGACAATATATATGTTTACAAACTAATTTTTTTTTATCAAATGTGTCATCTTTTTATTAATCATGTATAAGTGCTCATACAAATATGTAATTATTTGAAATTTTAAATGTTTATGAATTCATATTAGCTTATAAATACTTAGTAATTATAAACTAATTTTATGTTTATAAATTAATATATCAATTTAATTTTCTGTTTTTAAGATCTGAACAGCTACCAAATCAACAACAACTTAATAATGAAGTCCCCGCAATGACAAATGTGTTTGAGCCTCAATTCAATCACCACTCTATGCCAGTGGTTGGACCTTCTATGCTTCCAGGGTATTAATTAATTTAATTGACCTAAAAACTACACTTTTCTAAGTAATTAACAGGGAATAATTTTCCAAATTTATAAAAAGAAATGAATGGTTTAATTTGTGATTGCATGCAGGTCCCAGCAATTCCCATATCAAAATAATCAAGTTCCAGTGACACCTCAAGTATATCAACCACCACTAGGTTGTGAAACAATGGTGCCTCAACAAACTTCAAGGTATAATTAATTAATATAAACATATATATATATATATATTAATTAATCCTTAAAGTTAATTTTTAGATATATAGTCTGAATTCATGATTTTATTAATTAAACATATATATATATTAATTAATCCTTAAGATTTTATTGGAACTCAGGTTCGAACAGTTAGACAACGGTTATAATCAGCAACAAATGAATCAAGCCGGCATAACATTTTTTATCAGTAAACTTGTAATAATTCCATGTACCAGCCACCTATATCTAATCACTCGTTATATTCCAGTGTTATATATTTTTAATATCGAGGATTAATCTCTTATTATTTATATTTGAAATAATAATGACTATTTTATCTTTGAATCTTACATATTATGTTATATATATATATATATATATGAACTATGGCCAGAGACTAGTCAAAGTCAAGGACTGCCTTATCAAAATGGTAGAGGAAGTGACCTAATTGACACTTACCAGCAAAATCCATTCTCCAATAATTCAGAAGCCCATCAAGTACTTAATTTTCTGATTATGTTATTCTTGTCAATTAATTTCTTAGTTATCCTATATAAAATGGCTAGATATGTTACTGAATTTATTATAAATTGTTGAACTAAGAATTTTTTGGGACAAAAGAGAAGATTTGAAGTCTGGGAATCATCATCTTTGTCATCATCATCATCATCATCTAAACTTTTCAGGGTAATCAAATTATTTTTATTTTCACAATTAATATATATATATATGAAATTACTTAATTTATAGAGATTAATTTATGTAATTGTTTTATTATATAGGATGAACTAGAATGGAAAAATCAAGGGGATTGGAACCCTGACTCCCAAATCATCTCTCATTTCTCCAAATTTTCCAATTCAAGGTTTGTTATTTTTTTTTCCCTAGTATAAAGCTGTATTTAATTGCCACCATGTTTTTACTGAAGTGAGCAAAAAAAAAAAAAATTTAGTCAGTTGACCTTATTATGATTATAACTAACAGCAGGGCCATAAAAAAAAGTCGTGTTTATGATCCATTGTTTGAGGGGATTGGTCTACCTATTGATCCTCATCTCCGAATGTTTGCTTTGCGTTATTGGTCATCGAAGGCCTGTCGACATTCTCAAAGTCGTCAATCAAATTTCATACTCTATAGATGGAAACTTTTCTCAACAATTCCTTTTGGATTTCTGTTAATTTCTACTTTGTAGATTGATGCTTTCAGAGATCAATCTATTCGAGTTTTTATTTTTTATTTTTTATAGAAAAAAAAAAAAAGACAAACTATCCTATGCAGTCTCTACTTATATATATGGAGTTTTACCTGAATTTTAGAAATTTGAATTCTAAGTTCATACGAGTTATCGTACATTCAATATACTAAATAATTTAAGAAATGTGAAATAATAACTTACACTCTATATGAGAGCATTTTCAATATGATTTAAGATATAATATATTTAGTATATTGCAATGTGGTATGATATAATACTGATAATGGTATAATTTAATTTAAATAAAAATAAATTGACTACGATACCTCTGTTATTAGTATACTATTATATATATATTCATATTAAAATAATTTTTTTAATCTGCAAATTGTAAGACTAAATAATTGCATCTAAAAAACTAATAAGATTTTTAATAAATACATATTTTATTTATAAAAATAATTAAATTAATTAAATTTTATAACAAATTTAAGTGATATGCAACTAAGAAAATAAAAAAAATATATTAATAAAATTTAATTAAGGGTTATTTATTATGATAGTTTTTTTTAAAATTTTTGAAATTTAATTTAAGGTAATTTTAGTATAAAAAAGTTAAACTATCTCAGCATACTAAATTGATGGTTTAATAAAATTAGCAAAACTTATTGTCACCCTATGACAAACTATACTAAACCATGAAAAATATGATAAAAATACTCCCAAAGATAATTTACTTTTAAATTATACTATACTAACTCATGAAAAACCATATTGTAAATGCTCCTGAACAACTTAACAGGTGTGGTATTTACGTATACCATTGATCACTTCAATCTGTATGGTAAACACTCAGCTTAAGTTTATTTAGAGAACTTTCATATATAACATTGGAAACTCTAGACTTTGCCCAAGAGTATTAATTAAATATTACCGCAGAATTTGCCCGAGAGTACTAATTAAATATTCAAATGTAACTGCTTATTGACAAGTCAAGTTAGCAATTCCAGGTACAAAATACACCTGTAAAGAAAATGTCTCTCTCTTTCAATAAAAAATGCATCACTGCTCATCAAGAAAAGATCCCTCTCTCCATTCTCAAGTGTGTTTGTAGATATAATGACTAGGGTTATAGTTTCTTTCAAGGAAAAAAGGAGCAATGCAGCTGCTATACCTCACCAACAATATTCCCATCAGCTTCCTCCTGTTCTTGCCTTGCCAGTCCAATCCAGGAATAGGTACTATAATATCACAAAGAAATATAACCTTTTTTTCATTTTTTATTTTTTTTTTATTTTTGTTTCTTTTTGTATTCTAATTTCTTGGACACACTTGCAGTGACGATGACAAAGAAGATGTGACGGTATGGTTGTTTTTTTGTTTGACCCTGCAGTTTTGAACATGCAAATAGAAAATTAATTAGTTTTTGCTAGTAATAGCATAATTAATTCTATGATTTTGTCTAAAAAAAACAGGACGGGAATCGAGTAATCCTAGTTCCTGCTGGTTGCGAGTTGCAATTTGTCCTGGACTGGTCATTTCTCTATCCCTCCTTAACAATACATACACATTTCAGTACATTTCTACTACTCACTGAACACCCATTACTGATTTATAAACATTTCTTCTGCATGTAATTCGATTCTTAATTTGGTGTTGCAATAACAGGTTTGAGGTATGTTTTGTATCCACAACTATAGATATAAGTTGTAATTTCTTGTATAATAATATTTGTAATCTTCTTGTCTTCAGCATATTAATAGGACTATAGAAGAAATTCGCCATGATCTTGATTCTCTCAAAAGGAAACTCAGGTTGATCCTTGACTTTATAATTGGCATGCATGACATTTTATTTTTTCCTTGTTTGGTCCTAAACTCTTCTATTTTTATTGCAACATTCATCATATTCTCATGCAAATGTGCTCTGATTAATTACTAATAAAGTTTTTGTTCTGTGTTACTGAAAACTACATACAAACATGTATAAGCAGCAGCTCGAAGGCCTAGGAAGATGGGTGATGGGAAAGAGAAATGACAGAAGGAAAACCCTAGCAATTCGTAATATATGACTTTGCTCTTCAATCTGTTTATCTTCGTCTGAGTTTGTGCAGAGTCTGAATCAAACTAGCTCTATGTATGAAATAGGATATGGTCAATAAAATGTGTGTGTTTCAGCTATCTATCTATCTAAATGATTATCCCTCATTTACTTATTTATTTTTAATTAGGTTCCAATTGGGGTTTGAATCTCCAACACTCCAGCATCATCAAGCCAAAGCTCATTTTTAATCAACTGATAAAAAGTAAGGAAGTCAAAAAAATTTCAAAAACAAGAAAATTTCTAAGAATTATTGAATAGTATTTGCTTCAAACAAAGAGTAAGAAACTTCACCATATCAATGCAACACAAGAATACACCAAAAAGAATACCAGCATAAATGCTCAGTGCAATCTGAAATTATTTGATGTGTTGTTGAACCAAAACTAACATCAATAACGAGAGTTACCAAATACCCAAGGCTCATGCAAGAAAAGCTCCCGGCCATTCATTTGCACTGTCCCAGCAGCTATTTCTTCTGCACGTTTTCTAGCTGCTTCCGCTTTTCTAGCTGAGGCATCAGCATCCTGCAAAATCACATATTGCTTACAATCATACATTAATAAGTTTACTAGGATTTACTTATTTTGTCAGTTCTATGTTTGAAAAATGGTGCAATATATAGAATTCAACAAATAAAAAAAAATGATTTTGAAGCAAGTAGAAATTAGGTCAATTTTCCCTTGTGTGGAAACTCAGATTTTGCAATAAATAAATTCTATTTTACCAATTTTTAGATTTGAAAAAGGAGATAGTTTATAGATTTCAAAGGAACTAAAAATCATATAATTTCTCAAAGTTTTATTAAATTAAAAATTTCATTTATTATTAAATATATATACTGTACTTTTCTAGAATTTATTACTAAATAACATAAATAATTGAGAACATAAAACAAATTGAATACATTACCAATGTACAAACTATACGCTACACAGTTTGGAACAATTCTTGCACAATAAAATTGAAATGAATTAAATTCTTTTTCCAAATGGAGCCTTTTATTTGAGATTTTATAAGAATTCAATTTAATTAGACTTACAGTCAAATTAAATAAATGCACTTATCATTTATACCATATTCTCTATTCCCAATCTGATTACACCATAAACAAAACTCAATTATGTTCTATACACAACCAACCCATTAAAATCCCACTAATACTTGCAAAATTTCTCCATTTAAAATAGATTTTAATTTAAAAAATAAAATATGACAGAAAGAGAAACCCTAGAGAAAGAGAATAAAAAAGGAAGGAGAAAAGAGAAGACCTTTCGGCGTTTCCAGGTGAGGAACTGTGCTTGCGTTATGGAATTAGGCCTTGTAGTTGGCTGCTCGTTCAACTGCTCTTCTTCCGCACCCATGATTTTCCTTTTCCTTTTTCTTTTCTTTTCTTTTCTTTCCTCCCAAACAGGTTGGCCTAATAGTTATGGTCTTGTGGATGGTCTAGAATGATGGACCATCTTTAAAAGAAGTTGTCGACTGGTTCAAATCCAAACAAGCTAGGCCCATCAATACTTCCAACACCTTGGGCCATCATCTGAAAATTTGTAAAGTTCTAGGTAACAGGGCACGATCTCATTTAAGAGGAAATTAGCCCAAATACGGATTTGGCGTTTTAGTTTTCAAATTTACGGGCCACCAACTTTTTTTTTTTTTTTTTTTTTACATTCTTACGTTTTAGCTTTTTTTTCTTTCATTTTTTTACTGAAAACAACGGTATTTTTTTCTATTTTTGTAATTTTTGTAATTTTTATTTTTTAATATTTAAGTTTTGTTTATTTTTTTTATTTATATTTTTTTTATTCTCAGATTGTCAATATATATATATATATAAATAATATATACACAATATATATATATAACATATACAAAATACACACAAAATAAATAATAACATATATACACATATATTAAATATATATATCATTTACATAATATTTACATAATTTATTTCATATTTTTTAATTTTTTTTAATTTTATATTCATACGTCTACATAATATATATTCAACATATGCATAACATACACAATAAAAAAATAATATCTATAGAACATTTACAATATCTACATAATATATATACATCTAAACAATAAAATTAACATTTTAAAAATTTTTTATGTTTATAATATATAAATTTTGTTTAAAAAATAAATTTAATAACTTTTATTAATATGTTTTTATAAATTTTATATTTTTAATTATTTTAGTATTATTTGTTATTTATAATCAAAATTTTTTTATAAAAATTAATAAATTTTATTTGCTTAAAATATATTTTAAAATATTATTTTATTAAAATATATTTATTTTAATAGTAAAGTTTTAAAAAATAGAAATTATAGTAAAATACTATTTAAAATTAAGGAAGATGTATTCTTTTAAAAAAAAAATTTAGTGAGGAGTGAGATATTTTTAAATATCTTACTTAAATTTTGGTAAAAGTATAATTTTTTTCAGTATTTTAAAAAAAATAATTTTTATGGATAGTTTTATAAAATTATCCTCGTTCAATGGAATTATTTTAAAATAACAATTTATTATTTTAATATAAAATTATTATTTTAAGCAAAAACCAGCCTTAATTAGATAAAAATAAAAATTTATGGTTGAAATGGAGCCAAAACCTGTACAATGGCCCTGATTGGACTTTGATAAAAACTAGAAAATCTCAAGCGAGTATGTACTAATTTTAAAATTCATAATAATTTTAGATAAATATTAAAAAAGTTATATCAAACAGGGGTCAATATTTGAGAAAAGATAATAAAGAGACCGATAAATAATAATAAAAGAAAGAATGATAATTTTTTTATTATAATTAATAAAAAAATAAAAATAAGTAATAAATTAAATCAAATTAAATATAAAAAAAATTTAAAATAAAAATATAAAAAAATATCATATATTTTATGATTTTGAAATTGAATATTATTATTATGGAAGAAGAGGATAGTAAGATAATAGTATTATAATTTTTAAAAATATATATATATATATACATATATATAATTAATTATTGTCAATATTAAATATAATATTTTAATTCTATTTGAATTTTTTAAATAAATATTAATTATATAATAAATAATAATTTTTTAAAAAAATTAAAAAAATTAGAATATATGATAAGATTAAGATAGTGACACATAATATAAATATTATGTTATCGTAGGCTGATAAAATTTTTTTATCGAATTTTAATATAGTTATATATTAAAAAATTAAATTTAAAATTTCCGATTAAGTTATAATAATTTCTTACTGATATATCTCTCTACACTATCAATTATTAGTGTTAGCTATTATAATATATATATATATATATATAACTCAAAAGTTAATTTGATCTTTTATCATTTTATTAAATATACATAATTAAACTTTTTCCGCCAAAATAATCTAAAAAAACTATTAAAGTATATAAAAAATATATAATACCCCTTTTATGTTAATAAAGAAAATATAATAACTTATTATAGAACTTATTATTTTTTTTGTTTCAATACATTAAAATGAAAGTATATCAAACCTATTCAGTACATCATTTGAATTTTAAAGTGAAAAATAATAATTTTTTTAATAATGACAATACATGAATTTAAATTATAATTCAAACTTAATTAACAAAAAATATAAAAAAAAATTATGAAAAATTAAAGTACCAACACAATGTAATCGTCTCTGATATAATAATAATGTATTATGGCCTAAAAAATACAACCTGAAAATGTATTTTATAATTACCCAATGTTCTGTGGCAACAATTCATCCAAAAACTCACTAACCACTCGGCCGCATAGCCTCTTTTTACTTTACAGAGCCACAAAAACAGCAGCAAATGGTATGTAGGATGGAACAAACATTGTTCAACAAGTTCACAAAAAAAAAAACATATCAACCAACAGCTGATAATGTTTGCATCTATGTCTGCTCAGCTGGTATTTATACAACAAGAACATCAATATCAATCAACAGCTAGCATGACCATTTAATTTAGTAGTAATGCTTGCTTCTATAGCTTCAACAACTGTGAAAAAAACCTTATTCCTTCCAATTCTATCCAATGATTTTGCTACCTTTAGCTTGTGAATCACCTGCCATCTTGGGTTGGCTATTGCTAACTGTGACCACAAAAAAGAATGACCATATTGTACAAGAAATCAGAAGTTACAACTTACAAAGCGATTTTCTTACCTCTGTTTCATGTGAAAGCAACTTCTTGTGCAGCTCTTCTAGTGCAAGAATCCCAGCAGTGTCAATGTTTGTTACATCTGCAATTCGACATGAAGAACTAATCAGCTGCGGTAGTTATTTGTTTTGCTATTTCAATTTCTTTTCAGGTAGCATAGCTTACTAGATATGTCAAGAACTACCACTTGGACTCTTTCCTTTGTATTTTCTTTAATTTCATCTTTTTCTTCTGTCACCCACCTCATTATTCTAAAGCATAAAAATAATGAAATGATTATTAAAAAGTAAACTAATTAGCTTGTTTACTTGTTTATTTCAGCTCCAGACCACATACCTTTCTCTTACAAAATTGGCATTTGCAAAGCAAAGCAAAGCAGAATTTATGCGGACTACTAAAATCCCTGGAGTTTTCATGGCCATGGGATATTGATAAAGGCCACCATATGTATCTGTTCTTGGAAGTCTTCCAAGTTCTTCTATGCCAGGTCTAATGGCGTTCAGCAATATCTTCGCGAATGAAATTGTTACCTGCCTTAATTAATTCATCATCAGTAACAAATTTGCAAACTACTAATTTTCCTTTTCGGCGGGGGTGGTTGGGCTATTAGGTTCATGATATATTCGTATAAATAAGAAATTCTATAATACAACATTCATTTCAACTAAATAAATTAATTAGATAATAATATGTAGCGATATTTTTATAAAAATAAATCCTTTAATTTATCTAAGTGAACCTTTTTAATTTATACTTAATTTATCATTCTAATTAACATGTTTAGTTGGAATCGTCGCTATATTATATAATTTTTCTACATAGAAAATAGAAAAAAACTTATTGTTTTCTAAATCTTTTTGAAGTCAATAGGTCTAAAAGATGTGAGCACCCATTGACTAGAATCTAACTTAGTTGAATAATCAAGTTCAATTATAGGATGGAACCCACCGGGAGTCACAAGATTATTGATTGAGTACTTACAAATTGAGCTTGGAATATCTAAAAATAATTTGATTTTTCATAAAACTTGGTACAAGTTGTTCTTGATTGGGTTTATTGAAAACACTATGCAATCCTTGGCAAAGAAATAAATGAAGAAATTATGGGATTTTACCGCAGCCAAAAGACCGATTTCCACTGAAGCAAACAGGACACCAAAGAAGGCACCACTGCAGGCAATGAAGTCTAATTTATCAACCTTCCAAATGTGGTAAGCTTCATGTATGTCAATTAATCCAGGAAGAGCAGATAGAATGATTGAAGCTAGGATTGCAATGGGAGTGTAGTACAAGAGCCTAGTGAACAATTCCAGTGATAATAACACAGTAATAGCCATTACTATATTCGATACTACAGTTTCGCATCCTGCACTGAAATTCACTGCACTCCTTGAGAATGAACCTGTAAAAATTTACCAAAGCCAATTGAATTAAAGTATTTTCGCCAGTGATCAAGTGCCTGCTTGTTGTAAAAGAAATTACAGGTTCAAAGGCTGATAGTCTCCTTTAAAAATTTAAAAATAAAAAACTCACCAGTTGCCACATAGCATGAAGTTAGAGATCCTATAAGGTTCATGAAGCCCATGGCTACCATTTCTTTGTTACCATCCAGGTGATAGCCTTTTATGGATGCAAAAGACCGACCAACAGCAATGGCTTCCTGAGACAAATGTTCAAATTATATTATTGGATTTACCTGATAAAGTTAATAGAAGGGTTCTGATAAATTTGCATAGGGTTCTGATAAATTTGCATACTCACTGTAAGAGCAATAATTGCAGAAATAAGGCCAATTTTGGCTGCCTGTCCGACATGTGGACCATTGAATTGTAACTCGTGTACTGAACTTGGATTCAATCCTCCTTTGACGTGTTTTACGATCTTGACTCCATGTTCATCAGCTTTTGTCAAGAAGACTATCAAAGTGGATAATATTACTGATATGAGAGGAGCAATGGCTGGAAACCAGAAGAGCTTCTTATTTCTCCTGCCCTGCAAAATTGAAACAAGAAATAAATAGGATTAATTGATGAAACAGTTAAAAGAAAAAGATTTGCCTAATCGTGAATGGGAGTTTGAAGTTAAATAACTTACAATAAACCTGGCAATTAAAAGGAAGATAAGGAATGAACAACCAAGAACAAAGTTCTGGGGGCACCACTGCCATTAAAGAGAAGGCTGTCAAAATTTTGTAGAATTTTCAAGAATAATTAATTTACTAGCAGAAACAACTTACTGGATGGTCAATTGATGTGAAAACAGAGTCCAAAACAGAGACTACATCAGTTTTAGTAGTGAAATGAGTAATCCCAAGTAATCCTTTTAACTGTTGAAGACCAATAACAATGGCTGCACCTCCCATGAATCCAACAATGGCAGCATGAGAAAGAAAATCCACAAAAAATCCCAACCTGCTCAGATATAATACTCTCAAATACTGACTAAACAATAACAATCAGCAATAAAAGATTAATCTTTTACTCTATTGAGTACCTAAACAATCCAAAGACACCTTGGAAGAGTCCAGCGAAGAAAGTAACAGTAAAAACCAACTTTCTATAAGCAACAGGGTCGGTTGTGGGATCTTCAACCTTCTGAATCAGTGAAGAGAGCAACATAGAAACCACAGCTACAGGTCCAATGGCAATTTCTCTTGAACTCCCCATTAGAGAATAAATCAGAGGAGGAACTACACTGGTATCTAAGTCCAAGAAATTCAGAGAAATATACAAATTTATAATGGGTACTAAAAACAATTTTTGTGACAATAATTAACTTAATTTCAGCAACTTACATAGCCCATACTGAGGATCAAGTTTTGCTAAATTAGCATACCCAATACTCTGCACAAAATTACAAGACAGAATTTACAAAAAAAGAAAGAGAAGTGAACCTATTAACTTTGGTTAATTAACACATAAATATAATACCTGAGGAACGCTAAGACTTGCAAGTGTTAAACCTGCCATTAAGTCATGTTTGAACTTGGATAATCTGTAACTTTTCCCCCATTTAATGATTGGAAAAAGGGTTTGCAAGAATGAAATGGCAGCAGATTTCTTGTTTGAAGAATTAGTATATCTGCCAGAGAAGATAAGTTGTTTAACTAAACCAATGAGTTCCTGAAAAAGGGATGGTGGATCAGGAGAATTGAGAACCCACTGAGTCCTCTCAAGCCTACTACTAGTAGCATCATCAAGATCAAGTTGTTGCAGCTCCTCTGCTCTCAAGGTTTCAGTTGGCGAAGAACCCATTGTAGCGTTTGAAGTGCTTGGGTGAACCCCGTGAGCTGAAACAAGCTGAGCTTTATTGTGTTTATGTGTGTATGCTTTTATACCATTGCCTATACAGCCAGAAATGGTAAAATTATAATTATTGAAGGGAAATTTTGGGAAAGTTGGCTTTGTTCATAAACAGAAATACAGAATAATTTCAATTATTAAATCACTTTTCTCCTCTCTACTCGTATTATATTTTCCATTCTTCCGTATTTTAATATCCAGCAATAATTTTTTTTATTCCGAAACTGTATATGAGTAATTTTATTTTATTTTATGCATATAATAGAATGTAATGTTAGTTTCTTCTATGTACGAACTTGCGTTAGAATCTATTTCGTTTGCATATAATATCTTAATAAAAAATAATAACAGAAATATTACATCACAAATTTAAAAAATTAACTACTTTAGTAAAATTATATGAATATTAAATTAATAGAATAGGTCATTAATTATCTTACTCAGAATATAGCTAAAAATTACAAAAATTAACGTGTAATACCATTTCTTAGTAAAAATTAATAAATAAATAATGACATCATTAAAAATCAAATCCTAATAAAAATAAATAACGAAATATGGATTTTTATTCTCATTATATCCACTATGATTATCTATCTTTTTTTTTTCTCAATAACCATTATCTATGACCTTTTGAATAAAAGAGATGGTTACTAACAATGTGAACTGCCTTTGTCATATGTGAAAAAGGCTACACTAAGTATATTTTAACTGTAATTTACAGCAAAATTATAATTAAATTATAAAATTTGTATTTTAACAATAATTTTATAAAAAAGTATAAATTATAAATTAATTTCGTCTAATAACTAAATCAAATGTATTTATTAAAAAGTTGAATTTTTTAAAAATTATCTAATTTCAAATAAATATTTTAAAATCATTTTTATTAAAATAATAAATAAAATAAAATAAATAAAATAAAATAGTTTATTTTTCAAAAATGACAATGATCATTAGTGAATTTCTCATAAACGGTGAGTGTAATTAATCTAATAAACCGATGATAATAAATTTATCTAAGTTACATGGACTGCATGCAGGGATAACTTATTTTTGCTTCTATCTTTCTTTGCATTGTGTTTTAGTTGCACCATTTAGATGTAGCATGTTTTGGCTTTACCCCTTTGTGCTATGCAATGGTGTTAGTCCCTCCAAGCCTTTGTTAAGGCTCTGCATGTTTCTTTGTTTATTTGAATGAATTTTTCTTTTATTGCTAAAATAAATAAATAAACCGATGTTACAAATGTATTTATTTAAGAGATAAGAAAAGTATGTTTGATATACATTTTAAATATATTTTAAATTAAATTATATTTAATTTAAATATATATTTTAATTTAATAAGATTTCAAGCTTAAATCTCTTTTTGTTTAAAAAAAAAAAAGAATCTTATTCTAGATGAATTACATAACCTACATTGACGCTAATTTTAGATTTTATATGCTCAATGCACTAAAGCCTAAATTAAGAAGCAAAGCATCAAGCATGTGAGCGTTCAGCTTGAAATAAATTTGTCGGCTGGTACGTATATGGCGACTCATTTACCTAATTCTTGTCATACATTTGTCAACAATGACATAGCCAAAACTAATTCTACTTTTGTTTTGACGAGGTTAAATTTACTCGTTCTTTCCCAATTTAATCTCAAGCCATGGAAAAAAAAAAATTCTTCGTTCATTTTACTTCAACTATCGTGCAAAAAAAAATTTATTTCATTTATTATTTATATAAATTTCAAGTAATATTAATTATAAAGTTTTAATTTTATCTTTAAATATTAAATGTTTTTAAAGTTGATAATTATTAGTAAGAGAATGCCCCCTCTATTCCAAAATGACAGAAATATTTTCTTTTTTTTATCTGTTTTAAAATATAATTTTATTATTTTATTTAAATTATAATTATATTATAAATTAACTATTATACCCTTATTTGAATATTTTATAATAAACAACATTGCTTTTAATCATTAATATTTTCTAAATTACAATTACTTTCACTCAATTAATAGTTTTTTTATTTTTGATTTTTAATTTTTGATTTTTGATTTTTGATCAATAGCTATTTAGCATAAATAGAGAATAAAATAGATAAATTATAGAAAGAATTTTATTCATTAACTAAATAATTTAATTTTTTTAATATATTTAAAATAAAAAGTGTCCCTATTTTTTTTGAGGCAAATGAAGTAATTAAAAGAGAAAATTAAATAAAATATTATAATTTTTTTTATAAAACTTGTAATCACTAATGTTTATATTGATAAATATAATTATTCTTAAAATAACATTTGAAATAAAATGAAATAAGTATATAATTTTTTTAAAAAAAAATAAAATAAGAATAGTTTTGCCTCATAAAAACCAATAGTAACTCGTTTTCATTCAGTCACAAAACATATTAAAAAGGTCACATGTATAATTTAATTAATAATTAATCATTTTTTAAATTTCAACTGGACTAGCCAGTTATATCTTATTAACAGGAACTGAAGGTTTATTCGATTTAAAAATACTAAAAAACAAATCAAAGTTATAAAAAAATAGGTCAAAATCGGTAAATTCGGTTAAATAGAACCAAATTGGATCAAATTAAACCAAGTTGATTTTTCTAAATTTAAAGTCACTTTTGAATAAAAATCAAAGAAAAAATTTATATTCATATTTTATACGTATTAGATTTAATATGTGATATTTTTAAATTGATAAAATTTATTTTTATTATTTTTAAATTTTATTTTAAAATGTTTGTAATTTTTAAATTTTCTATTAATACCTATAAATGAAAAATATATTATGTTATTATATTATTAAATTCGAATCAATATAATTGAACCATAAACTAATTATCAATTTGATTCAATGTCCGTCTAATTTTAAAAACACTGCAATTAGTATTCCTTGCTTCTCATTTCTTCAGTTAGCCAAATCTAGGCTACGCAGGGTCCTCCTAACATGGAAACGATAAAATAAAACTATAAAAAATTTCTAAAATTTAAACAACGAGAGATAACATTGTAAATGCACTAAAAAATAATAGTGACATAAAACAAAAGTCTGCCTCTTGACATGTAGGTTTTTTCTCTCGAGTCTACCTCTTGGCACGTTTTATTTGTTTTGTTTTTTCTTTCTCTTCGAGCATTAGGTTTTCCCAGATTATTATGCTCTATGGATATGGAACCAGATATTGCTTCTTTGCCTATTCATCAAGACGAGGAAGGAGGCTAGAATCTAGAGGAGTTCAAAGTTGGAGGCTTAGAGAATTATGAGCTTTGCCTAGTTGGAAGATTTCTTATTGAGGCAGTGGTAAAATTTTAGCTTGTGAGGAACACATTGGCTGAAGTTTGGCATCCCATTGAGGGTGTAGATGTGATAGATTTGGGATCTAAAAATTTTTTGTTTCATTTTTTCCATGAAGTGGATGTATGTAGACCCTTAATTTTGACCCTAAGTTGGTACGATTTTGATTAAAAAATATCAAAATAAATTTGATCCGACTTTAAAAGATTTAAACCTAGTTTGTGATTTTTAAATAAGTCGGTTCAGATTAAAAAGGCATAAATTCAATTGTAAAACTTTAAATCAAATTGGTTTGGCCCAAATTAAGGGTTTACGGTCCAAGAAATTAAAAAAATACAACATAACTTAGAGTCGAGAAGGCCCAGGCGATTTGAGCCTTTGCTCATGTCGACCTGGATGGACTAGGTTGTCATGAGCCAAGGCTCATGTTGACCTAGCATGCCGGATTGACATGGACCTAGGTATTTTTTTAGTTTCGACTGCAGTTTGATTCCTGATTTAGCTAGGATTCATTTTTAAACACGAATCAAGGCAATTAGGTTTAGGGTTAATGTGGGATTTGCCTATAAATATATGTTTAAAAGGCAAGCAAAGGATCGGCAAAAAATTATCATTGGCAGTGAACAATCAAGAGTGATCCAGTAGCAAGAATAGCAGCAACAATCAAAAAGCAACACTGAGCAACAACAATCAACATTCATTAAACATTCCAAAGGCAATAAGCATTGCCTTTGATTTTTGCTCGGCCAGAAACATCCATTGGTGAAGGCAGTAGCTTGGAATCAATAAACAAATTGATGGAGCCTTCAAACGCAGGTTTTGTGTCTTAAGCTTAATTTGTTTAAACGTACAGTAATTTCATCTTTTCTTTTAAATATTTTTATTGTTTGTTTTAATCATTATGTTGATTCAATTTAAGTTGTTGAACCATAGTCGGTCTTGCAACTTATAAAAATCATAAACATCCAGAAAATCCCAAACCCTAATCTGTTTTGCTGTTTATAAGAAACCCTAACCTGTTTTGCAATTCTAAAAACCCTAGACTGTCTTCTTATTTCCCAAAACCTTAATTGTTTTTAAAATATCAAGAACCCTAAGTTGTTTTCTTAATTATCAAAATCCAAAATCTCTAAAACCCTAGCTCCAGAACCCCTTGATTTCCTAAACCCTAATCTAAAAAACTCTAATTTATATATAAAATTCTAGTTTAGAAAAAATCCTAAAATTCTCAACAAAATTTATTTTGAAAATCTTTTAAAACCCTAGCGGGACCGTCGTATGAGCTAATCGAAGGGGTCAATATTTATTTGTGGATTAAAACCTAATTTTGTATATCTAATGCTTTATTTAAAATTAAAACCTAAATTAGATTATTTGATTTATTGTTACATGCTTTATGATGGATGATACAATTTGATTATTTTATTGCTTATTTCATTTATTCAAACTATATTTGATTATTTTGATTTTAATAATGTAAAAGACATATTTTCACTCGTGGTGTCTTATTTATTTAATTTATTTATTTCATGTACTTTAATTTATTTAAAGACTGTGAGACAATTATAAGGGACACGTTTTTACCTTTTGGTGGGTGTCGCATTTTATTTATTTATCTTATTTATCCTTTGGACATTGAATATTATTGTAAGGGCATATTTTTATACTTGGATGAGTGCCCGTTTTATTTGTTTTATCTCAATAATATGGTGGATGTGTACTTCTTTATTTCTATTGCATGAATATGGATAATATCATAATATTTAAGAATTTTATAATATCTAGACCTGAAAAGGAGGTCGGTTCCAATGAACCGGGTGTTGTGGGGGTGTTGGACCACTTTTCACATTTTTCATATGTACCCAACTTTTCGAACCCAATAAGGGATTGGAGAATCCTTAGAAATCGAGTCATCTACCCTTTTCTTTTTTCGGCCTGTCTGGGTGGCGACTCCATTTTTTCGGATTTAGGCTCGTATTCTCTAAGGTCCCGAGCCTAACAGTGTTGAAGTCACAAAAGCCATTCTACCGAGAGTGGAGCGAAAATCTCCACTCACAATGTGCAAAGAGTTTAAGATGGTGGCTCAAGGACATTTAATAATCATCTGCTTGTTATTTATCGATTGAGGGATCGTGAAATTCCATTAGAGGTACCTCTAAATATCAATTATTTTCTAGGTTCAAGTGCATGATTTACCGGTGGGATGTATGTCAGAAACTTTGGCTCGTCAATTTGGAAATTTTGTGGGAAAATTTATAACTTATGATTCATGTATATTGGCGGAGTCAACAGTGGCTTATATGAGAATCTGAGCAGAAGTGGATGTTACTAAGCCTTTGTTCAGAAGGAAGAAACTAAACCTTAAGAATGGGTCTTTCATTTATGCTAACATCAAGTATGAGCGATTGACAATTTTTTGTTTCTTATGTGGTAGGCTGGGTCATTTGAATAATTTTTGCAAGTTAAGATTAAGGAAAGATGTAAGTTCCTTAGTCCTTGAATGGGATGATATCATTAGAGTTGCGCCTCGTCAGAACTCATTACCGACCAGCAGATGGTTACACGATGGGAAGGGAAGTATGCTGGCTGGATCAATGGCACAAATTTCAGGATTGGCATTTAGGAGGGAAGGTTTCTCAAATCAAGTTGTTGATAAGGATAATCCCTTAATCAAGGGGAATTCAAATATTTTAAAAGAGGTAACTAAAATGGATGGGGTTGTAGGGATGGACCATGACTTTGTTTTGGATCGGGCTTATAATAAAGTGTTGGGCTTGGAAAAATTGGCGAAAGGGGCTTCTACTTTGGAAAGTGTTGGCCTACAAATTAAAGATGGTAAGAAACATCATCATCTTGATTCTTATTTGGGGGTTTTGTCTACTGAAATAACACTTTCGAAGGAGATGATTGTTTTGCAAGAAAGCTTACAGCAAAATGAAACAACGGCGGGACATGGGAACCAGGTCTGCCAACAACCATGCCAATTCTAAGTTGGAACTGCCGAGGGCTTAACAACCCTCGGTCAGTCTTAGCTCTTCATGAGTTGGTGAAGAAACACAAGCTAGAGGTGATTTTTTTATTGAAACTTTAGTAGATAAAAGCAAGTTTGAGACAGTTTATAGAAGAATTGGTATTCAAACTCTTTTGTGGTTGATAGATTAGGTAGAGGTGGAGGGTTGGCAGTTGCTTGGCATGATAGTGTTGTTATATCTATACAATCTTTTTTTGAGAATTTTATTGACATAAAGGTAGAGAAAGGTCTGGGTTTGAGTTGGTTTTTAATTGGGTTCTATGGTATTCCTGTTCGAAGTAGGCGCAACATTTCTTGGCAGATGCTAAAAGCATTGTCTCATGAGAGAAATCAACCATGGGCTGTCATTGGTGAGTTCAATGATATGCTTTCAACTGAAGAGAAAGATGGAGGTGTTGCACCATCTGCTCAATTGTTAAGAGTCTTTAAAGAAATGTTGAGCTTCTGTCAATTAGATGATCTGCCACTACTGGGTTATGGTTTTACATAGTGGTTGTCTGATTAGAGAATGTATTGATCATTATGTTGTAAATGGAGCTTGGTCAGGTTTGTTTTCGAGGGCCAAACTTGAAAACTTATGTGCACTTGTGTCAGATTATTCGCCACTTTTATTGATTTGTGATGAAGAGATTATGCGAACCCCTAAGCAAGCTTTTAGGTTCGAAAATGCATGGCTTTTACATTCAGATATCTATGATGTGGTGAGACATAGTTGGGTGGAAAATTGTAATTTCTCTCTTATGGAGAAGATTAAGAGATGTGGTAAGTCTTTATATGAGTGGGGTCGTAATTTGGTGGGAGATTTTAAGAGAAGGAAAGCTGATGTGTATAATCGAATAAATCATGAAAGAAGAACTGGTTTGAGCTTAGGGAATGATAGATTAAGTCAGCTAAATTCATAATATGTTAAATTGATGAAGCATGAGGAAGTGTTCTGGAAACATAGGGCTAAAACATTATGGATGCAACATGGAGACCGAAATTCAAAATTTTTTCACTAACAGTGTATAAGCTGCAAACATAGGAATGCAATCTCAGCATTAAGAGGAGGGACTGGTGAATGGATACATGAGCTGATCCACTTGCAAAATCACATATTTGATTATTTCACTAATTTATTTTCTACTTTCAAGTGGTGATTACAATCAAGTGGTGAGCAAGATATCATCTTGCATTGCTAGTTCTTATAATGCTATGCTTCTTGTGCCTTTAAGTGCTGAGAAAATTAAGGCAGTTATGTTTCAGATGCACCCTAACAAAGTTCCTGGTCCTGATGGTATGAACCCTACTTTTTATCAAAAATTTTGGCATATAGTAGGTCCAGATATTGTTTCTAATTGTCAATAGTAGTTTCACCATTGTTTATTACCTACTAATTTGAATGAAACTAGGATTGTGCTTATTCCTGAGAACAATAATTCTAATACTATTAAGGAACTCAGACCCATATCTTTATGTAATGTGGCATATAAAATTTTTTCCAAAGCTCTAGCAAACATATTGAAGGTGATTCTTCCCAACATTATTTCAGATTCCTAGTCGACATTTGTTCCGGGCAGGCTTATGTCTGATAATATTTTATTAGCTTTTAAGTTGATTCATTATATGAATAATCAAAGGGGATGGAGGAAGGGGGTGTGGCTTTAAAAATTGATATTAGGAAATCCTATGATAGGGTTAGGTGGGAGTATTTGCAGGCAATAATGTTGGAGATGGGCTTTGATGTTAGATGGGTGAGGCTTATGGATATGTGTATTTCTTCAAGGTTTTTGTTAATGGCTCTGAGGTATCCGAAGAGAGGATTGAGGCAAAGAGATCATTTATCTCCTTATCTTTTTATTATATGTGCAAAGGGATTATCTGCCTTATTTAAGCATGCTGAGGAGACTAGTGCTATTCATGGCATTCAAATTAATCCTTATAGCCCTAGTATTTCTCATTTATTATTTGCAGATGATTCTTTCTTCTTTTTCAGAGTTACTTCTTTGGAAGGTGGGGCAGTTAAGCAAATGTTGGAGAACTATGAGGAGGCTTTAGGCCAAGCAGCAAACTTTCAGAAATTGAGTTTATTTTTCAGTGCTAATACGAATGTAGATGTAAGAGCTGATATGAGCTCAATTTTGGGCGAGTTTAATAATATTGACTATGGTAGATATCTGGGACTCCCCTCTCTAGTAGGACGAAGAAAGAAGAGTATCTTTGCTTTTTTTAAAAGAGCAACTGAGTTTTAGATTGTTGTGTTAGAGACATAAGTTGTTATCCATGGTTACTAAGGAGGTTCTATTAAAATCTATTACTAAAGCTCTCCTAACCTTTTGCATGAGCATTTTTCTTATTCTAGTTACATTGTGTGATGAATTGCAATAAATGATGAATAGCTTTTGGTGGGGTTCTAAGATGGATGGTCGAAGGGGTTTACACTGGATGTCGTGGGATAGATTATGTCGGCATAAATAAGAAGGTGGTATGGGTTTTCACAAGTTGCATCAGTTTAATCTTGAGATGCTCAAAAAACAATGTTGGCATTTTTTTTTTAAAATTCTAGCTCCTTAATTGCTCAGGTTTACACTTCCCTCATGGGAATTTCTTAACTGCAGGTTTGGGATCAAACCCAAGTTTTACTTAGAGGAGTTTGATGGCTGCCAAAGATTTGTTGGTTTTTGGGTTACGTTGGGTTATAGGTGATGGACAATCGGTCAAAGTATGGGTAGACCCCAGGCTGCCAAACCTTCTGTAACGACCCCACCTGCACAGTCTTACGACAGCTGGTCTATTAGGCCTTTTCTCCCGTAGATGGACTGTAGTCCCAGCCCTCAACCCGGCAGGCCGCCACAGTACTGGACCGCCCTCGCGGGCTCCCAGCAGGATTTGTTTATTTGGCTTAAATAGTGTACAAACTATTTAAGTCGCCTCCCCGGATCGAATCCCTGACCTCTCCCTTAAGAGAGCCAGCGTGAGCCATCCAGTACCATTTCTACTAGTAGCATATATTATGATATATTTTTTTGAAAATATATAATGTAAATTGTAAATAATATTTTGAATAATTTGTTCAAATGGAATTTTATATGTGTTGTTAATTTATATATCTATATATAAGTATTTTGAGAAAATACGGAGAAATTGATAAGTTTTGGTGAAATGGTAAATTGATTTTTATTGGAAGTGTTTGCTTTATACAGATTGTATTTTACTGAATTTTGAGAACGTCCAAATTACAAATAAAACTCTGATGAATTTTTTCCAGAGATTTTCATATAAAATATTTATTTTTGATTCATATAATAAGGAAAGAATATTTATATACTATTTATTTTATATATTTGTATTTGAAATATTTAAACAGAAATGTGAAAATTTTTATTAAATTTGTCGGTGATATTTTTATACCGTATATATATATTTTACATATGTTGAAAATATATATTGTACGTATATAAGATATAAGGGTGTTACATCTTTTTTCTCCCTTTGTGCATAGTCCATGTCTGAAGGGTTTTGAGGATTTTAAAGTATTTGATTTGTTGTAGGAGGATAGAAGGGCATTGAATATTAATCTGGTGAAAGGTCTGTTTGTAGAAGAGGAAACTGATGCCATTTTAAATATTCCATTGAGTAGTAGGAGTAGAGAGGATAAATGCATCTGGTTTCCTTCTAAGAATGGGATCTATACTGTAAAGTCAGCATATAATTTGTTGTGTGAGACTTCTGCGACAGATGGTAATATTTCTAAAGTTTGGAGGCAACTTTGGGCTTTGGAACTTCCACCTAAAGTAAAGAATTTTGCTTGGAGATTTCTACATAATATATTGCCAGCGAGTGCACGACTACAAGAGAAAGGGGTTCAAGTTTCACTGATGTGCTGTCGGTGTGAAGTTGTTGAAACATTAACGCATGTTTTCTTTACCTGTTGTAAGGCAAAGTGTTGCTGGGATTTGTTAGGTGTTCAATTCCAAGTTCCAAATGAAGATGGTCTAGCTCGTTGGATGGAAAATTTGTTATGTAGTTTTTTAAAACATAAAATTGTAGAGATAATCTGTTGTTTATGGCAGATTTGGACTGAGCGATAACTTGTTATTATGACAGGGAAAGAACTTTGTGGATAGCACATCAATTTCGCACTTGAGAAGATTCCTTGAGGATTGGCGTCAGGCAAGGGAGATGCAAAGATGCCTTGTGACGTCCCCTAACCAGCAGAATAATCGGGTTGGAAAGTTCCACCGGAAGGGAGCTGCAAATGCAACGTAGATGCTGCCTTTTTAGAAGGAGGTCAGTTAGCAGGCTTTGGTGCAATAGTTCGGAGTTCTGAGGGAGCAGTTGTCTCGCTTTCTCGGGCAAATTACCAGATTGTTGAGAGCCCTTTGCTGCTGGGCTCCTAGGTTGCTGGAGGGCCATGCAGATTGTGCTTGATCGAATGGAAGGCCCAGGGAGTTTCAAATTAGATGCAAAACAAGTGGTTAATGTTTTAAATGCTGATGTGGAAGATTGTTCAGAGTGGTGTTTCATTGTTGAAGAATGCAAATCTTTGTTGTTAGACAGACCCAATGTTGCTGTCAAATGGGTTAGCAGAAAGGCAAATATGATTGCTAATTACTTAGCAAAATTATCTGGTCAGGTTGATGACCTTCAGTTTTGGGCGAATTTTCCTCCTTTTATCGTTACTTTGTTGAATTCTTTTTCATGAATAATATTGCTTCCTTAAAAACAAACAAGAGATAAAATTAAATATATATATATATATACACACACACATATATATATATATGTGTGGATGGCAGCGGTCTACAAAATTAATTTTGTATTCAATTTAATAATAATAATAATAATAACAAGCAAATAAATTCGTCCTCATCACACTGTGATTTATAATATTTTACATTATCTTAAATAAAAAATAATTTATATATTAATATGATTACTATATAGAAAATAGAGTTATACATATAAATACACATAGTATTAAAATTTTTCATATTTATATATTATAAAATTATTTATAATAACATATGTCTAATGCATAGATAGTTTTTTAATTGATTCAACAATTGGTTGGTGGAAAAGAATTATCAAAATATTATTTTTTAATTTTATTATTTTAATAAAAAAGAAAGAAATTAGAAAAACAAATTAAATAAATAAAAATTTATTGCTTATTAATTTTTTTGAAGATAAAGGAGAAAAATTAAAAATTACCTGAAAATAATATGAGGGAAGGAAAAATTATGAATTTACCTCAAAATTTTATAAATTCAATTGATTTATATCAAAATTTAAAAATTCAATTTATAATGCATTATAATAAAATCAAAAATTAATTTCATTTTTACCTTTAAATTAATATAAAATTATTATTATTTTTTGAATGCAGTATAAAATTATAAAAGTATTATTATTATCAATTCAAATTTAAGGTATAAATGCAGCGTTCCAAACTTACAATTCAAAACAATATGCCTGGAAGCAACCAAAAAAGTAATAACAAAAAAATGGAAACAAAAATAACTTATCCAGGAAAAAAGAAGTTAAAAAAAAAAAAAAGCGATGGAGGGAGAACACGTAAAATTGAAAATTAAAAAAAGTTTGTTTGGTTTTTTAATAAATTCATTGCCATAAAAAATAATAATTGTTGCAGTGTTAGTATATATGTAATTCCTTTTATCCTAATTTCTATAAACACTTTTTTTTGAGAGTTCTATAAACACTTTCATTTCATAATAATTAAATAATAATTATTTTTGTTAAAAATATAAATTTATATATTATTAAATATTTTAATAAATATATAATAAAAATTTAGCATATTAACTATTTTTTAAAATAATAAATAAATTATAATTAAAAACAAATTAAAAACGTACCTACCAGATTGATTATGGTAATAATTTTGATATGAAGATGCTAATCATTTGTATGACCACAAGTCATTTCTTTTTCTTTTCTTTTCTTTTTTCAAGAACTCAAAATTCAATTTAATGGATATAACGGAAAATAAATGATTTTGTTCTTAAATAGAGATTTTTTAATTATGAAAAATAAATCCTGTTTAATTAGAAATATTTTTATTTAAAAATTAAAAAAATTGTAATTATTAATTAATAGTTAAATTTTAAAAATATTATTTTTAATTATTTTTAAATAAAATTTGTTTTCCAATTAAACCAAGCTGTTTTTTCATTTTCATTTTTTATACTTTGAAATAATTTTTTATTTAGATTTATATATTTTATTTTTTTTTATGTTATAATTTGAAGTTGGAGAATATTTTTAAATTAATTTTATAATAATTTAAATTAATTTAGATAAAAGTGATTTAAAATGATATAACGCTTTTACATATTTTTAAATATATAACTTTAAATTATATCTAGTAAAAAAAAATTTATTTAGTTAATGTTAATTAATATAGAATTAAGACTTTATTGAGTTGAATAAAATTATTATTTTATTTAAAAATATCATGCTGTTATGATTTTATTTTTAAATTAAATATATATATAAATACGTAGATTATGAAATTATTTATTTAATTATATTTTTATATAAAAGTATTTTTAAAAAATTATGTAAATATTATAAAAATAAAAATTTGATAATAAATATTTAAATAGTAAAGAATAATTATAAATAAAAAATACTTTTCATATTTTCAATTTTCAGTTAAAAATAATCAAAAACTAAAAAATTTAAAAACAAAAAATTTAAAATAAAATAAAAAATATTTTTTATAATTAAGTAGTCTCATAATAATTTTTATTTTTCTGATCGGACAATAAGGTATATATATATTTTTTTGGACAATACAGTATGTTAAATTAGAAAACACTCAAATTTAAAATTCTGTAAGAAGTAAATTTTTTATTTGTTTATTTTTTTTTTGAACAATTAACAAAATCAAAATTTTTTTATTTAAGTTACATGTTTTAGGTTATCAATAAAATCAAATTTAGATAAATAAATTTCGAGCTGAAAGTGTCGACTTGGGATGACTGACTAAATCCTTATCACAATACTATTGCTTCTGTCCTCTCCATCACATCCATCATTGAGTAGAAAGTGGCATTTGATGGAAATTGGTTCTTTCCATTTGATCATCATAATCACTGAAACTCCTACTCTATTGCTGGTATTGCAATTGGGCCAATTTTGGAAAAGCATTAGTTGGGATCAAAATAATAAATTTAAACATCAAAAATAAAAAAAAAAATTAAATTTATTAATAGCCTTTTATTTTTATTTTATAAAACATTACAGGAAAAGATAGAAAGTGACTGTTATTTTTATTGAATGATAAAGGAATTTTAATTATTCAATAAAACTTTATTTTAGACTAATTAAACTTAATTAGTTTTGTGCAATTTAAGATTTGATGGATTATATTTTTAGTAAGTTTAAAATTAATTCAGCCTATTTTTCAGTTGCAGTATAATTTTTTTAGCTGGGGTCCATCTTTTCTTTAATCAAGGTCCTTTATTTTTTAGATCCAATGATAAAAAAAAAAAAATCTACCGGTTTTATTTTGTTTATAATCATAGGTATTTATAAATTTATTGAGCTAGAATTAATTATATTTGTATCGAATCGACTTAATAAAGAGTAAAGCGCTTTCAGTAAGTAGTGACTCTATTCACAAAAATTAAATTTATAATTTCTTACTTAGGAAATAAAAATATCGAATCATTCACACCAACCACTTATTAATTACTATTTTGATTTTATTTATATTAAAATTGGTTGGAATCAATAAAACCCACTAATATAAATTTTGAAATATTATGATAGAAATTCGAGTGTACCAAATATCCAGTATTAGTATTTGAAAATTTAATAGTAGAATAACTCTAACTTAGGTTTTTTTTTATGGAAATGAATGGAAAATAAGAGAATAATAATTTTATTTGTCTCATTTGTTTATTTGGATAATAATAAGAGAATCAAAATGAAAAAAAAAATAGAAATAATTTTCTCCAATTTTCCAAAATCTTTTCTTATTAATTTGGAGAGAAAAAAAAAGGAGGGTGAAAAAAATATAAAAAAGGTATAATTTAAATAGTTATTAATTTATACTTTACCAACTTAGAATAATGAGAATATAATAGTAAAAATAAAATTTATAAGCCTTTATTTTTTTTATATTTTTAATTAGATAACTGAATAAGTGAAAATATAAAATAAAATTTATAAGCCTTTATTTTTTTTATATTTTTAATTAGATAACTGAATAAGTGAAAATATTATATTCTCAAAAAAAATGAAAAGATTATAAATTCTATTTTTTTTAATTTTCTTTTACATTCTATTGATAAAAAAACCAAATGAGTAAAAAGGAATCATTATTAGACTCGAAGAAAGACACAAATGTACGAGTTGTAGAAAGTGAGAGAAGGGCAGATAGCACTATAATGCGCTCGCTGTGTTATGTGGAAGAAGCACAAGGTACTCGAAGATACGTAGCTGCTTGCTTAGGGTCCCTGCCTGCCCACTCAACTCATTAATGAAAATGAGAGGGAATATAATTTCTGAGGACGATATTGGATTTGAGGTGGCTAATTTTCTTCCGCTCTTGGTTTTTCTTTTTTTTTTTTTTTATATTAAAAAAATAATAAATTTAAGTCAAATGAAATTTAAATTTGAAAATATTTCAATAGTAATTTAAATAAAATATTATTTTTTAAAAAAATAACACGTAAATATATATATAAATATAATAAAATATATCTTGATAATTTTATTATCTCATGTTAACTAAATAAAATATCATTAATTAACTATGGTCATCCTTTCATTCCAACCAAACAAGACGTAACGAAGTGAGGAACAATTTGAATTGTTGTTGTGATATTGGTGGTGCATTCATTACAGCCATTTCCTTCATACAACTTTTAAGGCCGACCCACTATCTTTTGATTCCATATACTTTTCAATTTTTTTGACTCAATTGATATCTTCATTATCATTCCCTTACGCCCTTACCCTTCAAATCTCTTTGTCAATGTCGATGCCATTTTGAAAAGCTAGTTTCAACCTTCAATTCAAAGGTTCTTTTGCCCAGGAGGGAGGAAAGTGGAATTTTTTGAGCCTTGCTGCATCAGTAATTTACTAACTCGCCCGCGCAATCAATTATTGTGCAAAAGATAAATATGTTTATCGTATCAAAAGTAATTTAATATTTTTTTATAAATAAATAAAATAAGTATTTTATTAAAAGTTAGATTATTCACATATGTTAATAGTACTGTATGTATAGAATAACTTTATTAATTATATATATTTTATAAATTTTAAAATTATGTAATTTTATTTGTGTTTTATAATTTTACTTTTGATTTATTAATAAAAATTTATTTTGTATTAAACAAATATACTATATATACAGCTGGAATACTAGATATATATTTTTGATATATCAATTATTACAAATTGAAAATGGCATTTTTAAAATAAAAAATTCAAAGTAATTATTTTTCAAATAAAAAAATAAATATTTTTAAATAATATATTTTTTTTGAAATAATTTTGTACAAAAACCTCAAAAAAAAAACCAATGGAGGATACCCAATTGACCTAACAACTATTTGAGATGGGCTCCGTACAGTTATCCTTTTTAGTGGGCTCGGGTCTACAAAAGAATATACTTTATAATAACTTGTTGGAATAAAATAAGGGTGTTTACAAAAAAAAATAATAAAATTTTTTTTTAAAATTTATTGTATTTTTAAAAATATTTTTTAAATTTAAAAAAATTTAAAATTTTTTACAAAAATATCAAATTTAGATAATTTATTATGAATTTATTATATATTTATTATGAGTTTATGAATTTATATAGTTTATTATGAATTTATTATAAATTTATTGTAAAATTAATAAAATACCCCTATAAAAATAAAAAAAAATTATAAAAAATAGTGGAGGGCTTAATTTTTTCATAAAATAAATAAATTCTAAAGTATATATTATTTTAAAATTTTATATTCTAATTCTATTAAAATGGATTATATAATTTCATTGCAATAATACTATAAGAGATAATCAGATATGCTGTACAACTCAATATATATACTAATAATTTTCGAGTAGAATCACTCTAGTGATTCATGTTATATGTCCATTTTATTCTCATAAAGGTAAAATTTACGAGTTTTTTTTCATGTTTCATGATTTTTATTTGTTCTATTTCCAGATTTAGCCTAATAAGGCTTTTTTTTTTGTTTACCACCTTCACAGTGACTTGTTATAGTTTTGTAACTCTAATAATTTTGAGAAGAAATTAACTAAAGTCTCCAGAGAAATTCGATAGTTTGGCGATTGCTATTCCTCTTAAAGATGAGTTTAATGCTCTCGTCAATGTGAGGTCAATGAAAGTAATATTTATGACTTCCTTCGCAGCCATTTTTTCTAGTAATCTTCTTCGTTGTGCTGCTCAATGTTCTTTTCAGGGCTCCTTTATTTTTTTTTCTCTGGTTTGTTATTGTTATCTTAATTGATTTCTTTCCAGATGTACAAGATTCCGTGGCAGACTTTTACTCTTAGTTGCTTTTAGAGTCAAAAGTTTTTCCTTTAGGTTGTAATCACTGCTTAATTAATGCAATTTACTTATGCTTTTGATAAAGAAAAAAACAATTACGAGTTTCTGGTTATTAGGCGTTTCATTTAACTTTTTATTAAATTAAATTGAATAAAATTCATATTTAATCTACATATTTTTAAAGAATGTAATAGATTTATACAATCACGATAAATTACAGTAAATATAATAGATTACATTAACAATTTTATCTAGATAAATTTTCTCTATATAATCTAATAATATAATATGATATATATTGATAGATATCCTAGTTCGATATCGAACCTTTGAATAATATACTTTCTTAGTGCAAGTAATTAGTAGCTCGATTTAAGCTGTCCAAATCGCTTAATATTGAGATAATGGATCGTCAAGGGCATGGTAGGTGCGAACTGAGCGCCTTAAGCTCAATAGACAAATCTCTAATACAACCGTTGTACAGCGCTGACACTTTCTGAATATCCGCTGACATATTTAAACCTTATCTCTGGTCCTCAATTATAAATATGGGTGGATCCTCGCAAGAAAAATATATTTTTTTTCACTCTTTTAGCTTACTTATCTGCAGACAGACCGAACATTAGTTTAGGTATCAGAGTTTCTACACCATGACCTTCATAATGGATCGTCAAGGGCATGGTAGGTGCGAACTGAGCGCCTTAAGCTCAATAGAAAAATCTTTAATACAATCGTTGTACAACGCTAACACCTCCTGAATATCCGCTGACACATTTAGACCTTATCTCTAGTCCTCAATTATAAATATGGGTGGATCATTGCAAGTAAAATTTATTTTTTTGCACTATTTTGGCTTACTTATCTGCAGACAGATTGAGCATTAGCTTAGGTATCAGAGTTTCTACACTAGAGTTCGACTCTTCTCTTGTTTTGCATGTGAGCGAGCTAGTCACTGAATTCAAATCGCACTAGCGAGGGACTACTGATGCTACCCTCCTTTTATCGAGCTCTCATACTGAGCTCTATATCCGGCCATCTTAGCAATCGAGCTCAACAGCATGATTGATCTCGGTATTGAGTTCTCTCTGCATTACCGAGCTTTATATGTTCGACCGATCTCCACTGACACATCAGTTGTATAGCCCTAGCACACCCGCAAATTACGATGACACCATATCAGAGGTTGTCTCCTCCCACCAACTATAAATAGGAGTTACCCTTCAAGTAAATGATTCATCTCTTTTCTTCACTCCCTCTTTACTTAGAACAACTGAACTAATTTAGGTATCAAAGCATCCCCCAAGGTAGGCTGGTCCCCTCTCTCTCTTGTCTTATAGGTAGGAGAGCTACAATAGCAACAATACCGAACTTAAGCTACAGACACCGAACCCGAACTACAGGAGTTAGGACCCTCCTGAGGAAGCCTCATTATCATTGGTACGGTGAGCGTGGATAGACTATTCCCTAGCAAAGACAGTAAACCTCATATATGTCTCAAGCTCTTGAAAGAAAAGCACTAATCGTGCCTCACTTTACCATTTTGTATAATAGTGCTCTCGCACATAACATTCTTATACCGCACTCTCATACCAAACTTATATAAAATGCTATTGCGTACACTATAAATTTAGCACACAATATTCAATTACAAATAGCTCATTGTGCCTTGAACATCGAGCTCTTTAGTGCCCCAATCGCGCATGTCTCAAATAGCTTACCATACCTCGCACATCGAGCTTCTGAGTGTCTAATTGTACATATCTGAAACAGCTCACCGTGCCTCACACACTGAGCTCCTGAGCACCCAGTCACACATATCTCACACAACTCACAATGTCTGGCACACTGAGCTCTTAAGGGCACAGTCGCTCATATCTCACATAGCTCATCGTGCCCCGCACACCGAGCCCCTCAGCGTCCAGTCGTGTATATCTCACACAGCTCACCGTGCCTCACATACCGAGTCCTTCAGCGCCCAGTCACATATATCTTAAACAGCTCACCGTACCTCGCACACGGAGTTTCTTAGCGCCCAATCATGCATGTCTTAGATAGCTCACCATGTCTTGCATACTGAGCTCCTCAGCGCCTAATTGCTTATATCTCAGACAACTCAGCGTGCATCACACACTGAACTCTTTAGTTCTTTTCGAACTATAGGTGTTCAAAGAAAGATCTCCTAAGAGGCAAACTTTAAAGCGATCATCCAACCGACCACTGTAAATAATACCTCGGGCAAACCGCTCAGTACACTAGCGTCAGAGCTCAAAGTGTAATTCGAGCTTACTGCATAATCGTGCCTAAGGCAAATTGTAATAACGAAATGCTCTGATGCACCTCATGCTCGAGCAGATTGAATAACCCTCATGAACAAATCAACACAATATAGTAGTAAGAATATTTATTTCAAGTCCGGTTTTGACCGAACTCTTAAGTTAATGCAAATAGTACATCGCATAAAAGATAAAGTAAGACACAAGTGTTAAACTTTGGTTCGAGAGAAAGATATTTCATTCATAGAACATAAAGTTTCATTATAAAATAGCCCGATCTTTCCACTATTTAGACCGAGAGTAAGCAAACCCTATAACTACTGAAAAATTGTGCTAATTTTGAACCTCGTTGTCATGGGCCTCGTCCTCTTGATCTAAGTCCTCTTCTCCCTCGTCTTCATCATCCTCGAAGTCGTGCTTAGCAGCGAGCTGGTCGATGTCTATCTCTATCATTCAGGACAAGTCCATGCCCAGATTCTCCTCCTTTAACCGGTTGGACACAACCTTTTGATAAGTATAGACACCCCGAGTGTAGCGCTTGTCGTTCCTCAAGGATTCAGCAATAAGTCTTGCCGAGTGGCTTCCAAAGCGTCTTCGGCCAGGCGTAGTTCGGCATCCTTTCTCTTTAAAGCTTCCTTCATCGAGCGAAGTTCCTCATCTTTGGCTCTCAGGGCTTCCTTGGCCAAGTTAAGCTTCTCAGTTTTCTTCCTTAGAGTTTCCTGAACTTGCTTCAGCTCTTCGTCCATTGCCTTCAAGGACTTCTCCATCTCCAGCCTCTTGGCAACTTCTTCGTCGCAGTCCTTGGTGGCCTGGGCGAAGTTAGCTGCCATCACCCGATCTTCTATTGTGTGGGCAAGCTGGGTGAACTATAGAAATTCATTTAGTTAGTTTCTATCCCAAACATTAATCAAGTACTAATGCTCAGCTTTTGCCTTACAATGTGAGACATTGTCACCATCTCTTTTGCCACGTCTTTCAAGCTCTTTTGTGCATTCTCGCACCTCTCCTTTGAGATAACTCGGTATATTTATCTTAGCACCTTCTACAGTCTAACGTCCTGCACTGAGTATGTGGTATTATACGGGCCTGCCAGTTTTTCATTTACTGCCTCCACTAACAGACCATGCTGTACCGGCGGGCTAGTGGTTCTTCCACCTTTCTTCGAGGTAAGTTCTCATCTCTTTGAGGTAAATATTCTGCTACCTCCCTGTGTGGCTCGATCTCTGGCACTACTTCTGTAGGAAGAGCCAAGTCCATTGCAGACTCCTGCTCCCGAGTCAGACTGGTCCCAGCAGCCAGCTCGCTTGGTTGCTCACGAGCGAAACTGCTCCCAGCTGCTCGCTTGCTCTGTTGTTCTTGAGTTGTTCTAGCCCTTTTTTGAGCCTCCTTTTTAGCCTCGTTTCTGGCTCGCTTGGCCTCTCTTCTCATTGATCTCGTGCCCCTCTCTACTCATCTGGGCCAAAGTTAACCAAACACATCACAACACTAAAGCAAATTACAAGTAAGAAAAATAAAACAAAGTGTTTAAGCACAACACATACCTATCTGGTCTTCAGGCTGAATCTCCTTTGGAGCCTTCCCAAGTGGGAAGTACTCCCTTATCAGTACAATGACATCCCTCTTCTCCCTTATAATGTCTTATTCTACCGTCTCAAATACGGCAAGCTCATCCTGCCTGAGCTTTGCCCTTGTCACTTATTCACCACTAGGGTTGACCCACCATATGTTCTGGTAGCCGAACCCTTCGTAGTTCTCCAAGATGAAAAATCAATCTTTCCAGGCCTTCACAGAGTCTGACTTTTCTATAAACATGCCGAGCCCAGACCTTCCTTGCAAATATAGGAAGCCCTCGTCTGCTCCTGAGCATATTCTGAGCACATTGAAAGCACTCAGCACTCGAGCAGTAGGTACAATTCCAAGCATTCCATATAAGATCTCGAACCTCGTGATTAGTTCACCATACATTGGGGCTGAGCTAACCGAGGGCTATCTTATGGTACCGCATGAAAGCCAAGTGAAAAGCACATAGAGAAACCACACTTCTGACCTCAGATACTCCTCGTAGATCATCATATGTTTATCAGGAAGATCACTGTAAGCTCGAACATCCCCTTAAGGAACGAGCATCCCGTACTTCTTTCGGATGCTAGCCAGGTATGCCTTGGTTATTATAGATTTGATATCTTTTACCAGAGCTTTCTCCAAGTTTGGGTGCACCTCTTGAACTCCATCTATATCTTCCTCCTCCTCATCGACCAGTTGTAGCTATCTCCTTGTGTTTGGCTCAGTCGACTCGATCGCTCCCGACCCAACCTCGACTCGAGTCCCTTCATCTTTGTGGTGAGTCATCTCACCTAGTTTGCTAGGAGAGCCCACCTTTCCCAATTTCTCTGGCTGAGGCGAGCTAAGGATTGCTTGCACCATTCTTATCAATTAATTTAAAATGTAATAACTTAAAAAACATAGCCTTAAAATTGACCTCTCTCACCAAGCTTTCAAGCCTTGGAGTTTCACTCAGTAAATCAAACGATCCAAGCTCTTCTCTTTCTCGTTGTGTGGTTACTGTTGTTGTTGAACCCTCTATTTATAAAGGACACTTCGGCCATGCAAACCAACATCAGTCTTTAATGATGCAGGCTTCGTGTCTTTTCAGTTTTCACTCAACCGTTACCTTGATTTTCGAAGCGTCGCCTCACCTTTGCGTGACATGCGTCCCTCTGGAACTCAACGGACTCTCCTTAGCATAAATGTCAGGACTTGTAAGGGAGACTAGTGGTACTACTTGTACTACTCCTGGATAGCCAGGCTTCACCCCTGAGCTCCACGAGCTCTTCCTTGAGCTCTATGAGCTCTCCTTTCCCGAGCGTCTCGAGCTCTCATTTTTTGAGCTCATTCCTTGAGCTCCGCCTTGCATTTCTTATCTTTCCTGCAGCTTCGACAGAGCTTGTTTTGGCTTTTTTGAGCCACGGGTCTTAGGTTGACATAAATGCCAAAAGACTAACGGGGGACTACTGATGTTACCCTCCTTTTACCGAGCTTTATATCCGATCATCCTCACGACCGAGCTTAACACCATGATTGATCTTGGTATCGGGCTCTCTCTGTCTTATCAAGCTTCATATGTTCACCAACACTCCATTGACACAACAGTTGTACAACCCTAGCACACCCGCAAATTACGCTGACACCATATCAGAGGTTGTCTCCGGCCACCAACTATAAATAGAGATTACTCTCTCAGAAAAACGGTTCCTCTCTTCTCTTCACTCCCTCTTTACTCATAACAACTGAACTAACTTAGGCATCAGAGCATCCTCCAGAGAAGCTCGGTTCTCGCTCTTTCTTGTTTTGTAGGTAGGAGAGCTATAGCAGCAACAACAACACCAAACTCAAACTACAAACACCAAACTCGAAATACAGGAACTAAGACCCCCTTAAGAAAGTCTCGTCATCAACTATCAAAACGTACTTAAACATAAAATAGTTGACAGAATTTGGGCAAGCAAATCCTTTCTTTTTATTCATCAAAGTTGTTAGCATTTTTTGTTTATTAATAAAAATTAAAATATTATAAACAAAAATTAACTTTTTTCGTTTTGAATTCTTGAAATGTGGAGGGATGACCTTTTACCAATGATAACACACAAGAGTTATCCCCAAATTTTTAAAAAAAGAAAGAGATAAACTTAATATCATATCACTTTCTTGTTTAATTATTTTTAATAAGTAAAGCTTGAAATTTTAATTGTCATCCATATATTTTTATTAATTAATCAATGGATGAACACTTTCTCAATGCCGTCTAAACATTCTCATTCTTAATGACTTTAACTTATTTTTTTTATTTTTAAAATTTTTATATAAATTTAAGTATTTGAAAGTAATTAAAAATAAATATTAAATAATTAAAATGAAAATTTAAGAATTTTTTAATTTTCTTTTTTATATAATAATCTTATTTTAATTAATCAAATGATATTTACAAAAATATTTGTATATTTTTTACTCAATAATGAATTTAGTCTCCTGCTTCAAAAGCGAACTTATAGATAGTACTAATTCTTTAATTTTGCAATAATTACTTAAAATGATAACAAAAAACAAGTATTAATTCGACAATTTACTCAATTATTATCAATATTCTATAATAACAATTAGCAATCATGAAGCACCAATCAAGTGAGCCTATAATTAGTGACCTCACTATTTAATTAAATGCATATTTATATATATTATCACAATAACATTGACGAAACAATAATATAATATGGCATTAGTAATAAATAGTATCACTAATTAAGGCAATAAAAACATTTAAGAAGTGGATTGATAGGTGCTTTTCATTACATTTTATTGAATAAAAACAACTTTCACAACCGACCATGCATTCCAATGGCCTAACTGTTTTTTTCCCCATTTTGTTATCTTTTTTAATTGCCTCTCATAACAGCAAACGGCTATGATCATCCAAAACATTTAATATAATTTTTATATACATTATATATATTTATGTGAAAGGTTCACCTAAAACATTTAGCCACTTATTGCAATTATGCAAGTTTAATTATTAATCATAACGGGGACTAAATAGGTAGATAAAAAAGTTAAATATTGATAATAAATAGGAGGACAAACTTCTCTTTTATTAGCTTAGGAATATTACATCCATAGTGTAAAGAAAAATCCATAATAATGTTGTATTATGAAAAAAAAAATTATTAGGGAGAATAAGACTATGAAATGATATGAGTTCACCTTTTTATTCGTAATCTTTTTCCAAATATTGAGAAATTAGTTTAATTGTATTACTTTAATGTAAATTGTATTAAAAAAAAAGCTTTTTTTTAAAAAAAAAAAAATCTGACTCCATCATAGGACGAGGATGCGAGATGCCGAGTAGTTCTGATCCATTGAACTCAAATTGTGTGGTTGTATTTGGAAGGTGAGGCAATAAGGCTTTGCCATAGGCATAGCCACAATTCGTAGGCCATGGTTGCACCACCTACTTCTTTTTTGATTATTTTCATGTGAGGATTTTGATAACTGTTAATGGTGTTTTTGGATTTAGTTTGTGCATTTTTAACTCTCTTTTGCACCACTTGGACAAATTTGACATGAATAAAAAAACAAAAAAAAAAACGAAGATGAGAGTATTCTGTTAGCGAAATCAACTATTTTTTAACAGAAAGAGGGGCAAAAAATAATGGAAGGATTGATAATATTGGAAGAACAACAAAAGATGAACTATTTAACTGTTTTTTCATAAATATGAATTACTTTATTAATTATAAGAAATTTCAGAGATGATATAGTAATTTATCATTTTATTCTATATATATATTTAAATTTAAAAATTATTTTAAAAATAGTTTTACTACATGTCGAGTAATTTTCTCAAAATCTAAATTTATATAAACACATTTCATTAAATTTTTCATATAATTTTGTTTTTATTATGTTGTCATTGACCTAAATATTTTTCTAATTAATATTCAAAATTTTAAAAATAATAATTGATTCATTAATAATAATAGTTCACAATTACATGCATTAAAATATTTAAAGATAAACATAAACTAGATAAAAAAAAAAACTTCAATAATATTTGATTTATTGAATATGATGGGCGTCCATGATTAAGGCAATAGAGGATAGGACACTGAGGTTAGGGATGGTGTAGAATTAGGGCCTTAATTAGAAAATTTTCATTTCCTAATTTTCCATTATCAAAAGTCAACTTTTATCATAACACTATAAGAATATATCAGATTATCGATGAAAAATTTATTGATAAATTTTTTTTATTAATAATACCGATAAAATACCGAGAGAAATGATTAAAAAATAAATTAAAAAATACACCGACATATTACCGATAAAAAAATTTATCAACAGATATTTTATCGACAATAATGACGATAGTAAATGGCGCCAATAATTACCGACAGACTTTACCGATATAAATATTTTTATAAGTAAAATTACAGATAAAAATATTTTTTGTAGGTAATACCGACATAATATATTTTCTGCAAGTAATACCGATAGAATATTTTTTTCTGTCGGTAATTTTTTGACAAAAAATTATTATCTCCGTAAATAAATAGTCACAACCTAATTAATTGGGCAGAAATTTTATCGCCAATATTTAAGACATTTATCGAGAGAAATTATTTTTTATCGGTAAATTTATCGAGAAAAACTATTTTTTATCAGTAATACCGAGAGAACATATTTTCTGTAGGTAAAATTACCGACAGAATATTTTCTGTAGGTAATACAAACAATATTTTTTCTGTCGGTAAATTTACAGACAGAAAATTATTTTCTCGGTAAATAAATAGTCGCAACCCAATTAGTTAGGTTAAAATTTTATCTTCATTATTTGAGATATTTACCAAGCGAAAATATTTTTCTGTCCATAAAATTACCGAGAAAAAGTATTTTCTATCTGTAATACCTAGAGAAAATATTTTCTGTAGGTAAAATTACTGACAGAAAATATTTTCTGTAGGTAATACCGACAAAATATTTTTCTATTAGTAAATTTACCGACAGAAAATTATTTTCTCGGTAAATAAATAGTTGCAACCCAATTAGTTGAGCGAGAATTTTACCGTCATTATTTGAAATATTTACAAAGATAAAGTATTTTCTGTCAGTAAATTTATCGAGAGAAAGTATTTTTCTGTCGGTAATGCCGAGATAATATATTTTCTGTAGATAAAATTACCGACAAAAAATATTTTCTGTAAGTAATATCGACATAATATTTTTTCTGTCAGTAAATTAACTGACAAAAAATTATTCTTTCAGTAAATAAATTATGGCAACCCAATTAGTTAGGCGAGAATTTTACCACCATTATTTGAGACATTTATCAAGAGAAAATATTTTTTGATAGATAAATTTACCGAAAAAAAATATTTTTTTGTCGGTAATACCAAAAAAATATATTTTTTGTAAGTAAAATTATCGACAAAAAATATTTTATGTAGGTAATACCGATAGTATATTTTTTCTATTAGTAAATTTACCGACAGAAATTCTCTTAGTAATTTTTCTATAAAAATATATTTTTTTCTCTCATCTCCCATTTCTTTTGATTCTCTCCTATTTTTTTCATTTCTTCTCTCTTTATCTGTCTTTGTTTGTCCATTTTTTTTGCTTATAGAAGAAGAAGAAAAAGAAGAATATGAAGATGAAGAAGAAGAATAATGTATTTATTTTTATTTTTTTATTTTTGATAATTTTTATAATATATGTTAAATTTTTTTAGTTATTTTTTAATTTTAATGAATTTGATATTTTATTTTGGTTTTGTGAGTGTTATAGTTTAAGTTGATTATTTATATTTTGGTTGTGTATCGTTTAATTTTTAAGGTTATTTTAATTAATTATAATATATTTTAGGAATTTTTAAAATTTTCATAATATATTTAGAAATTTCTTTAGAGTGTTAGAATTTTTTAAATATTTTTTAAATTTTTAAAAAATTTAGAAAAAATTGATTTATTTTTATAAATTTCAAAATAAAAATTATAAAAAAATTAATTTTTTAAATTTATCTATTTAAACACAATATGTTTTAAGAAATTTTAAAATTTTTTATTATATTTTTAGAAATTTTTTGTTAAACAAAAATATTTTAGAGTGTTTCATAATTTTTAAAAAAAATTAGCAAAAAATTATTTATTTTAATAAATTTTATCATAAAAATAATTTCAAAAATTATTTTTTCAATTTTTTAATTAAAGAGAATATGTTTTATGAAATTTTTAATTTTTTTATATTTTTAAAAATATTTTAGTAAGTAGAAATATTTTAGGGTGTTAGATTTTTTAGGATTTTTTATTTTTTAAAAAAAATTAGGTAAAATTGATTTTAAAATTTTAATTATAAAAATAAACTAACAAAAAATTATTTTTTTATATTTTTGTATATAATACCGATAGAATTTTCTCTCGGTAATATAACATAATTAGAAATTACCGACAAAATTTTCTCTAGATAATTTACTCACATAATTTTTTATCGACATTATCAAAAAAATTTTCTATCGGTATTATCGACAAAAAAAATTTTCTTTATAATTTACTGACAAATATTTATTTTTGTCGATATTTTTATTACCGATAAAGAAAATAACTAAAAAAATTTTTTATCGATAAATCTAATTATCTATAAAAAAAATAAAAATTACTGATGAATTTTTCAATCAGTAATCTGGTATATTTTTATAGTGTAAAGAAAAACTAATGTCAACGTTTAAATCCATCTGGAAAATGGATAAGATTCCTTTCTTATTTTTTATACTATAGTTTATTTATTGATTTTTATGGGTTAAGATAATTTCGTATTTTCATGTTTTTACAATATGATCGTAATCATTAATTTCAGTATCAACAGTTGAAATTTTATTATGTAATAAATAACTATCCATTTCAGAAATATTTAAAGATTAATTTCTAACAGAATCTCAATTATTTATTATCAAATCAATGGTTGAAACTGTACAAATCATAATTATTTTTATATATACATCAATTTCTGTTGATAAATATATTACTCAGCCATGCAATATAGATTGAAAATTTTGTTTACATATAAGCTTAATCACCAAAATATACAAACCCAAATCTTTTCGAAAGATTACAATTATATTTCAATCTTTCAAAATTACAATTATATTTCAATCTTTCAAGATTATTTTACTTTAATTTTAAAATTCAGTTACAATTAAGTAACAAATTAATGAAAAATTACAATATAAATAGTTTTAATAATAAGAAATTAGATAAAAATAATAAGCATACTGAATTACTTTTTATTTTAATTTAATCAAATAGGTCCGTTTGTAATTAAATTTCAAAATTATGATAAAACAATTTATTTAAAAAATTTTGGAAATAAATTCTAATTTTTGTTGTATACCATCATATTTTGGTCTCATATTTTGTATATCAAGAATGGGAATTTCAGTTCTGGCACTGCTATAGTGTGCGTGCATTCGATGTTAAATAATTAAGGCTTATTTGATAGACATTGGAACTTGTTAGAGGAAATTGCATTCTATATCATACTTTTTAATTTTTTTTAATGTCAGATATTTTTAGTATATCTCTAATATATTGAATATATACTTAATATATACTTTTAAAAATAGCATATATATTTAATATACCAAATATATATAAAAAACATACCTCTAAAAATGAATATTTTTGAAATTAAAAGTTAAAAAAAATATTTTTAAAATTAAAATTGAAAAAAATATATTTTTAAAATAGTTTTACTTTTAAGAGTATTTTTGAAAAAATTCCAACTTTTTCCCATGCATATGCTGGCCCAAAATGATTTATTCTGATTATTAGATAATGATTGAAAAAATTATAGTCTCTATTATTTTTTATAATTTTTTTTTATTTTTATTGAAGATATTTTAATCATTTTATAATAAATTCATAATAAACATATAACAAATTATATAAATTTATAAATTTATCATAAACTCATAATAAACTATATAAATTCATAAATTTATAATAAACTCATAATAAACTATGCAAATATAATATTTTTATAAATTCTTATGATTCTGAATATATTTTTAAAGATATAATAAATTTAATTTATTTTTATTTTTTCTGATATTTTTATAAAAACCCCGTAATGATTTAGTTATAGTCAATGTTTTAAAATTGGACTAGTAAATTAGATCAGGTTAACTAAAAAAATTAGATATTGATTTTATTGAGAAAATAGAGTTAAGCCTAATTCAATCTCAAAAACTAGCTCAAGGAGTGATGATTGTTCAACTCATTACAAGAAGTATGCTATTATTATATGTAAGCGATGTAAGATACTTAACACAGCCCTCTCACGCCTTGAGCTGAACACGTATAAAAAAATTTGTGGATGATCCAACATTGAAATATTAGATCAATAGTTTTAATATCATATTAAAAAAATAAATTTAGGTTCAATTAAACCCTAAAAATTAGCTTATGAAATGAGACTTATCTAAATCATGATAAAAAGTATATTATTATTGTATGTAAGTGATGTATGATTTTCATCAAATTTAGTTTGAAATATCCAACAAATTGGATGTAAAGAAAACTCATTCAAAACTGTGAAAATTTATAAAATCGGATGAACCGGATAAAACTGATGAAAATACTGTATCATTTTCAAATAAAGATCATGGGAAAAAAGACAAAGCAGTGTCCAATACAATTATTCGAGAGTTTTAAGTGTTTATTTTGATTATAATTTATATTGTAGTCTTTTGTATAGCTTCTTATTATCTTTACTATTTTGCTATTGAAGTCAAGTTGAATGTTCAATTAAACTATTAAAATTTATAATTTAATTGTATTTAGCTTCTTGTTATTTTTATTATTAAAATCAAGTTTAATATTAGATTATTGAAAAGAAAAATGCTATGGAGATCAAATTGTGACAAATCAAATAGAGTACATTGGAGATTTTTGGAGATTTTAGTAAATTAGGGGCAAAATAAGAAATTTAGTTTGTAATACAATATTTGCAATGATTATACATATTAATAATAAAAGTCAAAATGCCCCTCTTGATTTGTCATAACTTGATTATTGAAAACTATGGCAAACTTTGGAATATTATGTTCACTTATTTAGAAATAGCTTCGCCGCTTGGCAAAATCTAATCCAAGATGGCTTCCTCGATTTAAAGGTTGGATTAAATATAACATTGATGCTTCTTATAACCCTCAGTTGGCAGGAGTAGCCATAATTGCTGGATCTCATCAAGGGGAGATATGTGAAGGTATAGCTTGTTTAAATAAATCTCTCTCCTTTGCACAATGAAACTCAAGGCCTTCTTAATGGTACATAAAGTGATCATGGATATGAAAAATATATTTTTGGATCAGATAACTTACAATTGATTTAAGCTATTAATTCCTGAAATCGTTATTCCTTGCAGATAGAAGCTATAGTCTTGAAGATCAAAGGATTGGACAATAGTATTATTGAACGTAGTTTTAATTTTGTTAACAGAAAATGTAATAGAGTGGCAAATTAGATAGCATATTTGTAATATTTAAATTCTCTCTTAGGCCCTGACTAGGTGCTTAATTAGGGATGAATAAAATTGTCTAAATTCGACTAGCCTAACCGCAATCCGATTAATTATATTAATTTAAATCGATTGAATTGGTTAATTTCGGCTTGTATATTTATTAATAAATCTAATCGAATTTCATAAAATTTGATGCATCATATTGATCTAATTTATAATAGTTGATTTTCAAAGATTGATTTTTTCAACCGTTTAATAGCATACGCATCCCTATGCTTAATCATCCAAGAGAAATTATAAAGCTACTTAGTTCTTATTTATCTTCTTAATATAACTTTCTCTATTCATTTTCCAAAAAAAAAGTGAGATTTTTGAATTGATAAGGAATATTTTCATTATTTTTAACTTCTATTTTAAAATTTTATGATTCATAATATTATTATATTATTGAACTCAAAATAATTCAGTTAAATTAATTAAACTGTGAATCAAAAATTATTCTAGGTCAATGTTGCGTTTGATTTTAAAGATATTGGCTATCATTTTAGCTGAGGTCTTATTTTTTGTTTGTTTTCTTGCGTTTAGCATCTTCATTCACCAAAAGAAAATGTATATTTCAAGTTTAATTCAACTCCTTAATTTTGTTACTGATAATATATATTATGAAAAAATCAATTAATTATGTAATTGTTATTAACAAGAATTGAGATCAATCGTTTAATTTAAAAAATCATATTTTAAAAAAATTTGTTACTGATAATATTATGAAAAAATCAATTAACTTATATAAAAATTAAAGAGATAATTATATCTATTTTGTTTTAAGTTAATGAAAACGAATTTATTATTTATTTTTATCATTTTGAATTTGAATATCATATATAAAGCTCATAGAAAATAATAATATATTTTTTCTGAGCAGATAAATGATACTAGTAGTTTTTTTGTTTTTTTGGGCAGATAAAGGATTTTTGTGGATGATTAAAGTATATAATTTATTTGAATTATATATATATATATACCATACAAAAATTATTAAAGATATTATATATTATTTTCCTTTCTTTGAGTTCAAATTTAGGCTTCGTCACTTATTAGTTTGGGATTACTATAAAAAAATATCGTCCATATTATTTAGCCCAATTTAATTTGAATTTTCAAAAACAAATCTTGTGGCCACTTATTTAATAAACTAATTTTTTTTAAAAAAAAAAGTTGTGGATATCCTGCAAAATTCCTTTTTTTTTTTTTCTCTTCTTGTGACTTGTGACATTACTTGGATTTACACTTGAGTTTTACTTCTAGATTATCTTCTTTTTGTTGTTTTGTCTCAACTTTCTATATTCCGTTCTTGATAATAATTGGCTAATGGTCCATATTCCATACTTTTCTGATATTTTGTTTTTGTGCTCCACTTTCATTTATCTTAATTAGTAATGGGTGGAGGATGAAATTTGTAAAAGTTAACCATACGTGATCGTCTTTCATACTCAATAATTATTCGATTTAATACTTTAAATATGTATTTTAAAATCAATTGCACAACTTATTTACAATTAAATAATATATAATTATATCATATATAACAAAGATCTATTAATAAAAAATATTTTAATTTAATAAATATTTTAAATTTGAATTCTAAAAAGCTTTAGCGTTCTTATAATTTATCATCCTCAACTCCCAAAAATAATTTACATAAAAAATAATGTATAATTATTTCAGATTTCCCGTAAAAAAAAACTCTAGCTGGATTAGTCAATGCATTCACTGCGGCTTGACGATAATAATAACAAAAAAAAAAGTTTAATTAAGCCATCCAAAATTGAAAAAAAAATTAAAACGAAAAAAAAAGTCGTCTTCTAAAAACCAAAGGCCCCACTAGAACCTGACCTTAAACAAGTCCACATTCAAAAATTGGACACTAACGTACGAAACTCGTCGGCTTGGGTCCCACTTATATATCTCAAAAGAAATATAAAGAAATTTAGAGTTTTTAAGGCATTTTAGTCAAAACAGAGCACCCGACAAGAAAATAAAAAAAAAGAAAACTCGATATTTCCAACTTCACATAGTTACATGTTTTTGCTTTGACTTTTCTAGGCACGTGGAACGTGGCACGTGAGCTTTTTCATAATCATTGTTTAGGTGTGCCCATGTCAGTTATTCCAATGCCATATGTATTTGAAATCCAACCGCTAACTAATTAAATAAATAAATAATTAGAAATAGAATTTTTTTTTTCATTTAAACTCTCAATTAATTGTTAATTGTTAAAAATAAGAGAAAATGAATATGCAATTGAATTTATAACTAGTTTTTAAAACAAATTTTAAATAATTGTACAAATAAATTAACACCAATAAAATTATTATCAAAATTAAAAATAAAAAAATTAGATAAAATTATTTATCAGTATTTATAATAGTGAATATAAAAGCATAGAAAAACTGCAATGTCTAACCATCACCGGCAAAGCAATCGGAATTGCATATTAGAAGTGCAATGAGCTCCGATGATGGCGTCCTAAAATTGCAAAGATGAGAGAGAATGGCGGGCCGCAATGATGACTTTGCCTTACTTTGCCTTGCCGACCGCCGCCTAGAGACCAACCTCAAACCAGTCCTGGTTCGTCACCACCACGCCGTTTGTCTCCATAATCGTCGTTCTTCTCCACCATCTCTATTACCGCCAGATCTCAATCTCCAAAGTCAGATTGTTCTAGTACTGCAGATTTTGCTCTCGAGAACTCCATCTCTAGCGCCGGTTCATCACAGTAGGTCGAGGACAGCGATATTGGCCTGACAAACTGGGTAAATAAATTAAAGAAATTATTCATTTTAGGATACTAGTTGACGGCTCTTCTTTTTTCATTTTTTAATTTTAATTTTAATAGAATCAAATTCAGAGATTAATTATCTAATTATTTATTACTAACAAGAATTGAGATCAATCATTTAAGTTAAAAAAAACACGAATTAAATGATTATATAAAAGTTAGAACTAATAATTTATTTGTATTTTAAAAAATTAGCCTCTTTTCTGAGGATATAAGGAAATTCGTTGAACCTGGACGCCATTCGGGTCTCTTTTAGTATTTGAATTTGTTTGTTAATCGATGGCTATTAATTGTTTATGGGTTTTATTTGGAAACGTGAGAACCATCAAGTGTGGCGTATATACGTAATGGGCAGGTGCTATCTTTTTTTTTTTTCACTGCTCAGTCCCTGTTTGCATCTCATTTTACTTGTATCTGTACTTTGTTTCTCTCCCTCTTTTATTATTTTCCTACTTTTTCTAGGGAGAAGAAGTGAAAGGGTAATCTTGTTGTCCACTATCAACGGCTTCCATAAGAAGTCCATGCATATTTAGGTGAGATATATATGCACTCTTTATCTTCAAGTCCCTTTATTCTCCAATAAAATACATGCAATTTGGAAGATACCGATTTTCTTAGATTAATAAAAAAAGAGATCTTTAGTTCTGGGTTTTTTTTTATTATATTGGATTCTTGCCTGTAAACGGAAGGATATCAGTAAAAGTTGTTTTTTTCCCTTTTCTTTTTTTAAGAAATATCACATCGCAGATGAAACTATGTATAGAGAATTGAGTATTAGCCAGGATTATAATTATTTAATCATTTAATTAATCAGCTTAATGTCTATGCTGCTTGCATTGATTGATTTAGTCAAGTTGGCTTTTAAGATTTTCAGAAGGGCATAATGCCCATTCTGTTTCTTCTTCGAGTATGGCATTTATTTAAGAGTTAAAGGCTCTGGATGCTTAATTTTTTATGTCATTGTCTCTCTGACTATAATAGTACGTCTAAGCGCTTAACTGCTAGAAAACATTTTTTGATTCTCTAAATATCAATTATCATATCATAGCTCTTTTGATGAACATGAATATTATACAAGAACACAAGTGATACTAAAATACCTTTTTCTTGTTTGCGTTATTCTTTTGTCTTTAAGTTTGGTCCATATAAATCACAGAAATTACAAGTGGAAAGCAATAAGTTACAGTGGGTGCACTAACAGCCTAACAAAACCTTAAAGAACCTTTTTAATAGACTGTACACCTAATTTATTATATACACAAAACACCAGTTTCAGTTTGAACTAGAAAAAATGGAATTGTTGTTTTCTAGTGGCTGGTTGTGAAGGAATGGTTTTTCTTTTTTAGCTCTCACTTTTCTGACCTTGAATTTTTAAGCAACAAGCGATCAATTCAGAACTTTATTTCTTTTTAGATATAGTCTCAGAACCGTTGATGGTATGAGAAAAAAAGAAAAAGGAAAATAGAAATTATATATATTAGAAAAATTCAGCCAGCTTCATAGCAGCTGCCACCTGTGCGCTCTCCCAAGTCAACTGAAACACCTTCTCAAACTGCATTTTTTTTATTTCATAATCATTCTTATGGAGGAGATTATTTCCCGCTTAGTTTTGTTGGCCTTAATTTAAAATAAAGTCCACTTGGTTGTGTATTATGTATGTGGCATGTAAGTGATCTAGATTCATAGCATTCCCTCTCTTAACTAGGAGGGTTTGACCAATCATCCTTTAAAACTTATATAAGCAGGAGCTGCTATACTTCGTTTCATGTTCAAGAAGGCTTTGAAACTTCCTACACTCTCTTGTTTAAGCCCCCTATTTCCAGTAGTTTCCTTCTATTTGGTGTGGTCAGCCTCAATTTCTTTGCATATGACTACTTCAGAAAGTTCCATTTAATTGCTTTCAGATGTCATTTGCCTTCCAAATTCATGAGAAATGAGCTTTCTTTGGCTGGACTTTATAATGAATATCGGTTATGAAGATGCATACTATTTTGTTCTTAAGTTTTAGGATTTCTATCTCTGTAGGCTTTTGCATGTAAATAAAATATGAAATAAAACAAAGACAACCTAAGAAGGCTACCTTAACCACAATTTGGTGTAGCAGAAATCGTTTTTGCTTCATATTTTATTGCATGTTCAGATTTATCATTGCCTTCCTTCTGATGATGGTTGCCTTGTGAATAATCCTGAATTACAAGTGAAGAAGTTGATGTCATCGACAGTACATTCAACTAACGACGAACTTGCAACAAAAGAGATGGACATTAGGAGTCTGTCATCCTCTAACCAGCAGCCTGAAAATGAGCAACATGTACACAAGGTCGGAGTTCCTCCAAAACAGAACCTTTTGAAAGAATTCAAAGCCACTGTGAAAGAGACATTCTTTGCAGATGATCCACTTCGTCCCTTCAAGGACCAACCAAGATCTAAAAAGTTCATTCTTGGTATCCAAACCATCTTCCCCATTCTTGAGTGGAGTAGAAGTTACAATTTATCTAAATTCCGTGGGGACATCATTGCCGGACTGACCATAGCTAGTCTTTGCATTCCTCAGGTAGATTAGCTTTAGCTGCTTGCAATGTGTAAGTTAATAAACTGAAATATCATTTCTTTTACTGCTTTTGAATTACATCTGAAGTCTTGCTTACTGGAAAAACAGGATATTGGGTATGCACAACTTGCAAATTTGGACCCCCAATATGGATTATGTAAGTTATGCTTACCTGCGTACATCTTTTATTGGCCTTAGCCGTTCTTGTGTTTGATGTTTACGCTAGAGTTGTTTTTGTTTGAAATGTTTTTCAGACTCCAGCTTTGTTCCACCTTTGATATATGCTTTCATGGGTAGTTCTAGAGACATAGCAATAGGACCGGTAGCTGTGGTATCTCTCTTGTTAGGGACTCTGCTTCAGAATGAAATTGATTACAAAAAAGATGCAGAAGCATACCGGAGGCTAGCATTCACGGCTACCTTTTTTGCTGGAATCACCCAAGCAACCCTTGGATTTTTCAGGTAATTTGGTCTTTAACCCAGTCAAGTTTCAACAGGTGACTGACACTTTAATGTGTCTTCTAGATAACTTTGTGTGAAGGCCTTTAGCTTTCACTTCACTGTGTTAAAACATCACTCTGGTTTTGGTTCATCTGATAGGTTGGGCTTCTTGATTGACTTCCTATCACATGCTGCTGTTGTTGGTTTCATGGGTGGAGCTGCCATCACAATTGCACTCCAACAGCTTAAGGGTCTTCTTGGAATACAAAAATTTACTAAGAATACTGACATAGTTTCTGTAATGCACTCAGTGTTTGGCTCAGTCCATCATGGAGTAAGTTCTTTCATCTTTGAATTTCCTTGTAGTTTTGACTATGATTATACTTATCTTAAAAATTTGAGCTACATGACTGCAACTTTACAAAATCAAGACTTCCCAACTCAAATAAATGCTCAAATTGATGCTATCTGAATTCTATACAACAAATATTTTGCAGTGGAACTGGCAGACTATAGTTATTGGTGTGAGCTTTTTATTTTTCCTCCTGTTCGCCAAGTACATTGTAAGTCACTAAACTTAGCCACATTCACCTAATTGAATGTTTCCAAATTATTTCCTAATTCTCACATTAATTGTGGCGCAGGGAAAAAAGGACAGGAGATTCTTCTGGGTGCCCGCAATTGCACCATTGATATCTGTTATTCTGTCAACTTTTTTTGTGTACATAACCCATGCAGATAAGAAAGGGGTTAAAATAGTAAGCATTTTCTTGTCCTTGCTACGTTGTGATATAACTTCGATAGAAAAGGGAATAATTCTACATATGGTAGGAACTTAGGAGTAATGGCGGCTGGAATTGAGACTAACTGTTCTATTGATGTCTGAAGGTGAAACATATAGAGAAAGGAATAAATCCCTCATCTGTGAAACAAATATATTTCAGTGGTGAATATCTTCTAAAAGGTCTTAGGATTGGTGTTGTGGCTGGAATGATAGCACTAACGGTGAGACAACTTTGCCATCTGTCTTCTTTTACTTTTAAAGATAAGGATTTGATCTTCAGATTATATAGAACTCAACTCAATTTAACTCAACTAAATCTTAATCCCAAGTGATCTTCAGATTATATAACTGAACTATTTTATTTTCTTCTTTCTCTTGCAGGAAGCCATAGCAATTGGACGAACATTTGCTTCAATGAAGGACTACCAACTGGATGGAAACAAAGAAATGATGGCATTAGGAACCATGAATGTTGTTGGTTCAATGACTTCGTGCTATGTGGCAACAGGTGAGAAGGATGTATATATCAATCATATTAACCTACTCAACCATGTGGTTCAACGGGCTTCTGAAAAATGATAACAATTTATAAATAATGGTTTATGTATGATCATGCATATAGCAAAACTCAACCGTATGATCTTTCCTTCTCCCATTCAGCTACAAAATTGATGCATGCATATCCAAGAAAATCTCAACAAATAAAATTTAAATTCTGATCATACAGCTGATTTTAAGGTTTGAAGTGTAAGCCAGAAATATATGATGGCTCTTGAATGATTGTTCAGTAAATGTTCAGTATGGATTAAATTTACCACGGAAAAGTGGAAGACCCCTATGACTAACTAGCTGATGGAATGACCTGGGAATAGTTTGGAAATACTTCATATTGACTTGATTTTTTCATGTTTGTTACTTGCAGGTTCATTTTCTCGATCAGCCGTAAATTATATGGCTGGCTGCCAAACTGCAGTCTCCAATATCGTTATGTCTTTTGTTGTATTTCTTACCTTGCAATTTATCACCCCTCTTTTCAAGTACACCCCGAATGCTATTCTTGCTGCCATTATTATATCAGCTGTGGTTGGCCTAGTTAACTATGAGGCAGCAATTTTGATATGGAAGATAGATAAATTTGATTTTATTGCTTGCATGGGAGCCTTCTTTGGTGTAGTTTTTAAATCTGTGGAGATAGGCCTTCTGATTGCGGTAAGAATTAGGATGTGCCTTGTCTAAATTTCATATTTTGTCAAATTGATAGTGATTGTCGGGATAAATTAAAATATATATCTTACCATGCAATGGCAGGTCTCAATCTCTTTTGCCAAAATTCTCCTACAAGTTACCAGACCCCGAACTGCACTTCTTGGGAAGCTACCTGGGACAATTGTATACAGAAACATTCAACAATATCCAGGAGCAACCCAAGTTCCGGGTGTTTTGATTGTGAGAGTTGATTCAGCAATTTACTTTTCCAATTCCAATTACATCAAGGAAAGGTAAAGTCGGAAAGACATCTCTTGGATTTTTGGATACGATTGTATTCCTTCTGTTTTTAAAACCATCCTAGGGCTTAAAATCTGTATATTTTGGCATGTCGTTCTTTTATTAAAATTGATACTATTTCTGAGCATCTATTGTTTTGAAGTTGGGAAAAGGTGTAAAAATGACCCTAAAGTTTGCGCGGAGATGCATTTGCCTTGAAGGGACATATTTGCACATTCTCCTACTAACTAACAACAATTAATTTTCCATTAAAAGAGTGACTAATTTATCAACTTTTTAGCACTTTAAATGTATAAATAAGCAAAAAGAAAAATTTTAAGGTCAAATTTTAGAGACATTTTTACACTTTCTTCCATTTGAAGTTTACATCACTTGTATTTGTATAATGGTAAGCACGCACCAAGAATAGTCTAGTTTACAAATGAGTTAGCACCCTATCTTTGGTGCCAAACTATAAGGAAGATAGCTACCTTTCAAATATCCTATCCTATTCCTGACATGGTTTGCTACCTTCCAAATATCCTATCTTGGACGATTTGCTTTTTACCTTTTTACCATGCTAGGGAAATAAACTTAATACAATATTAAAAAATATTTTTTGATCCTCCATGAGTTGATTATATTTTTAATAATGTAATGTAAAAATGATAAATAATTTTGGTATATGTTATGGTTTTAGAACTGGGTTAGATGTGTTTGATTTGCAATGATTTTACGAAGGCTAAAAAAATAAACTTCCCCTTTTTTTTTACAGGATACTGAGATGGTTGATGGATGAGGAAGAACAATTGAAGGAATCTTACCAACAAAAGATCCAGTTTTTGATAGTGGAGATGTCGCGTAAGTCGAATATATTATCATGAGCAAGAACACACACTATACGTACCTTTTTATTTTCAACTTCATTATTTCTTATGATGTTTTTGCGATTGTTGCAGCGGTCACTGATATTGACACCAGTGGCATCCATGCGTTGGAAGAGTTAAACAAAAGTCTGCAAAAGAGGGATGTTCAGGTAATTTAATTATATATATATATAAAAACTAAGCCTACACTAATACTGTCACCATATTAAATTAAATAATATATTTTTACCTAACTATTCATTATCGCAAACAATTAATAATAATAAGCAAATGATAGAAATACTTTTGAGAATTAATTAGCCAAATTATTGCCTTACTCTCGGTATCTGTGAATTGTGCAGCTTATTCTTGCAAATCCTGGACCAGTGGTGATTGACAAGCTCCATGCATCAAATTTTGCAAATACTATCGGGGAGAACAAGATCTTCCTTAGAGTTGCAGATGCTGTAGCATCATGCTCTCCAAAATTAGCTGCCACAGAAGTTTGAGAAAAATCAAAATGAAGTTGCTCGATCGTGTTTGGAGTGTAAGGAGGAAGGGGAAAGGAGCTAATAGTTTATAGTAAGTTGATGGTGGGTGGGGTTGGCTTTGGGATCATTATCCTCTCTCCCAGCCAATACACTGGAAAAGATACCACCTTAGATAAGAATTCAGAAATATTTGTAATTAATTGCGAAAGCTAACCATATAATATTATATTATAGTATAATTTATAGCAAACAAAAATCAAGACTATAAAATATAAATTTTTCTTTGATGATTTATCTTAATTTATAGGTAAAAAAATAAGCGACAATAATTGTATATATCAATAAATTTTTTAAATGTATCGAAATTTTACAGAGTCTAAAATTCGGTAAAATTGATAAAAAAAAAATAACTGTGATTCTCCTCTTAAAAATTTCGATTTCATATTCATGAATTTTTACTTAAAGAGCTTGATTACATCTTTAGAGAGCTTAAGGATTGTAGAATTTACTGAGCCCGGTAATTCTTAAGTAATATCATTAAGCTATATGTCATTATTCATATTGTAGTTTCTTATAAAAATCAAGCAAAGCTCAAAACGTGGTCATGTTTATTTTGTTGGAAAATGTTTTACTTAAGAGACATTATGATTTTATACTATATATATATTCCATCCCTCCAAAATTAATATGCACATTTGCTTATTTACCGTAAATTATAATTTATTTATTATTTAATAAATTGGTTAATATGTTATAAATTTTTTTATTATACTTATATTTAATAAATATATATATAATAGTAAAATAAATGTGTTTGGTAAATTAAAATGTGTTTATTAATACCGTCAGTTGTAAATTAATAATAGTAATGCCACTGACAACATTGGTGCTGTCTGGTGGTAAAGTGAGGTAAGCTGGGGACCGCTAGACGATTGCTTGTTGTTTTGGTCGGCGTGAACATGGCAGTGATCCAATCTACATTCATTCACCCTCCCAAATCCACAAATTTTAACGTAAAATATATTTCTTTTTCTTTAGGGGAAAGGCTTAAAAAAACACAACAGCAGCAAAGATTAATTATAATATTAAAATGAAAATAATATTTGATATTAAAACTGAGGTGGGAGTGATCTCCCATATCGTAATCGGATATATATATCGTAATCGGATCCGTAAAATTAAAACTGGATGTTTCAAATATAATATTCTGTAAAAAATAAAATATTTTTATATGTTATGATAAATCTATAAAAATAGACGAAAATTTATAATATTCTTAATTTTTTTTATAAAATTCATTAAAATATTAAGTCTGAAAGTAGCAAAATTAATTCAAGGAATTCAAAATTTAAAAAAATACACACTTACATACATGTACGTATGTATGTATTTTTTTATAAAGATATGTATGTATTATAAAAATATATTTATATTTATATATAATTTTGTTTGTTTTGTATGACGGAATAACCCTCAACAACTATCTTTTGAATGTGCATCGAATAAATTTTCGCTCTTGTATAATAGTCCACAAATTACATTATAGAGTTAATCAGTCTAGGTTGTTCATAGCTGACGGACTCAAATTAAGACAACAAGTAGTTTTTAAATATTCGAACCCTTGACCATATAATTTTAAAGCTCGCTACTTACCATCTCAGCTAAAAATTTCTCCCTTATATTTATATATATTGATAAAATAATATATATATATATATAGATTCATAGGTGTGAAATATACTTACATACACACGTTACAGGCACACACACGTATATATATTTATTTACTTCAATTAGTTACACATGATTTCAACTTATTTCAAATAATTTTTAGAACCTCTAAATAACTTGAAATATATTAGAACTTTCAAATAATCTAAGAAAACATGGAATAATTTACAAAAAGTAAAAGTTTAACAAAAACAAAAATAACATATAAACAAAATGATAAATAAAATAAATGAATTAATAATAAAAATTGCTCTTTATAATTAGCATTATAAATTCACACTTATCAACATGTATATACGTAAATATATTCTTATAATATTTCATTATTTAGAAAAAATTAACTAGTAAACATTAAATTTTCATTTTAATGGTTTTATTCATTTTGATTTTGATTATAGTGCTTAAATTGGGATGCCAATGTCTAATTGGTGGTTCAAGTTGAATAAACTTTTAAAATTATAATATTTTTATTCATGCATTAGTATTGTTTTGAATTAAAAATCTATGAAAAATTGTTAAGGTAAAAAAACAAGGAAATAAAGGAATAAATTATAAAATAAAAAATATTTCCTTCATAAGTCAAAACCTTATTTATTATTACAAAACTTTAATAAAAAATAAAAATTATAAAATTTAGTAAATTTTCAAAATATTTTCAAATTTATCAATTTGTGATTAATTTATAAATTTGTGTATAGTTTATCATGAATTTATTATATATAATAATAACTTTTATAGGTTTATAATGCACTTTTATAAAATAATTAAAATACCATTAATAAAACATGAATTTTTTTTTTAATTTAATGAGTAGCGTAATTTTCTTATTTATTATTAATCAATGTCTAATTTTGTGATTTTTGTTTTGTCAATGTCTCATTTTGTGATTTGATTATTTCCTTGTCATAGATATTGGGTTGGGCCTTGATCTGTTACGCTGTGTGGTCATTAATCAATGGACATTTAGAATTCAGATGGGCTAAGCCACTCTATCATCTCCAAAAAGCTTCATCTTCTCTGCCATTCCAACAAAAAATCCATAATCATGGCTCAATTGGCACCACTGTCACTCATTTTTGTACTCAGAAAACTTTACTTCTTTTGCCACCTAAATTCTCAACCTCCGTCACCAGTGCCAAAAACTTTTCTTTCCTCTTCCCTCTCAACAAAAACCATAAACCCATAACCCCTGTAAAACCCCATGCTATCCTAAGTCATTCTACAATCTCTGAACGCACTTTGCTTCGCAACAACAAAGATCAGCGCTTGCTCGGTCAAAATGGTACTTTTCAGATTGACAATTCGAGCACCACGATTGCTGCAATTGTTACCTCCATTGGTGGTCCGCCTGCAGCCGTGGGTATTGTTCGATTGTCGGGTCCATCCGCGGTGGATATTGCTTCTCGTGTGTTTAAACCAATAAGGAAGAAGAAGAAGAGAAATAAAATGAAGAGTGCAGGCTTTTGCGCTTGGCAGCCCACTAGCCATGTTGTGGATTATGGGGTGGTTTTCGATCATGAAGGGAATGTAATTGATGAGGTATTATCATTTCATTTCCTGTATGTATAGAAATATGTGTGCTTAAAAGCTAGAAACTTCAAAGGCTTTTATTGTTTTCTGGCTTTGTGTAGCTAAGAATCTGGAAATTGTTACTATAGTTAATAATAATAGAGTAACTAACGAAATATAAAATTGCAAATTTCGTTGAGATTTTTAAGTGCCCAAACTTTTAAAAATGGGATTGATCAGATATCTTGCTGAGCTGAACATTAAATTGGCCTTTTATTTTTATTTTTTCTGAACTAAAGAACTCATTAGCTTAATGCTATTTTGCTTGTGCTTCACCAAATAATGGTCTAATAGTCTAATGTGAAGTGGGCATTCGTTTTTGGTCCTCTGAGTCTTTCAGGTTTTAGCTTTACCTATGTTGGTTCCAATATCTTACACTTGCGAAGACGTGGTTGAGCTTCAATGTCATGGAAGTGAAGTGTGTCTTACTTGCTTTCTGCGAGCATGAGGTTGGGTACTTCTTTAATCTTGTACTTGAATGAATTTCTGTAAGAAATTGAACTTTAACAATGTGCACGGAAAAATAGACCAGGAAAGTTTTTAAACAAAAAAGCTGATTGGCATATGTAAAGGAAGCCAGCAATTGTAGAATTTTAGTTGCACTAACTGATGTCAATGTCCAGATTTTCTAAAAAGTGAAATTTGTTACATTGTCCAAAGTTATGTGCTAGATTTATGATCCTTAAAAATGTTTCCTTATTTAGTTAAATCATTTGAAACAAGTCCCTATTTATTGAAAAATCAAAATAGGTGAATGCTGTGACTGCAAAACTTTTCTTTTTCCTAGAATTCCTTAATTTTATTCCTGAAACACATCAAAGATTGTGTTGCAATGTTGTGGAATAGTAAATGATGCAATTAACATAACAACTTTGCAATATCAGAGTCTTTAGAAAAAATTTTACTTTTATCAAAACAAAATAAATAATCTATAACTATCATTGTTCATGCAGATTGTTTTGGTGCTTAGTCACCTCATTCTTTTGATTGTTTTGATGCTCAGTCACCTCATTCTTTTGATTGCTTTGATGCACGATCACCTCATTCCTCTTTCCTCTTCTATATCACTGAACCAGAAATTTCTCTGCAGCTGCCCCTAGATAAAATCCATGCTTAGTCCTTTTTCTAGTTGACATTGGTACATGTGCACAACATTAAATGACTAGTGAATTTACAAGTATATTTTCTTGTTTTCGGCGAGTTCACAGGGCATTTCTTAATGGGCACTTGGACCTTTCCCAAACTGAAAATGTCGGAAAACTAATTTTAGCCAAGTCTGTGGCAGCGGCAGATGCAGCACTGGCTGGAATGCAGGCATATCTTCTTTCAAGCACTCAATTTTGCTATCTATATCATTCCATAGTGATCCTGTCTCTGAGCTGCAAGTATGGATGCCTAAACTCAAAGACTTTACCTCTAAATATGCAAGTTGTTAAGCAAAGCATGAATAAAAAACACACTGAAAAACTCATTTCCTTTGACATGGAGGCTTTGCTTCTTTGGTCAAATCATTAAGGACACAGTGCATTGAGTTGCTTACCGAGATTAAAGCTCGGTTAGACTTTGACAATGAGATGCCACTATTAGATTTGAGCCTAATCATGGACAGAATACATGTCATGTTACAAAATGTGGAGAATGCACTGGAGACGGCCAACTATGACAAGCTTCTGCAATCTGGATTACAGGTACAATCTGCAAGGCAAATTTGTTAATGCATGTCTAGCTCAATGAATCACAGATATTATTAAATCGCCATTCTAGGATGCCTGAAAATATAAAATTCTCATATAAAATGTTTCTTCAAGTTATTAAAGTGCAACAACATGATGTTCTCCAAAAAGTTGCAACCGGCATTATGTACTACAAAATCATGATGACTTTGGTTATTTTTCTCATAGCTTTACTGCAGCATAGCAATTAGCTATTGTCCTCCAAAATTAGATATTTCTATGTGATCTGGATACTTGTTTCCCCATTATAGTATATTTTGCTTTGTTATGCCAAAAATTTTGTATCTATGCTAGGACAAATTGTTAATAGTTTATTAAAGATAAATTACTTTTCTTAATTGCTAATCTCTAAAAAATCTTGCAGATAGCAATTGTTGGCCGTTCAAATGTTGGGAAGTCAAGCTTGCTTAATGCTTGGAGCAAAGTATGTTGCAATAATCTTTTATATATCCTCTATTTTTTTATTGGTTATTATTTAAAAAAATGTTGCATTGGGCATGCAACCCAAAACGAGGGTTTTTGCTAGATTTTGGCATTATAATGTTCCTTTTGTACAACCACTGCTGGGATTTGGAAAATGGGATTTTTTAGTGATAGGGGGGTGTATGTGTGTGTTTCTTCACCTTTTTTTTTTTGTAATTTTATTTTTGAGAGCTTGACACACAGAGAAGTGCCATTGTAATTATGCCCATGTTTTTATTCATTCACTGAAGATGTTTTGTTCTCTGTTTTTTTTTTGTCAATAGTTATTTTATTGCCAAAAGGAGCAGAAAGAAATACAATCACCAAACACACACCCATCCTCTACATAACAAAAAAACTATCCAAACAAATCTGTACAAATCAATTAACACCAATTTCAACTCAATGACCCCAATAGCCAGAAAATAACAAACAAAAAACAAACTAATTGTAACAGACCCCACCATCCCACTACAACAACACACACCTCCCCCAGTCCCAGACACAATCAACACAATAAGATAATCACAGTCTCCACCACCCAAGAGTAGCAGCAAAAACAAAAACAAAGCACTCTGAATTATCACTGCTATTATCTCCAACTATTCCAACTGCCATCCTTTATCCAATCACGATCTCCACAACTGAGCTTAATTGAATTGGCAATATTTGCACACACTCTTTTCTTATCATCCCTTTTACTTGTGAAAGCTACAATATTTCTTTCCCTCCATAACTAGTACACTGCAGCCATAAATGCATTTCTTTTAACTTTAGCTGGACAACTTTTTCTACTTGCTTTTCTTGCAAACCAACTGATTTTCCTTCTCCAAACCCATCTTCCTCTTCTAATTTCACATTTCTCTAACACCTGCAACCATATGCTGCTAGAAAATCTACATTCAAAAAATAAGTGTTCAACAGTCTCCACACTATTATTACACAACCAACAATTATCATCAGATACAATTCTCCATCTCATCAATCTAGCTTTAGTTGTTAATCTTTTATGAATTGCTAGCCACCCAATGAAACTTTGTCTTGGAATATGACCTCTGCCCCAAATTAACTTTGTCCAGTTAAGCTTTTCACTCCTCTGTCTTAATGCATTCCATGCTGATTTCACAAAATACACTCCATCTTTTGTCAATCCCCACTTTATAATGTCATCAGCACCTTGAATCACTCTAAATTTTTTTACTTCTTGCCAAGCCAAGTCTGTTACTTCATTCATAGGGTTTGGTAAGTTCCAATCATTCCCTCTCCATCTATCTCTAACTTTAGCATTTTTAGGAATGTCAGTATCACTGATATTCAAGCCAGGAAATTTATCCACAATACTCTTCCCCTCCATCCAAGGGTCAAACTAAAAACTCAAATCCCCTTGCCTCAATTGATAAACAAAACAAGGCTTCAATCTTTCTCTGATTACCAGCATCTTCATCCAAACCCAACTGGCATCTAAAGGTTTCGTTATACCCCAATACTCCAGCCTTCTCAATTTATTAGTAATAATCCATCTAGCCCACAATGAAGATTTTTCACATAGCAAACCATACACATGTTTGCCAATAGCTGCTATATTCCAGATATTTAAATCTTTAACACCCAGTCCATCTTCATTTTTTAGGTTTACAGACCGAATTCCAAGCATCCAATCCCTTCTTAGTGGCTTCAGCTTTCCCAGCCCAAAGAAAATTTCTGTAACGCCTATCAATCTCATTTATAATTGATTTAGGCAAAGCAAAAACACTACACCAAAATTTTTGCATGCTCCTCAACACTGCATTAATTAGTTGTAACCTCTTAGCATAAGAAAGATTTTTCACCATCCAAGAACTAATCTTTTTTGTAATCTTCTCAATGAGCTCCTCACAATATATTTTCCTTAATCCACCTGATATCAAAGGCACTCCTAAGTATTTCACTGGCAAAACCCCTTCTCTGAAATGCAGTTCCCGCATAATAACCTCCTTTACTTCATCAGTTACTCCAGAGAAGAAAATGTAGCTCTTCTCTTCATTAATTTGCAAGCCAGATACCTCTTCCATTTGTTTCATTTTAATCATTAACTACTTCACAGAATCCCTATCACCATTGTAAAAAAGAAATAAATCATCTGCAAAACACAGATGATTAATTCTCAGTTCACTACATCCCTCATGAAATTTAAATTCCCTGGGCACATCAAAACTTAAACTTCTAGACAAGTATTCCATAGCCATGACAAAAATTAAAGGAGGCATTGGGTCTTTTTGTCTTAAACCTTTTTTCCCTGGAAAATAGCCTTGAGTTGAGCCGTTAACAACCACTGAAAAATGAGGGGTTTTAATACACTGCATAATCCATTGCACCATTTTCTGTGGAAACCTCAAACCCACCAACATTTCCTCTACAAAGTCCCATTGAATTGAATCATGTGCTTTTTCTCAAATCTACTTTCAGAGCACATCTTTGTTTCCCTCGAGCCCTATGATAATTCCATACCAATTCACGTGCTAATAAAATATTATTAGTAATTTTCCTTCCAAGTATGAAAGCTGACTGAGCAGAGCTTATTATTCTACTCAACACCACTCCTAATCTCTTAGCTACTATCTTAGTTATCACTTTGTAAATCAATGTACAACAGGCTATTGGTCTGTAGTCTGTCAATTAAGGAGTTGATACCTTAGGCAAAATTATCAAAGTAGTCGAATTAACCTGCTTCAACATTTTACCTGTTGAAAAAAACTCCATAACAGCCTTTACAACATCCTCTCTTACTATATCCCATGCCTTTTTAAATAAATAACTATTATACCCATCAATTCCTGGTTTTGTCAATGCTTATTGACCATATAGCCATTTTAATCTCTTCCCTCTCAAAAAGTCTACATAACAAAGCAGCTTCATCTTCACTTACAAGAGCACCATTCAAAATCACATCTGCAGAAGCATTCCTTCGTTGGAAATTAACAGACCCAAGTAATTGCTTATAGAAATCAATTATAGCAATCCTAATTTCCTTCTTATCAGAAGTTACTAACCCATCATGTAGAGTTAAACTAGAAATTATATTTTTGACCCTTCTTTCTTTCACATGATTGTGAAAGAATTTTGTGTTTGCATCACCCAATACATCCTCGATTTCTGCCTGTAAAAAGCTTCCTCATGCTTCAATAAGTTTCTAAAATGCTTTAATACAACCCTCTCCTCTTGAAGCAAATCATCATTATAAGGATCATTTTATAAAGCACTTTGCAAATCATATAAATGACCCTACAATCCTCCATCCTTTTAGATATATCAGAAAACTACTCTTTATTAAGAGTTCTTAACTCCTTCAGCAATTTCAATTTGGTCCACAATTTAAACATTGCAGACTCCTGGACCTCTGATCTCCAAACATTCCTTACTATCTCTGAGAATCTTGGATGGGTAGTCCACATATTAAAAAATCTGAACATGTTACTTCTCCTTTCAATATCCTTTCTCCCATATACAACTAAAGGGGCATGATCAAACACCCCTGCCGGTAGTACTTCTCCATCTAACAAACCATAAGCATCATTCCAAGCACTATTGACTAAACTCCTATCCAAACGCCTCCATATTCTACTCTCTGCATCCTGATTGTTAGTCCATGTAAACCAATTTCCCAAGAATTTGATGTCCATTAACCAAACAATTCCTAAACTTCTCACAACTCGCCATATCCAATTCACCACCACCTAATCTTTCATGACCTCCCAAAATACAATTAAAATCACCTTGTACTAACCATGGGCTAGACATATTATGTTCGATCCCATCAAGTATCTGCTACAAAACCTTCCGTTCCTCACAACTATTACTCCCATACACCACAGACCAGTAAAATTTCAAACATTCCTTACTTACCTTACAATGGATAATTTGGTTAGCCACACTCAGGATTTGAACCTTCACGATTTGAACCTTCACCATTCTAGGTTCATACAGAATCCATATTCTGCCTAGGTCAGCAAACTGATAGTTAGTTTCCAACATCCATTCAAGTAACTTCAAAGCTTTAAACACTCTATCTTTATTAGCCATCCTCACCCTAGTCTCTACAATTCCCAGTAACCAAAGCTTCTTTTTTGCAATTAGATATCTCACTTCTGATTGCTTTCTGGGGTCATTAAGACCCCTAATATTCCAAACTCCAATCATTTACCCCTATCTGGGGGGTTTCATCAACTTTATAGCCCCTCTACCATCCCCAATAACTCTAGCATTAGAGTGCCTTCCTGATTTAACACTTATATCCTGCATTCTGCTCGAAGGGCTCCCTTTTGCCAAAACAATAGCTTTCCCTTTAGATTTATTCACCACAACCCAATCATTAGGTATCTCCTCTACATTTTTAGCAACCATAACCCCAGGAAGAGATCCCATTTGTAAGCCCTATTGACTATCACTACCTACAACTGAAGCCTGAACCTCAACAGTTTGAACATAGGCCAATGCATTCTCTAAACCAGATAAATCAATCTTACTTGATCCCCCCAATTCTTCAGACTTGTTTCTATAAAAATTTTCACCAATGTTCTTTTTCTCTTGCCATAACTTTTTAAACTTTGCCTCTGCACACTCCTTATCAACATGACCGACCTTCTTACATTTAGCACAAATAGCAGACCTCCATTCATAAACCACTCGTTGAATTAATTGCTCCCCCAACTCATCCTCAAGAATAATATGATCTGGAAAACCACTCCCCAATTCCATATCTACTAGCATTCTAGCATAGCCAAGCCTCATTCTATTTCTGGTGCAGGCATCAGTAAACAAAGGAGCCCCAAGAACACTCCCAATCCTACTTAGCATCTCATTAGACCAAAACTCCCACGGAAGACTAGGGAGTTAAACCCATATTGGAAGCTTCTGAATACTCTCTAAGTCCAAGTGCAACTTAGGTTTCCATTGTCTAAGAATCAGGGGCCTTCTGTCAAATGTATATAGTCCATCCTTTAACACACTCAGTTTTCCTTCTTCATCATCAAAAAGAAAAAGAAAAATGTTGTTCTTAACCATTCATCATCCTTTTGCTTCCATCGCGCCATAGGAAAATCTAGGATTATCCCCATATACACTCCCAACCAAAGCATTTCTCCACTTCTCAATCTCTGGCTTTAACTCATTTGGCTGAAATTTTACAACCTTAAGCCCATATGACACAGCCGGAGGTATAAACCGCAATTCGCATTCAAATGATCTTGCCTTATTTTTTGCAAATAGATCAGACCATAACTTCTTATCCTTACCACACAATTCTTCTTCGCCAACATTCTTCATATTCCCCACTTTCTCTTCCTCATTGATCAAATTGGAAACTTCCCCCAAATTGGCAGTAAAATCCTGATCACTATCCCTAATATCACAATCCTCCAAATGCCCATCAAGTCTCCCAATCTCATTAATTTCTGTATTCACCAAAGATTCAGACAACCATTGCCTTTTCTCTTTGTTCTCAGATTCGATCTTTTTCCCAGAGTTCTCGCCATTATCTTCAATCTTCGATCGCACTGCAATGTTTTGTTTCCTCGCTTTCCTCCCCATACTGGAAACGGCGTAAGTTAGAAACCAAGCGCCGAAAGAAAACAAGGCTTATTCTTAAATGTTTTGTTCTCTGTTGCTACTTGTTTTGCTATCTTATATTTTCATTAAATGTATCTGAATCCTGGGCAAGTGTTCAAGATGGACAGGTGCTTGTCTCTGTAAAACCTTGTGCCTGTGGTTTGTAACATGGTTAACACATAACTGAGATTTTTTTTTTTTCAAGGCATTTTAGCAATATCAAGAAATTAGTATTGCTTTGAAATATATATTGGTATCTACATTATAATCTGAAGCTAAGAATTGAAATTGTTTAATGAGAATTTGCCATGTGGCTATCATTTCAAGTTGACCAGGCTTCTAATCAAATACTGTTTATCTCTCCCTCTACCCAATAACTGATTTTATATTTTATTATTCAACAAATTTATATTAAACACTGTTGTTATCTGTGCAACACTCAGGCATACACCAAATCATTTTAATAGAATAATAGTAGAAAACCAGACATGCAATGTAAGCAAAGAAACTGAAATTTCAAATCAAGATTTTCTGTATTCTGTTGTTTTCCTTAAATTCCAACATAATCAACATTGTTTAAGAGTCGTCTTTTTGTTTAGCGTGCAGAGTGAGAGGGCAATAGTTACAGACATTGCTGGAACCACCTGAGATGTTGTTCAAGCTAGTGTTACAGTTTGTGGTATCCCTGTGACCCTTCTTGATACAGCAGGCATAATGATGACTGATGATGTCGTCGAGAAGATTGGTAAACCTTCTAAAAAGTTTATCAATCGTTTTGGTTATCTTCAGATGACGTTGCTTGTGTATTTGCTTCCATGTTCATTGAAGCAATGATATTTTGATTTTGTTGGAAGTTCTTTCAAACTTCAATACTTCTCTTCTTATTTTGTTTCCTTTTATTTTGAGATACTTTGATGGAATTAGCATGGTAATAGCAAAATACTTAGAACTTGAAACCATTGGAGTTAAGTTGTGATTGATGGTCTTGGTCTTGATCATATGAATCAATAAATACAATTTTTTTTCTGCAGGTGTGGAGAGATCTGAAGCAGTTGCTATGGGTGCTGATGTCATTATTATGACAGTAAATGCTGATGGATGGACTTCAGAAGATACCGAACTTCTGAGTAGGTTTGAATCTAATAAGGTTTTATAAGCTAGCTTCCTTTTCTCTCCCGAATTCTTAACATTTTAAATGTTACATTCTTCTTTGAATATATTGAGATGACACTAACCAGTCCATTGTTGCATAATCGATTGATTGAACTTGCTGTGGTTTTACAATTTTCTTCTGTTCCTTTTGGAATTACAGAAATCAGTTGGATCTGTAGTACCAATGGTCCTTGTAATTAACAAAATAGATACTGTTTCATCTTCTTGTATGGAATGGGTTGATAGTCATAGATACAGCAGTTCATTCGCTAAGCATGTCTTCACTTGTGCTGTTAATGGTCAAGGAATACAAGATCTGGAAAAGGCAATTTCAGAGATTGTGGGGATGAACAGAATACTGACTGGGGGACGGAAATGGACAGTGAGCCAGGTATGGGCTGTATGGCTGTTTGTTATGAATTGAGTTTCACTCACTTTCTGTTCTGCTCTTTGTTGGTTTATGACCTTTTTGAGTTCTTATACCTAAACAACAATAGTTTCAAAGATCAATTGTGGCCAGGTTAAATACAACATGCATAACCACACTGTACAGTTCAATTAAGGGTTTTTTTCCCCCTATTCGTGCATTAGTAAATGCTTTCTGCAACAATGAATGGTGATGTGCAGAGACAATGTGAGCAGCTTTTGCTAACCAAGGAGGCATTTGCAAGTTTGAAATCATCAATAGAGGATGAAATGCCTCTGGACTGTTGGACAATTGATTTGCGGGAGGCTGCATTGGCTCTTGGTCAGATAAGTGGAGAAGTCATCTCCGAAGAGATCTTGTCCAACATTTTTGGCAAATTCTGTATTGGTAAATAGATAGTATTATTGCATGTATGTACTCTTTAACACAACCATTTTGTCTAGGGTAATTTTAATACATTGTTCTTCACAGAGTTGTATAAATCACTTCTCATCATTTTTTTTCCATTGTAGTTCATTTTGAATTTGAAAAACTAGCAAAAACTATATCTTAATTTTGTTTGTTCATCAGCCCTGATCATTTAAGTGTGATTTTGCAAACTGCAAACTTTTGCAATTACAAGGACAAACACCAATACTTTGGCTGCAGAAATGCCGCCTTCTGCAATTACAAGGACAAACACCAGTGTGATTTTGGTAATGCCGCTTGCTGCCTCAGGATTTTATTACCTTCGGCCAGCTATGAATAATGACAACTTGACAAGAGCCTTGGGGATATTGAAAATGAACAAATGAGACGGCTTAATGCTGCAATTTACAAAATTTATATGCAGGTTATCTTTGTGAAAGGGAGACGGCTTAACCAAAATGTGTTTCATTATTAAAAGAGAATTGACAAGAGAACTGAAGGAGAAAGAAAAGAGAAATAAAGAAAAGCAAAGGGAGATAGAGAGCAAGGCCAAAGAAAAGGAGAAAAGGAACAAAGAAGAAAATGAGAGAAGAGAGAGAAGAGAAGAGAAAGAGAAGAAGAGAAGAAAAAAAAAGGTAAAGAAGAGGCAAGCAAAAGAAGAAATGAAGAGAAAAGAAGAAAAGGAGAAGCATAAACTGGAAGAAATGAAAAGAAGGAAGAAAGAGAAGAACGCAAAGAAGCATAAATAATCTGTTAGGAAATTAAGGAGATCACTGCAAACAAAAACACGCAGCGGAAAAATATTTGATCTCTGATTTCCCACCAGGATCCATGCTGTTCGTTTAATTCGACAAAAGTGTTCAAAGAACTAACCTGTTGATGATTCGAAATCACAGTTTTGAAGAGATGCCTCGATCGCGAAACACCCTCTATCGCGTATCCACACGAATGCTACCGTTTGGAGTGCTAGCTCTCTGCAACAGCGAAGGCTGGAAAAACGTTTTCTCTAAAAACGTATTAGGGTTACCTTTTTCGTTCCTCTTTGTTTTTATTGTTACCTCTGAGAAGACTTAACGTCTGGAGTGAATATAATCACTCCAGAATCCAATTCAAAATTGGATACGGAAAGTCAAATTCAGAATCCAAGTCTAATCAGGATTCTGAATACATTATCTAATAATAAATATAATTGGATAAGGTAAGTCAAATTCAGAATCCAAATCTAATTAGGATTCTGAATATATTATCTAATAATATATATATATATATAAACGAAAATAATAATAATAATAAATATTAATATCTAATATTAATATTATTAATATTATATCCAGCCCAAAACGCATTCTTGTGTGTGACCCGATAGGCCCATATTAATTGGCAGTCAATTTAATCTCTATTAAATCAACAAGTCATAATTGGCCTCTAGCAAGGCGTTACAACTACCCAATTAATATAAGGAATGTCCAATTTGCCTAATAATAGTATATGCATTAATCCCTTTGTCACACGATATCTAGCTTGAACATAAGTCATGGTCAACGTCATACTTATATTGTCCAAACTTATGATTACTCGATCTCCAAGTAGACTGATAAAAACAAATGAAATTGATCACATTATCAATTCATTTGAGCACGGCCATGCATTTCACAGTCTCACTTATCGAGGGGCCCAAAAGATATCTCTCTCAAAGAGAGGGACAAATTCTATCTTGATTGTTCATTATCCTCTACATAATTTCTATCATATATGAACATAACCTTTATTACTATCCAGTTACGGATAATGTTTGATCATGTCAAAATATAATAGTCCTTATATTGGAAACTATGACAATCTCAAGTCAAAGAATTATTACATAACTATCATGAGATTTACTTATGACACTAACCCATGTAGTAATCTCATGATGGGTCTATCCAATACATTGTTCTCTAACAAGTATTTATGAAATTGATTTGTATCACTATACACATAACCATCTGATGATCATCAAATCAATGTTCATACTGGTTAAGAATTATTTATTTTTTTTATCTCTATAACAATAATAAACCAGGGACAAATATCAAAATTGTGTAACATGCAAACAACAATAATGATAATAAAACCTCATTTATTAATAATGAATGTATAACATAAAGATCCAAACAAATGGCCTAGGGCACATACACTAACAATCTCCCACTTGCACTAGGCCTACAAATTTCTAAGACCCATAGATCTAGTGTGCTGATCATGCTTGACCCGTGAGAGAGGCTTTGTTAATGGATCTGCTATGTTATCATTTGTGTCAACTTTGCATATCTTGATATCTCCTCTATCGATAATGTCTCGAATGAGGTGAAAACGCCTGAGTATATGCTTAGATCTTTGATGAGATCTAGGCTCTTTTGCCTGTGCTATGGCACCATTGTTGTCACAATAAATGTCCACAGGATTTGCAATGCTAGGCACCACTCCTAGCTCAGTGATGAATTTCTTCAACCAGACTGCTTCCTTAGCTGCATCTGATGCTGCTATATACTCAGCCTCTGTTGTAGAATCAGCCACAGTGCTTTGTTTTGAACTCTTCCAACTAACAGCTCCACCATTCAATGTGAATACAAAACCTGACTGCGATCTAAAATCATCTATGTCAGTTTGGAAACTAGCATCTGTGTAACCATTTACAACTAGCTCATCTTCCAAACCTCCATAAACCAAGAATACATCTTTAGTCCTTCGAAGGTACTTAAGAATATTCTTGACAGCTGTCCAGTGACCTTCACCAGGATCAGCTTGAAATCTACTAGTTGCGCTTAATGGATATGAGACATCGGGTCTAGTACATAACATGGTATACATAATAGATCCTATAGCAGAAGCATAAGGAATCTTATTCATTCGATCTCGCTCATCAGATGTCATAGGACATTGACTCTTGCTGAGATGAATGCCATGAGACATAGGCAAGAATCCCTTTTTGGAATCTTGCATGTTGAACCTCTTCAACACTTTATCTATGTATGTACTTTGACTCAGGCCAATTATCCTTCTAGATCTATCTCTATAGATCTTTATACCAAGGATATAGGCAGCCTCACCTAAGTCTTTCATTGAGAAAGAATTCCCTAACCAAGTCTTAACATTTTGCAAGGTAGGGATATCATTCCCAATGAGTAATATGTCATCCACATATAAGACTAAAAACACTACTGCACTCCCACTAACCATCTTGTAAACACAAGGTTCATCTTCATTCTTGATGAAACCAAAGTTCCTAACTGTTTCATCAAAACGAAGATTCCAGCTTCGAGATGCTTGCTTCAATCCATAAATGGATCTTTGAAGCTTGCAAACCTTTGTAGAATTCTCAGGATTTACAAAACCCTCAGGTTGTGTCATATACACATCCTCAAGCAAGTTTCCATTAAGGAAAGCGGTTTTGACATCCATTTGCCATATCTCATAATCATAGTATGCTGCAATGGCAATGAGAATTCTAACAGACTTAAGCATAGCAACTGGTGAAAAGGTTTCATCATAGTCTATACCATGAGTTTGCTTGAAACCTTTTGCAACAAGCCTTGCTTTATAGGTCTGCACATTCCCATCCATGTCAATTTTCTTCTTGAAAACCCATTTGCAACCAATAGTCTTAATACCCTCTGGAGGATCAATTAAAGACCAAACCTGGTTGTCAAACATAGATTGCATCTCAGATTTCATGGCTCCAAGCCATTTGTCTGAATCTGGACCTGACACAGCTTCTTGATAGGTAGTAGGCTCATCTTGATCTATGAGCATTACTTCACTATCATCAGTCACAAGAAATCCATATCTCTCTGGATGACGACGTGTCCTATCAGACCTGCGAGGGATTTGTGTTACATCTTCAGACTCCACAACTATTTGTGGTTCTGAAATAGGCTCTATAGACGGCTCAATGATTTCTTGTGGTACTTGAGTTTCCTCAAGTTCTACTATACTCCCACTAGTTCTCTTAGAAAGAAATTCCTTTTCCAAAAAGATCCCATTTCGAGCAACAAACACTTTGTTCTCTGAAGGAGTATAGAAATAGTATCCTTTAGTTTCCTTAGGATACCCCACAAAATTACATTTGATAGACTTTGGAGCTAACTTATCTGAAACTGGTCTTTTCACATAAGCTTCACAACCCCAAATCTTAAGAAAAGACAAACTAGGTGTCTTACCTGTCCATATCTCATATGGTGTCTTTTCAACCGCCTTAGATGGTACACGGTTCAGAATGAATGCAGCTGTCTCCAAGGCATAACCCCAAAAAGATAAAGGAAGATCCGCTTGACTCATCATTGATCGAACCATATCTAATAGAGTTCGATTTCTCCTTTCAGAAACTCCATTCCACTGTGGAGTTCCTGGAGGAGTCAGTTGTGAAACAATTCCACAATCCCTTAGATGATCATCAAACTCTTGGCTCAAATATTCACCACCTCTATCTGATCGAAGTAGTTTAATTGTTTTACCAAGTTGATTTTGTACTTCATTTTGAAAAGTTCTAAACATTTCAAAAGACTCATGCTTATATTTCATTAGGTAGACATAGCCATACCTACTGAAATCATCAGTAAAAGTAATGAAGTATCGAAATCCTCCTCTGGCACTAATGCTAAAAGGACCACATACATCTGTATGTATCAAGCCCAATAAATCATTAGCCCTTTCACTATGACCAGTAAAAGGATCCTTTGTCATCTTACCAAGCAAACAAGACTCACATGTTTCAAATGATTCAAAATCAAATGAATCTAATAATCCATCTTGATGGAGCTTAGAAATGCGTTTCTCATTTATATGGCTAAGGCGACAATGCCATAAATAAGTAGGGTTTAACTCATTTGGCTTAGTTCTCTTAGAAGTTATGTTATAGATATAATTACCATTAGAATCATCAAGATTAAGGATATAAAGGCCATTATAAGAATTTGCAATACCATAAAGCAGATCATTTTTATCAAAAATAGAACATTTCTTATTCTTAATCAAAAATGAATAACCTTCATCATCCAAAACAGATACTGAAATAAGATTCCTACTCATAGTAGGAACATAAAAGCAATTGTTCAAAATTAACAAAAACCCATTGGGCATAACAAGCTCATAAGTTCCTACAGCTATAGCAGCAACTCTTGCTCTATTGCCAACACGTAGGTCCACTTCGCCCTTCTTCAGCATCCTACTCCTTTTGAGTCCCTGCATATTTGTACAAATATGAGATCCACATCCGGTATCTAATACCCAGGAAGAAGGAATAGATAAATTAATTTCTATAACATAAATACCTGAAGATGTAGTCGCACTACCCTTCAACTTCTTTAACTCATCCAAATAGAGTTGACAATTTCTCTTCCAATGCCCAGGCTTGTTGCAATGGAAACAAGTCCCTTCCTTAGGAACTTTAGCCTTAGGTACAGGTTTTGGTTTAGCTTGTCCCTTGGACCCTTTAGCACCTTTTGCCTTACCCTTGCCTTTAGTATCTTTGGCTTTCTTTTTCATTTGTTTAATATTGACATTCAATATTTGGGTAGGCTTTTTGATATTCCCCTCAGCAGTTTTGAGCATACCATGTAGCTCAGGAATGGATTTCTCCATGTCATTCATGTTATAGTTCATGACAAACTGTGAGAAACTGCTAGGCAATGAATGTAGGATCAAATCCGTGGAGAGTTCTAAACTCAGGGGATATCCAAGTCTAGCAAGGTGATCTAGATAGCCTTTCATCTTCAAAACATGAGCACTAACAGATTCACCTTCAGACATTTTGCAGTCAAATAATGCAACAGCGGTGTTAAACCTATCTTGCCTAGCCTGTTGTTGGAAAGCTTGTTTGAGATGCACACTCATCTCATAAGCCTCTAAGTGTTCCAGATCCTTCTGAAGTCCTGGACACATAGTAGCCAACATAAGACATCCTATGTCATTGGAATCATCTACATGCTTCTTATGCTTACTCTTAGCAGCATTAGAAGCATCGGCAGGAGGTGGGTCAGGGATAGCTTCATCAAGCACGTAGGACTTTTTCTCTTGTTTGAGAACAATTCTCAGGTTCCTAAACCAGTCAACAAAATTAGTCCCACATTCTTTCAGTTTTTCCTTCTCAAGGATAGATCACAGTGATAAGGTGGAATTGTTATTAGCAGCCATCTGTTGATAAATATGCAAAGTCAAATTTTAATTAATAATGAGGTTAAAATTATTTAAACTCCTACTAAAAAATATAACCCTCTAAAGAAATATTTTAGTAGGCTAAGATCCGTATTTCACTTAATTCTAAACTCAGCTTTGGCGTGACGCTTAAAATCAAGTTATTTAGGTAGGTAACATCTTTACCAATTACATCTCATGTAACTCTTAGTAATTATGGAATATTGACATCATATATCATAGCATGTTGAATTCCATCTAATGCCTTAGGCCCAAAACCATTTTGATAGCCTAATTAAGTCTAACCAATTTTAAAACATATGAGTAGCACTATTACTCATCCTACTTAGCTAGGAATGTTTAAAGCATATTGCTTTGGCAATACCTACTTTAATACAATCTTAGTTTTGATAGGTGTTCAAAACGTGGATGGCATTTAGACTTAAATTATTAATGAGGGTTCAACTAAATTATTATCATGTCTTGCATTACATATCATTATATTTTAGCATCCTATATGCATATATATAATTTATCACATAAGCATCATATACCAAATGACAAAATATGTAAACGTGACATAGCATGGCCAAACTAAATATGATCTTCAAGAGACCAAATGAAGATCATAAAGGCAACCCTAGGTGAAAAACATATCTATTACAACACTTGCAATATTACATATCTTCAAAACTTGAGCTTGTGCTTCCATCACCATGGAACCATCTTCTCCTTGGTATGAATCTCCATCACAAACATTGTAGCTTGAATCTTCATATATTACAATAAAAGAAAATCTAACTACTAGTAAAATAAATTACAACAAAATAAACGACACGCAGGCCGTATTTACCCAAAATAAAGATATGAATAAACCAATCACATAGGTCATAAGGCCATGCTATGCACCATGCCAAGACATCAAACAAACATAACATATTCATCACCAACATGTTAAATAGAAACAAATATATTGACATTCTTAATGTCGCGGTAACGAACTATAGGGCGCGAACATACGGCGGTCCCGTTAGCCGGTTAGCGGGCGGGGCTCCCGCTGGCCGGTCAGCGGGAGGGGTTCCGAAGGGGCAGCGCCCCTGGGCGGGGTCGAGGGGCAGCGCCCCTCGAAGCCAAACAGAAACGTTAATCTCATTAACATTTTTCTTTGGCGAAACCCTAAAACAGAACCGTTAATCTCATTAACCTTCTTACTGTTTTATTTCGAATATGTACAACCCATTACAGAATCATTACCAAATGTTTATATCACATATAAACTTAATCGTTTTCATCATATGAAAATCATTTTAATCAACCAATCATATATACGTGATCATCTCATGAAAACGAAATTAAAAACACCAATCCTTTCTCATCATATGAAAAACGAATTAGGGTTTTACAGAAACGAAACCAAAAACCAATCCTTTCTCATCATATGAAAAACGAATTAGGGTTTTACAGAAACGAAACCAAAAACCAATCCTTTCTCATCATATGAAAAACGAATTAAGGTTTTATAGTTAACATGCCATACGAAATCAATATATCTCATGTAATCATATCAACATGGCATTTTCGACTTAAACGAAAACAACAAGTGGCTCTGATACCACTGTTAGGAAATTAAGGAGATCACTGCAAACAAAAACACGCAGCGGAAAAATATTTGATCTCTGATTTCCCACCAGGATCCATGCTGTTCGTTTAATTCGACAAAAGTGTTCAAAGAACTAACCTGTTGATGATTCGAAATCACAGTTTTGAAGAGATGCCTCGATCGCGAAACACCCTCTATCGCGTATCCACACGAATGCTACCGTTTGGAGTGCTAGCTCTCTGCAACAGCGAAGGCTGGAAAAACGTTTTCTCTAAAAACGTATTAGGGTTACCTTTTTCGTTCCTCTTTGTTTTTATTGTTACCTCTGAGAAGACTTAACGTCTGGAGTGAATATAATCACTCCAGAATCCAATTCAAAATTGGATACAGAAAGTCAAATTCAGAATCCAAGTCTAATCAGGATTCTGAATACATTATCTAATAATAAATATAATTGGATAAGGTAAGTCAAATTCAGAATCCAAATCTAATTAGGATTCTGAATATATTATCTAATAATATATATATATAAAAACGAAAATAATAATAATAATAAATATTAATATCTAATATTAATATTATTAATATTATATCCAGCCCAAAACGCATTCTTGTGTGTGACCCGATAGGCCCATATTAATTGGCAGTCAATTTAATCTCTATTAAATCAACAAGTCATAATTGGCCTCTAGCAAGGCGTTACAACTACCCAATTAATATAAGGAATGTCCAATTTGCCTAATAATAGTATATGCATTAATCCCTTTGTCACACGATATCTAGCTTGAACATAAGTCATGGTCAACGTCATACTTATATTGTCCAAACTTATGATTACTCGATCTCCAAGTAGACTGATAAAAACAAATGAAATTGATCACATTATCAATTCATTTGAGCACGGCCATGCATTTCACAGTCTCACTTATCGAGGGGCCCAAAAGATATCTCTCTCAAAGAGAGGGACAAATTCTATCTTGATTGTTCATTATCCTCTACATAATTTCTATCATATATGAACATAACCTTTATTACTATCCAGTTACGGATAATGTTTGATCATGTCAAAATATAATAGTCCTTATATTGGAAACTATGACAATCTCAAGTCAAAGAATTATTACATAACTATCATGAGATTTACTTATGACACTAACCCATGTAGTAATCTCATGATGGGTCTATCCAATACATTGTTCTCTAACAAGTATTTATGAAATTGATTTGTATCACTATACACATAACCATCTGATGATCATCAAATCAATGTTCATACTGGTTAAGAATTATTTATTTTTTTTATCTCTATAACAATAATAAACCAGGGACAAATATCAAAATTGTGTAACATGCAAACAACAATAATGATAATAAAACCTCATTTATTAATAATGAATGTATAACATAAAGATTCAAACAAATGGCCTAGGGCACATACACTAACATAATCATGTCATGATCTTCTTCCACGTATTTAATGAAAGATACCATATATCCAAATTTCACCTTTGTTTTCCTAAACACTTCTTAGAAAAAAGGTTGAATTAGGTCAAATTTACACTTTTCCCTTTGGTATAATATCCTCACTCACTTCTATATATGGGGGCTTTTATTTTTTACTTTACTTTTATATATATATATATATATATATATATATATATATATATTACCTTTATCTTGAATTATAAGAAATGACTAATTGAAATGATAACCCAGAATCAGAGGAACTAAAACGTGGGAAAATGTTTTTTCTTTCTGTTATATTAGAACAAATTCAAAGAAATAGATTAAGAAGACCTTTTCCATTTACATTCTGAAACAAGCATTGATTAATACTGCAAACGGTTTGATTTCATTTAAAAGCAGCCTTAAAGTATTACATAGCTCCACAAAAATTAGCTAAAATGGATTTTCCAAATTAATGACACCAGCTAATTAACAAAAAAAAAAATGGGCCATTTATGACATCACATAAATGACTTTCTCAAATTATCATGAAGGATGTAGCAACAGCGTTATGGTATTGAATTGCCCATATTGTTATAATCAGAGTAAACTTCTGTAGCACTAACTGATTTTATTCATATAACAAATAACCAATACACCTCACAGATTATTACAAAAATAATCACTGAACAAGCCAACAGCCATGTGGGGAATAATAGGCTGCCAATGCTTGCCAATTTCCCCTCTTAACAATAGAAATCTACTGCTACTAAAAGATTATGACATTTACACGTCTAGATGCAATAAAACTGACCCCGTGAGATCCTCCAATTTACAACAAGGTTTCCTATTGTTTGATAAATTACAGCTGCATAGAAAGAGCATTTCTTTGAATGTAACTACAGCCGAAGGATGATAATATTCCAGGTGCAGGACATTATTTGCTTGTTAAGCAAAATACCAGAAATATAGAAAGAGCATTTCTTTGAATGTAACTACAGCCAAAGGATGATAATATTCCAGGTGCAGGACATTATTTGCTTGTTAAGCAAAATACCAGAAATCAACTAAGCACCTTACGAAGCTCATCAATCAAATGTGCTCGATTGGATGGCTCCACCTGCATCATTAAAGCATCACCTCTGGGTCCCAGAAATAAACAAGATTGCAGTACGAGTAAAGCAAAGACAACAATATAATGACTTACCTTTCTTAAAAGAGCAGCAAGGCCTTGAGGTAGAGCTTTCAAACCTGACACGGATTTACCAATGTTTGTTAATTGAAGCAACACCTTCTGGACCCGTAACTCTTGTAGGTTTTCTTCGTAATTCCCTGGATCATCCTTCCAAGCAAAGAAAGCTTCATCATCCTCCCAAGCATCTTCTCTGCCTCTTGCAATATTTGAATCCAAAAACCACTTTTTGATCAAGCCCATTGCAGATTTATGTGACAGCTGGTCACCAGCCGCATCCTTTGCAGTCTTGATCAGTGAATCCTCAGTGACTCTCCTACGTAACCTTCTGTAAAAGTAAGTACGGGATCTACCCCAGTCCACAACTTCTCTGATCACCCCTTTTGCAGCCATCCTTAGTGAAGAATCATGAAGCTCTGCAAATCTGGTGGCTATTTGAGTGTACACAGGCAAAAGTTGCTTTTCACGAGATTTTATCTGCTGTTGTATGGATTCGACCATCCCGTAAGTTCCACTATTCCTAGCTTCTTGAAGTTTTTCCTTCAAAGTGATCAGCTGTTGATCAAGCCTACCCATGCACTCAAGCAGCTCCTTTGTCCTGAATTTGATCTCAATCATTCCTTCTGGCTCAAGGACATTACCTTTAGCTGTTCGATCAGCATACATTTCAATGTGGTCCGAATTGATCTGACTGTCCACAACAACCCATGCACCACCTCGAAGCTCACCCATCATAGGGATATATACAAAAACGGGTTGGTTGTATGTCCTAAGATTCTCAACTATTGTTGAACCAGCCTGAAGGATACCTTCAAAAAGATCCCTCTGCCCACCAGAAAAGCCTCTCCAGTTAGCAAGAATGAAAAGTGGAAGCTCTTCTCTGTTAAAATCCAATATTGCTTGAGCTGTTTTGGTTGCAGAATCGGGAAACCACACTTGTCCAGCCTGAGGAACAACTCTTTCATGAGAATCAAGCTGTCCTGGATCAGCAGGAATCACTTGCATTACTGTTTGTGTCTCAACAGCTATTACTCCAACAGGGATTCCTCCAAGCTTTGCCCTTCCTGTCACAACTGTCCTTGCCCAGGCCTCCAGTGTCTCAACAAAACTATTCCTGTCAAATATACCCCCAAGCCACTTCCCAGCGCCATCCAAAGAACCACAAATAGCAGCTCGTGGATCACATGAGTTTTCTGGGAAGTACTCTACAGATCTTTCAATGGGATCTGAAGGACTTACAATAGGAAGTGTGCCACCAATACAAGGAGGAATGCAACTTAGCCATTTTAAAATAGCAGAAACACCTTCTAGATCATCTGAAACAGTAAGATGCACTACCCCATTGGTTGCCATAATTTTAGGTCCCCCAAGTTGCATGTGAGAGCTGTATACCTCACGACCAAGGAGTTTGTTCAATGCAGAGAAACCAGTCAAAATAATAGGCTGATCAAGCCTCTGTATACAACGCATACCAAGTCGAGCTAGGTAAGCTCCAATTCCCACTGTTCTGCCAGTCACATACGTTAAGGTAAAAGTTTCCCTGTATGCCCTAGAATATGCACTAGCTATGGCCCCACTACCAGATAAGTTCTCTACCCCCAAGCCATCCTCCTTTCCAACAATGGCATCTATAACCCATCTGGTTTCTCCATTTGGCAGCTTCAACTTATGTGCTATCACAGATGATGCAATCTGTGTGTAATCTTCAGGACTCAAATACACATACTGAAAACCACGCTCAGGGCATTCTTCATCTGACCAGCCGACTTTAAAGCATGATTTCACTTCCTCAGCAACCCCAATTCGGGCCCCAGAGTTTGCTGCCAAATAAATTAGAGGTAGTTTTTTTGTGCAAGCAAGATCAGTCACAGCAGAGAAGAATGCATCCTCTCTTGGGCCAAAAGACCCAGCTTTAAAGGTCACATCATTTGCTACTATCAAAATTGTCCTTCCAGAAGAGAACTCTGGAGTAGACATTTCCAAGATCCAAGCTACCATGCCAACATCATTGAGCCCAGCCGAGCGATCTGCAGGAATAAGAGGAGTACCCCAGCTGCCTTTCTGATCAGCAAATACAAGTTCTGTGGCTTTGAGAAGAACTTTATCCTTTTGTTTTCCAATTCCCATTGACTGGGCTGCCCATATTTGTTCCAAGGCTGTCTCAAATGCCTGAAAAAAGGATATATGCTCAGCAACAAAATTTGAATCTTTTTTTTTGCAAAAAAAATAAAAAAGATAAAAATGTGTTACATGAAGCAGATATCAAAAGACTGACCAGTGGGAAATCATAGCAGTAAGTGGTGTTACTTCTCCTTGCCAACAGTCGTTTCCGATCAAGAACTCCCAAGGGCTGATAGACTGCATTTACCATTGCACTATGCAGTGGACCCCGTGCAAAAATTGAATGGTATACCACTCCATGTTTATTGATATCCTCTAATTCGCGGTAAATCTGATTTCATATTAACCAGGCATTATAATTATGAAGCAATCCTTTCCATAGAAAAATGAAAAAAAAAAATGGAACATTTAAACCAGTATAGGTACCAGACCCAATATATCATATTTTTAACAGAAATTTTCACGGTGGTAATTTCACATCCGACGTATACTGGTATTACACATGAAATTGCTAGCTTGCAATTGCAAGGAAAGTTCTCTGAGCTATCTTACTATATGGCCAAACTATTCACACTGATGCAACAGTTATTTTCCCCCAGTTCTCCATTTACACCAGATATCAGCAAATGGTAGATGACTCATTTGAGTTTAACCACTGATGCTAATCAGGTACGGACCATTCAACACCTTGTTTTTGTAATTCATTCTTTATTTACTTTGTCTATTGAAATGCATGGATAGTTGAAAAACCATTTCCTGATGCATTGAAATTGAAATGTATGGATGGTAAAAAAACCATTTCTCGAACATGTATGAGGTGGCAAGCATACTTACATGTACAGCACAGGTGTGACCTGTTACATTCGTGATAACAACTCTCCAAGCACCATTTGCTTGTCCAGATGATGCCATCCAGAGCTTCACTTCCCACTCACAAACATTTAATCTATGCATCCTCACACCAACTGATGCATGTATTTCCCTAGCCAATTCTTCTAAGATTCTCTCAACTGCAGCTTCTTCCAGACCAGCATCAATATCAACTCTCCTGATGATAAAACCAAAGTGTAAGAACCCATAACAGACACTCACCAACTTATCACATGAGATATAATAAAAGTTGAGACGTAATTACTTGGGGTATGGCACAAGATCATCTATTTGTTGCTCCCGTAAGATACAGAGGTACATATGTGCATGGTCAGACTTGACAGTAGCATTGTGCACATTGAGCTCCAACTCCTCCATTGCAGCCACCAAGGACCTCAAAATGCTTCTTGATGTAAAGGACATAGTCCATTGTGCATGGGGTACTTCCATGCCAAGCCCTTGATATGCAGTAAATCCTTCATTTGTTGTGGGCTGCCTCACAAGAGTTCTAAGAAACATCCTCCGGATTGGCACTGGCTTGTCCACAACAGTGTATAAGTGCCACTGTCTGTCCCTTGATGGAGTATATTGTATGTTACTATAACTTTTAAGTTTGTCCTGGATCAAAACAAATGTTAATAAGCTTAAGAACAAATAAAGTTATATCTTTTTTTACTTTTTTATTTTATTTTTTCTCCTGAAAAAAAGGGGATACAGCCATGTAGAAACAAACCAATTCAAGGTAAATGGACAGCGGAGGTTCTAGATGTCGCAAAAGAGGTTCTTCCTCATAACAGAGCTTTTCTGCTGACCAGTTAAAGGAGTGTCTCATAGGAGCTCTCCCTTCATCCCTTTGTATGATACAGCTAATAACTCCCACACCTGCAGTGCGCAAACTGGATCCTATTTCTTGCTCTTTAAGAATTTTGGCTAACTTCTTAATTCTCTCTTGAGCTTGGTCCTCATCACCACTGCAAAAAGTCAAGGATATTGCCAGTAAGAATGGAGGTCATACTGATGTTTTATTACCAAGTTTGACAGTTGAAAAAGTTGTATGGCATGTGTTGTTTAAGTTTTTATAGAAAAGTAATTGTTCTATCCTCTGGAAAATCTCTCATTCATTGCATACAAATATAACTCACACCATCAGAAATTTTAAATGTTTCAATTATTAAAAAATGGTAATCCTCAGGATCCTAAATAAATTGCTAGTAACAGAATGTATAAACCACTAACAAGGTTCAAAGCTTAATAAAAATGTTCATCACATGATACAAAAAGGAAATACCTATCTTGAAGTAGACTCATCTGGTTATTAATGCCCACCAAAGCAATATGCATCATATTACCAAAGTTGGCTCGTTCTGCAGATCCACTTGGAATGGCTTCATTAAGGTTATGAGTTGTTTCCCTTAATGCAGCACTAATTATTGCAGGCAAAAACTGTAGAGATTTGATGATAACCATGGCTCCCCATTTCCTATCACATTGTTTTTCCACCACAGGTTCATCAGACATTTGATCTTCACAACTATTCTTTCTTCCAATATGCTCTTCCAAGAACTCCCATGAAGCAATAAGACCAGATCGATGCCACTGCATCCTAACACTCTCCTTTACAAGATAAGGCTGAGGACATATACAAACAGTTAAATCAAAGAAATGACTGTCTAGAAGTAGAATCAAGAAGACTTTTAAGATATCAAAATATGGTACCTGATATAGCCTTCGAACATAAGATTCCACAACCCGCCTTTGAAGAGTGTGATCGCTGTGATCAAACAGACCTACTAGAGCATCTTCAACAGCCAAAGGGGCGCTCACTAGATCCTCCATTCGTTCATTAATGGCACTTTTCCTCTTTGGAGTATCCATATTTTCACCATCCTCAGTAAACATCTCCAATTCAGAAAGGCTTCTAGCAATGGTGGAACGAAGTTCACTCAATTTGGTTTGTTCAAGCAGTTGACTAGCCTTCAGTGCCAACTGCATATGCAAATCAGCTATCAAGACTTTGAAAAACAAACACATTTATAGTCATATTGATTTAAGAAATGACATTAACCAATGACTGTTAAAAAGTGAGACACAAGGAATAATTGTTAAAGAGAACAAATTAGAATCCTCTTGCTATTGCAACCTGGAAACTAACAGTCTAAAAGAATATGTATACGTATGTGAGGGATGGAAAAAATGCAAAAGAGACCAAAATTTGATAACTTATGCACAATTAGACCAGGTGCAATGGCGCACCTCAGAATAATTTGTATGGTTAAGTTGAGAGAACCGGATTAATTTATCCCTATATGCAGCAGGATTAGGATAAACAAGTTGTTCCATGAGCCTTAGTATCAGCTTATTTTTACTCCTGACACCCTACAAGGCAACAAATATAGTATAAGTGAACAGTTATTTCAATAAAAAATCCCAAAAACCAAATTTAAGAAGAAATGCAAACCAATCAAGAACATGATAAATTCAATACCTGATGAGAAAGGACAATGTCCACAACCTTCAAAAGATCTTTCTTGTACTGAAGTCTAAGACGTTCAATCACATCAGCCTAAAGAAAAAAATATAAACTCAAGATTAGAAAGTAATGACCCCCTCTAATGTAATAACAAAGAAAGAAAAATCCTAATAATTTTAGCCTGCAATTGAAAATTGAGAAGTACAGAGTCTCAAGGCAAAAAACTTGGAGCCCATCAACCATCCATCAATGAAATTGCAATTTTGTGGTTTTGAAATTTAGCCAGGGTCTAAGAAGACAAAAGAAAATACAGAGCAAGTATGAGAAATTGTCATCACATACTTGTGGTAAAACAATGTAATATTTCCGATTTAAAATAATAATGGTACAAAAGAAAGCATTTAAAACGTAGAAGGAAGAAAGGTTTATACCAGCAAATAAATTAAAACAACAGTGAATTGAAAGATAAGGCCATGACTAAGAAGGAAGAAAATAATATTCAACGTTGTGCTCCGGATGAACCATGTACTTCCAAAGGATGCAAATTAGAAATATTTTGCCCATCACAATATCAGTTCCATATTTGACAGAAACAAACTTACCTGGATGTTGTCACTAAACAGTTCTTCAACTGATAAATACTCTTCAAAAAGTGACTGAACAATGACACGGGCATGACTCTCCCGTCCTCCCTCATAAGACTTCACAAGACTTATAAGAGGTTCAACAAGCCTTTCCTGGGCTCCTTTTTCTTTTTCAGGACAAGAGGATAGATGTACCTGGAGAAAAATGCACGCATGCATATTACATTAATGAGAATGGAGAAGGCGTTCAAAATGAGGAACATGAGGTAAGGAACTCACCTCAAGAACACCCTTTAACAATTTGGCAGGGAAGTCAATGTTCTGCGAGCTCAAAATCCCTTCAAACTCTCTATATTTTGATTCCAACTGAAACAATTGGGCCAAGGCAACATCAGATCATGCTGTGAGCCTAAAGTCATCATATGATAACAAAAGAAATATGAAAGAAATGATAAATATTCACCTCACTTCTAAGATCTTTGGGAAGGCGAGTTGCAAGAACAGACAAGCACTCTTGCCACTGAAGAAATGGTAGTTCAGGACTATCTAGACAATTGAGCAAGTTTTGCACTACCTGTAAAAGTCATTCAGATAACACATTCGTTTCCAACAAATGATTGCTAATTATAACAAAAAACAAACTAAGAAAGATTTGTCCGCATTAAAACTCAATAACAACAGAGATATGAGTAACTATAATTCATTATGACAATTTTTAAACTCCATACAGAAAGTTGCCAATGGGCAAGAGATACTTACTTCATCAATATTATGGTCATAGCCTGCAAGAATCATGCGAGCCGCATTTAGACTTGCAGCACATCTCTGATGAACTTTACCAGAAATAGCAGTTGGTGGTCCAAGTACTGGAAAGCTCCCATGAAAAGGTTCAGCCTTTCTTACAGCAGAAGGATCGTCAAGATCAAGCCTTGCTATAAGCTCACCAGCCTACCAGAAAAGACTTCTTAATGTAAAACCAAGAAACTCTGTTTATATATGTGTGTGTCTGTATCCTATATGAAATTTGATATACCTGCATTGCTTGACCTTCAGACATTTTAAACTGAAGAACTCCAGAAGCAGGTGAAAGAAGAGGCATGCACATCTTCATAACTTCAACCTCTGCATATGGAGTATCAGCTTCAATATGACTACCATCTGGAACCAAATACCTCAGCAGCTTGCACGGTGTCTCTGCCACTAACTTCGATGGATCATGATCATTCTGCAGCAAGCACGTCCTCCCATCAATAAGAAGGCGAGTTCCTGCTGCTTCTTCTTCTGCATATATCACATGGCTGTTTCCGTCCAACTGTAATAAAATAGAACATGTTCTATTATGAAGTGTAAAAACAAAGTTATGGAAGAAAAGAAGAAGAAGAGAAAGAGAGAGAGAGAGAGAGAGAGAGAGAGAGAGAGGAAGGGAGCTTGGTCATCTAAAGCATCAGAACAAAAGTGGAAAACATCCATGAAGAACTTATTCCAGAAGTGTTATAGGGAACTAATTGCTTGCCTGCATCAGTAAACCCCCATCACGTAAAGTGTGTATCTCGGCTTCAATCTCTGATTCATTCAGTCTCAATCTATAGCTTCCCGGCCCCCCTCTAACCATGCCAATCTAAGAATAATATTCCAAAATGTTAATGACACATATTACGAAATCCTAAGAAAAAAATTCTCAGAAATTATATGAAAAACATAAACAAAAGTTTACATTTGAAAAGGATAATCACAATGACAGATATTCATACCATGTATTTGCTTCCTTCAATGTTCAATGAAACTTGAGAGTTCACAAGTGATATGTGCTGAAAACAAAAAAAAAAAAAATCGGCATGAATATAACTAAGAATTTACGGAATCAGCAACAAATTGATAAATATGTATTCTTTGGTGCGTACCTTAGGAGGGATTTGCCCCTTTTCAAGGTAACCAACATAATCTGAAACCACGGCTGCACTGCTAGCAGATGCTTTCTATAGCAAACAAAAGATAACCTGTAAGTGGTGCATTCTGCAGATAGAATATAGCAAAAGAACAGGTTATGCATGACTACTTACATATAAAGCCCCTCCAACAACAGAAAGGTACCAAGGGGACCTTTCTGCTCTAACCCGCATTGCAATTCTACTGTCCAACCAACCTGTATGGATTTTATTGTCCCTATAATCTGAAGCCTGCATAACATATCATCCAATGTTGATTGAAGATTTTCTCAAATTTTATTGTGAAAATAGAAGTCAAATTTTTATCAGGTGAGAACTTTGTTACATGTAAGAGGTCAACTGAGTAGTCAACATTAGTACGAATTTCTCCTCGAATTTGAATTTCTTTCAGCCCAAGGACCATATTTGCTATAGCCAAGGCTCTGGATTCCCCAAATGCAAAAACATGTCCTGAGAAAAGATCAAGACAAACTTGAGTGGCATAGATTATCAAAAAAATAAACATGGAAATACACACAACACAGCAAACTTGATAGAAAATAACCATTATTGAAAAGGCTACAAAATGCTAGCATCAATCATTGTTGCACAAGATCTACAAATAGACACATACCAAGGATATGAATGTATAAATGAGTAATTAATCCAATTATAGTGCTCACAGTAATCCATAAAGCTGATTCTATAAAGCATGAGAAGGCATTTTAATTTTCTTCCAATTCATAAGGAACTACAAATGGCCAATTACCGTTCAGGATTGACCAAGTATTGCATATGTTGGAGTCAGCGGAAGTTTTTTTTTTTTTGCTAACCTTTCAGCTAACTTAAACAATCAAACAACTATAATGGTTTCATCAATGACCTGTCTTGTTTAAATAACTCATTTCAACAAATAATTAAAGCACAAGACATTGGACACATAATTCTGGATCAAATGAAGGAGGTATGCCTGACCCAAACACAAATAGTATTAAAATAGTATTTTTCTTTCACTTTTCAACACAGGTGGACAGATAGATAAAAAAAGCATTTTGGCAAACAAGGAGATTTAGGTTTTGGACTTCTTGCAATCATACAGACTTGGTTTGAATTCACTGTTATTGCTATCAAACAATTCAAAATTATAAATGATGAGAAAAAAATGCAATTTCTCTATCAAGTTGCACTAAATTGATTGAATTCAATTTCTATCATCAATTTTTAAAGTATGCTAGTAGCTGCTACTTACCAAATTGCGAATCTGAAAATTCGTGAATGCCTCCACCAGACTGCATATCGGAATTTAAAGTTACAGATTCAAGATTCTGTGAACAGAAAAAATACCTTCACCAAAGAAAAAGGAGGGGAAAAAATACAAAGGCACCTTAACAGAGAAGTAGGCCCACGCATTTGGCTTGCTCTTAAAACTTAGCTCCTGTAAAAGGCCATTCCAATATAGATTATAATATGGCGAAAAAAACCTCAAATAAGAATTATCAACCTGTGATCTTTTACCTGTACTTTTCCACTTGTAGGCTTAAAACCATCATCTGGATCCTCACTTGTCACACGCACAGCCACACAATGACCTTTTGGTCTTGTAGATTCAGCCTTGTCAAAATCAAAAGGGGTAGCAACTACTGAGGTTTTCCTCCAAGAATCATATCCTCCGCCATGTTCCATTCCATAAAATCGCCTTATCTCTAATTAAACAAAGCACATAGGCAGAGAATGTCAAAGAAACATTTGTCCCATGACTAATGACAGTTGTCTTGTTAAATTTCAAAATCTTGCTAATGGCATACCAGGGATTTGCCAGAGAGGAATTCCCATTCCAATGGCTACCTGGGCTGCTGGCAGATTTATTTCAGCAATCCACTCAGTGACTGGGTGCTCCACCTACATCAGAAACAATTTAAAAATCTTGAGAAAAACCAAAAATTTACAAGGCAACAAATTGGCTATTTCAGTCATAGATGGCTAGCATTGAAACTTAGAAGAAATCACTATCCAGTATGGTTAGCCCCCACATTCAGACATTTTTAACTATAATAATGGATGTATCATCGCCAAAATAGCTAAAACATTTTTTTTTAAAAAAAAAAGTCATTTTAATCCTAGTGATCAAAAGAAATATCATTATAATATTTCCTAGCTACAGATAGTACACTTCCATATCCATTATGAGTTGCAAATGTGATAATCAATGAAAACACAACCCAACACTAAATGGGCAAGACAAACAGAGAGAGAATACAAAATGAACGCAAGAAATAACAGCTTACTATCGGAAATTAACTAAAACTGAGGTAAAAGAGAATTTCGCCTACCTGTAACCGAGGGTTGAGCTCTAAAAAATAATATTCTCCAGTGTCCATACCGTACAGATACTCAATGGTAGCTGCCCCAACATAATTCACAGATTTCGCCAACCTTCTAGCTGCTTGCTCTAGCTTTCTGACTGTATCAATAGGTGCAACAGTAATTGGACCCTCCTCAATTATCTAATTATGATGCATGAGCAAGTCAGGTCTCGTAACAAATATTATTCAGGAATGACACTAAGCATCATTAAACTTGGGGAAGAACAAAATAATTTTTTAATTAATCTTGAAAAAGAAAAGAAACCAATAATTACTTTTTGGTGCCTCCTCTGAACACTGCAATCACGACTGTGCAAAGCAGCAACATTACCATGCTGATCGCAGATTAATTGTACTTCTAAATGTCGACTCTAAACAAGAAAAATCACATGGATTATCAGAATTAGATGAGTAATATTGGAATCATAGTGCAGAAGATCTTCATTCAACTTAAAGGGCAGAAGATAATCTAACCTGGGAAGCAACCTTCATTATAAATATGGGTGATCCTGGAACTTCACCCTGAACTTGCTTGAACAATGCCCTGACTTCATCATCATTATGAACCTACAGAATCCAAGGGATGAGAAATTGGTTCAATATACCATTACTAAAATCCTTCACAGTTTAAATTTATAACTTCATCATGTAGAAGCCAAACCTTTCTTATGCCTTTACCACCACCACCCCATGATGCCTTGATCATGGCAGGGTAGCCAACAACTTGGCAACTTGCAATCGCTTCCTCCGTTGTATAGACACATGCATTCCTGTATACCTCATCTGGGATGGTAAATAAACAACTTTCTGGAGGAATTTTCACCTGGAAGACAGAAACAGAAAACATTATATGTTGAATGACCTCGCAAAACTAAATTCAGTTAAATTCAGTTTAAGTAAGATAATTACATGAGAGCCACTCCATGGAAGAGTAGGGACATCTGCTGCTTGAGCAATCAAAGATGAGCCGATTTTATCACCCAGTGCTGCCATCGATGTAGCAGGGGGCCCAAGAAATACAATCCCTTTTGCATTCAATGCATCTGGTAGCTCAGGGTTTTCAGATGCATGTCCCCAACCAGGCCAAACTGCATCAACATGAGTTATCTCTGCCATCTGGCAACCACAAATTACAATTTGTTATAGAAAATAAGGACAACAAGAGTTCATCTTTCTGATTTAAACAAACAAAATTGTCTCGCAAGAGTAACAAACTATATCTAGCTAATTAATCTCCATGATATTATGAGATACTAGAAGAATGTACTTCAAAGGTTCTAGACTCCGTGACACGTCATTAATTTCGAGTATACATTTCATTGACCATTAAGTTTCTTTTATCCCTTTGTTTATGCAAATCACATCATGATTCATCAGCTTCAGTCAAAGCAGTCAATATCCAACAAGATTATCCAAATTCTTCCTGATAGGAAGTCCCTCACTGAATTTAGTCACCCATTTATGATTTGATTTACATACTTTAAGCTCAAACAACAACAGAAATCTGATATGCATAAAAAAGTTACAGTATATAATACTCACCTCTACGATGAGCTGCACATTGGCATAATTATTATTGTTTGTCCCACCAGGAACTTCCACAAACTGATCAGCTATTCTAATGTGCTCTGCATTGATTTTCATGTCTTCTGGAGTTGCCATGGCAACCAACAAGATTGCCTTCTCAGTGCCAAATGTTTCATAGGCCCATGTCCTAATACTGCGCATGAACTTGACAGCTGCCATTCCATTATTTGCAATTAAAACACTATGAATTGGTTTATTCCCTCCAAGAGCATAGCAGAATTCATCCACTTTAGATATTGTAGCAGGACTCCTTGTTGAAACTACCCCATTTATGTAACTCCCACGAGCAACACCCACCTGTACCTGTGGTCTCCTTTGTACCTCCAACATGCTGCATAGACAGGATTTAAAAATTCAGTTTTTAAATTTAAGTAATTGTCAATCTGATTCATTTCGTCTTATCCTTGAATGCAAAATTATTACTTTTAGGTAATCTTTACTTGTTCATAATTCAGGAGCAAAAGTTGACTGGTTAAAAGAATCAACAGAAATTCAATTTAACAGCTATTTTGAACCCCAAGAAAAGCAACCAATCTTAATAAGACTCTGTCAGTCGCAAAGAACGGGACTTGGTATAGATTTCTTCACTGCCAGCCCTATGAACTCTAGCCTTGATCGCGTAGTTGTTTAATAATCAAGGTCTAATTAAATAAACCAAACACAAAATTCCAATTCATCAGTACGTTCCAATTTAACTAGTGAGCAATCAACGCAGCCTAAAAGTGAAGTATACCAGAAGCAGGATCATGCAATAATATCAAAGAGAGGGTGCTTAAAAGATTAATAATTATGCATGGCCTAATAAAAAAAAATGCATAATCATGTGCCAAAATACATGCTAAAATAAACCTCATCCAATAAAATTTTAAAAACCACCTAGAGAAAGAACAAAAACTCAAAACTTCCTATCCCAGAGCTTCTAAATGGAGAATATATATATATTTCCCAATTGAAAAAAAAAAACAATCTAAAAATGAAAACAAACCTGAAGATGAGCAGAAATCTGGGAAGTTAGAATTAAATTGGAGTAAAATGGGAAAATGGGAAGCAAATCATTTAGTTCAAATCTAAAGACAGAGTGGAAGAAAGTGAGAAACAAGAAGAACCCAAAAAAAAATGTTGGTGTATACAGTGGTTTCAAGAAAATGCTGAGTGATGTACATTGAGTAAAAATCACATTCTTGAAATGGTATAGCGCGTCTGTGTAAATTATTAAACAAAGTTTTAAGGGAATTGCAGAGAGTTAGGTTAGAGTTAGAGAGGTGGGCTTTCAAATTTTAACGGCTTTTAATGAGAGACTGCACGTGGTACCTCACCGCACCATCTTCCTCTTTTCCTTTTTTCTCTGTTTTTCGATTCTAATTTCACCATTATTACTACTTGTTCCCATCTACTCTCTTTCTCTCTCTCTCTCTTTCTCTCTCTCTCCTGTCAATTCATCGCCTCCACAAACTAAATTGAAGAAAAATCAATTAAGAAGATTCTTTTTGGTTCTATCAACTTTTCAAACAACTTAATTTTCCAAAATTATATGCAATTATATTATTTTATTTATTAACAATAATTGATAAATTTTTTTTTATTTTTAACTAATTATATGATATATTTACAACAAAAAAATCATTCTCTAAATACAAAAGTAATATATATATATATATGAAATTGTTCTCTATTTACAAATAATTGAATTAAAAATATAACTTTTATGATATTACAATCATCTAGATATTAATGATTTTATATTTAATAAAATAAAATATATATTATTTTTATTAGTTCAACTTTATACAAAATCATGTATAGCTATATTCAACTATTAAAACTTAAGAATATAAGTATGTTAAATATTAATTTTGAATAAAGTAAGTTGAGTTTATGTTTAATGGTTTTTATTATAAATAAATTATGAGATTAATGAAAAATATCCTTATTTAAATTTTGACGAATAAGAAAATATTTATGTTGCATATTTTAATTGGTAGTATAAATCCCATGATAAACAATAAATGAGTATTTTGCATTTTTACACATTTTATATTTCCATACAAAAATAAATGGTAATCAATGACTATACGTCTGTCAAGGGAAGAAGAAAATTTCGTAGGGTTGGCGTGCGAATGTTAGTCCATGCGAGAGCCTTTGACATTGTGTTGGACGGTGAAGTTGTCTACCAACTCTTCAAATCAGTAATTTTCACTTACAATTATATTATTTTTACAATTCAAACTAAATATTTTTTTTTCTTATTCATTCTCTTTTACAAGTTATATTATATGGAGGGAGAGAATGGTCAATCAATCAATTAAATAAATAAGATAAGATGTGTAGGTGAAGAGCTTTGATGGGTGATGACATATACATATATATATATATATATAGTAATATTAAACATTTGTACGAGGAGGTTTGGTTATGGATAGAGAGGTTAGGTGCGTCCATGCTATTCTTATTTCTTTAATTTCTCTTGTGATTATTATTATTTTTTCCTTCACACTTAATTATTTTTTCTGTTTTATTTCAAATTTCGTATAAAAAAATTATTTTATTTTAAGTATCACTTTTAAAATTTTAAAAAAATATTATTTAAAAATTTTTAATATTACTCCATTAATTAATAAAAAAATAAATGAAATGAGAAAGATGAGAAATACTCTCTCCGTTTTATTTTAAATGCCGTATAAAAAAAAATTTATATTTTATTTTAAATGTCTCTTTTAGGTATTCAAAATAATATTAATTAAAAAGTTCTAATATTGTCCTTATTAATTATTGAAAGATAATAAATATGATGAGATATGAAAATGGATATTTAGATAAATTAAAAAAAATTATGAAATTTATAATGACTAATTATTTTTTTGGTCTGTGTTTATTATTTTTATATGATATTTAAAATAAAATTGAGAGAGTATTATTTAAATAAATTTTTATAAAATTTATAATAAAAAAATATTTTTTAATTTATACCTATCATTCTCATACGAAACTTGAAATAAAACATAAAAAATATATTCCATAAATATTTATTTTGGTTAGTTTATAAAAATGTCATGTATTTAATGCTTCCCTCAACCTTTTCACCTCTAAAAAAAATAAAATAAAATAAAGGAAAATATTAGAATATGTGAACCAATCATTTATGGCCTTAATTTATCTATATGCTAAATTTAGGTTTTAGCCTCATAAAATTACTTATGATTTAAAGTTTCAAGTTTCTAAATATATCATTTAGTGTAGGGTTTTTTTTTGGTCTATTTAGAAATGATTATATCAACAATTTGAATTAGAATTACTTGTGGCCTTAAGCGGTCCACTCCATGTACAAAATTGTAGCTACCCTCAAATCCACCTAACTCCTACAACTACTTCAAAAATTAGTTGGAGACTATGCTACGCATATAGCTAGAATTCCTCCTTTTCTCCATTAAAAAAAATCAACATATAATCATTGTTATTTAAATTTGATTTAAATTCCAAGATAATTAACTAAATGTTCATTGATTATTTTTCAAAATCATTAAGATTTTGATCAAACACCATTCAATGATCCAAATATAAATGTTTGTTTTAGTGATATTAAACTTTATCAATATCTTAATAATATGTAGACAGTAAAATGCATATTATTTCAAATCAATGTAAAGATTTATATTAAGTAAACCATACATATTAGCACGTGAAGGAAGAAAAAAAAAACTTACCAATTATTAACTTGACATTGAGAATGAGAACTTTGGCCATGTTTTTCCAAGTATTTTTTTTTGGTCCCTTGCCCATATGAACATTAACCAATTGATTGAAAAAAAAGAAAAAAAATTAATTCAAACAACTGAGAAAAGAAATAAGTAAATGGAAATTAAGTTATGGTATACCAATAAGCATATGCAATTGTACATGAGGCTTGAGAAAAGGAAGCTTGCTCCTTTCTTTGATATATAAGTATTATTATTGTTATTATTATTGTAGCTCCACGGAATGTTACTTGTGCTTGCAATTTGTGAGCAAGGCAACATAGAGAGCTTCTTGGTAGAAAAAAAAAATTGACCTAATTTTGCTAAAATTAGATCCTATTATTTTTCCTAATTTATATTTATATATATTGAGCACATCAAGCCATGAAATTAGCTTATTTAACTTAAACGTTTTTTATGGTGTTTAACAATGGTAAGAATTCTAAACCGCATTCACTTCTTTTTTCACTTATAACTAAATTTTTTTACTGAGGAAAATAATTATTTTTTAATAGTTACTATTGTTACCTCAAACTAACATTTGTTATGGCTTTTTTCTTTTACTAAAAAACTTTAATATCATTAAGAAATTAAAGACTGAATATATAGGAGAATATCATCCCAAACTTGAAGGCTAGCATAGTCAATAGAAGTAGTTCTAGCCAGAGAATGAGCTCTAAATTATTATTAGTTTCAGCATAATAATTAGTTTCTCTTTATTAGAATAAGAATTTTCACTAATTTAATAAAAAAAAATTTTAAAAAATTGTTTTATTATATAATTCCCAGTGTTTTAATTACGTTAATATTTTAAGAAATTAAATTGTGATTTTTGTTTTTTTGTTTTTCTTATTAATTAGGTTTAGGAATTCCAACTAACAATTTCATAAAATTTTTCACGATTTTAATATTAATGGCAAATATTTCACTTACTTTTTGCCTTTCCAAATTTCTGCATTAACGGGCAATCAATTTAGCTATATATATTGACATTTAAAGGTAATAAATTATCATAAAAGATTTTGTATTTTTCATACTTAATATTTTAAGCTTTATCTCACTCCTAAGCATAGCTAAAAGTAAATGTGCCATTTACTATAAAAAATTATATCTGGGTCTATTGCCCCCAGTAATTAAAAAAAATGCAAATATCTTTAAATCCTAAATTAATTTGAATGGAAAATATAAGATTTTAAAATTATAGTACTAAAGTACAACCATATTATAAGATTTTAGAGATTAAAGAATTAACTTTTATAATTTTATAAATAAGGATTAAAACATTAATTATGAAATAAAAGAGACCAAGTTATAAATAAGAATTAAAATGATAATTATAAAAAAAAAAGACCAATTACAATAAAAATAAACAAAATGAATCAGTGTGTATAATTATATACGGTGAACTTTTAAAAAAATTACAATAGTTTAATTTTTTTTTACGAATATTATTTTACCCATTATTATGGTGCATAATACATATTTGTGCATCGATTCCGAGAACAGGTTATTAAAACATTGAACAATGTTTGGTTCATTTGGGATTTTTTTTATTTTATTTTTTACTTTAGTCTATTAATAAATTGAATTTTTAAAAAATTTTATATTTAAACAATTTTAATTTCTATTGATATAATATATATTTTTAAATATAATTTATCAATAAATTTTATTTAATTTTTTATTAAAAGTAAACTTGCAAAAATGAATGTTCAGAATTTTGAAATAATATTTTGTTTGAATCCAAATAATCAAAACCATATAGTAAGACAAAGACAATTACTAATCAAATCAAAACCATCCTATAAGAAGACTTTTCTTCTGTACAGCTTAGTTGACATTTCTAACATTCGGCTAATTGTTCCCCTAATTAATCCGATTGACTGATCCTCTTAGTAGTCCACTGAACAAGTTGACTTTATTACCACTGTAATTTACTAATTTAATAATATTTGATTTTTATCTCTTATTATTAGTAGTAGTACGCATTATTGGAAAAATAAATGGCACATGCCCCCTTGGTTACAACTTACAAATCAAATTAAAGTCATATATATATAGAAGCACATGAACATTGGCGAATACAATTGCTAATTACTAAGTACTAATTAATTAAATCGATACAATAACCTACTAGAAATTGTGTATATCGTTATTTATTTTGAATGGTGATTTTGAATTAATAATAAGAAATAAAAAATTATATTTTCATTTACCAAAGTCATATATAATAACAATAATAATAATAATAATAATATATTACTATTAGAACTTGGTGAATTCCATATTGAATGTATGAATTTTAAATGAACTTTGAGCTTGTTAATTTTTAAGGTGTGGTTCTTCTAAGGATGCCAACAACCGAAGTGTCAATACTTGATTTGATAAATTATATTAAAATTTCCACTCTTAAAATAGTGTTTGGAGTGTTATTTTTTCAAAATTCATAACAATTCGATTAGTAATTCAACCATGGAATATGCTTATTTTCAAAAAAAAAATTCCATGAATTTTTCTTGATTTTTCTATGTAGCAACTATTCATTCAATCACCTAGCGAATTTGATAATGAAGAGAGACTGAATCATAATATACTTGGAAAGCAAATACAATTGAGGTTCATACATATTTAAAAAAAAAACAAAGAACATAAATAATGACACCATGAATGCAAGATTATTTGTGTATAAGCAAGATTTAATTAACACTAATTAATAATAAAAAAATCCTAAGCTAAGATAGAAGAGAAAGAAACAAGAAGGAAGCTAATGAGGACAAAGAAAGAGATAGAAATAGAATATGCTCCTGCTTTTCCTGGGCTTGGAGGAGGACTATCAGTTGGTTTTCCAGGTTTTCGACTCGGAGCCCCTGTTGATGGGCTTGGACCCCCTTCTGATGGAGACGGGCTTGGTGATGAGTATGGAGATCCAGCTGCACTTATTAAATAGACACAGGAAAAAATAATTAATTTATAATAATTAAAATTTTCATATGAAATCCCAATATTCAAAGAATAATTTTTTCATTTACTTCCCTCAAAAAAAATTATTTAATTACTCTTAAGCTATTATATAATGCAGATCACTGAATTATTGGCCTATTGAATTTATTTATAATAATAATAATATATGCTCATACCCGTTTAATATTATTTTTTAATTAATTCATTAATAAAATCACATACAATATCAAGTATGATAAATTCATAGATTTCGTTATAATAATTTTTAAATTAGAATAACGATATTATAACAATGTAAATTATTAACTAATAATATTCTCTTTTAACATGATAGAATTGATGCAACACCTCTCACATTAATTAAATTGAATTGAATAAGATACATGCTCATAAATATGAAAATTTTTGACTGATCCAAACAAAAACCTATTAAAACTACTAGGACTAATTAATTAATTAAATACAACTAAATAAACCATAAAGTTTAATACAAACGAATTCATAATTTAATGAAAATGACTTAATAATCTGAAATATATATATATATATATATGTATATTAAAAAAAACATACTTGGTCCTCCAGTTGGAGGGACTGTACATACAAGTTAAAACCAAATTAATCAAATATTAATATTAATATTAATTTCAATTCAAATAATTCTTACACAAACCAAGATTACTCTTAACACATGAAAAAATGAAATTATTAATAATAAATTAAAAATTTGGACTTACTGTCACAGTGCAAGTGAGGATCAGGAAGGTGACAATCATGAGCCAAATTATGAGACCTTGTAAAATTGATTTGAATTCCCATTGAAATTGCATAATTTAATCCTTCACATGAACACTCTGGATCAATACTAAGAACAGTTTCAAATCCAGTGCAACATGTTTTAGGTAACTTGTCTTTGCTTCCTGCAGTCAGATAAGGTATGCAATCTAACATATCATACATAATATTGTCACAACTTTTCCCTGGCGGTGGTGCTTTTGCCACTCCGGCACCGGCCGGCGATTGTTCAATAAGACGTGTAGCGTTGGCCAATGAGGACAACATTAAAATAACAGCAAGAAATCTCATCATTTTCTCTTATCTTTTCTGGGAGGTTCAATTGAAGATGTTGATGATGATGAATGAAAATGGAAGCTGAAAGGTAATTTGATTTTGTTAATTTTGTATGAGTTTACATTTGGGTTTTGGGTTTTTTAAATAAAGATTGTGAAGATAGAAGTTTTAGTTTGAATTTTGGAAATTAAAATCTAGAATCTCTCTTTCCAATCAATCATTTGGTTATAATAGCTTAAATCAAGCGATCATGTAGGAGAGGTTTGTTGATTATTTCTTATCCTTTCAACTGAATCATAAGTGATGTTTTAGATCTACTAGTGTTTTTATTTCTTTTAAAAATTATTGATAAATTAAATTGTATATATAATTATTACTTTTATTTTTAAAAAATTTATTAAATATATTGATGATAATGTCATTTACTGAAAAAAAAAATTAAAAAAAATAATTTTAAATTATTTAGAGTGTATTGATGATAATGTCTTCCACACATAACATTGATTATAGGGAAAAAAAGTACAAAAATAATCTTAAATTATTTAGAGTGTATCACTTTGAACATTAAAGTTTTTTTTTTTTTATCCTTTCGTGACTTTTTTTTTTATCACAATCATAGTAAATTAGACCTTAACTTAATGAAAAATAAGTTATAAAATTTATTTTTTATAAGGTAACATTATATAAAACCAACTATTTAAATATTTGATAATTATATTAGTTTAAAAATATTGATAATAATATCACATATATATATTTAGAATAATTTATTATAAAAAATTTAAGGTTCAATTTGAAATTTAAAAAATATTTTAAAATTTTATTTAATTTTTTTTATTTTAAATATTTAAATAATAAATCTATAAAATGTCAAGCTATAAAAAAAATAACTTAACTTTCGTTGAGTCATAGTCGAATTTACTTCTTTTTTATTATAAAAAAAGTTATAAATTGATAAAAAAAAAAAAAAAGAAGTTATGATAAAAAACTGAGATATCTGGATGCTTCATGATCATTTTTTTACCTTTACCCTGGATGATATGAAATCATTAGGTACTAGTACAACTAATAATTATTTTAAAATAACTATGTTTATATTTTAAGTTTTGGCAGATCTAATTGTAATTATTTTTAAGTTGAAATTCACTTTTACTTTTTTTAAGAAAAAATAAATTTTAATAATAATTTACTATTTCTTCTAGTGGCGTTCGTTCGTCAGTAATTAAGGAAAAAATTTCTTAGTAAATTAAATTTTATATATAATTATTACTTCTATTTTTTAAAAAATATTAAATATATTGATGATAATTCCATTGAGTGAAAAAAAACACAAAAATCTTTTACACTTATCATAATTTCATCAAATTACATTGTTTATAGAGAAAAGATAAAAAAATTTTGAGGTCCAATTCCGTATTCTAATTTGCTATATTTTTAATAAAAAAAATAAATGGATAAAAAAAATTAAAATACAAAGTCAGATATTCCAATAATTCAAGATTATTTTTGTACTTTTTTTCTTGATTATATGAAATTATTAATTATTACGTATTACTAATAATTAATTTAATATAACTATATTTATATTTTAAGCTTTGGCAAACTTTCTAATTGTAATTATTTTTAAGTTGAAATTCACTTTTACTTTTTTAAAAAATTAAATATTAATATTTATTTGCTATTTCTTCTGGAGGCATTCGTTAATATCAGAAATTAAGAAAGGGAAAAAAAAAGAAGTAGAGCTTTAAGTGTAAATTTTTGACATTTTCAATGACTACATTTATCATATTGATACTTTTCTTTTTCAAACTTCTATCATTTTTTTTTTCATTTTTGCAATTGTAAATTTTGGTAATTGGTACTGAGAGATAGGCCCGGCTCTCAAGGGAAGCACTCTGACCCGTTGCTCAGGGCCTCTCAAATCTAAAAAAAAATTATGTAATTCAGTAGTCATATAATATACAATTCATTAATTTATATAAAAATTATTATTTTATATTGTTATTTTTAGGCCCTTAAGTATTAAATATTTATTTTTGGACGGCCCCTCAAATTTAAAATTTTCGCTCCGACACTGTTTTTTAGGGGTGCATATCTTAATTTTTACTCGAGGCCCTTAAAATGTCCAAGACGGCCCTGTAGAGAGATATAGGCATTAAAAATTTTGCAGTTAATAAAAATTGACTATAACAAATAGGTAATTGTAATTTTTTAAAATAATATATAGAGTTTAACTTTTAGATATTACATTAATCACAATATAAATTCCAAGAGCGTGTGACCACCGCCATTTTGAGAAAAAAAAGGGAGACTGTTGTGATCATTTTTCTTGGGTGAATCTTTCACGTTCGAAATTTGCTTTCACAAATAAACGGGAAGGAAGCAAAAATAATTGATTTTTTTAAAATTTAGATTTAAAAATGGGTATTATTATTATTATTATTATTATTATTATTATTATTATTATTATTATTATAACAATGGAAAAACAAACTTAAAGGCTCAGTTTTTGGGTAAGAAACCCCCAGTAAATCATGGTTAACCCATAAAGCAGCTTCATTTAGTTTATGAACTCCAGGCGGAAACTTGGTAGCAATCGATGCCAAATAGTCTGCCTTGTTAGCTTCTCTGTAAACATAAATAAAATGTAAAAATAAAAAAAGAAAAAGAAATTTAACTCAAAAAAAGAAATTATTTTTTTTTGGTGGAAAAATAGTAATTTGATTAATATTAGAGTAGAAGATTTATTTTTTATACAAAAATAGAATCAGAGACTATCTGGATGTAGGTTCAAATCCCAATCAAATTCCTGAGTGACAAGAGGCTGGACTGATATTAATATATCCTAAAACATAAAATGTTTTCAAATACTTGTATTTTTTTTTAATATTATTTTTCAATTTTTAATTTCAAACATACCCAACACATCTACTATAATTTGTTTTTTCAAAAAATAAGTATTATACATTATAATTTAAGAACGGCCTGGGTTGAAATCAAAGTACAAAGTTTTAGTAATTTACGTTTGGGCTTTGTCTATCTCCAATGGCCCATTATACTTCACTTTGCAATCATACGGACCCAGCATGTTGTTTTTTTCAATTTGACTATTTTGCTTTTTTTTTTAAATTAACATTTTCACGTTATTTTTTATTTTTATAATTTTTTATTATAATATTTTCCTATTTTATTTATATTTTTATTTAAAATTTTTTTATATCATATTTTTAATATACATACACAAATAAATAAAATATACATATACTATATATACACAACATATACAAGATATATACTCAACAATACAAACCGCATCTATAAGATATTCGCAACACATCTACAATAAATCTACAATACATCCATAAAATATTTTTAATATTTTTTTAATTTATTTTTTAATCTTTTATTTTCAACATATCCTTATACCATTCACATAATATTCATACTGTATTTAACAATTTTTACATAAAATACACATAATTTAAATAATAAAAATATAACATACGTACAACATCTATAATAAATATATAACATTTACAACATATTTATAATACATTTACTATGCATTTATATAATAAAATTATATATTTTTTTTTTATTTTTTTTATGTGTATACTATATAAAATTTATTTAAAAATAAATTTAATATTTTTTATTAATATTTTTTAAAATATTTTACTTTTTTATGAGTATTATTTATTTTTAAAATTAAAATTTAATTTTATCTTGTATAAAAAAATTATAATTTTTATATGATGAAAAATAATTTAAAATATTATTTTTAATTATTTTATCATAATATTTTTATTTAATAATGAAGTTTAAAAAAATAAAATTTAGAGTAAAATATTGATTGTAGCTGAAATATATATTTTTGAAGAAAAAAATTTTTGTTTTAGTGAATAATGAGGTTTTTTAACTTTTATAGTATTTTTACTCTAACTTTTTATAAAAGTGTAAATATTTTTAGTTTTTATAATATTTTTAAAATAAAAATTATTTTTTTAGATAGTTATTTAAATGTCCTTAATCAAAAATTATTAGAAAGTTTGTTAGCCCATAGTTTTAAAAAGACGTTTTATATCAATAAAATTATTTTTTTTTTTGTAAAATTCAATTTTAAACATTTTTTTTTGTTTTTGTTTTTTATTTTTAAATAATTAAAATTATGTGATATATTTTTTAATATGAGACATGCTTTTAAAAAAATATAAAATAAAAACTGAAAATAAATTAAGAATAAAAATATATAAAACTAAAAAAAGTAGCACAAAATTTAATTAGTAAATGTGAGGAGGAGGCAAAAAAAATAAATAAACAAGGCTGTTATTTGTCAATAAACTGAAAATAGCTCCCCTTTTAAATTAGAATGAGAAAAACACCTGTGAAAATTGGAAAAAATATATATATATGTATATAGGCATGCCTAAACTAGTATTGAATAATATTTAATCTAAGAAAATTAGGTGTTTTGTAACTCAGAAAATATGATTTATAATGATAAAACTATTCACTTTTAAATAACTAAATAAACAAAATTTTCAGGACAAAAAATCCCGAATTTTACTGTCATTGATTAGCAGGACTGGTACCTATTAATTAATAAATGACTACATGTCAATTTAAAACGATATTGACATATGAATTTATCTTAATATCTTAATAAATATCAAAAGACATCATGATTGATAAATACTACTTCTCATCTTTACATTATTGATGATAAGATTTATTTTTTGTAGAATCAAACCATTATAATTCTTTTTAGGGGGGTTTTGAATCCCTTGAATTTAATTTTCAACCTTAATGGTCAACATTGATCGAATACTAACATCATTTAATTATCAATTTATAATAGTATTTAATCAATAATTTATTTTTTTTAATATAGCTTGATAAAGGTTGATAACCAATTGGAAGACTAAATTTGTGACCTACGCTTGTAGGATTTTTTTTTTTAATTTGACTCCATCAATTTTTGTTCAATATTTTATAATTTTGAAAACATTATAACATTAATGAACTAATTAAAAATTTATTGGTCATATATGATAAATTTTATTTTTATTCTTATTTGACCCTAATTATATTTTAAATTCAAAATTTATTTTTTTGTTGAAATCATCATTAATTCAAAAATTATTGATAATTTTGTACGAGTGAAACATATTTAATTAGTTTAATTTGTATTATTTACTTTTTTTTTTAATTTGAAAAGTAGTCAAGTAACTAGCCCTTTATATATGTGTAGTAAATACGTTTGATGTTCTATATATTGAACTACGCTCTTATAATAACAATAATAATGATGATGATGATGAAAAGTAAATGAAGAATCAAAGGATTCAATTGGACCACAACAAAATAAATAAATGTTAAACTCACACGTATATGTGCATGCCCAAAGAGTAAGGTCATAGTTTTTCTTCTGTTTTTTTAATATAAAAAATTAAAAAAGAAAAAAATAGAGTCCAAGGGCTATTCATTAATAATTCTTTTCCTTATGTTTATTAATGAGTAAATTATGAGACATAATTTGCTCTTATAATATGCCATCAAATTCCATGACCCCATTTGGATTTAGGTTTTGGCATCGTCCATAGAAAAGCACCATTGTATAAAATAATTGTTTAATTTCAGATATTCAACAATTAATAATTATATATGTTTAATTTTAATAAACAATTCGACTCTCCTTACTCAAACGGCATAAGATATTGCTTAAAATTTATTGAAAATAATGAAAGAAAAATCATAATTTATAAATTTATTTACATATGTGTATATATATATTCATTTGATTTATTACAATTAATTATGTATTTATTTATTCTTGAAATTTCAGAGTTTTTTAATTTCATTTCGAATGAATATTTTTATAAAATAAAAAAAGTTTATTTTATTTTTTTATAAAATTATAATAAAAACAACACAATAATAATAATAAAAGCAAATGAGGCCATGAGAGTGACCTAATAGAAATCGTTTGGGTTTTTTTTTGGGGTCTTTTTTTAAGCAATTGGTGATTTGAATGATCAATGGTTTCTTACTTGCCATCCCCAAAAAGTGGACCCTATTAGCTGTTGTAGACAAGGGACATGGTTAAGAAGAAGGCCCAAGTTAACATCCTAAATTTTATCATATGGAATGGGGGTGTGTGAATGTGTGGCCGTAACCAATAATTTTGCAACCAACCCTTCAATTTTTAGCCATTTGTCCTCAACGCTCAACCCTTAATACTCCCTCCGTATCATTTACGTAGGGAAAATTTCTTTTTTTGGTATATCTTTTATATAGAAAATATACTATTTTAGGTAAATTTTAGGGAGTGAAATGAGACAAAATACCATTTATACCCTTGCCTTAAAAGTTTAATTTGAGGGATGTTTTTTTAGGGGTATTTAAGTAAATAGAGATGGAAAAAGTAAAATTTCTTTAATTTTCGTGTTCATTTTACTTTTTATATATAAATGATACAGAGGGAGTATAAAATTATATATTTTTTTCTAAATTAATAGGTTGATTTTTTTTCATTCATCTGAAATTATAATTTTTTTAGAATTATAATAAATTAATTAATATGATTAATTTTGATTTTATCTATATTTGATAGTACTTAATAAATATATTTTATATTAAAATAAGAATATAATAAAAATAATATATATAAATTTATATTTTCAATACAAATAATTATTGTCTAACTCCTCATTCCTCACAATTGGCTCTGAGTCAGTGAAGCAAACTACCTGTGTAAGGACAGGACAAATCTAATAGCTGGCTTATTTATTGTGCATAACTGTCTGCAGTTTTGCAATTTTCTTTTCTTGTTATTTATATACTCTAATCTCTATACTTTCCATTTCTAGCAATTTCAAACCCCATTAATTTATGGCTAAAGGTCTCTTCCACCTTTCTACTTTTATTTATTTATTTATATTTATTAATTTTTAAATTTTAAATTTTTATATTATTATTTATATATATATTATATAATTATTTTATAATAGAGAAGCATGCACTTTAAAAATGCGTCATAGCTGCTATAAAAATTCTTAATTGTTAATGTTAATTTCAGAATTTTATTAGGATACTGCTTTTTTGAAATATATTTTTTTTGAAACTCAACATAAAATTATTCAAAACAACAATTAAGAAAAAATCAAATGACCAAACTAATTAAATATTGGAAAATAAATCTCTTCCATACACCAATCTAAGATCCTCAATTATTTCTAAAAAAAAACCAAATTCTAAAATATAATTCAAAATAATAATAAAAAAAAACTCTTGCCAAACAAAATGACTTCAATAATAATAACATAAATAAATTAGAATAACATGATATGACATCATGTACACCAATAATCACCTTGGGAATTCAAACAAAACAGATTATTAAACAAAATTTTACTATATTATAGATAATAATAAATTAATTGTTATTTATCAAGTTTAACAGTTGATGAAGTTCTATAGCCACAACTTGTGAAGCGGGGATTGGAAGACAGAAAATAAATAAATAAATAACCTCTTTAAAATTGCAAAGGTCACCATGAGTAGCTTTCTTAATTTGAAGAAGGATCAAAATCCAAATCAGTAGGAACCCGAAAACAACATTTGCAATTTATAACGAATCATAGAAAAATTTAATACCTTTTTTATATTTATTATTTGATTTATCATTTTATAAAACTTCAATATTTGTATATATAACTTTATGTATTTAAAAAATAAATATTAAATTATCAATATTATAAGATATTTAGTATGGAAGTTTAAGGGTTTTTAATTCTTTTACATGTCAATTATTTTCAAAAAATTAAATAAAGAAAAAAAATAAAGATATAAAAGATAAATAAACAAGTAGAATAAAATAAAACGTTAATATAATTATTTTCATTATATTTATCATAACTCTTTTTTCCTTTCATTAAATAATGAAAATTTGAATTTTTATATCAACATATAAAATGAAATTAAGAACAAGCGACGGGTTTAAAAATGTACTATAATAATCGTTATTTATATGAAGTATATAACTTATTTTTACATATTTTTATTTATAATAATATTTATAAATTTTATTTTTTCATTAGTATATATGAAATTATTTTTCAATTATTTAATCATTAGAAAGCAATGGTTGAAATCGGAGACAAACATTTAGCAATTTTGGGGTCCACATTGCTTAGGTGTAAAGTTATTTAATTGTGTTTGACCTTTATAGTCCAGTGGGCCCTAATATAACTTCTGTCTTTTTCTCCATTTGGTTCGGCTCAGCAAAAGCGACAACAGAAAGTTTAAAAATTTTTTCAGAACAAAAAAAACAATCAAAATTTTATCCCAGAAATTTAAAAACAATATGTTTTTATTTTTTTCTCTGAGATTTTGATTTTCCTGTCCTATGCCGCACATAATATTCTATGTGGCCAACTGAAATTTGGATATTTTCTTTTTGTTTTTTTTTTCAACAGAAATAAAAATTTTTCATTAAAAATAAATAAATAAATACACATGCCAATTAAATTTATCGTATTTTAATTATTAAGCTCTTGCTACTATTATTATTATTATTATTATTATTATTATTATTATTATTATTATTATCATTATTGCGGACAGTAGAAGACCTTTTATTAATGGTACATTATTATAATTAAATTGTTTAAAAATCAAACAATTGTCACTCTTTGCAGGAATTAATATTTAATTATGGGTTTCTCTAAATATTTTATTGTTTCATTAATAATGTGCATAATTAATAAAAATGAGGAATGTGCATGGTTTTACAAGGTTGAGATGGTTGGATCCATGGCTGGAGTAGAGTGGACCCATAATGCCATATATAAAAACAAGAGAAACATGGGTTTTCTATGCACCTTGATAAGCAACAAACTAACTAGCTATAGGAAATATATCCATAGCAAGTAATAATTGATTCAATGTTAAGGTTTTTTTATTTTTAACTTAAAAAAAGAAAGAAAGAAAGAAAATCTTGACATGGATCTTGGATTTTAATTATTAAAACTAGTTGTGCGAGCTGCACTGGTTTTACTTATATTTTTAAAATATTTTTTTTTGTTAACCGAAAATTCTTGGCAGAGCTAGTGATCCTTTTTTGGCAGAGCCAGATCACTAAGGTAAATTTCGAAGAAGCTAATCCAATAATCTACCGTCATAATCCTATTTTAATATGGACTTATAAAAAGACTCCACGCTTGAAATATCAGTGCTTTTACACTTATGAAGGTTGATTGACGCACTTTTATGGATCAAACCTGATACATCTCTAATATTAATCAAGTGTTTCTATCAATCATTTTACCCGTGGTGAATTTTTTAAAAATATTTTAAGAAGCCTAAATTATTATTATTATATTTTATTTATTAATTTAAGGACTTTTTTTTAAATTTAATTAATTAATAATCTAAATCGATATTTATGTATTTGTATTATTATGAGAAACATAATACGATTAAGTTAAGTGATTTGCTGCATTGCTGTTGGGTTGCCGTAAGTTTATTTTGTCTTAAATCTTAATATTTTGAAGTTGTGAAGTGTGAGATTGGATTTATCAAATTAGGTATCTTTTTGTTTATTTATTGGAATTGGGTGTCATGGTTATTTGGTTGCTACAAAAAAATAATGGGTGGCTGGAAGCAATGTTATTCGTAGTTTACAAATTTAAAGTTGTTACATGATGCTATGGATACTAATACTATATTTGGTTACACCATATTTTTTAAAAAGTTAATTATATAATTTTATTTAACTAATAATATTATATTTATTTATAAATAATTTATAATAATATCATATTTGTTTACTAATAACCTATGTAAAATAAAATGCTGGGCTCACTAAACCTTACCAACTAGTTGGTAAAATATTTTATCTATAAAGAAGTAGAAAAAAATATTTTACAAAAAAAGAGAATTGAGAAATCTCATATCTAAGGATAAACAATAGAAATATTATAATGATAGTTTATGTATTACCCACACTTTTTTAATAAAGTTGAATTATAACCAATAAATTAATTTTTTTTAAATTAATTTTTTTAATATTTTATTGCATATTCAAAACACTTTAATATAATATTTTCTAATAAAAAATAATCTTAATAATATATTTATGTAAAATATATTATTAATAATCAAATTTTCAGTAAATAATGTTGGAGGCTATGGTAGTTATATATGCAGATATCAAATGTGAAATTTTAAGTAAAATTTTACATAAATAGTAGATTTATTATTGGATAAATAATTGTTGAATGATAATTTATATGACTAATTGTAACTCTGTGCAGCATACATATGCGTGTGTGAGAGTGAGAGAGAGAGAGAGAGAGAGAGAGAGAGAGAGAGTACGATATTTAATACGTTCATTGGATGTGAAAATTATATAGAATTATATGTGCATATGTATATATCTTAATTCAACGCAATTTATGTGCTAAATGAATTTTATAAGTAATTGGTCGTTTTAACCTATTTATACTCTAGTATTGTTACATCAATGAAATTAGAGTGACAAAATTTAAATATTAATTTTTAGTGATTTAAAAATGAATAAATGACAAATATGTATATGCTCCAAATTATTTTATATGACCAGCTAAATAAACAAAGTTGCATTATTGATTAACTGAATGTGATCCTAACATTGTTTATTAATTAGATCCTATTCTCAATACTAATACAAAATGAAAAAAAACCATACACACTTCTCCTAATCTCATTATTGATAATGAAAACTTAATCAAATTAAGCACTTAGTTGTGATAAAAATAATAATTCTCAAGTTATTAAATAAATATATTGTCATGACTCTAGATCGTGCACAAGTTCTATTAAATATTTTGCATTGCTTCAGATACCCATTGAATATTCAGATTTCAAGTACTAAACAAACATTTTAATTTGAGCTCCAAAAAACAAACAAACATTTTAATAGTTTAAATTAGTTAACGCATAATTTGAAAGCAATTATAAATTCACAATACTATAATATTTCTTAGAAACAAGTTTTATTTTGGTACTCAACATATTTGTCTTATTTAATGTTATTCTCACTATTAATACTCAAAAATAATAATAATAAAGTAATTCTCATCTCCATCTTTTCGAGTGAAAAATTAAATGCTAGCCAGAAGATTAAAATAAATCTTTAACAAGAAAAATTCTAATAGGTAATTAAATGTTTTTAATAATTTTTTTTATAATTACTACAACATATCCTTGTACATTCAATGAATAATGAATTTTTGTTAGTAGCGCTCCCAATGCTTTTAAAAAAGAGTTAACATCATGAGCAAAAGCAAGGACAAACTCATGATGTTTATTAGGCTGCGAAATCAAGCCCAAGTTAACCTGGCTGACCCCATATATCGATCTTTTGGAACAAATCAGGAATTCTGAGTACCTAATTTATTTATTTATTTTTATTTTATCATAATAATTTTATCAATTTATACATGAATCGAAATTAAATTATTTTTAAGTGAATTTAAAAGCACAATTTTATGCATTCAGAAACTTATTATTATTATTATATGTTAATTGAAAGCTACAACTTTATCAAACCCAACAATTAAGTAAATTGATAATGCTACTAGTTAATTAATTAATTAATTAATTTGAAGATTGATGCAGACACATGCCCACTTGCACAAGTGGATCTCTTTTTATTTTCTTAATTAGCATTTGTTTTAATTTAATATAAAGATTTTGGAGTACTAATTGACGAAGACATTAAAAACACTCAAAAGCTTAGTAAAAGTTTCAATTTATTTTATTTTAATAAATTGTATTTAAAGTGAAGTTATGGCCAATTATTATGCCAGTTGTTTCCTGATGCTCGGCAGAATAGAAGCTCCAATTTGGTTTGACACCTTACAAAAACCCAATCAAATCTTTGGTAATTATATATATATATATATAAACTGCATTTAATGTGTATATATGAACTCTAGTTATAGTTTATATTATATCTTGAAAAATATTTTTCTAGTTTTCTTATACACTTTTTTCTCAATTATTATAAGAATTAGCCATTAAATTAGAAAAGGAAATTTAAACAATATGCGTAATCAAATTTCAAAACTGAAAGAAATCATATTAGTTCTAACAAAATGACATTATTTTTTCTTATTATTGAAAATATAGCCATTTCATTTACAGTTAATATTAACATACGCAAATATTATAGCGTCATACCAATCAAATTAAAATTTAAAAAAAAATGTTAAAACATATAACACAATTCCAAACTAAGAAAAATCTGTAATTTATAACTTAATTAGCAGTGATTAATTATTTTACATAATTTGCATGAATTATATAATAAATAAAGCAAAGGAATTGAAAAGAAAAAAGAATACAAAAGCGTATAATATATGGTGATATTGGGAGTAAAAGAAAAAGGAAGAATAATGAAAAAAAATAAGAAAAAAAAAGGATTCTATGAAAGAGCATCTGATGTTATTCGATACTACTGTAAATTCTGTTGTCCCAGTTGGCCAAATTGAGGGGTAAATCATAATTGGATCCTTCAAGATAAATTCACTTATAGATTATAGATTTATATATGTTCTTTTTTTTTTTATATAAGAATGATAAGATATATTAATATTAGGAGAGATCATTTAGCAACAATATATGCAAATAGTATGGGTGATTCGTTCCCTAGCCACACTGTAGAAACTAGCCAATCTGTTACAAGACTTTCTAACAAAAACAAAAGAACAATACACAAAAAGACATATATATATATATATGTGTGTGTATATATATATATTTATATATATATATATATTCTCCCTCCATGCATAATGTTATGTTAATTATAGATTTCTTAACATTGCAATATAATATAAGATATTTGCCAACTTGTACACTTGCATCTTTATGTTGCCATCTGAGTATGTAATTTAATACTTCAATATACCTCAAATTTTATTTTTTATTCTAAAACTATCACACCTCTGCGCCTTTTTTCTTATATAAAGCTCTCCTAACCTTCAAATATTATTTATTTTGTAGATACTGTTGATTCTCTAATAATTATTGTACTTAATATATATTAAAAAATTAATTAATATATAGTAATTATAACAACAATTAATATATATACTAAGTTATTACTTAAAAAAATTATTAATTTATTTAAAAATAAATCATTATTTTAACCTTCAGATTTCATTTAATTAATTAGCTCGTTCCTATTTAATTGAAAAAATAAACAAATTAATGTCATCAATTATTTAGTCATTCCTTTTTTTTTATTTTTCTAAAGTAAAATAAAATTTATTACCAAATTATTGCATCCCGAGCTTCAATTTTTTTTTTTCAAAATTTCAAATGGGTTTTTGATTTCAAAACCTTTGGGCCAAGGAACCTTCTTTTGTTGATTAGTATATCTTTTGTACTTCTTTACCAAATTTTTGTATGTTTTTTTTTAAATTTGTTCCCTTAATTTTCATTCCAAAGTTTCCTTTTTTTTTTTTTGTTTAAATGTGAACTTACTTTTGATATATTCTGGATCTACTGTGGATTTGCTTTTGATTTGCATATGGACCTGTTGAGTTGTTTATTTGGAGATATTATTCTTTATCGATCTTTTGTGGCACCTATAATTTTTGGGAGTTTAAAGCCAATAAAATAAACTATAACAAAATTATTTAGTTTTGAAGATGACAAACCTATATTCAGATTGAAGATAGCAAAATCATATGACAATAACTTGGGTTTGAAGGAGAAGTTGTTATTAACTTTATTTATGGTCTCCTTGATGTTAAGATATTGAACTTCAATGACAAAGTTGGGTAGTTTATCCAATTTGTTAATGAAATTTAATTTTGGAGGAAATAGAAAGTTTAAGTATAAAAAAGAGAGACAGTTTGATTTTTTTATAGGGTTTTAATGGTAAAAATAGATGAAGGAATTCAATAAATTGATGCAATAATATTATTCATATATATAATTAACGTCAAATAATTGCATAGCCGGAAAGTTAGAGCAAAAGTATACTCGTTATTTATTTGAAATTATTACTTAAGTACACTTTAGTCGCTAAATTTTAGTGTGTTATAATAAAATTCTTTCAACCTTTATTTATTTTGAGGGAAATAGATGAAAAAAAAGAGAGTAGAATTTTATTTTCCCATGCATTTTCTTTGTTTGTATAATAATAAGGGAAAAAAAGAGAAAAAATTAAAAACAATTTCTTCCAATTTCTCTCAAATCTTTCAAAACTTTTTCCTATTAATTTGGAGAAAAAAGTAAGGATAATAAAAAAATAAAAAATGGTATAGTTTAAGAAATTACTAATTTATTATTTATTAATTTAAAATGATAAGGTTATAATAGGAGTAAGAATAAACTTTATATAGCACTAATTAATAGAAAAAGAAAAAGTTAAATAAAAGAAAAAGAAAAAAGGAGACCCTTTGCTTTTACATGTGATTTGGTTACGTTTGGAGCTACTTATGAAGTATGAACTAAAAATGATGTTAGTGGTGAAATTAATGTGAGAGGATTTATCCTAACATATATATATATATATATATATTAATAAGAAAACAATGTGTGGGGAGAGGCAGTATTGCTTTGTACGTCAATATATAATAGCTTACTTATAAATGTATTTTTTTTTTTGAAATCAGTAAATTCAGGTTCCATTATCCTTGTATGATGTAATATTAAAAAAAAAGTGTGGAGAGAGGCAATGATTTTTTTTTTTTGTTGGAATGGAATGTAATTTAAATTATAGTATTTGGTTTTTAATTAAATTTAAAAGGTTAGAACAATAAATATGGTGGAACCGTGGGAGCCAGTTGGTGGGACCAGTTGCCATTATTCATTTATGTGGACCCACTTCGGCACTCTTGCCACCCAGAATTTGGTAAAATATTATTCCCCTCCCAATGAATTTCTTCCGCTTGTTATTCCTGTTTTTCCTTGTATTGTTGTATCGCGGGGCACACTGGGACCCACTAAATGCAAAGCTGACTAGGCCACAGATTCTTCCTTTTTAATTTTTTTTCTATTTTATTAGCACTAATCCCGACTTAAAAATTCACTTGAAGAATCTTCAAAAATTAAATTAAAATGCACCCATTTATATATATATATATAATTTCAGCAGCAATTGAGCTTGAAATCGTTGTTTTTCACCGTATAAGAAAAAAAATAGTAACTAAATAAAATTCTATTTAATGATAAAAAAACCTCTAAGAAAATAACAGTAATGCAAGTTCGTGCTAGTACGTATAATAAAAACAGAAATGCTGTTTTCTCCTTCTTTTTTTTTTTATCTCAGGTAATTATGGTATATAGATATATATCTAGCATATTTGGTATATATAGCTATACTTTTCTCCATTTAAATTCATAAAACAAAGTTTAATTAATTTCTCATTCCTTCCCTTTTTGTTTTGTTATGCATTTTTTTTTCCTTTTAATTTCAGTTTGCCAATATTTGCAAAAAGAATTAAAAAAAAGTGACTTTGTAGATAATAATGTTACAGTAATGTATACATGTGACAAATGCTTTTTAAGATATTATTATTTTTGTTGTTTCGACTATACCAAAGATTTTGTTCATAAAATTTTCTGATGAACTTAATTAAAAAAAATTTAAAAATTAATATATGATATTATCATTTCATAGTAAATAAATAAAAAATAGTTACTTTTTGGAATATGTTTTAAATATATGGACTTGAAACATTTTCTTTTTAAGGTTCACTTGTATCTAACATATATTTCTCTTCTTGTGATTACACTAGGGTCTGATGTATCAAACAGGAAGACTGGTAAGTGGTGATGACGTAGGAAAATGATGGGAATCTAAAAAAAAAATACAATCAATTTTCACATCCATGGATCCACCATTCATGTAATGTATAATAACTACTGTAATAATAATAATAATTGAGAAAATTAACAAATTCTGTAATGGATCTGCAAAATTTGTTCCATTGCTAGCGAAAGAAATTGAACCAGACGATGGAGAAAAAAGAAAAAAAAAAGGAAAAACTAAGAAATGGATCGAACAGAAGTATAGATTCAAGCAAGCTGCTTCTTTTTTTTTTTTTGCATAAGTTGTGTGGATCGATCCACATAAAATAACAGCTTCAAAAACTGGCCCCCATTTGCATCTAAAAATTGCAGCCTGGCTAGCTAGCTAACATATCATCAATATCGCAAACCCACATGCTTATTATAATAAAATTCTACATTTAAGATTTATATAGAATATGAAATTTGTACATAATAATTAAGCCAGCCATAAGAAGCATACTTCTTTTTCTTCCTACTGGGCCGCCACAGTCTCGCCTTTGGTAGAGACTTCAGCTTCTTTCTTAGATACTAATGAACACTTCTCTTTTCTCTCATCTTGATTCATTTGCTGTTGTCTACACTCTAGACTGCAAAAAGCACTATCTCCCCTACAAACAGCAAAAACAATTAAATCTTTAATTAGACCATAATATATATGTAAACTCTTCTTAGTTAATTTGATTAATAAATTGGTAAAAAACGAAATCTATAATTTATTTATAAAATAATTTATACCTGTACATGTAGATGTCACGGCCGGAGACTAGCCGGCGTTTGCAAAGAGAGCAAGACCTCAAGAAGTGAGCAGTTTCCAAGAAATAAGCAGAAGCCCTTCTATGAGTAGTTCTGGGTGAAATAGTAGCAGCAGCTAAGAACCGTTGATCTAGGATGTGGCCGGAAAATCCTGGGGCCATTTGTTTATGAGAGATTTGTGGATCAGCGGGTGGCACAGCCGCAGCTGTTTCACATGTATTATTTTCTAGATCCAAGGTGATCTCTGATAAACTTGTTGTTCTCTTCATTGGAGGCCGAGGTCTCTTCCCCAACAACATCTTTTATATATATTCTCTCTACTTCTTCTTCTTCTTCTGGTTTTCTTGATTTTCCTCTCACAGAAGAGAAATTTGTGAGAAAGAAGGAGAGGAAGAGACGAGTGAAGGAGAAGTGAGGAGTGAGAAGATAAAATAAGAGCCAGAAACCGAGGAGTGAATCTGGACCGTCATTTTGTTGATGCTTTATTTATTTATTTATTATTTTTAATAATATTTTATATATTAAAATCCACGTCATTTTATTCTTTTTTGGGGTGTATTTTTGAGAGAGCTTTGGATCCGTCTCTTACTCTCTATCTCTCTCTCTCACAGCGGTCAATATCTAGTGAAGTTTATAAACCAATAAAATGCTTCCACCAAGTGAAATAAGAATACCTTTGGATGATTTAATTTTAAAATTTAGCATTTTTAAAATTTATCATTTAATATTTTTATATTTAAAATTCTTATTCTTTAAATTTAATCGATTCTCTCAATGAAAACTCAAAACAGTGAGAATTTAAAGTTCCCTAATCGAATTAATTTTTAATAAAAATAACTAAATATTTATTTTCACATAATATTAACATTATATTTTTAATTATTAAAATAAGACAATGATTTTTCATATCTAATATTGGTTTTATGTAAAAATAAAATATTTTAATATGAACTTAAAAAAAAAAGAAAAATATTCGTGTTGTTGTTGTTGCTGCTGCTATTGTTTTCATAGTTAGTTAGCTAGCTTCACAGCACCATATTAAATTTGCTTTTTGATGTTATTGTGGAAGTATATTAATTGATACTTAAAAGAATGAATTAATTGTGGACCGGAGTACAATTAATTTATTAATAAGATCGATTTTTTTTAATAATTTAGATATATTCAAAATCAATCCAATAATATATCACATGAAACTCAATTACTAAGGTTTATGATACATCGAATTTTTATCAATGTAAAATTTATCGCGAAGTTGCAAATATTTTTAAATTTTGTGAACATTAATCAAACATATATCATATGTATTTTCACTTTTAATATATTAATAAATTTTAATTTAGTAATTTTATTCATTTAAAAAAAAAGATTATAAGATTATATATAGAAATTTGTATTGGTAGGAGTTAAATTTAAAATATATATTATTTTATGAACTTAAAAAATTTAATGGGATGAAATAGAACATGTACGAATTAATTAGATAAAGATATTGTGACTGTTATCATTGGCGGAACCAGCTTATGAAGGAGAGGGGGGCAAAATTTATCTTCAACATAGATAAGGAGGAGATGGGAGGGGGGGGGGGGGGGGCTGAGCTCCATCTCTGCTGCTCCGGCAGACGAAATTTTACCTTGAAAATATACGCCGACGGCCGGCCAGGGAGTTGTCAGCCCTCACCTGATTCCACTTGTTTTTGCCCCTGACTATTACTGTAGTCTAAACTTTATAAGTAACTGTGTGATAATGCTAACTATTTAATGTTAATTGGATCTCCAATATCCATACTCAGCTCTACTGTTAAGCTATCCTATAGCATATTTGTTCTCTTCTATCCAATATCCATACCTATTAGTTGGTTCTGCTACATTTTTACTAATAATTTCTGTCGTGACCAAATTACTCAGAAAGCATATAGCTGGAAATGATAATTCAACAGATGGCTGGACTGTTCCTCCTAACAATTGGATTAAAGCTAACTGTGATCCAATCTTCTCTCCCACCTGCTCAAGTGCTGAAAGAAAAATGGGTAAAAAACAATAATGGAAGATTCAGTTGATATACAGCCATAGATATGTGAAATAGTACTAATGGTTGAAAGTTGAAGGGGACAAAGTCATTTTCTATGAGCAAGCACGCTCTATATGCACCAATTATTTATAGGGGAGTGTTCTGCCCCACCCTGTCTAACATATAATATAACCAAAAAATAAAAATAAAAAACTAGTTGTAAGGTATAATAATTATATGTATAATTAATTCTGATGCACATGCATTTGCCTGCTTATTCACTTGCAACACAAGTATTATTATCACTTTTTATTTGGTAATAAATTAAAGTACATTGCTCTGCCTCTCTCTCTCTCTCTCTCAATGTTACAGTTATTATTATTATTATTATTATTAAGTGTTTTTGGAATAATTTTTTTCTTTAACTATATCAAGAATTGAAAATTTTGCCATTTCTCTAGGTTTCAGCACCAAAATGGGGTACGTTAGGACAAGTGCTCTCACAGTCAAATTTGATTTATTTGTACTGATCAATCCTTTAATTAAAATTTATATTTCTAAACTAATGGTTAATTTATGTTATGGATTAATTTTTGGATATTAAACTAATTTTATTTTTAATCATGTAAAAATAATTTTTTACTTGGAATTAAATAATTTGAAATGATAAAAAATTATCATTTTATGTAGTCCGAAATAAAAAACTAACTTTTATATATCTAGTTCATCCAATACTTAAAGTATATTTGGTACACTCTAAGATTGAAAATAAAATTATATTTTTAAGAATAAAATTTCATTTTTTTTTTGCTTTATACGCCATTAGTTTATTTTTTTTTTGTACTTTTGAAATATTCTAATAACTCTAATTTTTATTAGTATGATATATATTTTGAAATATAATTATTAATTTAATTAATAAATTAAAATTAATTATTTAAAAAAAATAAATTTGAGAATAAACGTTTAAGATTTTGAAATTGTATTTGCTGAAAATTCTGATTTAAGATGTACCAAATAAAAGTTAGATTTAAAATTTGAAAAATTAATGCAAACTGTCAAGCCAATGAATGATTGAAATTCAAGTATATTAGCACCACCAACAACAAGTGTATAGTTAATAATTAATAATTCAGTAATAAATAATGATTATTTTTTAATAAAATATAAATTCCTAAAAGCAAATAATGATTAACTTTCTGCACGAATTTATTTTGATCTGCTAATTCAAATATTCAATAATAATAATCACTGGAGTGTATATTATATAATATATATATGGAAAAATTTACAAAATTGGGAAAATTTTGACTACTTGCAATATTTTGATCATTCATTATTTCTCCAATGGAATGAGTTTTCTTTCTATTTTAGTATGATATTAAATTTACAACATTTGTAGTTTTGAGATAATAATAGTCATATGGTTTGGGAAAAATAAATTTAAATTTATAAATTAATTGAACTATTATTAATGTTGAAATTCATTTCATTGCCTTTAACACAAAAATAAAAAGGCAACACACACACACAAAAGGTCTTATTTAGAATTTTGGACATCCTATGATTATTTATTTTTTCAAAACAACAAATAATCTTAAATTTGACAAAATAAAAAAAACAATTAACATAATCCAATGCTAATATTAAAGGATAATATCATAAGAAAAGTTTGAACTTAATAATTATATTTTTTATCGATGTGTTAAATCAAGTAATTTGTCTAGGTAAACGATAATATTTTATTATAATAATAATAATAATAATAATAATAATAATAATAATAATAATAATAATAATAATAATAATAATAATAATAATAAATCACATTTACCGTGTAATTAACCTTAATAATAATAATGATAAATCACATGTACCGTGTAATTAACCTTTAATCGCCATAATTTTTTGGTTTATTTTTTCCTCTCAAATTTTAAGCTTTGGTCAAACTTAATAATGAGATTAATCAATGAATATTATAACTAGCATGATTAATATTGAATAACGAATCAAAGAATTAAGAAATTAATTTTACATTATTTCTAAGCATTAATTATGTTGTCTATAGTAGTGATAAACACTTGGTGTGTGAGTGGGTAAAGCGTCCATCCTCTACTGTATGTAGAACTAAAAGTCTAAAACCATTGCTTTTGTGTAAACGAATATGTGTGAAAAGTTACTACTTTTTAAATAATTCTTTTGCGAAGTGGATATATATGGCGAACTGATACTAAAAGATATATTTGGAATCCAACTTTTATAAGATGTCAATTAAAATAAACTTATGCAAATATATATAATTTACAATAATATTCTTTTAATAAAATTATTTTTACTTCAAAACCAATCATCTTAATGAGAAATTTTGATAATCGGTGAATTTAACAATTGATAATCCGGAAACTCTTACTTTAATTTTCTAATAATACTTTGCGAAAAAAAAAAGAAGTAGTGTAATTAAACCAGGTTAACTTCATGTTACAAATGTTTCCTTTAAAAAAAATAGACTCTAGTCCTGAGATTTTAATTGTCTTAGCCGATTTAAATTTTAGTTGTTCAGTTATTATTATTATATATTAAAAATGAATTATATTGTAAAGATGAATTTTCGTAATATAGTTTTTTGTGATTCTAAATTTAAAGGTATTTGTGAGAATAATATTTAAAAAAAAACCTTAAAACTTTTAAAAAATAATTATGATATTTAAGAATTAAGTGAGCTTGATTATTTTAATGGAAAATTAGAGAATTTAAATAGAAAATTATAAACAAAGCTATATATATATATATATATATAGAGAGAGAGAGAGAGAGAGAGAGAGAGATGGAGAGATTTGGATCATATAATCACAATTTGATAGCTTAATAATAAAAATTTTTACTGAAGCAAAGAGGAATACATATCCAATATATATTTTTGCACAGAAATTAAGCATAAGAATAGGGACAGTGAAGTGGAGATGAGGAAGATCTGCCTACCCTTCCATTATAAGCTTCAAAAGATTTATAAAATCTCAATTTACATTCTTAAAGTGTTTGCTTTTTATTTTTTATTTTAAATAAGATAAAGAATATGCTACAAAATACAGTAAAAACATGCATATTTTGTTCTAGCATATAACTTTATTACTGTGTAAATAAAGCCTTTTTTCCTGTTTGATTCAAAATGTAGCATATATCAACTCACTATATGTTATTGAAGATAGGAATCAAATTAAAGAACATTTAAAAATATATATATATCTAAGATATTCCATATATATGATTTTTTTTCTTGGATATATGGTTAATTGGTGTATATATATGTATAGGTATTATCTTTAGAGATTTTCTTTTATAATTTGATTCAATATAAGCTTGATATGTATATTTGACCTTAGAATCCATTTTGTACTGTATTGATAGGACATCTAAGTTTTAAGCACTTTTTTTTTTTGAACAGGTTTTACGCACTTCTTTAGTGACCTCAGAAAGAGAAGAAGAGAAATGGAAGATGATGTGTGAAAAAATGAAAGAATTTTTTTAAGAATGGTTCAATAATTCAACTTGGTTTTGATTTTTTAAAAGCAAAAAGCAATATAGGAGTTACATAGTGTAAAAGACTAATTAATTGGTCGTTTATTAAATAATTAAGAGCTAGTTGAGATCCATGTGAAGTAGTGTTTTATTTTCTATTGATATAAAGTTTAATTGATTTGGGCCAACAAAAAAGGAGTTGGATGCAAACCAAGTCACTTTGTGGAATTTAATTGGGCAGCTTATGCAATAGAGATTTCGAAAATCACAAAGATGCATGTTAGCATGGTTTCTTTGGTTTTGAGCTTTTTATAAAAAGAAATAATATATATTTATAAAGATTAGAGATTGGTTCAAGTAGTTTCAAGATCCTTTCAAAAAGGTTTTGAATATTTTATTTTTTAATGTTATTGAAATTGAAATTTATAATTTTATTTTTTAATATTGGAGAATAAATTTTTATATTAATGAAAATTAAAATTTGACATCCACTCTTAATTAATGATTTTATTTTACTGTACTAGGACAAGACATCAATTAAAAACATATTTTATCTATTAATTTATTAATATTATATATTTATTTTATTAATTAATCCATTAATAATAAAAATATAATTGAAAATAAGCTAATTAATTTTCTTAATTTTATAAAATAATAATTTGAGATTGATAATTTTTTTTTTATAAAAATAATAATTTCAACAAAATGGATAAAATAAAATTTTACAATCTTTAAGATAACCCAGTATGTCAATTACTAATTGGCAAAGCTACAGGATAAATTGATATGAAAAAAACTAATCAATTGATATTGAGCTTTGAACTGGTTGTTTCCAGCTTGGAAATATAATGACTCCCTTTTAAAATTTTGTCTATTTGACGATATTATTCTTTTGTTTTGGTGCCATTGTATTCGTTGGTTGTTTTGATGTTGATGATAAGCTCGACATATAATGATTGCACTAAAACAATTACTTTGAAATTAGGCCTACTGATTCATGGGACCCTTTCAATGACCCATCAATTCCAAACTTTTGGAAACTCCCCCACTCATATTTACATGGAAAAAAAAAACTCATTTGTTAAATAAAATTATTATTTTTTGAACAGAAAGAGAATATTTCATTAATAGAAAACAGGAGTATAAAGGTAGATAAAAAAACTCAACGTAAATAAAATTAATTTATTTAGATATTTTTATTGCTATAATAATAATAATTATTATTAATAATCAATAAATTCCTAAGCAGGTACTTTTTTTTTTTTTGAAGAATAAGCAGGTACTTATTGCTTAAGAAATAAGTATTTTCACAAGTGGTTCTACAGAAGTTTAATAGATTGCTTCCACAAAAATGACGGTAAGAAGAGAAGGAACCCCACCATCACAAACAAAATATCTCCATATAAATTTGATATTAGTAGGGCACCCATCTATTAAACCACAAAATTTTATTAAATAATTATCACAATATTATTTTTTGAAGTATAATTAAATAATAGAATATAATAAGTCTGATGATCTATCACAACCGATTTGATTAAAATTTTTTTATATATATTTATTAATTTTTTATTAATTATATATAAAAAATAAAAAATAACTGAAATTTAAACTCAAAATTTAAATAAAAGTAATAAATGCTCATGACTATTAAATTACATTTTAATAGCTTATATATATTTATTTTTCATATAGATAATATTTAATATTATAGTCTATGTTATATATGGTTATGAGTTGGACAATGTCAATTAACGAAGAAAATTATTGGTTGGCATAAGAATTTTTAAAAATTTTAGCAATTTTCAAATTAGATTCGGCTTATGTTCATGCTAGTGTCTGTATATGAAGAGGAAAAAAAATATTATGTGGAGAAATTTTAGTTTAATTTGAATTGTAATGATTGATGTAAGGCATTAAGATGGGCATGGTGAATTTGCAAAAAAAAAACTAATGATGCCTGCAAAAAGGCTATTCCTTTTCCTCTTATATATTGTCACTTCCTTCTTCCGTGGACTCCACTTAACTCTGTCTCTTCTTCATTCTAATTTGTGGGGACTGAATTAGCTTTATTTGTCCACATAACATAAAAACATGAATGATGTTAATCTCCAATGTAAACTATGAAGTTTGTCTTAATTGAATTTCAAGTCCTGCCATTCATTTAATTAAGCTTATAATTTAGGCCCTGATTATAAAGTTTTAAACATGAAAACTTCATTTTATTCCAAACTTCATTTCTTTCCATTAAAAGCTTGTCATCTTATTCAACTTTAATTTCACCTTCTTTTAATATGTCAGAAAATTTAGAATAAAATTGAATGATTAAAACTATTTTCTATTATAAAAATAAACATTTGGCAATGTCACAAATCAGGGTTTCGCAACTCATAATCCTCATGCAGCATCTAAACTTATGGCTGATTACATCATATTAATTTCGATAAAGGGATATTCATATAATATTGGGAAGATTTTTAGAATTTTTGATGATTTTTTTTAAGAAAAGAAAAAACCAAACATACTAAATGAAGCTTTAAAAGCATCTCCAAACAAAAACAAGCTCAAATTAGAAGGGATAACATTATATGTCGGTGAAATAAAGAATAAAAATTGAAAGCTCAATTAACTAAGAAATCAATAGCTAAATTCTAAACCAATTCAATATTGCACGATACCTTTTTTTTATGGACTATTAATTCAATGAATTATTTTTTAACCTTATAATTAAAGTATTAAACTCCTCTTATGTATGAGTTTTTTATGCATAGCCGGTCCTAAGCTTGAGAAAAAAATAAGGGTTGCGGTACGTGATAACCAACAAAATTTTTTTATCATATCTTATGATATGAATTCTATGATATTATCACTCGGGCGTTTTCTACTTGCGACGCACTGCATCAGAGACTGGGTATAGTGAGAAATATGCAAAGGTTTAGGTCGTTCCTCGAATGCGACTCGCTATGTTAGCGCACAGATATAGTACTAAATAAACAAGAATTTTTACATCAAGGACTGATGTAGGTAAAGAAGTTAGTCCAAAATACAAGCAATACAGGAGTTATATATTTAGATGAGAGTGAAGGCTTTTATAAGATGAGACATAAGAGAGAACAAGTGGAAAGTAAGATCAAAATAGAAAATTAAAATATTGGATATCTTACAGGTAAATTGAGAGAACTTGTCAATATTATAGAGAGAAGAAAAATCAGTATTACTTGCATTCAAAAGACTAAATGCGTTGGAGAAAAGAGTAAAGAAGTTGAGAATACATTATATAAGGTGTGGCATACAAGAACAGACAAACATAAGAATGGATAAGGTATAATTTTCGATCAAAATCTAAAGGAGACGTTTGTAGCAGTGAAAAGAGTAGATGATAGGATCATTTCAATAAAACTTGTATTACAAAATGAAACTATGAATATAGTTAGTGCATATATCTCTCAAGTTGGATTAGATAGGGAGAACAAGCAAAAATTCTGAGAGAATATAAAAGAGCTTATGCAAAAGATTTCGAATAATGAGAATATCTTCGTAGGAGAAGACTTAAATGGACATGCAGAAAAAGACAAAATAGGTTTTGAGGATCTACATAGAGGTTATGATTTTGAAATTAGAAATGAAGAAGACAAAACTATATTGGATTTTGCTGTAGCTTACCGTTTGATTTTAGTAAACATATATTTTATAAAAAAGGAATCACATTTAGTAACCTTTAAAACTAGGCCAAATAGAAGCCAGAATGATTTTATACTCACAAAAAAAAAAACTAATCGAACATGATATAAGAATTGTAAAGTTATTCTAGGTGAGACCTTGACGACTCAACATAGGTTAGTGGTGTTGGATGTCAAGATTAAGAGTTTCACAAGTAGGCAAAAAAGAAATAAAATTTCTACGATTAGGTTGTGGACCTTAAAAGGTAAAAAACAATTGATGTTTAAGGATGGGTTAGTTAAAGCTGGAGGTTGGGAGGTGGATATGAAATGTTAGCATATGATATATAGGTGGACATGTCCACAACGATTAAAGAAGTAACTAGAAATGTACTTAGAGAATCTAAAGAGTGTGGGCATTCCTCGAAGGAGTCTTACTGGTGAAGTGGGGATATGCAAAAAGTAGTAAAAGATAAAAGAAAATGGTATAAGAGTTTGCTAAAGTGTAATGCCAATGATGCTTTTGAGCATTACAAGTAAGCAAAAAAGAATGTTAAAAAAATAGTTAGGCAAGCAAGAGCGTAATCTTTAAAGATTTTGTATAAAAAACTTAGAATAAAAGGAAGGAGAAAAAGCTATTTAAAATTAGTTAAAATAAGAGAAAGGAAATGTCTATATCTAAACCAAGTTAAGTACATCAAATACGAAAAGAATAAAGTTTTGGTTCAAGAACAAGATATCAAAGAAAGATGGAGAAGTTATTTTGAGGGTTTTTTAATGGTAACTCTAATACAAATATTGAGGGCTAAGAAAAATGTGAAGTATACTAGACAAAACTTGGTTGACGACTTTATTTAATAAAAATCTAAGTACAAAGAAAATACCTTATGAATGAAGACAAAATAGTTTGATACCTATTTTTAAGAATAAAAGAGATATTCAAAATTGCTTAAATTACAGAGGTATTAAGCTTATGAGCCAAACCACGAAACTGTGAGAAAGTTATGGAATATCGTTTATGTTTGGATACTTGTATCTCATTAAATCAGTTTGGTTTTTGCCTGGTCAATTAACTATAGAAGCTATCTATCTTATTAGAGATATAATAAAGAGATGAAGAATGATTTACATATAGTTTTCATTGACTTAAAGAAGGCTTATGATAGAGTCCCTAGAGAAGTTTTATGGTCAGTCTTGGAGTATAAAAGGATTTCTATAAGATATATCTAAGTCTTGAAGGATATAATGATGAAGCTATCATTAATGTCCGCACTGTTGAAGGAGACTACGGATTTTTCTGTTTCTATTGGATTATATCAAAGTTTAGCCTTGAACCTTTATCTTTTTTACTTGGTCATGAATGAGCTAACAAGACATATACAAGATGATATCCCTTGGTGTACCATGTTTGTAGATGATATTGTGTTAATTGATGAGCCTTAAGCAGGAGTAAGTCAAAAGTTGGAGTTATGGAGAAGTACTTTGGAATCAAAGAGTTTTAAGATAAGTAGAACTAAGACTGAGTATATACATTATAGATTTAATAACGAGAATAGAAAAGGAGGTGAAGTTATTTTAGACGAAGTGGCAGTGCCTCATAATACTCATTTTAAGTACATTGGCTCTATTATTTAAGAGGTTAGGGGTCGTGAAGAGAATATAAGTCACATGATTAAAATAGGTTGGATGAAGTGAATGAGTGCTACAAGAGTGTTATATGACTGAAAGATGCTAGTTAAATTGAAAGAAAAATTCTACCGCATTGCAATATGACGTGTGATGATGTATGGTAGTGAGTGTTGAGCGATGAATGGATAACACATGAGTAAGATGCATGTTACAAAAATAAGAATGATAAAATAGATGTGTGGACACATTAGGATAGATAGAATTCAAAATGAGTACATTAGAGAAAAAGTGAAGATAGCACCTATCGAGGATAAGATAAGATAACATAGATTAAGATGGTTTGGCTATGTGAAATGTAGACCTAGTGATGCGTCGGTTAGAAAAATTGAATTAGTTAAAGTAGAAATAGCTAAGAGAAGCAGGGATAAACATAAGCTAACTTGAAAAAAAAGTGGTATAAAATGATCTTACTGTTTTAAATTTATCAAAAGAGGTAGTCCTAAATCGAATCGAGTAAAAAAAAATCATATGGCCGACCTCAATTAACTTGGGATTAAAGCTTTGTTGTTGTAGTCAAAGTATTACATGTAATTAATAAGAAGTATTAAATTGTATATGCAAAATGTTAGGGTAGAATCGCTCTTCCTACCACTATGTTGGAAGAATATGGTGGCCTATCTATTCGAGAAAGAGAAAACTTGAGGAGGAAAACTCAATAACTTTTTATTCTTACTTGCTTTCTTGCAAATGCAAAGTACAAGAAATTATTTATAGGTGTAAAGATAGACATAACATCAACACTCTATTAAGGTCATCACACTTAATGATTCATAACTTATGAATTAAATAATATTTAACTATTATTCATAACTCATGTAACTCTTTAATTAAAACCTCATAAATATTTTAAGAATTATAAATGCTAAAGCATTTTAGAAATTTCAAATTATTATTAACATAATCCCCCCTTAATTTTAAATTTTCTTCTTCATACCAAGACTTGCTCTCATTCTTCAAAAATCTTCAAATTTCAATGGCTTTGTAAAGATGTCCGCAAATGATCTTGAGTCTTCATATACTTGAGCTCCACTTCTTTATTTTCAATGCACTCTCTAATAAAATGATACCTTGTATCTATATACTAACTTCGATCATAGTACACTGGATTCTTTGCAAGTGCTTGAGCAGACTTATTATCAATGCAAATCTCCTTAGCTTCTATTTATGGCAAATGAATCTCCTTCAACAATCTTCTTAGCCAAATAGCATGATAGGTACAAGAGGTTATTGCCACATACTCAGATTCACAAGTTGAGAGTGTAACTATAAATTGCTTCTTTGAACTCCATGAGATAGCATAATCACCTATGAAAGATACAAAACTAGTTATGCTCTTTTTATCATCAATATCTCTCGCAAAATCACTATCACAAAATCTAACAAGCTTGAAATAACTAGAAGGAGAATAATATAATCCAAATTGAAGTGTACCTTTCAGATAACGAAGGATTCTTTTAGTAGTTTTCATATGAGTGGAAGTAGGACTTTCCATGAAATGACTCACTACTCCAACTGCATATAGAATATTAGGCCTTTTATTAGTCAAATATCTCAAACTTTTCACAATACTTTTAAAAATAGTGGGATTTTCCTTTTTTCCATCTTCAAACTTTGATAATTTTACTCCATACTCCATGGGTGTATTCAAACATTTTGAACTTTCTCAAGACTTCTTTTGCATGACTTTCTTGAGAAATGAATATTCCTTCCTCCATTTGCTTCACTTCAAGGCCTAAGTAATATGACATGAGCCCCATGTTTGTCATGTCAAACTCTAATGACATAGCCTTCTTGAATTCCTCAAACAAACTTGGATTATTACTAGTGAAAATAAGGTCATTCACATAAAGACAAACAAGCAAAACATCTCCATTAACATGAAATTTGAAATAAAGAGCATACTCATTAAGGCAACGAATAAACCCAGTATCTTGGAAATATTTGTCGATGCAGCTATTCCATGCTCTTGGTGCTTCTTTTAATCTATACAAGGATTTCTTTAATCTCAGGACTTTATCTTCATGTCCCTTGACTATATAACTCAATGGTTGCTCAATATAGACTTCTTCTTCAAGATATCCATTAAGAAATGCTGACTTTACATCTAGTTGATAGATTCTCCATTTCATTTAAGCCGCTAAAGAGATGATTAAACAAATTGTTTCCATTTGAACAACATGTGCAAATACTTCATCATAGTCAACTTCATGCTTTTGCTTATAGCCTTTGACAACAAGTCTAGCTTTGTATCTCTCTACTTCTCCACTAGCATTTTTTTTGCCTTGTATATCCATTTGACTCCAATGGCTTCATATCCCTTAAGAAGTGTAGCTAACTCCCAAGTTTTATTCTTCTCAATTGACTTAATCTCCTCATCCACGGCTTGTTTCCACCTTTCATCTTGCATGGCTTCATCAAAATTTAATGGCTCACTATCTACAAGAAGACAAAATAATTCTTCGTCAGCAAGAGTAACTTCTTTAAATCTTTCATAAATGTCATTTATATCTCTCATTTTCCTAGGCCTTTCACTTGAGCTTTCTTCATGAGGAGTAAGTGATAGAGGTTGTGAAGGAGGTGGAGTTGTGTCTTGTATAGGCATTGTAGACTCCTCCTCTTCTTCTTCAAAATATGGAAGGAAATCATGAGCATTTCTTTTTGAGCCTCCCAATTCTATGTTGCTGATTAATTGAATTTTACATCTCGACTTACCACCACTTTTCCATTACTTGGATTATACAATTTATAGCCATTAGAATGTGAGTCATATCCAATAAAGACTTGCTTGACACTCTAATCATCTGGCTTAGATCTTTCTTGCCATGGCACTTGAGAATATGCAATGCTTTCAAAAAGTCACAAATGATGGTCACTATGCTTTCTTCCACTCCATGCTTCTTGAGGGGTTTTATCCTTAACATTTGAAGTTGGAGAGAGGTTAGACAAATAAACTGCATAAGAAACAACTTCAGCCCAAGAACTCCTTTGGAATTTGTTTGGCTTTCAACATGCATCTTGTCGTGTTAAGAATGGTTATATTCCTCCTTTCGGCTACTCCATTTTGTTGTGGTGATATTGGAACTGTCAAAGGACGACAAATGCCATAAGTTGCACAAAACTCATTAAATTCTTTTGAAGTGAATTCGCCTCCTTGATTAGATCTATGAAGCCACTCTTCTTTTCTACTAGTGCCTTAAAATTCTTGAAAGTAACAAAAGCTTCTGACTTCTGCTTAAGAAAACAAACCCAAGTCTTTTTACTAAAATCAACAATGAAGAGTAAAAAATATCTACTCTTACTAAAAGAAGGCATATTAATTGGCCCACGTACATCAGTGTGCACAAGTTCAAGTGGCTTGCTTGCTCTTGATATAGATTCTTTAGGAAAACTCTTCCTTATATGTTTGCTAAGCAGACATGCCTCACGCAGTTGGTTAGGATGGTTTATTAAAGGTATCTCTTTCACCATATGCTTTTCTCCCATGGTCTTCAGTGCTCTGAAATTCAGATGGCCAAATCTCATGTGCCAACACCATACTTGATCTTGCACATTACCCTTTAGACACTTTAATTCAATCATTTTAATATTCAATTTGAACATCCTATTATTTAACATAGCCACCTCAGCAATTAAATTGGCATTTTTATCTTTAAGTTAGAGATTTCTATTTTTCACGAGAATTTCATACTCATTCTCAAGAAATTGGCCTAAACTCAAAATGTCAATTTCTAATTTAGGCACATAATAAACATCAGTCACCAACTTATGACTATCATCTTTGGAAGAGATGAGAATTGTACCTTTCCCTTCAATTGGAATTTTTGAGGCTTCACCATAAGAAACATGCCCTTTCACTTTCTCATTAAGTTTCACAAATTTCTCTTTGCTTCTACACATATGATTGCTTGCGCCATTATCTAAGTACCATAAACTATTTCCATCCTTCTCTTCATTTTTTATGGTTAGCAACAAAGATGACTATTCAACTACTTGGTTGTCATCAATAAGATTAGCCTTTTCTTCAACATCATTAGTAGCACTACGCCATTCCCAAGCATAATGGCCAAGTTTATGGCAAGTGAAACATTCAATTTTAGACTTGTCATACCTTCTCCATGTGAATTTTGATAGTAGTCTCATCCTCGACGTTTTGCTCTTCCATGGCCTTTTGATGATGGTTGGTTTCTCTACTCATTATTTAAGTGGTCACCATTGTCTTTTCCTCTTCCATATTGGCTATGACCATGTCCATGTCCTCTTCCTCGTCCACATCCTCTAGATTGGCTCTTTTCTCCTCCATTCTTCAAAGTAGCCTTAACCTTGAGAACTTGCTCCAAAGGTTCTTCTTGCCTCCTTTTGATCTTTTCTTCATGGGCTTGTAGAGATCCCTCTAATTCTTCAATGGTCATTGAGTCTAGATCTTTTGACTCTTCAATGACACACACCACATAATCAAATTTAGAAATCAATGAACAAAAAATCTTCTCTACCACACGTACGTCTTTTATCTCATCTCCATATCTCTTCAACTGATTCACAATTGCCTTCAATCTTGAACAATAACCCAAAATTGATTCGGAGTCCCTCATTTTCAAAGCTTCAAAATCACTCCTTAGTGATTGAAGTCTTACCTTCTTTACTTTATCAACACCTTGAAGAGATTTTTCTAAAATCTCCCAAGCTTATTTTGAAGCGGTAGCATCCGCCACTTTTTCAAACATCAAATCATTCAAACATTGATGGATGAGAGAAAGGGCTTGTTGATCATTCTTCCTTATCTTGCACAAGGCTTCCTTTTCATTTGGAGTTAGGTTATCTTCATTTTCAGACTTCTCACAGCCTTTCTCTACAATCTCCCACACTTCTTGAGAGCCAAGCAATGCTTTCATGTGAAGACATCACTTCTCGTAATTTTTTTTTGTGAGATAAGGAAATTGAAAAGTAGTAACTCCACTATTTGCCATCACTCAATTTCTCAAATACTGTATTCTCAACTTCAAATAAACTAGACTCTGATACCACTTTGTTAGGGTAGAATCACTCTTTCTACCACTATATTGGAAGAATATGGTAAATTATCTATTAGAGAAAGAGAAAACTTGAGGAGGAGAACTCAGTGACATTTTATTTTTACTTGCTCTCTTGCAAATACAAAGTACAAGATATTATTTATAGGTACAAAGATAGACATAACACCAATTCTCTATTAATGTCATTACACTTGATGAATCATAACTTATGAATTGAACAACATTTAACTATTATTCATAACACTTGTAACTCTTTAATACCTCATAAATATTTTAAGAATTCTAAATGCCAAAGCATTTTAGAAATTTTAAATTATTATTAACATAAAATGGAGTAATCGAACATTTTATTATTATTGCAGCATCTGATTAAAATTGATCTAAAGAGTGATATAACCATTTTTGATCATCCATTCCAGGCTCCAGTGGTTTTTTACATGCTTAAAAGTCCAGTAAGCCCACCCAAAAGTTGCACGCTGCCATACCTCTAGTTGGGCTTTTGCAAATCTCTGCAAGTCCTCTTTTGTTGATCCTGAAACTTGCCATTCTGCTACCCATTCTCCTGCAAAACCAACGCATACAGCAATTACACCTATTACCATTCTCTTTACTTTTAGATATCTCAGTTACACAGATAATTTCTCACAACAATGTTAAATAGATTGTTAATAAATTGATGAGTACGTACCAACGAAAGTGAGAGGACCATTGGATGCGGTAACATTATTCAATTGAGCTGATCGATTAATGTGGATGAAATCAATGTTTTGTTGGACAGTCATATTGGCAAATACATTATCGTAAACACTATAGTAATGAACATCAATTACAGATCCAGTTAAGCCACTAGCAAGAGGGATGAGTTCTCTTGGGTCAGATGGTCCAAGCCTATTTGACATGACCACATAAGCCTCGTTGGAGTGCTTACGAACTGCATTGTAACCAGCCTTGTAATACTTGACAACTATATCTAGAGTTGCTCCTGGCGAGAGTGGCTCATTTATAAGCTCCACTGCGTATAAACTTGGGCTTTTGGCGAATCTATAAGTTAAGAAATCAATAATATCAACTGTTTGTTGTATGTTTGCATCTGTTAGCCCCCATTCTTGAGACCCATCTCTTGAAGAGCTGTGTTCAAAATTATTTTGAGACCCTGGAGCTGCATGTAAGTCGATTATAATTTTTAACCCGTATTTCCTGTAACAAATTTATTTTATTAGTACAAAGATTTATGGTACTGTAAATTACAAGTAATCAAATTAAAATTCAGTAAAAAAAATAAATGATGAGTTATATTTATATACTCTGCCCATGAGAAAGCATTATCTAAAGCTTGCAAAGAGCCTCCAACGTAAGGCTTTGGAGGTGTTGGATCGCTTGCTATCCACCAACCAACAGGTATTCTCACTGCGTTTAGTCCGTTCTGAAATATGAACTTGAAGTCATCTTCCACTATGAATGTGTTCCAGTGTTTCTGAAATAGACATAATTTAATTTGAATATACGTACAATTAGTAAATTATGTGCCATCATTTAGTATTCATTTCTTTGGATCAAATACTTGCCTTCAGGATTCAAATCATAAAAATAAGTTACTGTACTAGTAGCCTAATGGTTGATTACCTAGTCTTCCATAAGGTAAAAAAGTCAAGATTATCTGGCTAGGAATTGTGAAACAAGTTGCCGACATAACAAGGAGAAGGAGGAATTGTCATCTTACCTGCATAGCTTGTGGCGCTAATTCAGGACCGTAGCCATTGGTGACTTGAAATTCTCCAAACAGACTCCCATTTATGGTCATCACGAATACAGATGGGTCGTCGTTGCTCCAGTTACTTTTACCCGCATAATCGGCTGTCACCATCTCCTCTGTTTTCACCTGCAATTACCAACACATTTAGCCAAGCAATGCAGATACATAATATGTTTACGACACAACTAATTCTTTAAAAGATTTAGCACATAGATACGCCATTCACCTGCAAGAAGAATCCATTAGAAGCTTTGATTCTAACGCGAGTAGCATCATTAGAGTTTTTGACAATCTCAAATGTCTCTAATTTGCTTGTTGTATTAGAAACAGCTACTACATTGCTCCCATGGCCATTGATGTCCACCCCCATGAATTGATTGTTAAACACTCTCAAGTTGAAATTAGTGGCATTGATTCTCCATAACTTCAATGACAATTACCATATATAAATAACTTCGTAATCCTTATTAAAACAAAATTAAACATAGTTAATAAAGCTTAATTGATATTTACTCTAAAAGTTTCCCAGCCTGAGGCAGATGTTCTGTTTGCAACTATGATAGATCCTCCACCTAACTCGGCACAAAGATACTTCCCAACCGTGACTGATTTGAACTGAAGGTTAGTTCCATCCTAGAAAAAGAAAATTAACATTACCTTGATGAAACCCATTTTAGAAAACAAGCTAATTAAGATAATCAAAAACTGCAATTATAGTTACGAACCAAGAAACTTTTGTTGGGGATGCCATCAAAAAGAGAAGGTTTAATCGTTCCTTCAGTAACAAGCCAACCTCCAAGATTAACTGCTTTAATTTTAAAACTGAGATTTGCTCTGCCATGGGAAAAAGATACCATTAAAGCTATAACGGTAAATATCACTAGTAGTTGTTTTACAGAGCAGAGCACCATTTCTGTGTTTCTCATTTTCTTGTTTTACTTTCATGTGCTAGCCTCAACGTTGGATTTAAACGTATACGTGACCAATGGAACATGCAAAACCAAAATCTGGAAACTTTGACTAATCAAATTGTTTAATGCTACTTGGTGTAAATTTTTTTGGTTAAGTATATTTTTGTTTAAATCCATAATTTTTATTAAGTGATATAAATATTATATTACAAATAGTAAGATTACGAATTAAAACTCTAACAAGAAAGCAATTAATTAAAAGAAATGATTAAAATGAAGACGTGATTGAAGTCAGGAGAAATATATAGTTTCAAGAATGTGGCACAACTTTTAGTGGAAAATCCACTTAATTATAATGGAGTGAAGATTATCATCTTTGATAATCAAGGCACCTTTTCTTCTTAAATATTTAATCAAATTTTCACATAATTAATAATTTATTTTTGCTGCTTCAAATTCGAGATCTCTAATGAAAGAAGAATAGATCTCAATCATCTTATTTTAGAGAGTGATTAATAATTTATTTTTTTAAAAAATAATTTATTGCTCCACCTCCTCTTTTTTTGTTGGCCTTAGAATTTGCATATTTGGCAGCAATTGGCTTCATATATCATCAATTTTAAGATTTGACCATGAATCTAACATAATTTTTTAATTGAATTCTGAACAATTAAAGTTTGGATTAAATTTCTTTCACAATTTTCTCTAGTATTCATATAGAAAAGTTACATATGGCTGAATTTTTGGACTGCTCAGTAAAAAGGAAAAGTAGTTGAAAATCAATTAAATTTTGCCCAACTGTAATACTACCATAAAATTCCCTGTAACTTTTTAAATGCAGAAGACCATTTTTATTTTATAAAAATTCATAACAAAATAAATCATAAAGAAAAATTTATAATGGGAGATATATAAACTGAATATTTAGTCTTGAGAACTATCATGTTGAAATCAACTTCAACACTCCTCGAATCCTCTGTGCTAAAAAAAACAGTAGGAAGATTTAAACTCCAATATACTCAAAATCAGTGTAACAAATCCTACAGTATACTGAAAAAAATAAAATTAAAATGAAAAGAGAGAGGAAGATGGACTGTCACATTAAGAAATACCAACACGAGTCAATGACAATCATTGATTGACAAAAAAAAATTATTGATTCACAAAAGTTGTTGGCCAGAAAATTCTTTTATAGAAGGAGACAGCTGTAGTTTCCCCATTTTATGACTTGATGTTGACATAACCTCTGCAACTCGTTTATCAGTAGTTAATTTTAGGATTTAAAAACTTATTTTTACGTACTCTATCGCACGATGTTGCCTTTTTTTAAAAATTTTGGTGACAGAGATCAAATCATTCGCCAACTACTGGGAATTTTTTTTTTTTCAAATACTCTATAAATATTTTATAAATATTTACCAAATATATACCCTACTTCTAGAGAAATATATATCTAATATATTTAGTATACTAAATAATATATACAAAAATGATATGATACTTTAAAAATTAAAAAAAAAAAGGTAATATATATATTATGTAAATTTTTTTTTTAAAGGATACCTATCTGAAAATGGGCTCAAAGAGGCCCTGCCTGATACTATTTTCAGCCTTCAGCACTGAACCCTATCCAAGCTTAGCTAATTGTAGATCCATGAACATCAGGAAGAAAAATCTATGCAAAGGCTAATGAAGCCCTTTTATCAATTGAGCTAAAGTACTAAACGCATTTAAATCCTGACGACAAGTAAACCCAAGCAAATATGGGCCCATCAAATTGTCCCTAGTTAAAGCCCAATTCCACTCATAGAAAGAAGGAAAAATTACACCTATAGTATACTTTATAATTTTTTTTAAATAATTTTATATTTTTAGTATATCTTTAATATATTCAATATATATTCAATATATATCTTTAAAAATGAAGTGTACCCTTTAATATATTAAAAATGTACCTCTAAAAAAAGATTTTTTTAAAATTAAAAGTTGAAAATTTGTATTTTTGAAATTAAAATTGAACATGAGGTATTTTTAAAAATATTTTTATTTTTTAGTGTATTTTTGAAAATTTTCCTAGAAAGAATAACAAGAAAAATAATAGACAGATCCATTAATGGATTATTTGGTAGATTTCTACAAATATTTTACAGAAATATATTATTAGAATTATATTTTATTGAAAAATATTATATTTATTTGAAAAATATGATAAAATACTAAAAAAGTATATTAAAAAAATATTAAATTATTCTATTACAATCTAATTTTACTAAAAAAATTAGAATAATATCTAAACTATCCTTATAATATATTTTTTTTATTTTACTATATCTTAAAGCAGATGTATAATTATTTTTTAATATGATATTTTATAATTTTTTCAGTATAATAATTTTATTTAGTCTTCTAAGTAAAATATAAGTTTAATGATCCAATATCTTATTTTACATCAATTATTTATAAATAAATATGATATTTTTAATCATAGATAACTATTTTATTAATTTTTTTGAAATTATGATTCAACTAAATACTATATAAAAGGGGAAAAAAAGTATACGTTTTTAATTAATTAGTCTGCAAATTTGCCATTGGACAGTTAGAATACTTAACACCATATAACAGCATTGAAGATTCGAACTAGTATTTCTTAATGACTCGTTACAATAAGTATATTCACATGTACCCACACCTAAAATCAATCAGTACTGATTTTAATTCAACTGGAATATGATTTGATTTTGGGGTGACTTAAGGAAATTTTGATTTTTACCTCTAGTTTAAATCTAAACTCAACTAATTGGGATAATTTTTTAATAACAAAATTAAAATTAAAATTTTATTGAAATTAATTTAAAATGTCATTTTCAATCCTGAATAATTTCCACGAAGAATTCAAATTAATTATAAATTAAACTTGAATTCGATTTAAAACATATTCAAAATACCTCTAAATGGTAAACAATCTAATTTATTTTTTTAGGAATAAAAATTTGTGTATTTTATTATTTAAAATTTAATAATAAAAATTATAATTATACACGCACCATATCCAAGATGAATCTTTAATTTGGACTTATATACACTTACTAATATTAGGAATTGGTATGTACTTAAGTTTAGATCCTTTTTAATTACAAGCTTAACGGAGTTGATTAAAACTGACCCCCCGTGAGCTTCTAATGGTGGAGTTAATTTTTGGATAATGTTATTAAAATTTTTAAAAAAATTACATAAAATATTTTTTAAAAATATCATTTATAACATATTTTTTTTATAATTTTACAATTTTGAATTTATATTATATATTTTTTTATTTTTTTCAACATACTCAATATATAAATTTTATATATGATGTATCTTTATAAATTTCTAATTTATGTAACAATTTTTATATTTTTTTTAAATTATTTTTGTCAATTGTTCTAAAAGTAATGTAGTCCCAATTGGTCCGCGTCATGACACATTGAACCATCACCTCCTTTGAGCGCAAAATTGATTTTTGGTTACAACTCACTCGCGAGACTTGAGTGATGCAGATTCTCAGCATATGATAAAACCATATAGAAACATTTTCCATTCCATAGGCTGGATTACAGCTGATCACACGCTTTGCCAAATCTACAGAGGTCCAAAGCCCCCATGTGAGAACCGACATTTCCAGCTGCCATCAATCGCTACCGGTGTTCTTTCTCCTATATTTGGTCCCACCAATCTTCATTCTACTTTCCTGTTAAAATGAGCCACGTAATAAATTTAACCATTAGAAGGTCATTATATTTCCTGAAATTACGAAAATACCATTATTCTATTAGGCGTGACTGCACCGAAACATTCATCCACGCGTTATCCCCGCCTTAGCTTTTTCCTTTTTGCCAATTAACTGAGCTTCACAGTCGCTCATCTCTTCACATCTATCCTTGCCCTTTATTTATGTCTCTCTCTTTCTCTCAACTCTCTCTGTAAATCTGCGAATCCAAAAGTGGAATGGCTCGTTTAGTATTGCTGCTTGCCCTCTTCGTGCTTACGGCCGTCGCGGCCGCCGCTCGCCCTGCCAGAAATCGATTTGAAGTGGAAGGTCGCGTCTATTGTGATACTTGCCGTGCTGGTTTTGAAACCCCTAAAACTACCTACATAGCTGGTATGACTTAATTCTCTTCCCCTAAAACTACCTACATAGCTGGTATGACTTAATTCTCTTACTTATTTTCATGAACAATTTGAGAATCTACATTTTTATTTTTGTAGATTGCTAGATCTGTTAGCCTTTAAAGTGAAACTTGATGCTAAAAACTCGATTGTTAAGTTTCTTTGCTTCATTGATAGTATCTGTCATTTTTAAAGAAAAAAAATCCGAGGTTTTGACTGGTATCTTTGTAGATTTGGTGACATTAAAATAATACAAACTGTTAAGAACGTTAGTTTTTGATACACTTATTAATTTTTCTTCTTAATTCAGAAGAGATTCAAGATATTTTAATGTTTGAATTATTTAGGTTTAATACATCTATGGTACTTGACGGATTAGTGACTAAATAAAAACTTAGTCAATAGACCATTTGCTGCCGAGATGGCATAGTGTGTATAGCCCATTTTCTTCAAGCGTGTGAACTCAATAAAATTTATTGATAAGAATGATAAAATTACAATAATATCCTTCCTTTAATTAATATTATAAGGGTACTTTTAATTCTTTTAATTAAAAATCATTTGAGACATTTATATATATATAGACCATTTTTCAAACAATAAATTATAATTTTTTATTGCTTATTTATTTTATTATTGTCTTTAAAATAATTTTTATATTATTTATTTAATATTAATTATGTTTAAATTTATTTTATAATATTATATTAAATTACTTGTAAAATTAATTTAATTATTTTTGTAATTATCTTCAGCCTAAATCCGTTTATTAAAAAGAAAAAATTATTTAGTTAAAAATCTTAAATTATTATTTTATTTATAAATTTACAAATCAAATAATGTTATAAATGAATTTAATTTAAATTAAAAAATTGAAGAAAGAAAATAAATAAAAATCATGTAACCCAACATCTTTCTCAAACCGATTTTGTTAAGAAAATTATGAAACCTTCTCTAAAACAACAAAATGTCTCTCAAACAATAAAAAATCATGCAACCATTCCTCAAACAACAAACCATATCTTTCTCAAACTGATTTTGCTCAATTTCGAAAATGAAGTTTCTACAACATCGTCGTCGTGAAGATCAACTTGGCGAGAAGGCTGTCATCTCCTTAATTTGATATTTGCTAGTGGAATTTCTGAGTCTTGATCTAGAAAATCTTCGTAACAGGTGAGATTTTTTGGGTTGTGATATATGGAATTTCTGGGTTTTGATTTATAAAATCTTCATGGCAAGTGGAATTTTTGGATTTTGATGTGTAGAATTTCTGGGTTTTGAACCAGAAAATCTTCATGGCATGTGGGATTTCTAGGTTTTGATCTGCAAAATTTATGGGTTTTGATAAAGAAGGCTGCTATCATGTGATTTTAATAATTTCTTCTATTGATATTAATTTTTGATTCTTTATTCTTGATTTTAGTGCCTAATTTTAAACCTTCAATCTTGCTTTTATTCGAACTGTGATTAAAATAATTTAAAAAAATTAAAATCAATTTTAATTAATTTTAAGGCTTGAATCAAACTCTTATTGATTTTAGATTTGTTTGCTTGGTGCAAACCATTGGGAATGTTTTGATAAGAAAATTAATGAAGAAAAATTAAATTTTGTTTGTTTCTTAAGAAAATGGATGGTCTTGAGAAGAAAATTTTGAGTTTTTATTTGTTTTAAAAAATATACATTGAAATGTCGAAAATGGTTAATAAGAATTTTAACATAAGTGTTTGCTGTTGTATGCCATGTCAGGCGCGTGGCTTTCACATGCTATAGTTTATCTCTTTATGTATAAAGAAGGGATAGTTTAATAAGCAAAAAATGAAGTATAGGGGGCTATATGATAATCCGATGAATTTAGGAAGAAAAGTGGTTGATCCCGTCAAGTACAGCTATATATGTATTAAGCCAATTATTTAAAAGGAATGTATTTTGGAGCTCTTGAACTTAGTAATTTTTTGATATTTGAGCTCATGAACTTTATTTTTGGGACATTAAACCCTGAAATCTTGCAATTCATGAAAATTAAATTTTTTCTAACAAAATTGGCTTATGGTGTAAAATTTTTTGTTAGTTGAATTGTTGACGCTGTTAGCTAATTTCATTAGAAAAGGGTTTAATATTTATGTATCGCAAGGCTCAATATTAACAAAATAAAGTTCATGCATTCAATATCAAAAAGTTGTCAAGCTCATGGGTTCCAAAATGCTTTATTCCTATTTAAAATTAGGTGGAAATAGCATGTAAACAATAAAATTTTGATTATTATTTTTGAAATCCATGGGCACTTCCAAGAAATCTTAATAAATAAAATGACATTGATTTGTTGATTTTAGGTGCCAAGGTTAGAGTAGAATGCAAGGACAGGAAATCAACGGAGCTTGTATATAGCAAAGAAGGAACAACTGATTCAACAGGAACATATAAGATCTTTGTTGATGAAGATCATCAAGATCAGCTCTGTGATGCTATGTTAATTAGCAGCCCACGTAAGGAATGCAGTTCACCATCATCAGGCCGTGATCGTGCTCGTGTTATCCTCACCAGTTTCAATGGAATTGCTTCAAACCAACGCTACGCCAATGCCATGGGTTTTGAGATGGATACACCTATGTCTGGTTGCACTGAGCTTCTGAGACAATACCAGGAGTATGAAGATTAGATTCTTTAAAAACAAAAAATCTGATGAGTTTAGTTGGTTAATCTTTGCTTGGGTGGTTTTTAATACTATTTATCGGAATTCATATGTTATTTCAATGTTTGGAGGACTGTTAATTTCTCGTGTTAATTGGATTCTCTTGGTTGGATTATAATATATACTCTCTTATCCTTTTTTTTTTTTTTTTATTGTTGAAATTCAGTTTCAAATTATAGTAATCTTTAAAGGCTGTCTATTCAAATAAATCCCTTTTAAGAATTTTCATGAAATAAGTAAAGAAGCACCTTAGCTTAGATTTACCTTTCATGCTCTGCTGGAAAAGTTTTTGCGCAATGCTACAAATGTTTTTATTCAATATATATTAATTTCAAAATTTAACAATAATTTTAAACAAACAAAACAAAAATTAAATTTTAAAAATTTAAAAATTAATTCTAAAAATAAAAATTATATTATAAAAATTATAAATTTAAATTTAAATTAAATTTAAGTAATAGTAATTAAACAATAAATTAAACAAAAATTAAATAAACTTAACATAAAATTAAATAATATAAATTATAAAATAAAATAAAATTTAATTAAATAATAAATTAAAATAAATTAAAATAAAATAATTTACGTAACTAAAATTAAAATAAAATTTCAATAAAAAATTAAAAATATAAATATAAATATAAATCAAAATAAAATTATAATTTATGCAAAATAAATAAAAATAATTAATTCAACAAAATTAAAAAGAAACTAAAAATATAAAATAATAACTCAAAATATTAATTAAATTATTAAAATTTTGAATTAAAATTATTAAAAATCATAAATTTAAAATTGTGATTTATTAAATGGAAAAAAGGTAACAATAAAAATTATTATGGATATTTTGAAAGAATGGCAAATGGTAATAGAAAAAGAAAAATCATAATTATTTTGAAAATTTACTATTTATAATTTGATTTCATTTTAATGTATGTTATAATTGCTAATTCTGTTCTTATATTACTATTTAAAAAAAAAAATAATAATAAAGACAGAGAGAAGCTTACCATGAAAGAAATAAAATTTTGAGAAAGATTTATGGCCTTGATAGTTAGTATTACATAATGTAGTTCGAAGGGTGTTTAATTTCCAGGAAAAGCTTGTTGACAAGCATATTTAATTAGTTAAAGATTATTAATTAATAGTTGGATCAAATATACTCGGTGTTCATAAATCATTTAAATCACCTAAGATTGAACAGAACTATAACCTGTGATTTGAAAAAAAAAAAAGGTGGCAATTTTATTTGGTTTAAATAATTATACAAGTAGAGAAATCAATTTTATTCATGATTTTTACCTTTCAATTCTCTAAAATGAATTTGTCATATCTTATGTATGCATGGATATTTTTTTATATTTGTCAATTTTATTATGTGATCTAAAGGTTATAAATTCGAATTGTAAAAACAGGTTTTTATAATTATAAGAAAAGACTTAAAAAATCTGATTTTTTCTCAAACTCTAGCAGATAAAAGCATCAGTGTATCAAATTATTTTTTTTATAATTAGTAAAAAGTAAATTATTTATATAAATAATTTAATAATATTATTAAGAATTTCAATGTATTAATAATTATGATTGAAAAAGTCAAATGTTAGATATTTTAAAATCAATTGCACGACAAACAAATAATTTATTTACTCTTTAGTAATTCTATTCAGTTTGAATCTTTTTTTAAAAAAATTATTAGTATCAATTCAATTTAAAAACTATAATTCTTAAAACTAAATCAAATCAAATAATGTATATTATATTAGTCTCATGTTTGAAAAAATAATATTCTTAAATTTTATTATTATTTTTTTTGAAGCCAACATTCTTAAATTATTCTGGAAGGAATTACATATATAAATTATCATTAAATGACCTTCCATCTATTATTCTGAATTAATTCCAATATTAAGTTCATTTGAGCCTCATTCCCGTAGATGTGAACATGCAAGGTCGGTTGGCATCTAGTAGCCAATGATCACTCCTCTTAGACCTTTATGACCCCAATTCCCATCCTCCGATTATATTTCTCCAAGTAAAATTAGGATTATTTTCAAGCCCTGCATACAAAAAATTACCAATTGGAGAAATGAATTTAATTTTGTCAAAATATTCTAACCTTGCTTTCCTAGCATGGTCAAATTAACACAGTATAAATTTTTGAATTTAAGTCTACCCTCAATTTTCTTACACACAACCTTTTTCAAGACATCCAAGCTCCTGCTATTTATTAATTGAGTATTTTCTCCACCAAATAGCAATTCATCATCCTTTCAATCTCTTGGCACAAAAAAAAAATTCAAACTAGGAAAACCTATATTATCTGATTAGGCAAAGCCTGAGCAACAATTTTTAAAAAGAATTTCTTTCCCACTCTTCCTCTTCCAATAATTGAACTTTTTCCATATATACCTTTTCTTTAACAAAACAAAACACTTCCTTTTTGTTTCTTTCAACCAAAGAAGGCAAATATACCTAAATATACTACGATATTCTAAAGATTTATTAACCGCCAAAAAATCACTAATTCATGTCTCACCTCAGCCAAAACATTCTTGCTGTAAAAAATAGACGACTTCTCAAAGTTTTTCCTTTGTTGAGACGCACTATTAGATAATATGAATAAAAATATTTAAAAATGAGACTATGTTTTTATAAGTTTTATTTTTGAATAGTATTTTTAGAAAATTTTTTTAGGCTATTTGTGTTAGTTTTCATTATTCATCACAATTTTAGGTTTCAATATGTACGGGAAATGTGACTTGAAACGAACAAAGATTAGGTTATGAAGGTTCATATGGCAGCTCGAAATTAGTCTGGACAATGAGGTTGGCCTTCTGGGCCTTGATCTGCTGAAGATTTTCAATTCTTGGGCTAGTGGGCTTGTGAGAAATAATACTTTTAACCAGCCAAGAAGGATCAAGAGAACAAAGGGTTAGAATAATCTTTTTTAGACATTCCAATGAAATCACGTGTGTCATATTCATAAAAAAACTTTGCACATCAAACTCTACAAGGGGAGTTAGGTGCTTTTAATGGACTTTGAAAGGCCGCTTTTGTTTTTGTTTGGTTTGGTGCCTCAACCTACCTCAAGGGTTGTTAAGGGGTTGAAGAAACTTTTCTTTTCTTTACAATTTAAAATAAATAAAAAAGAAAAAAGAAAAATTTCTATGCATTTCAAGGCATGTAAGCATGAGCAAGTCAATGACTCGTGTGATTGTTTATATTATAATAATAATATTTTATATTTTATAATCATTGATTGCATTTATAAACAAGTCAAAATTAAATTTACCTTTCATTCCTCAATATATATATATATATATACACATATATATGCTTACTAGCTTTTGAAAGTTTTGGTAATTGATCAAAAGAATTAAAATAATTGTTTTCTAACGGATTAAAATGAATAAAATTTTAATTACTTATTTGTAAATATATTTATTTCGCACGTCAATTTATCAAGGTTTTAATATTCTCACAAGCTCAACGAAATTTGAAAAAAAAAAAAAAGAAGGTAAACAAATAAGTTATAATAATGACATTATACAGAACAGCATAAATGTATACAAATAATAAGTCACAGTAAAAAAAGGAAGGCAACAAATGACTTTGGACTTCGTTAAGTCGCGACTTGCAGAAAGGAAAGGCAGAGGCTTGGAAATTGGCAGTATTATTAGGCTAATTAGCTAAAGTTTTTTTTTTTTAATAACTTTTTAGTATTTTTTTAAGTTATTTTTATTAGACTGTAAATTAATATACTACTCCATTCATTTTATTTTAAATATTATATAAAAATAATATACATAAATTAAAAAAATAATTAACTATTATAAATTTTATAAAAATTTTATTATAATTTACTTAAATACTTTTTTTTATCACTCACCCTACTTATTATCTTTCAATAATTAATAGATTCAATATTAAAATTTTTTAATTAATAATTTTTAAAAATAATATTTAAAGTACAATAAAAAAAATTTTATTCGACACTTAAAATAAATAGAGGGAGTATTATATATCCGATTCTCATAACATTGATTTGAAATTCATTTTTATCATGTGTCATACTTATACCCCATAGCTCATACTAATATAAAATTTATTTTTTATAAAATTTAAATAAATTTCATTTATTAATTACGAGTTTACATTATTTTAATACAAAATGCATTTAAATTTTTTTTATCAATATTAAATTAAAAAATAATAAAATTATTTATCTACCCAAGTCAGATTGTCAAGAATCTTTCACTTCTCTAAAATACACTAAAAAGAAAAAGAAAAAAAAACATACCTATGAGATAAAAAGAAAAAAAAAATTCAGATTTTTTAAATGAAGAACGCAAATAAAAACAAAGGAGTGAAATGGAAATCCAATTTCACAATCTTAAAAAGCGCCTACCAATTTCGTTCTCTGTTTGCCAGCTGGAGAAAGAAATGAGACTTGTCATTGCATCGTTCTTATAGCAGGACAACTACCTTCGATTTCTTCTATATTTTTGATTTTGATTCTACACAAAATACCCATTGTCATTTTACAAAATTTCACTTTCCCTCTTCTGTTTTTGCGTGTGCTTTGATTTGAAGCGTGGAAGTTTTGGCTTAGTGCCTTTCACTTCCCCATCTTCTTCTCCGCAACCTTTTCTCGTAATAAACTCTACCCCATTTTCTTTTGTTCCTCGGTTTCTTCTAGCGCCTATATAACCAGGTTAGATTCTCATTCCCATTTTCTAATATTGCCCAAAGTTCGCCTCTTTCTTGCATTTTCTTTATTTTTGCTAATTTTTATATTCTGGGTCGTTATTTTCAAGGTTATTTGTTTCCTTAATCTCTGTTTTCCTTTTTTTGGTTTCTGTGGGATTTTTTTGCCTGAGGCTTTGGATTCGTTTTAACCCCTTTTGTGTTTTGTAATTAATAGCAAATATTCAAATACAGATCTTTATTTGTGATTGATGTTGATTAAATTTGCGATTAATTTTTTACAAAGGATTTGATTTTTGACCTTATTCTTTAAATAAATTCGTTCTTCATAACTTACTGTATTCTGTTTTTGGATGCTTTGAACCAGCATAGATTTTGTACTCAATGATTCCTCTTTTTATATCTTTCAAGTAATTGAAGTATCCACTTGCGTCTTAAAATCATTACTTGGTCTTTCTTGAATTTCAGAATGGCCAGTGCTATCTTTCACCAAGGTATCTGGACTTTGCAATCCCATCAACATCTCCACAACTCTGGATTTCAGCAAGAGTTTGGCAGTGTTTCTGTGAAATCCATATCAAAAGTTTTTAAGATTGATATTGGATTGTCCATGTCAAGAAAGGGGGGTTGTAGCTCTTGTCAGAGGAATTTTAGTGTTGTTCAAGCTTCATCTTCTCAAGCTTCACTAGTTGATCCGGTTTCAAATCCTTCACATGACATCACCAATGAGTTCCAAAAGAAATCAAGTAAGCCAGTTTTAATTCTAATCCATGTTTCACATCCAGTTATTGACAATAGCCGTTTATACTGATTGTTCTCCTCTATATGAATTTGAAACAAGAAATCCTTAATTGTCAAGCTACTGTTGTTGATATTATAGTTAATTCATCTGATATACATTATTTGCTATCTTCTGAGCTGGATTTAAAGTTGTACTTGTGTGCGAAACCTTCTAATTCTATATCTTAATCCAATATAGGTGAGGCGGCTTTGATACTGATTAGGCACGGTGAGTCACTATGGAATGAAAAGAACCTGTTCACAGGTTGTGTTGATGTGCCCTTAACAAAGAAGGGTGTGGAAGAGGCAATTGAAGCTGGTAAGAGGATCAGCAACATACCTGTCGACATGATATATACATCGTCATTGGTTCGTGCACAGATGACTGCCATGCTTGCCATGACCCAGCACCGTCGTAGAAAGGTAATTTTGAGGAAATATCGCATTAGGTGTGAGAGAAAAGGTTCAATCTACGGTCTCAGGTCTTAGAAGCTGATAATATATGACTAGATGTTAGCATTTGCCCATTTGTTGCTTGCTTTAATTGAACGGAACCTACATTATTTTTTAACAATACAAAAATTGTTTAATTAGGATTGTGCTTTTGAAACCGATTCATACAGCTGCCAATGATGTAAATTAGTAAAAGATTATTGAACTTCATCCAGAAGTTGCAAGTTTTTGATGATCCTAGTGTATTTTATGTCCAATTTTGTCTTCATTTGATAACCTGTTATTGAATTGGCGACAGGTTCCAATCATTATGCACAATGAAAGTGAACAGGCAAGAACATGGAGTCAAATTTTTAGTGAAGACACACTAAAGCAATCCATTCCAGTTATAACAGCTTGGCAGTTAAATGAAAGAATGTAATGATATAGTTTCTACTCTTACCCTTTTGATTGTAATCCTGAGACTTGCTTCTTTTTTTTTTCTTTTTAATATTTTTCATCGTACAACTTATGAACTGGCCATCTCTATAGGTATGGGGAATTGCAAGGTCTAAATAAGCAGGAAACGGCAGACAGATTTGGGAAGGAAAAAGTTCACAAGTGGCGTAGAAGTTATGACATACCTCCACCAAATGGTGAGAGTTTGGAAATGTGTGCTGAAAGAGCTGTTGCTTATTTTAAAGATCAGGTATGCATGATTGTGCTTTTCATTGACTAGACTTTTATGGAATGTTTGACCTCAATTTCGCATTTTACACTTGATGTTTTTAAAGATTCAAGTGATTATATATCATTCAGACTACTGATTTATTGCACTTCAGATTGAACCACAGCTTCTTTCTGGGAAGCATGTAATGATTGCTGCCCATGGGAATTCACTAAGGTCCATTATCATGTATCTTGACAAATTAACTTCCCAGGAGGTGATAGACTGTTATGATATTGCAATATTATACAACCTTTATCATCTAATGTTCTTTTGCTTTGTGTATCAAGTTAATTTTCAATATTTGTTTCTGTGGCAGGTTATTAGTTTAGAATTATCAACTGGAATACCTATGCTTTACATATTCAAAGAGGGAAGATTCATTAGAAGGGGATGTCCTATAGGACCAACTGAGGCTGGGGTCTATGCCTATACTAGGGTATGCAATTTCTGTTTATTGTTATTCTTTATCTCCTCTGGAAATTGCAGATTTTCAATTTTAAAGTTTATATTTGTGAACATTATATGGATGGTCTAGTTCATCAACAATTACAAATGCACTTATAATCCATTCAGCAGTATGAAAATTTTTTTTACTTCCACCTCTCTCCTTTTCTGTCCCCTTTATATTTGAGCTAAGCATTGGTAATATTGTGTTAGATCCATCCACCAGTTATGATAATATTGAGTCATTATCATAAGCATAACTTAGTTTTATTGATGGATTTGAAAACTTTTTGCATGGTGTCACCATTATTTTTCCCTTTCATAATTAAATTTTGAGAACCCTTGATATTTTTTTCTGACAGATAAGGAGAACCCCTGATATTTTTCAAATTCTATGAACAATAATTTTGACTGCATGCCATTTTGTTAGTAATTAACAGGAGAAGCTTTGGATTTAATGATTGACATGAAACTACAAGTGAATAAAAAAATGTGTGTAACTATACCATATGATACAAATGAACTAGATATCTAATGTGTTTCTTTGGTGGAAAGTGCAATATCTGGCAAATTGCTATTTATAGAAAAGTATTCACTTTTGAATATGTTTGCAATGTTTTCTTGATACATATTTCCTTGAAATAGTTTGTGCAAAAAAAAATATTTCCTTGAAATAAGTCAAATATTGGGAAATTGAAATCTGCTAGATTAGTAATTAAAATCAACTGTATGTTAGTAAGTGATACTTCCAAGTTCTAAATTGCCATGTAACACTTAAAGTACATTCTATCAGAATAAAGCAATAAACTGAGATATATGTTTTTGGTAAATTTCTTTCTTTCGTGGAAAGGACTCTTTCCCAATAATGGCTAGGTTGGTCCAAAGCGTTACTGTGAGGAGAGGTACTAATTGTTGGAGGAAAACATTTATGCAACTGACACCAATCAGCTGGGACTAGAAAAAAGCGAGTTATGTTACCATGCACTGTGCAGTAACTTAGGCAGCACAGATGCAATACCATGATTTTGAACACACCATTAAAATACATAAACACGAATATCTATAAAAAAATCAAGATACAATATATTGGATACCCTAATAAATAATGTTAGCATCATTTAACATTTTTTTGAATGGTTGATATTTTTGGAATAGTCTCTTTGAGCAACTTGATCATAGACAAATTTATGAATTAGTCATACTGTGTCTCCTGCAAAGCCTTTCTGTATGCGATTTGAATTCTTTTTTTTTTTTTTTTCAAAGCAAACATGCATGCTAATAGGAGCTGTATGAACGTTCTATTTGTTTCTGAATCCAATAAGGTTGGATAGGTCTTGGATATACATACACAAATCAGGAGAGTGTGAGTATCAACATCCAAAGCAGTCTTATTAGAAGTGTCTTAAATGACAATTTAATTCTCCTTTGTCCATTCCAGTTCTAAGTTGGCTGTTAATTTTAGGCCCACCTTTCTCCCAACTGGCATACACTGACCCACTCTCATTGTGAGAGCGTCTTTAGCAGTCTGCCTGTGGCTGATAGCATTAGGGCTCTGTTGTTGTATGAATATGAATAAATCATTGTTGCTATGAACTTCTCTTTTTTATTTATTGCCCTTACCTGATTTTATCTCCTTAAAGTATCTAAAAACAATAATATTACTTTCGCTGCATTGCTGCAGAGATTAGCTCAATACAGGCAGAAGTTAGATGAGATGCTGCATTAATATGTCCAAGAATAGGTAAGCTTAACTGCTGCTTGTCATTTATATACTACAGATGGCTACTTACCGTTTGCTTCTAAGTTCCAATTCCTTAATTTCAAACATTTGCTTCTTCAGATGGCTACTTACCGGTTCATCACAATCTCCATCATGTTAGTGTCAAACCTAAACAAGAAATTGTAGGGAATCTAGTTATGTGGTAATTATGGCTGCTGCTCTGAGCAACCAGAAGCAAATTGCTGCAAAAGTGTAGCACTTGTATGGGTGAATCAAGTGTACTTGTTTGGAGTCACTGTTGATGTTCCTTTCAGGGTATATTTATGTGTCTGGGATATTCTAATGTTCAAAGCTTGTAACAGATGGACTGAAATAAATAATAGCATCTTTGGTATAAGATGTACTGTGTTTTTTAGCTAGTAGAAATCTGATAAAAGTGATACGAAGAGTAATTTTTTTTATTGCATTTTCTTGTTTATTGCAATAAATTTGTGTCTTCTAGCTACCTATATACTTCGACCTTTCAAATCTCAGAAAACTCCACCTCAGTGCATCTTGCAATTTCCATGTCCCAAAAATTGAACAAATGAACCAGTTCTTTTTGTGGAAAACGACAATAAGATGTATCAATTCAAATGCACCATTTCTTTGATCTCAAAAAGGACGCCTTCTGAATCATCCCTTTAGAATGCAACCAGGCCATACAATCCTATATTCCTATGTTCACTCGCTCTGCAATCAGGTAGATTGACCAGTCTTTCTTCGTCCCATCAGTACAAGAGTGTAATCGTTGAACCGTTGGATTAATGAGAGCTTGTTTGAATTGACTTGGTTTGTCCATGAAAAATACAAGAGATGAACAAATTTTTGTCATAAAATCGATTAATGACACAAAAACCTTCTGTCTGTCTCTCTCTTTCAACATTTTCTTCCATACAGAAAGAGATGCTACGCCAAACAGCTTAAAATCTCAAGGCTGCCTTCCAATTGCTTGAGCTATTCTCAATATAATTTTCATTACTATTAAGCGCATTATTTGAAAATTTTGGTGTTTATCTTTCTTTTTTTTTTGTTCGCATGTTGTTTATCTATCTCTGGGTGTTCATCTATCTCTTGGAAATTAAGAATCGCAAGGCAGATGAATAGTGGATATAATGAAAGGGCCATCATTTCATGCTCACACAAACACCCAACAGGAGCTGCAATTGTTAATAATCTGATAAATTAATGAAGGAAAAAGCCGCAAATCATGATATGACGAATCCTGGTCTAGGCCACAGAACCTGGGTTCAGAAAAAGCTTACTTTCCACTTTTGGCCCTTCTCAGCTCTCCTGGTATAGTTAAGCATTAGCATATTCCTTTCGAGTTCAAACCAATTGTTAGAAGATTCAAAATACACGTATTGAACATGGAGCATTACAAAGATAATGTCTGTTCTAAATACCATCTTAGAAATTCAACGAGGAAAAATCATTTGTTGAATTCCAGATTGTTGACGATAAAACTTTGACAGAAACTCTCCAAGTTTCAAGCCTCTCGTTAAAATGACAAGTCAGCAGCGGTAACATATCAGGATAGTTAGGCCATTGTACCTGAACAAAAGTCAGGCAATAGCATGGTCATGGATTATTACTTTATCTGGATATACATTTTCTGACCCTTTCCTGCCACCATCAGTCACTGGATTATTGTCCTCATGGGAGATGATTTCTGAATCTATCCCATGACGTTGAGAACTGTCGATCGCATCATTTTCTGAAGCATCAGAATGCGAGTCCATGCTGAGATCCAAGGAAGCAGCAGTTGCTAGTGCTGGTTGTGGCACTAATGAGGTAGGAGTCCATCTTGTCCAGAACAAAGGCATCTTCTTGTCATCCTCCTTCATCCTCTCAGCATACTTATTAATATCAAAGCCCATGCTATCTTTGCCACCAAATGAGGCCTCGAGTTGGTCCATATCAAATAGATCCTCCATTATTTTCATTGTGTTGGGTTCATCAGAGTAAACAAATTTGACTTTATTATAAGTCTTGGGCTCTAGAAAGGCTTTTGCTACCTGCAAAAAAAGTTTCTCCAAGCATTACAAGCAGAGACTGAAAACTGGCTTAGAAGCTGTGATTTAGAAAGCATGCGAGAACAAAACTAATGCCAAGGACCTATCATTATAATATAACTAAATAGAACACTGATGTCCCTAAATAGTGTTTCGCTTACACCATAGATGCCCCTGAGCCATTCAGTTATGCAATTTACATTTACCCAAAATAGAATGATTTTGCAACAATATTTGCCAGGTCTAGAAAAGGTTATTGAAAACTGTGAAGGAAAAAAGAGAAAAACAAGATGTAATGTTGATCAACATCTCCAAATATCAGCAACGGTCAAATTAAATTAAGGATATAAAATAGTTTGGAACCTTGTTTGAAACACATATCTTGCTTCTAACCTAATATAGACTGAAATCAGGGTGAAATCCTCTAAAATGGCTCCAATACAGCCCAACAAATTCCAACTATAGGTTCAGTTTCTCCATTATCTGCCCAAAGTCAGGTCTGGTTGAAACCTGATTCAAAACAGACCTAACCTGACTTTGAACAGTCCAACCTCATACATTTTAAACATAAGTTACCTGGAACACAGTCAACAACCAAACCTTCACCATTTGCAACAGGTGCAGTAAAAAGTACATATTTCTCATTCTGTTATAGAAATTTGAACCATCATGGAAAAGAATGATAAAAATAAGGTTATGGTTAGTTACCGTCCAAAATGGTTCAAAGAACTTGGGTGGGTTGTACAGTATTGCCAGACCCAGCCGTTCTGGATAATGGTCTTGTAACACATGGGCTGTTTCCTTCGTCACCTTCAGTGAAATATGTGACAGATTGAAACCATGGAAATCAATCAGCCACACCATCTGTTCCTGATCTGATGGTAAGCTTAAAATCGCATTCTCCATGCAATACACCAAGTACTTAATTTGTCCTTTTGTAGACTTTGTGTTCTGCAACCAGAGCAAAAATTTCAGTTATAAAAGCTAAGCAGCTGAAAATAAAATAAAAAAGGTGAAGTAGATTTCTTTTGATCAAACATTAATGGTGATTCCACTATATTTTATAAGATCCCAACCAACAGATACTAGTTCCACATGAATACATTCTCACTGAGGATCACAATATATTCTTATCTGTCCAAAGTGATTCTGATAAATTCACATTCAAAATCCCATTAAAACATGTCTATTGTGAAAGAAGAATCACATGATCATTTAACGCCAAAAATTCAAGATTTTTTAAATGAAGATCATCAAAATAAATGTTTGCCCTTTGTTAGAATCATGTATTGAACAGTTTTTTGTTTTTTTTTAATTTGATCCTGTGGAGAAACAGAAAGCCTTTGAGATGCATAGACATGGGGAAAATATTCATTTGATGATTTGAAAATTACAAAACTTATAGAAACATCAATAGAAATCATCAGATGAAACCTGGCAGCTGGGTCTCATGACAAGAACTGTTCTCCCATGCTTGTCAACATAATTTGATCTATAGATTTTTCCCGTCTCAGCTTCACGAGCAATTTCTTCCTATATACAAACATAAATTAGCGAAATAGTTTAAGACATCGCATGAGAAGTACTATCATAATAATGAATTTTGATTGGGACCAAGAACTGACACGGGCTAAGAAGTTTCCATCAAACTGTTGACCAACTAGTGGGACATTATCTAGATGAATTAAGGTATCCATCTGAGGCTGAAGCCATTTCCACAATTATTTTGAGTATACAGTTACGGTGGGACTTTCATTTGTGAATTAGTCCCCTAGTGGTCTGGTTTAAGTTAAACTTATTGGACAAATGATATGTAAAAAGCCTGTAGCAGTATTCCTCAAACCTCACCAAAGGCCATTTTTGAGCTCAACATGGAACATGCAAAACAACTATTTAAAAAAATGTTGCAGAGCCTGCTTCTTTTTTGGAACAGAATTACTACAATAAACTTGAATAAGTAAAGAAATCTTATTCTAAGCAAGTCATGGAAAATAAACGGCTTCTCATTCCATCCAAGTATTTGGGACTAAAGACCAGATATAATCAGAAGGCAAAAGCATGGTAGCATACCCAGCGAATCTCTTCTGGTTTATATTCTGCTCTCCATTTTAAGGTTTCTTTAAGCATTTTTGTTGCCTTCTTTACACTCCAGTTTCGTGCCCTCAAGTGTCTTGAGATCGATGCATCAGAACAATAAATGGACAATTTCTCTGGCAATTGTCCCACCAACCTTTTCACCTCATTAATCTGTAAAAATACAAACACCAAAACTTCCATGAGCTCAAAAGCTTCTCTCCCCAATCAGTACCAGAAGCATGCTTTAATTTATTATTAATTATAACAAGGCCGCGATGTGTTATTGCATATTAGTTAGACATACCTTACTCTGCTGCTCTTCAGTTGTCAAGGCCTTCTCAAGGCCATTTGAAGAAGATTTCTTTAGCCGCTCACCCATTTTAAGTTTCCCTAAAAGTCATCAGTTGAAGATATTGAAAAACTTCATATAGTCTATGTTTCTATCTCAATATCTTCTCTCTTCCATTTTTTAGCCTCCTTTTGTTTACGGTAACAGGAAATGGAAGTATGCACAGTAAACTAAACCATTAATCTACACAAGGGATAATCTATAAGATGAATATAAAATTGGCATGAAGGTGAGTCTCTTTCCTGTCCAGCCAGGCAGATTTTGTTTAATATTGCAATATTAATGGACAAACAAGATATCAAGTTAAAATTGGTATAAAGATTAATTTACAGTAAATTTTTTTGGAGCTTGTGAGAAGTGAAGGGGAAAATTTTGGACAGCAACATAACCCATTTCTTTTATCATTTGAATATAGGATCTGGTAAAGACAATTATAAGAAAGCATCCAGATACAGTGAGTTCTCTCTTCCCCAAGTACACTGAAAGAGGTAACCTTGGTTCCTTTTGATGAACAAAACATAAAGTTAAAATTAATGCAACATGCAGAAGATCTATTTACAGTCAGTCAGTATTTGGCATCCATGGGGAGTTGGAAGTGAGAAGACAAGTTCAGATATCAACATTTCCCATTTCTTTCATTATTCAAAGCAATAATAGCATCAATGAAGTTAAAAAAACATTGATAAATTGGCTTAGGAATGAAGTCAAATTATCAGTAATTCAACAAGAACCTTGTATGAATGTAAAAATCTCAAGTCCAATATCACTTGGTTGTTCTTAACTTAAAATTAGGAGAAACAATAATCCAAATGCTCAAATGGGAATATGTAACATGGAAATATTTTCAAAATCTAAAATATTTAGATATGTAAAAGATTCATCATGTAAAAAATTGAATATAATCAGGCCATACATAAATAATTTGAAAGATGGGATTTTATATCTTGACCTCTTAGCTTATTTCTTGATAATTTACAACTTACAAGCACAAAGTTAGTAGCTTGGCAAAAACTCCGAGTTGGCACTCAAATGGGAGTAAATTTAATGTAAAGACTTAGCCAATCATATCGGCATCAAATGACTCATAACTTTTTCTGTACTTGGTGAGATGACTAAGTACATACAATGGCATTTCATAAAGAAAAAATGGAAATTTAAGCCATACTCTTCTTATTGCTGGAAAAACATCTACCTCCTATTTGATACAAATGAAGTCCATAAAATTTTTCTAGAATTTTTTTGCAACTCTATATTCAGCACGAACTTTTAAAAATATCATTTGGAATCTCATAATTTAATCCCATGGAATTTGACATGTTTAGAACAAATTTGCAAAAATTGATATCGTTAGCAAATTCCATGCCACTTGAAATTATTTATGCATTGGACTTAAATACCCACTATTGTTTAATTAAAGTAACAATGTAGTCTCTCTTTGTCTTAATGAATGTTGGAAATTTTAGGAAAAATGGAAGTTTGTTCCAAGCACAATCCTGCTTGAATTCGATTAAATTCTAGGTCCTAACGTGTAGTACACTGAAAATGAAAATTTGATTGAAAATGAATTTTTTGTTCATTTGCTTTCAAACAGAGTTTCCAGAATTCCACCTATTGCTTTAGTTGCTGCTGTGAAATAAATAGCAAGTAAAGAATTACAATTAAAATAAAAATGTTCACACCAATGCTGTAATAGCAGAAATGACACAGGGAAGGATAAATATTCAGAATTAGCCAACAACAAAGTGGAAAACAAATCCCCACAACCTCATTTTCATCATTCATTTCCATTGCGCCTGAAGAACAAATTTTTATATATTTACTATTGGTTCACGACACGAGGCTGCTAGATCAATCAACTGAGTATAAAAACAAAGTTCCATAGCAGATACAATTAAAACGGAAAAAAAAATGTAAAATTGAGACTAATTAGGAGCATTATTTAGAAAAAAAAAATTATTCTTTTTAGGTGCTAATGACGCATTTATTACGTACTAAAACCCACTTCGAATCAAACAATAATATTTACAGTACGTTACAAAAAATTATTTTAAAAAAAGGCTTTGAACAAGGGCAAAATTGGCCCACAAAAACCATCCAAATGAAAAGTAATGTAATAGAAACCAACAAACATTTCATGAATGATAGTCGAACCCAAATTAATAAATGAATGGAATTTATTAATCTGATAAAAATACGGACTCTAAATGTAGGATAAATTGTCAAAAAATAAATAAAATAAATAAATATCCAACAGCTCCAACAATAACAAAAGATAAACATAAAATCTGTGACTCGCGAATAACGAGATCCACGCAAAGAGTGCTGAAACAAAGAACTAACCTGACTGATCCAATAATTAGTAAATTGGAGGCGGAAAAAAAGCAGAGAAGGTCGATTCTTAACTGGTAAACACCATGGAAATCTGGTCAACCATGAATAGAAATGGGGACTCTGATTATTTTGATCAAATAGTATCTGTTTGTGATCCACACGAATGGCGGATCGGTCTAAGAAAACCAGGAAAATGAGTTTGTAATGCTTGGCCTTTTGCCAGGCAAAAAGTTAAAATAATAGTAATATTATTAATTTAATTATTTAAACTAATAATTTTAGGTGGTCAGGTCTTTTTGCCATTGGATTTTTCAGCTGTTCACATTTTTTGAATTATTTTTTGCTGGCAGTGGCCAAAAGTCCAAAATGACCCTTTGACTTGGGGCAAGTGGAAAATATGATTTGTTTCATTAGGGTAGTTTTGACTTTTTAAACTAGGCAGTCCATAAAATAAGGCATAAGTCCCAAACGAGAATAAAAATGAGAAACCCTAACATTGAATTCCCAAATATTTTATAGTATGTTTGATAAATTATTAAAAAAATTAATTATTAAAAATATAGTTTATAAAAATATATTATAAAAATTATATTTTATTAAAAAAATTATAAAAAATATAATAAAATACTAAAAAAATAAATTAAAAAAATATTAATTTATTTAGTTACAATTCAACTTTACAGAAAAATTTAAGTAATGTCTAAACTATCTTTATAATATTTCTTTCTTATTTTATTATATTTTAAATTAAGTGTATAATTATCTTTTGATATATGAACCCCTCAATTCACTTTTTCAGTAAAATATTTTTTCTACTCTCTTCTAAGTAAAATATTTTATCTGGATTTATTATTTTATTTTATATAGATTATTTATAAATAAATACAGTATTTTTAGTCAAACAGAATTATTTAGTCAACTTTTTTAAAATTTTTGTACAAATAAACACAAAATTAATATTTTTTTCTTAATCAATAATTAAATGTTAAAAATATTTAATTATTGTTAATTAAATTAAATTGTTTTATTGATATTTCTACAATGGATGTTAACTTCTCTATTTTCAATTTTAAGACATTTTGTTTTTTGCCTATAAGTAGTTTTACTATACGATTCTGTATTAGATAAATTTTTTCATCATTTTAACTTTTATTTCAGCATATTTTGTGTATTAATAAAATTATCTTATTCAAATAAAAACTTTTATTTATATATTATAATTAAAAATAGATAATTGATTGTCAGATTATTTTTTTAAATTAGCCAGCATATAAAAATTTAATAGTGAGATAATATTACCAAGTAAACGTTATAAATGCTAGCAGATCTCTAATCCAAAGTAATTTTCATATTTAGAAAATATGACTACAATTAGCTGGCAATATATTCTATAGCCTAAATTTTAGTTTTTGTCTGATTCTTAAATTGCGATTGAAAAAAATAAAGAGAGAGAGAGAAAAAAAAAAGAGAAAATAAATTATATTTTTTCTGTCCATAAAATTTATTTTTACTAATATACCTTTATCATTTTAAGTTATAAAAGATAAACTGAATAGAAGTGAAATTATTGTTCAATTTAAGTGCTTTTGACAAATTGAATAGAAGTGAAATTATTGTTCATTTTTCTTATTTTAACAACCATTGATACATATCTATATACATATCTATGAATAAATGAAATTCAATTTAATCCATATATTTTATTATAGATGAATTAGTGGATTTAAATTGAAAATTTTATAAATTCAGAAATATCTGGCTACAAAAATGTTAAAAGTATATTAAAAAATATAAACGAAGGCCTGTGCAGATCTGGTGGAGTGGGACATGCAAGAGAGTAGGGACAAAAGAACAGGGGGGCACAAATCAAGAACTTTACCACATGACATTTGAAGGTAACGTGATGCATCTAGCATTTGTCTCCAAAAGTTCCACTTCTTCTGTCCTATCTCACCACAATACCAAGCTTAATTCTTGCTATGATCACTTTCACAAAGACAAAGGACATAACATAGAAACAAATGGATCACAGTACCATATTAATCTAATGTTCATATATTTCTCCATTTTTGAAGTTTAAGTCTGAGTCCCTTCTCTTTGCTGCCCAAATAAACTTTGAGCATAGCTTGCCTTTGTGCATACATCTTACATCTCCCACCCTTTTCCTTCTCTTTCTCTACTAGTACGGGAACTTTTCTCTTACCTTTTCTAGCAGCACATAATTTACTCTCAAGTCCCCTATCATTTTCCTATTAGGCAACTCTAATCTTTGTTATTAAAACCTACTTTGCCAGAAAACATTAATAATTAATGTAGAAGCAACAATCCAGTACTGACATTTAACAATAGTTCAAGTAAGAACATAAAATAAATCCTCATTCGCGTTCTGAAAATAGCGTAAAATAAAAAGCGTCAAATGCACCTGTAATGAAAATTGCAGCCAGGCCTTACAACGGGCCTGTCAAAAAAAAGAAACCGAGTGAATGTTAGACATGTAGTCTCTGTTGCAACAAATATTATCAGCTACCAGTACACCGATCTTCCGGAAAACATTGTTTTGTCACAAAAATTGAACATTAGGTAAAGAAAAAATTTACTTTTCATTAATACCAAAAATTAATGAATTCATACTGGGTCCACAGCTGACGATTTTATGTACAAAGTCAGCAAAAGTCACAATTGCCTCTAGTATTCGAATATTGTTATACAAACGCTGTACTCTCCTTCCTTTTTCTCTACAGGAGTTTGCAGTTCCCATTTGTTGCAGGCATATGTTCTCTTACTTCCCCTTCAAAAAAACCCCTGGAAGAAAGAATATTTAGTTAACCGTCCAGTACTTTACATAACCCCTTATAGATGTCACCAAGTACATTTGATCGTCCATAGAATATATCCCCCATGGACTCCACACTAACGTGCTGATGCTCCCAAAACAAATATTGACAAGCGACAACCAAAGAAATCGCTTTCAGGTTTTAAGAAGAGTGCTACAGTGGCAAATATGGAATTACACGAGCCTTCAAACCCCACATCAACCATAGACATTACAACATCATCGATATGGAGTGAGCTCCATGACAAAGTAGTGGCCCCTCAGGTTTTAAATAGTCAGAAAGCTTCTTGATGCCACCAATTGATTCCTGGTATTGATATATCCATTGTCTACGCAAAAACTCAGTGATGAGCAGACAAAAGTTGAAATTAGACCACATGTTACTGCATGCAACAGAAATCTTTCTTACCTTCAGACCTGTAAGATGGTAGATTAAGGGTATGATCTCCCACAACTCAAGGCACCCATCCCCCAACAAAATATGCAGGAACCAGTCCAATAAGCTATTGCGAAAGCAACCACCTTGCTCGTCCAGTCCAAGCATCCAACATCAACTTACCACTGCCAGTTTGTTTCAGGTTTTGTTTAGCAAATGCAGTCAGCAAGGAGTCAGAGTTAGGCACTCAGCTCCCAGGACCTCCTGGCACTAAGAGACAGCCTTACAACTGTAGGAAATTCAATAACACAGGAGGCCACCCCAAGTCCAAAAGAATTTGTAGAAAACTACAAAGACGGCTACGAATCTCTCTTTCCCACAATCTCAGATGTATTCAGCCTTTTCCGTATGCCATATTGCCAGGCATCTCTTGATTTATCACCTGATTTGTCAAACAAAATCATCTAATGAATTGTCTATTTGTGGCTTAAAGGGCCTATAATGACCATTCCTACTAATCAAATGTGCACCTGAATTATCATCATCTTCTGATGGCGTTCCTGACCTGGAATCAATATGCATATCCATAGGCCTGTGTCTTGGTCCACCTAACCTCGAACCCCTTGTATTGGAGGAACCTTTGCCCTGCAGTCCCTTTGAGACAAAGAGCTCCTTAGGCAGAGAATCCATGTCCATATAACAGTTCCTAGCTTTAGCATCAGCAATCAATGCAGCCCAGTCATCAGACTGAATCAGTGAATTTGCATTCCCCATGACCTGTTAGATATCCAGTTTAAAATTTAGAAAAAAGATTTCAACTCGAGATCTTAGTTCGTTTGTGTGCAATTGTTTAAGAGGGGGTAGGGTGAGTCATAGATGTTATTACGCAATCAACAACTCAATATAAAAGAAAGCTTGAAAAGTAGACCATACCCATAGTGCCCTTCTTGCACGTGTAAGAGCAACATTCATCCGGCGAATATCAGCAACAAAGCCAACACCATGATTTGAGGCACGTACGCAAGACATAATAATTACATCACGCTCTTGGCCTTGAAAAGCATCTACAGTATTGATATAAATATCTTTCCCTTCTTCTGACTTTAAAATTGCTGAAAACTCATGTTGAAGGCATTTTAATTGCAACTTATATGGCGTGATTATGCCAACAGAGATCCTTCCCAGACCCAAGGATTTGAGTTTTTCTTGTAGATACTCATACAACTGAAGGCATAATTGTGCTTCATGTATGTTCTGATAAGAGACAGATCCACCTCTGTGAGACTCCCGCCCAAAAGTAACATCATAGAATAGGTAAGGTTTAAGTAAAGGGTCCTTGTAGTAAATTTCAGCAGGTAAGTTAACAACACTTTCACTGTCCGTCAGACGGCCTTGGTAGAAGTATCGTGAAGGGAAATCACGAATTTGAGGATGCATCCTATATTGAACAGATAATAACATTGTTGGGCATCCTGCTTGTTGAAATCTTTCAAAAAGGCTTCTACTGTACAACAAGGTTCCAGCTGCCTTGCTGATAACTGTTGCAGGAAGCTGCTGGGGATCCCCGACAAGAACACAACGTGGAGCACCGAGGGCTAGGGGAGGAAGGACAGCTACTTCACTGGCTTGGGCAGCCTCATCAATAACAACCATATCAAAGCCATGTGTAAGCCGAGAGAACAACTTTCGACCACTGCTAGAGACAGTGGTGAAAACAATCTCAGCCTCATTGGCAAAGCTCGCCTCCAGACTAGCACGAGCTTCCTCCATGTTGAAGTTGCTGCCAGCACGGAACCTAGCTTCTAAAATGAGAAGGCGAGAAATCTCAACCAGAACTTTATCTCTGTTTTCAACAGCTGCTGCAAGGTTCTGCAGCAATGTATCTCGGTTTTGGTCTCGAGCCATAAGCATGTCGGGATCAACACCAACAGATCCTTGGGAACGACCGTCAGCAGCTGCTGCATTAAGTTTGTTTTGAAGATCAGCTATATGTGCAGAGAAATACGCTTCTTGACCTCTTAAATCTTGCATCCACTTTGAGACTTCTTCCCGGCTTTTGATTAGCAATTGTTCAGTTCTTCTCTCAACAGAAACTGCCTGAGCAGCGCGTGATTGCGAGTCAACCCCAACTCTGGCCACATCAGGCCGATAAACTTTCATCTCACCATCAATAAATCCACGATCAAGAACACGTGCAAGAAGTTCATCAGTTGCAGCATTAGAAGGAGCACAAACTAACATTCTGGGTTTTGGACAGAGCTTTGAAAGAGAGCGTAAGAGATTCTTGTCCATGTTATGAAGAACTTCATCAATTGAACCCATTGCAATGTTATCAGAATTGCTCTCATTGGCTTGCTTGTAGCTCTGGGGTGCTAGTTTCTTAAGCAAAGAAGTATAGTAATGCTGATATTGAACCAAATGGATGACATTGAGCATCCCCCAGACAGTGTGTGTTTTACCTGTTCCTGGAGGTCCTTGAACAAGAGTGAAGGGCCATGGATCCTGCCTCTTTGTCATACCACTACTTGTGCCAGCAGCTGTATGTGTTGCAGCCCATTGGATTGCCGCCAGCTGGGGTCCATTGAAGGTCCGATGCAAATGGTCAGTGAAATTCTGTGTAAAGCATTCGGGCATGGCAGGGATCTGTTGCTCATATTTTGGGAAGTGTTCAGGACTGGGCTTTAGAATTGCAGTTTGCATCTACCATAACAGAGAACAGAACTTTTAGCTTCCTCATGATATAAGTCGATGACCTAGAACACAAAGCTAAGCACATAGAACACAATTTTGCTCTCACCTGAGAATTGAGACGACAAAATGCATGCAAGGCAACATATTCACGCTGAGTGGTTGCAAGAGAACCAAGCACAGTGAGATACCAGATGCCTCTGGCCTGGAGTTTCCTAATAATATGATCATCATCAACCTTGCTGTTGAAATCAAATACTGAACAAAAATCAGTAAAAAAATCTAATGATTCTTAAAAGGAAAGAACATTCATAGCAACCAGGCAATGTTGGAGGAGTTATAATATATGAAGTGACCTGTAAGGGTCATATGAGTCCCCAACAAAAAAATGTAGTATTGCACCAGGAGGATCACGAGTATCCAAAGGGATGTGTCGTCTAACAGTACCAGCCACATGCCCACTGATCTCAGGTTCATCTTCATCTTCATTTGAAGATGTGTTACTCCTCTTGGATCTGACTGCTTGACATGATGAGAATTGATATTTGTAACTATAAAGCCAAAAGTAATTACGTCCACAGGGTGAATTATAATGTTAAATGCAACTTGCATAACAAACCTGTTCCAGGCCTTGGGGTTGAAATGATTGCAACATCACCCTCCTTGAACGTCCATTTGCACTCATGTACTGGAAGGACTATCACATCATACCATCCTATGCTCACAAGAGAGAATCTCAACAAGTCAACAAAAGTGAACATATGAACCGACATTTGATATGAATACACCATCTTCATACCTCTCTCTCGTCTTTCAATGCTCTTTACACGAACCATTACATGTGTATTAGTTTCAGTCAACTCTTCCCATGTGCTATAAAGTTGTGCTCGGCACTCTTCAAAAAGCAAAGGCTCAAATACCCTGACGTACTCTTCAACAGATTCAAACCGTCCAGGGACACATTGAAGCTCAGAATCCTCTGATACACAATAATATTTAGTATATTAGATTCAAATAATATACTCAGAATTCCTACATGTAGCTCAGGTGTTTGTATTGCTCAGGCTCAAGCTCAGAATTCCTACATGTAGCTGTGGGAATCTCCTCTGCTATGCATGAGCCTGAGCAATACAAACATCAGCATTTACTTATTGAAGGACAAGCAAAAAAAGGGTAAGTGACGCACAATACCATATCCTAATGGGGATGTGAAAATGGTTAAAAGGCAATTGATGTGCATGGCCAGCAATTCAATTTCTACCGTAACTGACACTCCATGATGAAACTTAATTGTCCCTGAACTAATTGGCAGACAATATCTGTGCTGGTGATATCTATACCATGTTCTTCATTATTACATATCCCTTATCCCTCTCTTAATTTTGCAAATGGATGCAATGTAAAGTTACTTTTTTAGATTACTTTATGAACACCTACTTCGATCCACTAAATATAGGTCCACAAAAAGAATAATAATCTATATTTTTTATCAGGACATAATATAGTCACCAAAAACAGAGGCATGCACATTTTATATTCAATACCTGGATGATGCCAAAACTTCTCATTAGTGACCTCCCGTAGGAGACGTTCCACGGATGTGTCCTGATATGGAGTACTGACTACAGCTGGCTTCTTGGCAGGAAGGTGTTTCTTGTTTCCCAACTTTGAATCTATGGAACCTTGGCTCGTCAGAGCTGGCTTCCTATTAGAAAACTGAGAGTTTTTTGGCAGCCTTGAATCAGTAGTCTGCTTCCATGAACTCTGTCTTGGAATGGGTGGCAGGGGTCCTTCCCCAGAAAAATCAGTATCACTGTTCAGCCTCCTAGATTTGGATAGTTGTCCAGAATTTGTGTCACCATTGCATTCAGTTTTAGGCTGACAGGATTCCATAGAAGTGCCCCCTTCATTGCATGGTTGATCAACTTGTTTTTGATCCTTCATCATTGAATGGATATTCTTTTCGGCTACATGTTCAGCAGGTGGAGGAACAGTACGAACTTCCTTCACAGTACGGACGGTAGTTGGCTGCCTTCTAGGCGTTGAAGATTTGATTTGGCCTGCTTGTTTCACTTCATCTATATTAATTAGCATGGTCTGTCTATTGCGCTTCTTTCCTAGCATTGCTTCTTTATGATGGTCTATTTTTCTCTTCCCTAGATTATTGGCATATTTAAGTGCATGATTTGCTTCAGCGCCTTTCACTTCTTTAACTTTTGGAACTGAAGCGGTTATTTCCTCTTGAACATCCGTGGATGCATCACCATTAACATTGCCATCTGATTTTGGGATACTGTTAATTTTCAGATCATTCAGACCCTGGTCTGACCCTTGTGCAACACGGCCACTGGTTTCAAACCTGGTATTATCAGTAATCTTACAGCCAGACACGTTCTCATTACCCATCCCAGAAGCACAACATTCCATCAACTCAGACCTCCCTTGATCTTGTGAAGTTTTACCTAATTCATGCAGACTATTGTCAGCAGGAGCATCGGCAGAGCCTTCTATGTCAGACCACTCCCCTTCTTCTCTTTCTACAGCTCCAGGATCTGCAACTGCATAACCTGAAACTAATGCTGGCCCTGCTTTTGTTTCATCCCCATTACTTGATTTTGCTGATGATGCAAACTTGGGATTCTGATCCCCTGCCCTGTTCTGTTCAGAACCTGCTTCAGGGCCATAAGCAACTTTGGGCTGAACAAAAGGCTGAAAACCTGACCCAGAAGATGCATGTGAGAAAGCATTGGTATTTTTTATTCCTTGGGGAACTACTGATGCAGCAAACAAGTTAGAAGGGTTTGGATTTACTGAGGGAAGTGCCTTCTGCGGCTGCAAGCAGACGACATTATCAGTCTCCTCATCATCCTCAGCAGGGGGTTCATTAAGATCAAATAGTAGCCTTCCTCGAGAACCCATTCATATGTAAATGCATACAAACTAAATTGTCTATCCAAGAGTGACTAACTAACTGTATTTGAGTTTTCTTCTTAGCAAAGACCATGAACCTTAAAGACATCAATGAGTCCTCCAACAAATTAGTCAACAGAGTTCCAAAAGCATTTTTAGATCTGCGAATGAAGTTCACAAAAACAATATATAAATAACAAAACTACAGTAAATACAAACTCTACAAGCATTTTCAGATCTGCAAGTGAAGGTCAGAAAATATTTTAATAAAGAAATTGCAGAAAATGGAAACAAAGGGGAAAAACAAGGCAGATTTACCAGACCAGACATATAGGCACTGCTAATAAGGAGCCGTACCAAGCTTTTTATATAAGTTCCCAAAAGACAAAGTTTCTAATTCTTCATCGCTAAAAATTGCAAAATAAAAATGATGCAAATCATGCACATTTCCAGAATTATGCATTCAGCACAGTGAAGCTCCGACCCTTTCAAAAGAGACAGAGAACCTAGCATACAGCACACTGAATAAAAAATGCATAGATGCAGGCGTGTAATACATCACAGATGCAGAGAACAACTAAGCAAGTCTGTTCTTTCTTAAAAAGAAGCTAGAATATGATCAGCACCAATCACCATCCAGTAAATTATTCACACCCACAAATAAATACACTTAAAATGAAAGCAACACAATATGATTGATAGTTTCTTCTTTTTTATCTGTTAAATCAAGAATATTTACTGTATCAATTCTAAACAAATACCCAGAACACTAGAGAAGGTAGCAACAAAATCCATCCACATTGGCACAATCTAGCATTGAAGATAACATTCTACAAAAGATATTTTGTTTTTCTTCACTTTAGATGTTTCTAGTAAGAACTTGGTAAAAGGATCAATTGAGCAAGAGCAGCATTGCAGAAAAAACACCCAGCAATAGCATTCAACAAAAGAACCAACAACCAATTTTATTTACATCGGCAAAAACCAATCAAACTATAATCATAAACAAAACCAATATCCCCAATAACAAATCAATTACTTCATGACCTAGCAATGCAACCAACGAATAACTATACAAAACATCCTGCACATGCAAAATAAATAAATAAACTGACTGCTTTTAGACTCCATAACAACAAAAATTGAACCAGATCGAGACGAACTAATTTCAACCCAAAGGAAACCAATCCTTAATCGCACAATTCCTAGGGTTTACATAATCAAAACAACTTATCCCCAAAAAAGGATTCCATTAATCTCACCTCAAAACAAAACACAACAAATCAATCATTGTTCTTCAAGATAATAAACCTTCAAATGTCAATCCTCTGGTTCTCTATCGCATTAATACGACAGTGAAACACTCGATTCACTACTTCACATCCTTTGATTTTCTCTGTTATCTAAATTTCTTTTCCAAAATATTCATTTTTCTTGCTCCATTCATTAATTAAATAAATAAACAAAAACTAATTAAATTAATATCAATACATTCAATTAAATTAAATTTTTTAAAAAAGATGATAATTGTATTGGAGAGAGGAGAATTTTACCTGTTTGGGAGCTACTTTGAATCTCTAGAGGAACATTTGGCAGAAATAAAGAAAATGCTAATGCAAATATGAAGGGAGAGAGGGTGTGGTTACGGCTTTATATAGGAAATAACGAGCCACGCTCACCGGCTGTTTTTACTCCGTTCACCGTTAAATTATTCCCGGCCGAATTTTCTTTTTTATTATTATTTTATTTATCCTCCAATGATCTTAATTTACCAATAACACCCTCGTGTCTTCTATAATTACACCATATGTCCTGTACGTGGTCGAACTTGACTACAACAGTGATCAGGGATAGTGATAGAGTTTTTATTCGGAAAAGATTAGGGGGGTAATTTTGGGATTGAATATTAAATTAAAATAATTTTCTATTTTGACTTGCGTGTATAACGCTTGCACGAGAGAATCTTGTGCTCGAGCAGTAATGAACGTCGACGTGGTTGCAAGGTGGACCCCGATAGTTTGCCACGTATTATGGCTGCTTAATTGGCTGTGTGTTTAGGGTTAAACGTGACACGTATTATTTGACGGGACAGCTTTGCCTTTTTGGTAAATTGTGAGAAATTATAAGGGTAATTTTGGTATCTAAAAGACAAAAGGCGTAATTCACTTGCGCCTAAAGCGGGGGGAATGCACAGTCGCACCAAAGGCGTCTTATTGACGTGCGAAAATGAGGCTACAAATTTACGGGATTGCCATTAGTGATTGGAGCGTGTGAACACGCACAGTCGGTGAAGATGGGGAAGAAAGCGTTTTCATAAATTGGAAAGAGCAATCTGTATAGGGTGGTTCTCTATTCCAGTCCATACTTCTTTTGATTTATTGGCAGATCACTTGTCCAGAGCATAGCATAGGCTACGACCTTATCATGATTTGTAAGATTGTGGAAAAGAGGAAATGGCTAATTAAGCATATGGGATTTGTGAATTATGACTAATTTGGCATGATCAATGCAGGTGAAATTTTTTGAAAATTTTAAAATTTAATGAATATAAACATTAATCTTAAATTTTGATTAATTGAAATGATAATTTGATTATAATTCTAATATATATATAATTAAAGTTTTTTAATGAAACTAATAATTAATTAAACTAAACTAAAATTATAAATATAAATATATATGTGTGTGAATGGACAATATTTAATAAAAAAAACACATCTTTTAATATGATATAAAAGTAATATTTTATTATGTTTTTAGAAAAATAATGTTTATAATATTAAAGATGCAATAAATTTACTAATGCATACATTTATATACATGCTAAAAAAATTATACCCATAGATATTGGAAAATATATTTTTCAATATAAGAGAGAGAGAGAGAGAGAGAGAGAGAGAGAGAGAGAAACTCAAAGAATAGTCTATACTTATCTCAATGTGAAGGTTGTTTTTTTTTTTATCAAAATGAAGAAGATTTCATTAACATAACAAACAAACATAGAATAGACAAATTAAGAACACAATCACAGATTACAGCAACTACATAAAACAAAACCCAAACAATAGAAAAAAAAACATAACAGAAAATATAATTAAAGCAACAAAACAACAAAAGACATAAACAAAATAGATCTTCATCTCACTCCTTGTAGTAAAGCACACGGAAAGTAGCTTGCATATGAAATCTCCAATGAACGGACATAAAGACTAAAACGAAGGTCGAGATCTGATAAAAAAAAATGCAAAGCCAAAGGTTGTTAGCCCACCAGAACCGGTAGAACAATAGAAAGGTAAAAAAATGAAGGACTTTGCTACCCCATGCATCCTTAAATTTTGAATATGTTGATGGAAGGGAAAGGCTAAATGTCCTAAAAAGAGGTTTTGCTAGAGCTCCTGAAGGAGCTTTTACCACAAACATTAAAAGAGAGATGGAGGAGGGGATAAAAGTTGGGGGCCAACTACTTGCAGGAGATTTAAGAATAAAAAGCTTGAAAGATGAAATATTTGAGTTGAAACATATGATTTTGAAGCTCCAAAACCTAAATCTAAAATAAAAACACTGGTATGGAGCTCTAGAGAGCTCAAAAATAAAGGATTTTAAGCTGTTTTTTATTGGGAGATGTGGTTGCAAGAACCTCCCAGCAAGAAACAAAAAAAGGGCGAAAATACTAAACTTGAAAAAAGAAAAGAGAAAGGATCAGATAGTGGCAGCCCCATATCAAGGGCTAGAATCGATAAACAATAGAGCAGCTCTGTTATCTCAAAGGGAGAGTTTCACATAAAGGAGAGAAAAAGTCTGCGCTATTCCACCAATTTTTAATAATTATAATAATAGATCAATGCGGGGAGAACACATCAATAATATAATTATAGAGAACAGAAAGATAAACAAATTTACGCATGCACTACAATTCATTTGCACCAATAATGCGAATGTTGTCTAATCCAACATTTTTCACACAATATTTGTGATCCTGGCCCATATCAATTATATAAATGAAAACTAAAAAGGGTTTTACTATTGAAATTTAAATTTGATATTTTTAAATTGAATTTTGGCTTGGGTAAATTTGATTGAGCAATTATAGGGCTGCAATTTTTAAAACAGTTAAACAAATATTACCCTTTAATTAAGCCCGCTGACAGATTTGTTCTTTTTCCAAAAGGATATATGCAGAGAAATTTAACTATAGACAAGGTGTATGCGTATTCGTTCAATAAAAAAAAATTATTATCATTCCATTAGCAATCTATTATTGGCTTCATATGTATATATATATATATATATATATGCTCGGTTCATATTATAATTTTCATATATATATATATATATATACACCTTTGTTAGAATTTTTTTTTGTAACTAACCTTTCCTAGAATTTGAATGTTATAATTTTCACTCAATTAACAGGGCTACACTTCATATAATTAGTAGTATTCATCAACCTTACATCAAATTAAGTTGGCAAAGCATAGAAATAAAAAATTATTTCGTAATGTACATTACTCAGTATATTTTAATTTATGGGTGGTTTGGCATATTATTGTTAAAACTGATTACTATAAATATATTTTATAAATATATATTATTAAGATTATATTTTACTAGAAAATATTATATTACCGTATTTGAAAGATATAATAAAATACTGAAAAAATAAATTAAAAAAATATAAACTTATTATTTTTTTAAAAAAGATAAACTTATTTTTTTATAATCTAATTTACTGAAAAAGTTTGAGTAATATCTAAACTACACTTATAATATTTTTTTTCTTATTTTATTAAATCATCAAACAAGTGTGTAATTATCTTTTGAAATGAGATCTTATAATCTATTTTTTCAGTAAAATAATTTTTTATGCCTCCTAGATAATAAATTTTATTAACTGATTGGTAAAATTTAATAAGTCTAATATTTTATTTTATATGAATTATTTATAAATAAATATAATATCCTTAATTAAAGAGATTATTTTATCAATTTTTTGGAATTTTAATACAACAAGCGCTCTATTAATTTAATTCCACGGATGATTATATTCCAAAGAGAAAAAGGCGAAAAATAGATAATATAAATTTCAATATGCATGTAATCGTGTCTCGCTGTCATCATAATTTTCTTTCTATAGTTTTCATTTGTTATTCTACACGCAAAACTGTTTCTCCCAGTAAAAAGAGGAAAAAATGAACTGCCAGTTAAAACGTAAATCTTTTATATGGTTACTAATTAATATACTACCTCTCTCTTTTTTTTAAGGAATATACTACCTCTTTTTTTTCTTTCTATTGAAACAGGTAATTAAAATGTTCTTTTTATTTGTCATTATTTTTTTAAGTTTCCAATGTTTCCTAGAATGATGATGGACCATCCTCTTTTTTTTTTAATTTTGATTTTATTATTTTGTAATATTCATATTTTTTCATTTTTTGAATATATTTAATTTTATTATTCCTTTTTCAATTGTTTGTTTTATATCATTATTCATTTACTTTATGATGAATATTTTTTTTTGGGTTATTAATTAATCAATTATTCAATCAGAATCATAAGTCTTATTTTTAAAATTAAGACTTTAATTAATATCTGTATCAAATTTGTAGAAAGACTCAATAGAGTCTAAAAATACAATATTTAAAATCAAGATTGTTGCTATTTTTATTTGTATTTCTACTTTTTTTTTATATTAGTTTTAAAAAATTATAATATTTTCAGCTTTCATATTTCTTTGATGTTTCATTTTACTAATTAATTAATATTTAGACCTTTTTTACAAAAGAGAAGCATTTTGATGTCAATTAAAAGAAAAAAAAGAATTATATATTTAAATCAATATATATTTATTTTCACATATTATTTTTATTTTAATATTTTTAAAATTTATTTATAACTCAACACTTTGATCGTTAATTATCTATAAATTATTATGTAATTTTCACAGATAAACTATAATTTAATATTATTAAAATCATTTAATCTATAGCTACTGACTTGCAAGTTTAAATTATAATCAAATTCTAATTAATAAAACATAAATAAAATTTCATTATACTTTAGTTATTAAAGTTTTAATTTATTATAACACCTTTGATTCCTATAATTTAAAAATGGAAAAACGCGTGAATGAATTTGACTCTATCAAACACATTAACCTTTTATTTTGACTCACATCGCACCTCCTTTATCTCTAACCCAAATTAATTTTTAATTTAGTTAGGTATTTTTCTTTACTCACTTATCAATATTTTAGTTATTTTTAGATTATTTATGATATATTTTCTTAAAATATATAAGAGGAGAATTGATGAGGAAAATAGTTGAACACATAAAAAATGTACATGGGTAATATTTTGTTTTCACTAATGAGATTAATTTAAATTTTAAACATACGAATAAATAAACAAGTACTCAGATGATAGATATTAATTATTTATTCATTTATTATTAAATACATATTAAAATAAAATTAATATTTTAAAATTTTATCTTTTGTTTTCAAAAAACATAGCATTTCTTTATATAAAATAAAACAAAATTTTTTCAATATCTTAAGTTGTTCAACCTCATTTTGAAACGCTTAAATATAAATTTATGCTTCAAACCATTTTTTTTTTCATCAATTTAACGTATTATTGTTAATATTATTATGAAGTTGTTTTTTTGTTGAAAATGTATATGCCATCATCAATGAAAATGACATATTCGAGCAAAGGGCCTTGGCCGCCGACTGCTCCTGCCACGTTACTCATAGGGAGGCGCAGGCGTACCATAGTCTATGGTATAGCATATTTGCCGAATCTCACTCAAATAAATACTTCTATACACCTCGTGAACTACATAATTTTTTAAAAAAAAAATCAAAATTAAAACGATGACATTTCTAATTTAAATGAAATATTTACCTAATTTAAATCAAATACCTCTAACAAATTAAATTCTTATATTCAAATTTTATCTTAGAACAAACATAATTTTTGTTCATTAATTTCTAATTTTTACTTAATTTTTTTAAATTTTACGCGATTTTCTCCATAATATGAGAATCGTTCTGTCATGATACATTGCTTAATTTTTATTTCTTCATTTAAAAAAAATCATTGCCTAATGTATCATGTGTCTTTATTAATTTTTTTCTTCGGTTTTGTCCAAAGTACTTTATTTTTCAACTACTCAAAAATAAAATAGAAAAACTAATGGTAATGCTGCCGATCACATTTTTTTTTGAACACGATGCCAACCACAATTTAATATAAAATAAATCACCTGATAAATTTGGTATGCATCAACGATGAATTTTTAATTTATGAATTTAAATTTTAATTACAGTAAGAAATTAAATAAAAAATAACTCATTTAATTTTAAACCATACAAAAAAAACATTGATTGAGATAATAACTATGAAAATTGAACATATGAATAAATGCACAGCGAGTATATAATCTTCTTTAACAATAAATTTTCTAATTATAGCAAAACCATATAAAAGTTAATCTAATAAATAAAATATATGAAAATTGATCTGAAAAATTACTTAGCCGCAATTTATGTACGCATATATTTTAGATCTTACCTCGGTTGATAAATTTATCCGATGAAAAAAAAAACTATCAATGGCGTGTTTGGTGTTGGCTTTTTTGTGTAGTTGGTAAGATATTAATATAAAGAAATTAGAAACCATTACATGCCTAAATCATCGGCAACAATTAATTACCAAAATGGAGAAAATAAATTTTTTTATTCTAACGCAAACCAAGCCCTCCATTCGGCCGAGTCGACTCAGTATGATACATGATAAGCTGTCGAGTTAAAAACCCATATGTACAAGTAACTATTCGAGTCATGTCCAGAAATTATAGAACCCCTTTATCCATTTTGAAACCAAGTTATTTTCATGTATGTGAAAAAAACTTCCAGTACTTTTTTGACTTTTTATTATTGAATTGAAGTTGCCGTTATTCATGAAAAAAAAAATAATCAAAATTAACGATTTTCTCTGCATTTTTTCAATAACTGCAATAAAAGCAATGATCAATCAATCCATCTATTTTTTGTTACATGAATTTTTGAATTTTCTAAGAACCGATTGATGCTTGTCCATCAATAATTAAATGGAAAGAAAAAGCTCAATGAACTTGTCACTAAAAATGTCTGCACTTTGCAAGTGCACTTGAAAAATCAGACAAACAAAAATTAAAAATTTATTGGACTCATTGGAGAGAAAAACATTAATATTTTTTCCATTTCATTTAAATATTATATAAAAATAATATATATATATATATTAAAAAAATAATTAATCATTATAAATTTTATAAAAATTTTATTATAATTTATTTAATTATTATTTTTTATCTTTCACTATATTTATTCACTTTTAATAAAAATAATATTAAAATTTTTTAATTAATAATCTTTTAAATTTTTAAAAATAATATTTAAAATAAATTAAATTATTTTTTATTTTATAATATTTAAAATAAAATCGAAAGCAAAAATTTTAATATACGTATCAAAAGAAAAGTACAAAATGTATAGAATATAGTTGATAATTTTCTGGTTGATGTGAATGCATCATCGGTCCACTTTTGCGACCTTTGTTTCCTCTAATCCAATTGGCTTGCCATTTATTGGAATGTTGAGATAAGTCTTTAGAAATAGAGCGCCTTGAAGAATTCAAATCCTCATGCTTTCCAACATCAAAGACGTAAATATTCCCCCAAAGAATTAGCAGCCACAAACAGTAATATTTAGAGGGTGTTTCTCAAAACTTAAAAGCTGGTCAAAACTAATTATAAGCAGTTTTTAAATTATAAGTTGTTTATTTAAGTGTTTCTAAAAATTTAAATAGTAAATTATAATCTGATTTTAATAAATTTTTTAAAAGTTGGGTTTTGCTACTTTTTTTTAAGCACTTATTTTTTAAGCAGTTTTGACCAAGTAAAAGACTATACTATCCCTACCTAATCTTCAATATTTCAAATTTGCTCACCCTATACACTTTAGTTCCCATCAAAATTCTTTTACGTTTATTATTATTATTATTATTAAATAAATTTTATTATTATTATTACAAAATAAATTTTGAATTGACATTTAAAAAATTATTTTTATACAATAAATAAACTCAGAGACAGTTTGGTCATTTTGACAGTTTCTGCAATTAAAAACTGATTATAAGCTGATTTTATAGAAATACTTAACTGATTATAAATTGATTATCAACTGATTATTAACTAGTTTATAGAAACGCTTAACTGCTTATTTTTAATCTGATTATAATTTAAAAATCACTTATTCACAATAAGCTAAAAAGCTCCAGTTTTGAGAAACACCCTCTTAATAAATTGGCTATGAAGTAAGAAAATTTTCAGATTCAAGAAACCCTCATGGTAAAATATACATTAGTCTATGCAGGGAGCGGGTATAAAGCGGAAACAACCCACATCGAAACACGTATGAGGCAAACTAAACATTGAATTAATCAATCAAACTGACCTCTTGAAGTGCAAAATTATTCACCAGTCTTCTTTCCTGAGACTTTGGAGTCACCCACGATCTTCTGTTGTGTTCCTCGATTATTCTCTTTGGAATAGTTTTCTGAGTGGGGAGAAACTGTACGTCCAACTCTTCTTTTATCTCTTAGAGTTTTATTCTATTTTAAATTCCTTAAAAATATCTCTTCGATGGGAAGATAATATTTTTAAATTTAAAATAAAACAACCGTATACATTCCAAATAATCAAGGCACAACAGGGACCGCATGAATAAAATTAACAAGGCTACTAATTATAATAAGACCACATACAGGACCAGTATATTCTTATTATAATTAATCATAAATTATTCCACTAAAAATTCATGATCGAACTCCTTATTAATTTTATCATTCCATAACATAATATTCATGTTCCCCATGTTAAGATTACAGATGCTGCTACATTAAATAAATTACTGACAATTTATTTAAATAACAATATATCTTTAAGATTATTGCTTAACTTATTTCATGTGCTGGATTAAAAATTCACCTGCAGGGTTTACACTATGAAACCTTATAAGCTTACTTAAAGTGCATCATCAATCTCTAAACCAAGACAAGGATTCTATCATTAACTTAATATTTCACAAATATAAAATACCTTTGCTCAACTCACCGAGAAATATTATTCCATTAAATGAAACTCACTCTTTAATGAATCAAAGCACAAGACAATGTATATTTGTTCATATTAATTAAATCAAGATTAAGAACGCAAATCTTATTTCTAATTTCCTAGAGAATATGTTTTAAAAGTCAGTATAAAACATCCATTCTCTACTTGGTCCAATCAGATACATACAAAATGTACTAATCACAATCATTAATGATATACTGAAAAACTATTTATTTAATGCAATTTTATTTTTTAATTAAATATAAATAAATAATTGTTAATAGAAAAACATCAAAACTATACTATTACATTTGCATGGTTAATAGTATATCCCTATCAATCTCCCATTTAGACTTATAACCATGCATCAATTATTATAAGTCTCATTCCTTCTACATGACTGTCAAAAGTCTTTGCTAGTAAACTCTTTGTAAAAGGATCTGCCAGGTTGTTTTCTGATGTAATCTTTGTTACTACCACATCACCTCTTTGAACTATGTCTTGTATCAAGTGATACTTCCGCTCAATGTGTTTTGCCCTTTTATGGCTCCGTGGCTCCTTTGAGTTCGCAACTGCCCCGCTATTATCACAATAAAGTGTAATAGGTGATTGCACTGAAGGAACTACACCTAGATCCATTAGGAAGTTTCTAAGCCATACAGCTTCCTTAGCAGCCTCAGAGGCTGCCACATATTCAGCTTCCATGGTGGAGTCAGCAACACAAGTTTGCTTAATACTCCTCCAACTTATGGCTCCACCTCCCAAGATAAAAACATTTCCTGAGGTAGACTTCCGAGAGTCTCTATCAGACTGAAAATCTGAATCTGTATACCATATGGGTATAAGATCTACAGACTCGTAGACTAACATATAATCTCTAGTTCTTTTTAAGTACTTGATTATATGTTTCACCGCAGTCCAATGTTCCCGTCCAGGATTAGACTGAAATCTGCTAACCATGCCAACAGCAAAACAGATATCAGGTCTAGTACATAACATGGCATACATGAGGCTTCCAACTGCAGAAGCATAAGGAACTGCCTTCTTGCTCTCTATCTCTTCAGGTGTCTTAGGACATTGATCCTTAGATAAAGTGATTCCATGTGTGAAGGAAAGAAATCCCATCTTGGAATCTTGCATGTTGAAACGAGCAAGAATAATATCAATATAAAGTGCCTGTGATAAGCCAATCATCCTCTTCTTACGATCTCGCATAAGCTTGATCCCAAGAATATGAGCAGCTTCTCCCAAGTCCTTCATATCAAAATGCTGAGATAGCCAGCCTTTGACAGAAGTCAACATACCTACACAATTCCCTATAAGTAGAATATCATCCACATATAGTACTAGAAACACAACCTTACTACCATTCCACTTCTTATACACACAAGACTCATCATGATACTGATCAAAACCAAAAGTTTTGACCGTCTGGTCAAAACAAGTATTCCATGACCTAGATGCTTGTTTAAGGCCATAAATGGACCTATTTAATTTGCATAGCAAATTTTCTTGTCCACTAGTTATGAAACTCTCTGGTTGCTTCATATAGATGCATTCATCAAGACTTCCATTCAGGAAAGCCGTCTTGACATCCATTTGCCAAATCTCATAATCAAAATGAGCAGCAATGGATAGAAGAGTTCTAATAGACTTCAGCATAGCTACCGGCGAAAAAGTTTCCTCATAATCGATCCCTTCTTTCTGAGTAAACCCTTTTGCAACAAGCCTTGCCTTAAAAGTTTGCACTTTACCATTTATACCCCTCTTTTTCTTATAGATCCACTTACATCCAATGGGTTTAACCCCTTCAGGTGGTTCTACAAGTTCCCAGACTTGATTAGAGTACATAGACTCCATCTCAGATTTCATAGCTATAAGCCACTTATCAGCATCTTTATCTTGTAGTGCTTCATCGTAACAAGCTGGTTCGGTATTCACTTCTTCAGGGATTCTATCAAAAGCTTCTCCCAAAAGTGTATATCGAACCGGGGTTTGTCTAATTCTCCCACTACGATGAAGTACTACAGGCTCTGCAATCACACCTTCATCTTGCTGTGGCTGTAATGCCGGCAAGTCTATAACTGGTGGTATTGCATCCTGGTCATGTTCTGGAGCCTGAACATGTCCTTCATTACCAATAGACAATGAAATGTCAGAAGCTCCAACATCTTGCTCATGTACATTAGGATCATCAGCCGCCACTGTAGCTCCAACATTACTCTCACTACTTTCGGGCTGTAGTGGAATGTTAGGCGCTGAATGCTCAGGCGGATGTTGATCTTCTAGTGCACTGACATTTCTCCCACTACGACGAGATAATGGAATGTCAGCTCTGACCATGGATGGTTCAGGTTGATATTCTAATTGAAAAGTTCTAGTTGGTATGTTTTCTCCTCTCAATTCATACAAGGCTAATTGGCTTTTGGGAATATGGTTTCTAATATAGTCTTCCTCAAGATAATGTGCATTGGTGCTAACAATGACCTTTTTATCTTTTGAACTATAAAATAAACCTCCTTTCGTTCATTTAGGATATCCAATAAAGAAGCACAAGTCTGTTTTTTATTCCAACTTATCTGCTTTCCCTTTTAGCACATGGGCTGGGCAACCCCACATCCGAACATGTCTTAGACTTGGCTTTCGCCCATTCCACAGTTCTGTAGGAGTTTTAGGTACTGACTTAGATAGAACCAAATTCAAAATATATGCTGCTGTTTCTATAGCATAGCCCCAAAACAAAATAAGCAAAAATGAATAACTCATCATTGATCTAACCATTTCCATAAGCGTCCTATTTCTTCTTTCTGCTACACCATTATGTTGTGGCATACAAGGTGCAGACAATTGTGAAGTAATTCCTTATTCTGATAAATAATCAATGAATTCCCTAGAGAGGTATTCGCCACCACTGTCAGACCGCAATGACTTGATATATTTTTCATGTCGTTTCTCCGTTTCTGCCTTGAATTCTTTGAATTTCTCAAAGCATTCAGACTTACGGCGTAACAGGTAAATATAGCCATACCATGAGTAGTCATCTGTGAAAGTCACAAAATACTCAAAACCACCTCTAGCTTGGATACTCATTGGGCCACACAAATCAGAATGAACTAATTCAAGAACATCATTGGCTCTATTACCCTTTAAGGGAAAAGGCCTCTTAGTCATTTTACCTTCTAAACAAGATTCACAAGTTGGTAGTGCCTCCACTTTCAATGAACTCAATGGTCCATCTTTGACCAACCTAGTAATCCTATCTAAGTTAATATGACCAAGCCTCAAATGCCAAAGATAAGTATAGCTAAACTCAATAGGACGTTTTCTTTTTAATGGTACAACGATATCAAAGTTATTAACCTCAGAATTAGAAAATTACAGTTCAGGTGAAACTTTGAGAATAAAAAGATCATAAATTAAAGAGCCAGAACATTTTATTTGTTTTCTAAATTTGATAACGACAGAATCATCATAAAATTCATTAAAACAAACAGAATATCCATTCTTGCTCAAACTAGAAACATAAATCAAATTCCTTCTAATGGAAGGAACATACAAAACATCCTTCAAAACCAATGTTCTATTATTCTCAAAATTCAAACTAACATTTCCTATAGCTAAAACTGCAACCTCAGTGCCATCACCCAGAAAAATGCTCACTTCTCCTTCATTTAGCTGGCGTGTTATCTGAAACCCCTGCAAAGAATTGCAGACATGATTAGTGGCTCCTGAATCTTCACACCATTGGAGTGTAGTCAATACCGCTAAGCAAGTTTCAACAACCAGTAAATAAAAAAAGTGACATACCTTGCTTTTTCTTGGCTATCCAAGTTGGACATTGCTGCTTCCAGTGACCCTTTTGCTTGCAGTGAAAACACTTACCCTTAGGCTTTTTCACAGCACCATTAGCACTAGCAGCTGCACCATTTGTCTTAGGCTTAGGCTTTTGAGCATTTTTCTTCTTCTTACCCTTATTCTGAGCAGATGAAGAACCTCGCTCAACATTAAGCATAATAGGTGCGGCTCCTTGCTTAATAATAGTTTCAGCAGCTACCAGCTCATTCAGCAGCTTAGATAGAGTAAAATTCATCTTATTCATGTTGTAGTTCAAACGAAACTGCTGAAAACTGGCTAGCAGAGTGTTCAAGACCATCTCAACCTGAGTTGCCTTGTCAACCTCAACACCTAGAACTTCCATGTCATTCAGAAGACACATCATCTTCAAGACATGAGTACTAACAGGAGTTCCTTGCTCCATCTTAGAAGTAAGAATCTCCCTCAGTGCATTCTGCTTAGCTGCACTAGTTTGGTCTCCAAACATCTCCTTGAGATTCTCTAAGATGTCAAAAGCAGTGTCCATCTTCTGATGCTGATGTTGCAAAACATTTGACATAGATGCCAAAATGTAACATCGCGTCATCTCATCAGCCTTAACCCATTTATGGTAAGCTCTGGTAGCCTCCTCAAAGGCACCCTCACCGAGTTTTTCAGGACATACTTCAGTGAGCACAAACTTGTACTCCTCAGCAGTAAGCAAAATGTCCAAATTTCTTTTTCAGTCAACATAGTTTGGACCCTCAAGTTTGTTCTGAGTAAGGATGTTAGCTAAGGGACTGAATGATGCCATTTCTAAAAAAAACATTAAACAAATTTAGTATATCATTAATAATACAATAATAAACAATGAATTTAAATCAAAATTACATGACAACAATGATATCAAAATTCAAATATGCATCTTTACAACATTCATGAATAGTAATCTCGATGGGAGAATTCAACCAATCACATGTCATGCATATAAAAATAAGATAAGACCGACATGTACTACTCGATAGGAGAAAACATGTCACTTAAATAAAAATTAATATGTGAGAAAATATTACATCTAATTCATGTCCCTAATTAATTTACTCAGATGGAGAGTTAAAATAATACAGACAAATTAGACTAGATCAGTGATTATATTAAAACATAACATCTTCCGATGGGGAAGAAATGCAAATAATCACAACTAGAAAATAATAAATAACTACTCACAAATAATTTTAATATATATAATTGAATATAATTAAACATAATTAAAATTTTAATTATATTTAATTATAAAGCCAATTTGCAAAATTAAAATTTTTTAGGATCATTTTGCAAAATAATAAAATTTTTTGGGCTGTTTTGCAAGAAACAGGAATAACCTGGGCTATTCTGCATAAACAAAAAAAAAACTGGATCTGTTTGTAAAAATTGAAACTTTCTAGGTCAAATTGAAAAAGCTGAAAATTTATGGGTCTGTTTGTAATAATTTAAAACTTGAAGGGCCAAAAAAAATTGCCAAGGCAGCAGCTTCTTCTTCGTGGAAAAACCCAAGCCACTGCCTGGCTTCCTTCAAGCTTCCATGAACGCCAGAAAACTCAAGTTTTTTTTTTATTGATAACAATTATCGATAGCAAAAAAAAAAACTGCTTCTGTGTTCTTCAATTTCAAGAACTCAGAATTTTTTTTTTTATATAATTGATAACAATTATCAATAGCAAAAAAAAATAAAATTAATTAAAAAAAAACTGCTTCTGTGTTCTTCAATTTCAAGAACTCAGAATTTTTTTTTTATAGTTGATAACAATTATCAATAGCAAAAAAAAAATCAAAATTAATTCAAAAAAAAAACTGCTTCTGTGTTCTTCAATTTCAAGAACTAAGAATTTTTTTTATATAATTGATAACAATTATCAATAGCCAAAAAAAAATTAATTAAAAAAAATATATACTGCTACTGTGTTCTTCGACGCAAAATCCAGAAAAAACAAGTATATATATATATTTTTTTAATTTCTTCATTACTGTTTCGACAAACACAGAAGAAAAAAAAATCTTTTCTTTTCTTTCTTTTTGTTTTTATTAATTCATTTTAATCAATATCCAACAAATTCAATAGATCCTTCGTAATTCATTGAAACGGAAATTGACATACTAAAACGAAACAAAAACAATCAAACTTCAACAAATCATGTAGCCACTGAATGATACAAACAATCAATCGAAAACATGATTAAAATAGCCACATTCGTACGGTTTCGAAAGGCTCTGATACCAATTGCAGGGAGCGGGTATAAAGCAGAAACAACCCACATCGAAACACGTATGAGGCAAACTAAACATTGAATTAATCAATCAAACTGACATCTTGAAGCGCAGAATCGTTCACCAGTCTTCTTTTTTGAGACGTTGGAGTCATCCACGATCTTCTGTTGTGTTCCTCGATTATTCTCTTTGGAATAGTTTTCTGAGTGGGGAGAAACTGTACGTCAAACTCTCATTTTATCTCTTAAAGTTTTATTCTATTTTAAATTCCTTAAAAATATCTCTTCGATGGGAAGATAATATTTTTAAATTTAAAATAAAACAACCGTATACATTCTAAATAATCAAGGCACAACAGGGACCGCATGAATAAAATTAACAAGGCTACTAATTATAATAAGATCACATACATGTCCAGTATATTCTTATTATAATTAATCATAAATTATTTCACTAAAAATTCATGATCGAACTCCTTATTAATTTTACCATTCCATAACATAATATTCATGTTTCCCATGTTAAGATTACAGATGCTGCTACATTAAATAAATTACTGACAATTTATTTAAATAACAATATATCTTTAAGATTATCGCTTAACTTATTTCATGTGCTGGATTAAAAATCCATCTGCAGGGTTTACACTATGAAACCTTATAAGCTTACTTAAAGTGCATCATCAATCTCTAAACCAAGACATGGATTCTATCATCAACTTAATATTTCACAAATATAAAATACCTTTGCTCAACTCACTGAGAAATATTATTCCATTAAATGAAACTCACTCTTTAATGAATCAAAGCACAAGACAATATATATTTGCTCATATTAATTAAATCAAGATTAAGAACACAAATCTTATTTCTAATGTCCTAGAGAATATGTTTTAAAAGTCAGTATAAAACATCCATTCTCTATTTGTTCCAATAAGATACATACAAAATGTACTAATCACAATCATTAATGATATACTGAAAAACTATTTATTTAATGCAATTTTATTTTTTAATTAAATATAAATAAATAATTATTAATAGAAAAACATCAAAACTATACTATTACATTTGCATGGTTAATAGTATATCCCTATTAGTCTAGTGTTTACTCGTTTGAGTTTCTTATTTTGTTTGCTTTCTTATTTGTTTATAATTTAGATGAAAATATTTTTGGCTTTTTATCGAAATAACTCGAACTGAATATTTTTATTCATGAAAATTGAAGAGATCACATGAAGCATTGTAGCAATGTTTTTAAATAAGTAGAACATGATTTTTTATCTCTAAAAACAAAAATAAATAAGTCAATAAATAAATATTTATACCTTTTTTATCTCATCTTCAAGAATATATAACTATGTCGAATCATATAAATGAAGTATGCCCAAACATTTCATAAATCACATAAAATATAAGCAGTTCCTCCAATTAATTATCTTCTAAGTTCAATTTTATTTGCAAATTGTCTAAAATTTTTCTATTTTCTTAACTAAATAATAATTTAAAATAAATCGGATAAATTTAATATCATAAATAAAAAATTTGATTAGATTACTGAAACAACTGATAATTTCATATTATATATTATAGATTTTTTATACTTTTTAAGAACTATACAGTTTTACACTTAATTTTTCATATTTACTGTATTTATATCTAGTTATTTAGCTATATTTATTTAAATATGTGCAAATGATAACATAGTAATTAAATAAAATTTATTACAACAAAATATATTAAAATTGAAAATGCATCTTGAAAGTGAAAGTATTATTGAAAGAAGTAAAATTAATTTGAAAATACAACTTAATTAAAAGTTATAAAAATTGGGAGTTAAATTAAATAATATTTTGACTAATTTTGAAACATCACAGCAAAATAGATTTTTTTTCTTTATTCTAAGTTAATAGTTCATAGTCGGATATTCCCCAATAAGTATACACATATGGGAAATATAATAATAAATAAATTTTAACATGTTAATTTAATTATTATTATTAATATATATGGGAATATAAATCTTAATAATAACTATTTTTTATTTTATGTTTAAAGTCATTTTGTTTTATACACCGAAGCTGCAGCTGCCTCTTTTTTTTTTTTTTTTTTTTCGTTTTTTATGGAAGTTTCCTTAATCCTTTTATTAAAAAAATTAAAAAATCCACGTGGAAAATCGAGTCTAACGAACTTTGTGCCAATAAACAGTAGAGCTTCCGAAATTGAGAGTGTAGGATTCGAATTGCATCTCGATCTTCTTGGCAAAGAATGATAGCGTCAATGGTCAAAAACAACAATGGCCGTTAACAGAAACCCTAGATTCTATCTCCCCGTGTTCAACTCAGCAACACTGCTATGGACCTTTCTACATGGAATTGGAAGCCAATCTTGGTTCTTCTCCTCATTTACGCTTTTATCTTCCTGTACGAAGAATGGGTTTCCGTTCCTTCCTGTGCCATCGTGCCCACCAGCAGCTCCGACGCCGTCGAAGAGAAGAACCTGAAGGAGGATTTGAAAGTCATGATCGTAGCCAATTTGGTCCTCTTTGGGTCCGAAGCTGGGTTTTTTAACCATTATTTTAGAGACTATTACTTGTCCAAGTTCTTCGAGGTAATTTTTGCTTGATGTTTGATTTTTGTTTAGTCACTAAAGGTGGGTCTTCAAAAATTACCGAGTTGCTTTTAATTGCATTCTTGAAGCAACTTCTTGATGGTAATTCTATAAATTATACATTGCAGAAATCTTTTCATAGTTTGAAGCCTGATATGTTACTAGTATTGGGAGATGTTTCGGCTGAAGGATTTCAGTTGACAAAAGCTAAATGGGTTTCCGTGCTGCATCAATTTTATCAAATGCCAGGACCCTTTATTGAGCTCCCTTTTCACGTCGTTCTTGGTGATAGGGATATTGGGGAATGCGATAAGCTTGATGCAAGATATGTTCACTGGGTGGCCAGGAGTTTTCCTGGTTTAGATTCAGCTGGTTGTGGCGCCTTTGAAATTAGTAATGTTAGCTTTGTTTCACTTAACACTGTGTCACTGTCGCATTGCTTTGTAGCAACAATCAGTTAAAGTTTTGTGTAGAAAGGGCAATAGAGACAGAAAGCATAGATCTCCGAATGGATACAGAAGGCATGACAAAAGTGATGGACGACTTTGGAAATTTTAGGCAACTGCCTGATAGCTTTAGTTGGAGAGATAATGCAATGTTATCTGGATCTGATCCCGTCGTTTTACTTCATTTCCCCTTGCAACGGACAACAAATGACAATTGTAGGGAAGGCAGCATTTTTAAGAAATTTCCTAGCTTTTTTCAACATGACTCAAACTAGAGAACAGGTGGGTGCATTTCCTACCCCTGTGATGCATCTATATTCTTTATGAAGTTTTCTGGCAGTATTCGGCAGGGATTATAGTTTAGTGAGCTTGTTTGTACTTTTACTGCGATGATAGTTTGTTTATTTATTGTTGGCTGTCAGTTGGATAAGGAATTATCAATGTGTTAAACCTCTATTTGAAAGTTGAATGCTGAAATCCAAGATCCCAAGTTACCATTGGACTTGTCATGGAATGGCCACTTCGCCAGGGTTTTGGTGATATCATGAACATCTTTCTTACAAGTTATATAGATGTAAAGATAATGTTATGGAATGGCCACTTATCCAGGGTTTTGGATGAAATTAGATTGTATTTTTGCAATTTTAATTAATGCAGTGTTGATGTGTCGATCCATGGAAGTTTTCTGTGTTTTCATGTGTCTTTTATTTTGTCTTTTAAATTGCTGAACATGATTTAGATTGTTGGAAGAGTGGAAGTTCTCTTTCTTAAAACTGCCTCTGTCTTTGTTTCAGGGGATTTATTGATAGTGGACCATATGATTTATTGCATACTATCCCGCCAAATGCTACTGTATATTTTTCAAGCGCTAAAACCAAGGTAATTTCTCTCTGAATCTCAAATCTTTTTCTTGCATGCTTCTATTCTTTTATGTATGGTACTTATGCTGTGATTGTTATGAGTTGTGCATCTGTATTGTTGGAGCATGTGTTGTGAATCTTTTTGTTCATGATAGCTAACTGCCATGATTTTATTCATGGAAAAGAATATGTGTTTGAAATTATTTTCACTTGATGATCATGAATGTATGAGACATATAAAAAGATAATTATACTGTTGATGAATTGATGCCTTGTATCTTCTCAATGCAACTGGTTCCAAAATTCTGATCCTTTTATGCTTTTTTATTTGTTTCACATCTATGCCTTTTAGTATCTTCTGATTTTCCCAGCTCTCTGTGTGCTGATTAGCCTCCACGATTATTTTCAGGATTGTTTTCAGTGCACATACCCGTGAATTTTGTGATCACACTCACTCAGATGGGACACGTGAGGTGACTGTTCCTGCAATGACATGGAACCTGAGAGATGATCCTGGTTTTGTCGTTGCCACTTTCAGTTGTGGCAGGAAAGCTGTAACTGTCAGCTACTGCTCCCTGGCTAGAGAATCTCATATATTAACAGTGTATGTTTCTTGTCTGATTCTGTTATTGACCATATGGCTGGTGGCAAATACACCTCAGCCTGGATGTTTAAGACAATGATGGGGGATTACTTGTTATGCATCACTTGTTGTACACTATAGATTGAAATTTTAATCAACTGATCAATATTTTTGGTAGAAAAATATTTTAATCTCAAATCAGATTATGAAATTTTAATCCCAATTGATTGAGGCTAACTACATGAAATCCTTTTCACAACTAGCTAAAGTTGGACTTTAAGGCCCTTTATCTGATTATCTTGTGAGACAAAGTCCTTGCTATTATCTATTTTTTCTGATGACACTAATATCAAAACCTTTAGGAAATTGAAATCTATCAAACATTTGTTTTCAATGGGCATTGCATCTGTGGACTGTAATTGATGACAATTTTAGAACAGTACCACTACCTCATATAAAGCTATGGCCAGAAATGTTTGTAAGATAATGGAATTATATCATGTGAAGAATTCATGCTCAAATTCAAGCACTCTTCATTTTTCATAGAAAGTTTATGCTATTAGTGCAGTTTACCAGTTGTGATATGAGGAAACAAGAAGCCACAATGGACAGGTTGGTATTTCTGTCTTGTCCGTGATAATTTCCTAAATGCTAGAGAGAATGCATGCGTTGTAATACCCCACCACAATATATATAAATGTATTCACGTACGTTACAAGTTATTACTTTTATAAGCTCTGCACCTTTTATTTTCAAAAAAAATGTAGATGAGCTCAAATGTGACATTATTTTCCTTAAGACATTTGAAATTGGCAATCCATTAATGGAAGCCATTCATCCTGTAATAGGATTCTAGTACTCAGTTGATACATCCATTGTATTTAAAAAATTCAACATTCAAACCATTATGCTAATTGGATACTTTTTATCTCCAACATTCAAGAATTGTGACCCTCCATCTATCACCATCAGACCATCTTCATTAGCTCTGCTGAGGTGCTCACAAGGACTAAGCTTATATTCAATTTCAACATTCTCCCCTACATTAAGTTTCACAGTTTGAAATCCCACCAACTTTTTCATTGGCCTTCCATTTCCAAGCTCTGGTTGCCTCACAAAAAGCAATACTGGATGCTTGCCTTCCATCTCACCATGATTTTGAACTCTCACAGTAACTGAAAACTTGCTCTTTTGACAGAGTTCTTCTCCTAATTCTGAAAGTAGCCTGTAACTTATGGGGTTTGAGTTTTGAACCTTATGATCATTCTTTGATCTCAAGCAAATCTTGTTTTGCGTACCTGAAACAAGCTCATAAGAGTAGTTCGAGTAACTTAGACCATAACCGAATTCAAAAACTTTTTGGCCTTCGTAGAATTTATAAGTTCGGCCTGGATATCCTGTAGATGATTGAGGCCACATTCTCATGTCTGTCATTGGTACCTTGGTGAAAGATTGTGGATACCAAGTCAGTGGTAATCTCCCTCCTGCATGGCAGAATGGCCCTCACCATTAATTATATATATGATGATATTCATAAATTCTTTTTATTTCTAAATTCTTTTCATGGAAAATGATATACACTATTCTTGTGGTGTAAGTGTTACCTGGGTTGTGGTCACCGAAAATTATTTCTGTTAGTGCAATTCCTCCAGCTTCACCTGGATAGCCTGCCCGCAGAATGCTACCTACATTTTTATCATATTTTGCAAAAGATACGTCTACTGGTCCTCCACAAAGAAGCACAAGAATAACAGGTTTCTTTGCAACTTGTGCTATGCTGGTTATAAGCTTCTGCTGCTCCCCTGGGAGTGTCAAGTCAGTACGATCATGTTCTTCCTTTTCTTGAGTTTGATCAAGTCCCATGACTACCACTACTTGATCTACCTCTTTAGCTATTTTTATTGCTTGGTCGATTGTGGCTGAGGAGCATGCGACTGTATTGCAACCTGGGTGATATTTAGTGTTGTTAATGTAATTACGCAATCCTTGCAATGGTGTAACGGTTTTGCAGGGGGGACCTGCATAATTTCCGACAAGTGTTGAAGAATTATCGGCGTTGGGACCAATAACTGCAAGAGATGTAGTTTTTGATTTTGAAAGTGGGAGAAGCCTATAAGAGTTCTTGAGCAAAACAATGCCATCTCGAGCTGCTTCAAGAGCTAAAGCTTTGTGTTCTTGAGAACAAACTTGGTCTGCTGTAATGTTGCCATAAAGCAGTTTGGTTGGATTGCCATTAAATAATCCGAGTCTCATTCTAATGGAGAAGAGGTTTTTAAGGGCTCTGTCGATATCAGATTCTGCCACTTTCTTCTTGTTAACTGCTGATTTTGTGTAATTCTGCAAATAACTACCACAGTCCACATCCATTCCTACAATTTGTCCACACTAAAAAAAGTTAGAAATCATGTGAGACCTGTCAAACTAGATACATTTTTTTATCTGTTTAGTTAGGGTTAGACGGGGGTTCACATTCAAAATCACACAGTTGGAGAATTGAATCTAATGCAAAAAATAGTAACATGCCATTGTACCAGCTTTAAGAACATCTGCAACTGCATCTTCTGGCGATCGAACATACTTCTGATCATCATAAATAATAGAGACCGCATCGCAGTCAGAGGTGATATACCTAATTATTTTTCAATTTACAGTACGAGCAATATCTTGTGTTAATTACAGGGAAAGCAAAATTCCCTTAAATTGTCATTAACTGATGAATTGTTTGTTTTGTACTTTACCCTTGAAAGTTCCATTGTCCTCTAGCTGTTTTAGATAAAAGGTTGTGATCTGCACAATTTGGGACTCCATTAACTTGATTATAAGCACACATTATACCACTGGCTTTTCCTTCTTGTATGCAGCTTTGAAATGGAGGTTGAAATGTATCTGCTAAATCTTGCAATGTGACCTAAGCTCAAAATAATGTGTTATGTGGTTGATAAAATTTACCACAGAAATCTTAGAGCAACTTGAGCAGGAGCCGCAGCAGCCACCAGCAATAATAATAATAATAATTCATCAAGGGAATCTGATAGTAATTGCAGTTCACATTTTTTGACTTGTTAGGAGAAAAAAGAGTAGTCAGTGTTGCAACATAGAAACTAGAAAACCATAAATTTTAAGCACTTAAAATACCCGTATAATTAAATAGAAAACGTAGAATTGCAGAAATCCAAGAATTCCCACCAATCTAGTTTTCTTTTACTACTACTACTACTACTACTATTATTATTCTTTTATTAAACTACTATTTAAACTCATCAAGCACATGGACCAATGAGGAATCTTGATCTTAAAGCGTATAATTAAGAAAATTAATCAAGATTAAAGAAATCTCAATATATCTTTTGCCCATCACTTTACCTTGTTCTTTAATTAAAATTATTTAATACTTATTTATCTTGTCAGTGATGCAAGTAAATTTACGCACATAAATTGAATAAAGTTGCAGAGATTATTTTTCCTTGTGTAATTATTATCTTTCAGTAAAATGACTTTTGTGCCAAGTTTAGAGAGGAAAATAAGTATTAATTCGGTCAATACAGAAAATTGATTACCAAAATGGCAATTAATATAACGAACTTACTTGAGCATTAAAGATGAATCTAGTGGTATTTTTCCACTTATCCAAATCATAAGCGGTGAAATGTTTGCAGCAAGCTGAAGCTTGAAGAAGTTCGCCAAGTGCCCCTCCTTCAAAAGAATCGCCTTGAACTCCTCTAACAAATGACACTGCATATTTCCCTGTAACCATTGGATCTTCTCCAGGTGTTTCTTGCCCTCTTCCCCATCTTGGATCTCTATATATATTTATATTTGGTGCCCAAAATGTCATTCCTATTGCTTGTCCAGCATTATATATTGCTCTTGCTTCTTTTCCAGTCGCCTAATTCAGGTATATTTCATCATTAAAGATCATAACAACCACATTTATACAACTAATAATTAATGAATTTCAGCTCAACTGTACTAGTCATGTCTAGGAATATGAGATTATAAGTTTGAACTGCTATCATAGTCTAATTAATACTAGAATTATATCTAGTACTGTTAAGATTGCGAATTTGAATTGTAGTTAAATGCTCATACCTTACTTGACCAATGCGATACCAAAGATGGGGATCAAATGAAGCAGCAGTGAGAATGACTTGAGGGAAGCTAGTGGCAGATTTAATGGTTCCATTGAAATGGATGCCTTGTCTTTGGCTAACATCAGGGAGAAAAGCAACACCATGTAATGCTTCAGACCACCACTCATAGGCAGGGATGCCAAGTCTAGGAATTGCAGGTGCTGTATCAACAAGTTGGGAGATTTTTTTCTTCTAATGTGAGTCTTGAAACAAGGTCTTGAACCCTTTGCCTAATGGGTAGTGAAGTTTTGCAAAAAGGGTATGACTTTGTTGATGGGTTAGACAAATCACAAGCATATGGTGGCTGAGCTGATTCAGTAAAGATAAAGAGGAGACAAGTGATTAGCTGCAGAAAGGTTATGCAACATAGGCTTTGGTTTTGGATCTTCATTTTATGAAAAAAAATAAATTAATTATTGGAGGAGTTTGTGCAGGAGGAGACCCCCTTTTATAGAACAGAAATTAATACATTTTTAATACATAGTCAACAACAATTTCAAACAAGCATAAATTTATTTTATTTTTGATATTTTTCCTAAAAATTACCCTATAAACAGGGTTTAACATTGCTTTTTGCCTTTTTACCAAAACAGATTAGAGAGATGTAGAAAAGATTGTATTAACGAAACTTAGAGAAGAAAATATATATTGTATTAACAAAACTTAGAGAAGAAAATGTATTTTAACTTTTATATTAGTTGCCAAAGTACCTTCGAAAAATGAATTTATGAAATTCTGAACAGAATTAGGGGTTGCTAAGTTTTTTTGAAGACAGCTATTACAGGTCCACCATCAAGGTCATAGTTGCTGGCCAATGACTCAACCCTGTGAGCAATGAGGTAGACTAATCACTTGTAAGGAAAATGACAAAACTTTGCCTGCTCTGTATATTACTTCAAGAATTGTTTTGGTGTTTTGTATGATAATATGGGTAAAATTTTATTCTTTTTTTTTTTTTGGGGGGGGGGGGGGGGGGGGGGGACACAGTCCCTTTTGGTTTGGTGAACTGAATTTGGATATAACATGGCAAATTTTGTTTTCTTGTTATTTGATTTTTGGTGTACCAATTAATTATAATTAAAATTATATTTTTGTCATGCCAATTCTCTTTCATTATGTATTTAGCTTGTCTAGTATCATGGGAAGAGAGAAAATTTATACTCAGAAAATTATTGCTTGTAGAAAACAAATATGATATTTCTTAAATATCATAAATTAAAGTAAATTATATATATATATATATATATATATTTTCATGAAATGTAAACAATCCAATATTCCCTGAGGGGAAATTCCTTTTCGGTTTTGTCTTTTCTTTTTCTTTTGAATGAATCTCAAATTCTCGAAGTCAACAAATATGAAAGATTTAATATGATAACATTAATTTCAAGAGAATGTTAAACAGAGAAAGATAAGATTCAACATATTGGATAAAAAAAATGCATACAGATTGCGATTGTCAATCCAGTACTGGCAGCTAAGTTTATATGCTACAAGAACACAAAGTTTGAATATCAAATAACGACAGAGAGTGGATACTCTTTGGATCCAACAATCAAGAAATGAATCTATCACCATTGAACCATCTTCATTAACTCTGCTAAGAGACTTACAAGAATTTAGCTCAATTTCTATTGCACCTTTCTCCCAAGCATTTGACTTCACACTTTGAAATGCAGCTAGCTGTTTCATTGCTCTCCCATTTCCTGTCTCACAAAAAGCAGTACTGGATGTTTTTTTTAACTTCATTGATAACTGAGAATTTATTCTTATCACAAAGTTCTGTACCTGACCCTGAAACCAATTTGTAGCCAATGGGATTTGATGGCAGGACCATTTGATTTTTCTGGTTTAAGTAGAGCTTGTTGAAGCAGAAATGAAACTACCAAGAGTAATTTGAGTAGCTGAGACAATAACTGAATTCAAAAACCTTTCCCCTTCAAAGAATCTGCAAGTCGCCCAGGATAGCCTGAAGATGATCAGGTCTCATCTAAATATCTATCATTAGCACTTTGGTGAAATCTTGGTGATACCATGTTATTGGTAATCTCCCTCCTGCATGGAAAAGAATCAGAATATCTAAAATTTGTTTAAAGACACTACCAATGTTCTGATCATATTTGGCAAGAGAATAGCCAAAACAAGAGCCTTCTTTGCAGCTTTTGCCGCTTGTATGATGAGTGGTATTAATAATTGGAATGGATCAAGCTTCCCTTTCTTCAAAAGAGTGTCCTTGAACCGCTCTCACAAATAATATTAGTAATTGGAATGGAACCTCTTCCCCATCTTGGGTCTGAATGTATTTATGTTCTTGTCCAGCAATGTGCAATGCTCAAGCTTCTTTCCAATCACCTTCACACATATAACATAACCATAATTGTAACTTTGCAAGTGAGACCATAATGTAGATTGAAGCTTTTTAAATACATTTTACAATTGAATAACAGCAGCTTATTATTAGAATTAAAAAGTTAATTAATTTTGAGAATTGTGACCGAAGAGTGTTACAAGGCTTATTTTGTGACTATTGATGCCACAAGCCGTGGAGTGGAGGACGTAAACTATTTTAAAACTTGAGAGCTATTAGTAAGCTTCATTTTACCACTTTTTAATTTTTTTTTCTAATAATTTATTTGGATGACTGATAATATAGCTTATTAATGTTTAGAAAGATAGTATGATATTATATGATTAATTAAGTTATTTTTATCTAATTTAATGGTATGGTATGATTGCAGAAATAATATAATGATTAAAATATCTTTAATTAAAATTGATATTAATTTTAATTAAAAAGTATATAAAATAATATTAAATTTATTTTTTAAGTTCAATAAATAATTTTTATTTTTTATAGTTAATAATTAATTTTATTTTTATATTAAATTTTAATTTTTTATTTTTTATATTTAATAATTAATTTCAATTTCAATTTTTATAATCAATAATTAATTACAATTAAAGACTAAAAATAAATATTAAAATTAATAAAAAATATATATCAAATTATTGTCTAATAAATAAATATCAATGCCTAGGCCAGGGAAAATAAAAAAAAAATAAATTATCCTAAAAATAAATCAGATGTCGTAAATGACAAAAAGAAAATAAGAATTGCGTCAAAGATTGACAACGAAAAAAAAAATAAAAAAAATAGAGAGGAGAACGGCGGGATTGGCAGGAGAGAAAAAGAGTCTAATGAGAGAAGATAATTTTTAGATTTGGACTTGTTTGAAATATGATAAAATGATGGACGACAAGTTTGAAATAATATTTACTGAAACCATGTGAGGACCCAAGCAAAGGAGACTGAAGGGCCAAAATTGAGAGAAGATGTGTTGACAATTGGGCCTGAATTATTGGTCACAACTGCTACAGCAACTGGAGCGGGAGATGCAGCTTTTTCAACCATTCCAGAAGAGGGAAATTAGTTAGTTAGTAGCCAGCCGGTAGTCAGTGTATTAGGCGTGAATTGTTTAGCTGATTCAGTTAGTTTGTTATCTAGAAAGTCTGTCTATATAATGATTGATGTAATCATTATTTCATCATTCAGAAAATAATACAATCAGTTCCCTCTCTATTCTCTTCTCTCTTTCTATCTCTCTCGTCCCTTCTCTCTCTCTCTGTTCTGCCTTCTCTATTCCTTTCTTCTTCTTCTTCTTCTTCTTCTTCTTCTTCCTCTTTATCTCTTCTTCTTCCCTTCTTTGTCAGGTTCCTGACAAACCATCATAACCCACCGATTTAGTTGTTTAACATTTTTTAAAAAATTGATGGTTCTTAAAATATGGAGAATAACACATCCTTCTGAAAATTAAAATGAACAACCTCTATGCCAATACCAAACCATATTTAATCATCACATACCATCATCCAAACACAGTGTAAAGGTCACGTATTATTCTGTTCTAAATTTTCACATATTTATTTGTTGAACTCTTAAAAATTTATTTGTTTATATCGAATTTTTAAATTTTTATTTTTTTCACACTTTTTGACAAATTGAACACGAATTAAAAATGTGTAATGGCTTTCATACACTTAAAAGTTTTTTGTTAGTTGGGAAGAAATCGATAGTTTATTGTTCTTAATTAGATGCTTAAAGACTCTTACTGCTTTCTTTTTTATTTCTAAGCTTACGCAGACTTCTAGTTTTAGATATTCTCCTTCCTATTTTAGGTGCATTTTTTTTTAATTAGGTTTTGACAAGGAATTTAAATTTATAATTTCAAAACCATTTTAATATGTTACATCAAAATTTATTATTATGAGCCCAAGTCTTCTTTTTTTTTCTTTTTTTTTTATAACAAATAAATATAATCATAAAGCTAATTTTCTAGTTTCTTCTCTTTTTCCATGCATATAAGAGTAAGAAAAGTTAATTCTGTCAAACAAGTCATAGGAAAAAAATGTATATTGTAATAATTTAAGGACTGAGATTTATAAACCTCAACATGGGCATTTCCAGAAGGCTGGAATTGCTTACATCATGCACACAGTCTTCTAAGTGCGCTTTTTATTATAAATTAGGAAGTTCAATGATGCATCTTTACATGCTTTAAATAGACAAATACGTTTTAGTGGGTACCTTGCCCAGTTTCTGGGCTCATTATAATGGTACCATCACAACTAAACTTGTGCTACTGAATTTTATTTTCGAAGAACCAAATCTCCATATCACACTATGACAGAAATTGAGCACTTGTCACCTTCTACAACCAAGAAATATGTTCCTTCTTCCATCACCATCAAACCATCTTCATTAGCTCTACCAAAGTGTTCGCAAGGGCTCAGTTCAAATTCAATTTCAGCTCTTTCCCCAGCGCTTAGTATCACACTTTTGAATCCAATCAACTGTTTTCTTGGCCTCCCACTTCCACGCCTTTCTTGTCTCACAAATAGCAATACTGGATGTTTGCCTGCCATTTCCCCTTGGTTCTCCACTCCAACTCTTGCTGAGAACTTGCTTTGTTCACAGAATTCTGGGCTCAACTCAGAAATAAATGCAAAATGAACTGAATCTGAGCTGTAAATTATTGGCATTCTTGAAGATTGATTTAAGTAAAGTTTGTTTTGGGAGACTGGCTTGAGCACATAAGAGTACTTCGAGTAGCTGAGGCCATAGCCAAACTCAAAAACATTCTGGCCTTTGTAGAATCTGTATGTCCGGCCAGGATAGTCTGTAGAGGAATCAGATCGCATCCTCATATCTGTCATTGGTACTTTAATGAATTCTTGCGGATACCAAGTCATTGGTAATCTTCCTCCTGCATATCAAGATGTGGTTAACCGTTAGATATATAAATTTGCAGTGGCAATGGAAGATCCATTTCTTGCACAAAAATGCAGGAGCATGTCTTTTTCTTTTCACATAATGCCAATGAATTCACCTGGATTGTGGTCGCCAAAGATGATTTCTGCAAGTGCAATCCCACCAGCTTCACCAGGATAACCAGCCCACAAAATGCTTCCAATGTCCTTATCATGCTTAGCAAAAGATATATCAACTGGACCTCCAGTTAGAAGAACTAATATAATTGGAGCTTTTGCAGATCTTGCAACATTGATGATGAGTTCTTGTTGCTTCCCTGGCAGGAACAAGTCTATGCGATCAAGCCCCTCCCTCTCCTGAGTTTGATCCAATCCCATTATGAGTACCACATGATCCACCCCTTTTGCTATGTTAACAGCCTTGTCAATGGAAGCTGAAGTGCACTGAACTGTGTCACAACCTGGGTGATAAATAGTGTTTTCAATGTAGCTTTGCAGTGCTTGCAATAGCGTTATAGATTTGCATGGAGGGCCTGCATAGTTTCCTAGAAGTGTTTGTGCTGAATTAGCATTAGGGCCAATTACAGCAAGGGACATGGTTTTGGATCTTGGGAGTGGAAGGAGTCTTGCAGAGTTCTTCAAGAGAACAATGCCATTACGGGCAGCTTCAAGCGCTAACATTTGGTGCTCCTGGGAGCAGATTTCGGGAAGACCAATGTTGCTGAAAGGCTGTTCCATTGGATTTCCATTGAAGAGTCCTAACCTCATTCTTACAGAGAAGAGGTTGTGAAGGGCTCTGTCAATGGCAGATTCAGGCAGTTTTTTCTGTTTTACAGCTGCTTTAGTGTGTTTTTGCAAGTATGATCCACAGTTGAGATCCATGCCTGCAGTTATTTGTTAAACAAAATTCGAAACCTCTAGTAAATAAAAAAATTTTATGGACGGTGGTAGCATCTCATATTCCATCTTATTAAAAGTGCAACAAAAAAACCATTCTGAAAGCTAGAACAGTTGGTGATCAGAAACAGTTCAACAAGCCAATGAATTTTCTTAGTTATCTGAGAGCACTATGCTCCATTCACACATCTCATGAAGTTCTCTTAAGCCTCTACCAGACATGCAACGGGGAAGTATAATGTCAAATAAATTTTCCAACTTAATTGATCCATTTGTAGAACAATTCTTTTTATTGGCACTTTAGACTTCATTGGGAAGCAATAATGAGCTTATGTCAATTCAGTTTTTAGGACAATTAGAAGTGTTTAGTCAATAAAAAGTTCAGACGTTCTGAAACTTTTATTGGTTATAAGAGTTCCAACTAAGTCATGAAACAATCAAATCCTTATTCCACAAAAATATGAGTCAGACAGAAAATAATCTGATGCAGGTTTATTGCAGTACACACATGAGGATAAACACCTCATCCTTTTCACAGGATACAAGAATAAAAAAGAAACCAATTCATGAATAGTGGTAGGCAGCATAATCTTTTCATTAATTAATGCCAAAAATCCTAGTCATGACTCATGGGTCCAGTCTCGATAGAAAAAAGGTAAAACGACAGCCATAATAAACATCCAACAACAAAAGCAAGCACATTAGTCCCACTCAAAGAGTCGCTAAAACAAGAGTGTGGGCCAATTTGCCTCTCATCATAGACTTCTAGTGAAGGCCATGGGCTATCTATGAAACATGGACACATAAGATCATAGCGACGCAAAATCTTAATTCATGAATTAGAGATAATGTGGACCGCTTTAAGAATAAATGAAAGGAAAAAAGACACATATTACCATATTTTCTAAAGTGTTTATTTTCTTATTAAAATTTTTTTATTATTTTATTATAAATTCATTATAAATTTTTTAAAATTTATAAATTTATAATAAATATACAATAAATTTATTATAAACTAATAATAAATATTTTTTAAATTCTGATATTTTAATAAATTTATAAATATAATAAATTTAAAATTATTTTTAATTTTTTTATATTTTTATCAATAATTCTAAATAAACCCGAATTAGACTACAAACACAGTACATCTCCCTTTTACGATATTAGACAAAATAAAAAAAAAAAAAAAAAAAAAGAGAGAGAGAAAGAGATAAAGAGGCAGGTACTATACCAGCTTTAAGCACATCAACCACGGCATCTTCGGGTGACTTGGCATACCCTTGTTCATTGTAGATGATGGCGACTGCATCACAGTCAGATGTGATATACCTGCATATTATTTTAATGTTACGATAACAAGTAATAACCGGCAAATAATTGCAACCAAATTCACCCATTAGAAATTGACTAAAATACTCAATTTCAGTATAATGAACAGTTCTAATACCCATGAAAACCCCATTGCCCTCTAGCAGTTTTTGAGAGGAGATTGAAATCTGCGCAGCTTGGGACTCCATTAACTCTGTTATAAGCACACATGATACCACTGGCTCTTCCTTGCTCAACACAACTCTGAAAAGGTGGCTGATATGTGTCTGCTAAATCTTGCATATTTACCTGAGTTGAAAATGAATGAACACATCACAATATAACAAACAAAAATAATTGCTTGCATAGATCAGCCTCATGCTCATTCATCCACCATAGGATGCATGATCACACATATAAAGCATACATATCTGCTTTACAGACAATAGTAAAGCAAAGACGCATGAACAGGAAAATGTAAAAAGTAACTTAATTGACACCATAGAGTAACGAAAGAAAAACCCCTTTTCTTTTCTTGCAAAGTCATCAATTGATGCAAAATTCAAGTTGAAAATAATTTCCCCTCCAGTGCTTCATTGCCAGCAATTAAGCAATATCCACATAGCCCAATCAGCATGAATACAAAGCAACAGTAAAGAAAATTGTTATAAAAGTCAAAAAAGCAATAAACAGGGAAAACATATTTGAACTAAGTGACAAAAAGAGGCAAAATCAAAATTCAAAAAGAAAATGATCCGAAAATGTGCCAAACTTGGGGGTTAAAACACTTACACGAGCATCAAACACAAAGCGGTTCACACCCTTCCAATTGTCTAAATCATAAGCAGTAAAATGTTTACAACAAGCTGAGGCTTGAAGATGCCCTTTAAGCTTCCCTCCCTCAAAAGAATCACCCTGAATTCCTCTCACATATGAAACCGCATATTTCCCTGTCATAAAAGGATCCTCACCAGGCGTCTCTTGCCCTCTCCCCCATCTCGGGTCTCTGAATATGTTAATATTTGGTGCCCAAAATGTCATCCCAGTTGCTTGCCCTGCATTATATACTGCTCTTGCTTCTCTTCCAATCACCTTCACAGAAGCACAAATACTAAATCATTAAAATAACTTGAAAACATCATTATCATAAACCCATTTTAAGATTTTGTTAATTATTGCTCACTAGCGCTCAATCTCACCTGGCCTATGCGATACCATTGGTAGGCATCAAAAGAAGCAGCTGTGAGGATGACTTGTGGGAAGCTTGTAGCAGCCTGAATAGGGCCTTGAAAATGAATTCCACGACCCACATTGGCAACCCCATGTAATGCTTCAGACCACCAGTCATAAGCCGGAATACCGAGTCGTGGAATCGCTGGGGCAGAGCTAACGAGTTGAGAGATTTTCTCATCTAATGTGAGTCTGGAGACGAGGTCTCTGACTCTTTGGGTGATGGGCAATGTGGTTTTGCAGAAAAGATAGGAACTTGTTGATGGGTTTGATTGATCACAGGAGAACGGAGGCTGAGTTGAGGTAACTCGAAGGATGAGTAAAACGAAGATAGTAAAGGGAAAGAAAGAGGAGAGGCTTTGGAGTTTCATTTTGTTATTCAAATTCAAGTGTGGAACTGTGCTTTTTATAGAAGTTACGGAGGTAAAGTTACTCAACTGCAGTTGGGTCCATATCATTCAAGTTTCTTCTGAAATTACAGAATTCACCTTTGTCGGTACTTTGTAATAGTTTTGGATAAAATAAAATATTCATTTTTTTTGGAGCAAAAAATAAAATATCCAATTTATAAATTAAAAAATCCTACTTATTCAAACGTCTTTTTAAGTCTACATAATAAAAAATAAATAAATCGATATAATATTACATTGCTAAACAATGTCAGTATTACTTAATAAAAATTTTAACTATAAAAAAGGAAGAGAGAATTTAAATATAAAGCTTCATTCTTTATACTTTTAAAAGAAAATGAAAAAACAAATTAATAGTTATAAAGTTATGGTAGTGTTACATTAGATTCATAGAAAAAGTATCATTGTTATTCTTTTTATTAGCTTCTTATAAAAATGAAAGATCATGTAAAGTTAATGATTTTTTATTACTAATGATTTCCATATCAATTGATAAAAAAGAAAACTGATATATATAAATCTAAATTTGAGATATTTTCATAGAGATTTTATATTTTAATGATTAGAATGTCAATTATAATTGATTGATTGTGTTGGAGTATATTTAAAATCAGGAGGAGTTCTTTTAGAATGTTTAAATTAATACTATGAATCATTAACTATGCCTATTACGATATATACTCCAACATATATATATAACAAGCTGAAGGTTGCATTCTTATGCCTATCTTTTCTTTATCAATATTTACAAGTTTGCCATTTACTATTTTCTAATAATTTCTATTTCTAAATTAGGTTTTTTTCATCTGTAAAAGTTTATCCTATTATTTCTCTTATAGCCCTCACCTTTATACATACATATATATATATATATATATTCACAGGTTTTAAAATATATTACAAAATTTCCATTTGTTGTTATATAAAAAAAACTATTAAACTACCTATTTAATAACTAAAAAAAAAGTTGTTGACATTCAATGAGTAACATAAATAAATTATGATTGGGTCATTTTATTTTATTTTTGCTAAAATTTATTAAATGAGTTAACTAAATATTATGAAATGAAAGAAATAAATTCATTTATTGAAAGAAGCGAAAAAATTATTTGAGAAGGATAAAATTGTCAATTCAAAATTTTAAAATTATACTTGCATTTAATTATTAATTATTGTTCTAACAATAATACTACCCTATTTTTAATTAATTTACCTTCATTTTTAATTTGACAATTAGTAATATTTTCCTTTTAAAATTTAATTCTTTTATTATTATTTTTACTAAATAAAAAATAAAATAAATTTTTAAATATTTTATTTTAATCATTGGCGAAACCGGTGAGAGGGAGAGGGTCAATTGCCCCCTTGTTCCACCCCCACATGTATATACATATAATATACATATATATTTCTTTTAACATAAATTTTTAAATATTAATTATTTTAAAATTAATTTTTAATTTATTATTTTGATAATATTATTGAATATTATAATTATTTATAATTATTTTTTTAATCAATTTATAATTATTCTTTAATTTCAAGTTTAATTTATAGTTATTAATTTATTATTTTGATGATTAGATTAATTATTTTAGAATTTAATTATAAATTGAAATTTTAGATTTTAATTATTAGGTTAATTATTTTAGAATTTAATTATAATATAAATTTAAAATTTTATAATTAGGCTAATCATTTTGCAATTTGATTATGAATTGGGTTAGAATTTTGTGATTAGGTTGATTATTTTATAAAAAATATTATATCATATAAATTTATTAAAAAATAATTAATTCAAATATTTTTTAAAATATATCAAAATATATATATATATATATTATTTTTTAAAAAATATATTATGTAATTTTTTAAAGTAAGATTTAAATATTAAAATTAAAATAATAAATATTAAAATATTCAATATAAAAATAAAATTAAATATAAATATTAATATCAACTATTTATATTAATTTTTTAATATAAAATAAAATTAAATATAAATTCTTCTATAATTTTTTTATAAAAATTTTACCCTCTACATCTCCTGGTTCCGCTAGTGATTTTAACGAATAACATTTTAAGAATCTTTTGATATACTAATAATCTTTTTCTCAAAAAAATTCACTCCCAATTATCAATGACATTTATAAACACACAAAATATCCTTTTAAAATTTAATTATAACATAACTCTCAATTTTATGGACAGAATTGTGAACTTTCTGGAAATGGTGAAAATATGATCTGAATCTCTCATTAAAGATAGGAAGATTGATTACATATATACACTATCAACTGAAGAAGAAAGAGAAAGAAAATTGAGTTGTAAACCCACGTGAACAGTACTAGAACAACTAACTGATTTTTGGAGGTAAATAAATAACAAATTCTTTCCAGCTAAGCAACTGTAAACCAACTCCTTCAACCCCCACCTCAAACTGAGGAGTATGAATATTCAGTACTCCCAGCTTGGATAAGAGATTAGCAAACAAAGAAGAGGGCAAAGGTTTAGTAAATATGTCTGCCAATTGCAAAAGAACTCTTCACAGGAAGCAATTCGACCAAGCCTGAATGTATCTTCTCTCGAATTAAATGGCAATCAAGCTTAATATGCTTGGTACGCTCATGAAATATGGGATTATGAGCAATATTGGTAGCTGAAAGATTGTGACAGAATAAGAGTGCTGGAGCTGAGACATGAACTTGAAGATCTTGAAGAATATATACTAACCACTGCAACTCACATGCCATTTGAGCCAATGCTCTGTATTCGGCCTCTGAAGACGAATGTGAAATAGTTGATTGTTTCTTTGATTTTCAAGAAATCAAAGAAGATCCAATAAAAATACACATTCCAGTGACTAATCTTCTAGTTAAAGGACAAGAAGCCCAATCCACATCCCTAAAAGCTTGTAAATTGAAATTTGAATTAGCAGGGAAGAACAAGCCTTGAGCTGGAGAAGCTTTAATGCATCTTAGCACCATGTGAGCTATTTGTAAATGCAAAGATGTAGGCTTATCAAGAAATTGACTCAGATACATTACAACAAAACTCAAATATGATCTTGTATGAGTAAGATAGAGAAGACGACCTATAAGTATTCGATAAGAGGAAATATCTTCCAGAAGAGGTTGCTCAAAAACTGAGGAACTTGCTTTGAAAGGAACCATGGAAGTTGAAACAGGTTTTGAATCGGTAAAACCCATGTCACTAATAAGTTCTACTGCATATTTTCTTTGACAGATATGAATTCCTTTTGATGAATGAGCTACCTCCAAACCCAAGAAGAACTTAAGCTTGCCTAACTCTTTAATATGAAATTGATGATGAATAAAAACTTTTATAGCTTGAACAGCTTCAACATCATTGCCAGCAATAATAACATCATCTACATAAACCAACAGTGCTATAAAGCCATGATCAGTATGTTTAGTAAATAATGAAGGATTTGCAATTGACTGTTTAAAGCCTTTGGTTAGCAAAGCAGTAGTTAACTTGACATTCCATTGTCTGCTAGCCTGTTTAAGTCCATATAAAGACTTTTCCAGCTTGCATACCTTTGAATCATCAACACATAAACCATTTGGAGGCTTCATATATACTGTTTCATCCAAATCAACATGCAAAAATGCATTGTTAATGTCCAACCATTCTAAAATCCAACCTTTAACAGCAGACACAACTGTTAGACACCTGATGGTAGTCATTTTGGCTACTGGTGAAAAAGTTTCAAGATAATCAAGTCCCTCTTGTTGTGTAAAACCCTTAGCCACTAATCTGGATTTGTACCTTTCAATTGCTCTATCAGCCTTATATTTCACTCTAAAAACTCACTTACATCCAATGGGAATTACCCCAGAAGGCTTATCCACTACAGACCAGGTGTTGTTATTTTTTAAATCTTGAAGCTCAGCAGTGATAGCTTACTGCTAAAGAGGATCTTTGATAGCTTGAGAGTAAGTTTTGGGTTCTGGAATTGAAGAAACACTAAAACTAAAAGCTTTGTGAGAAGAAGAAAGATTATTATAGGATATGAAGTCATGAAGTGGATGAGGAGAAGTCTTAGGAATGAAATTACAAACATAATCAGTTAGATAAGAAAGAGGTTTAATAACTCTAGAAGATTTTTGAATAGGAATTGATGAAGAAGAAGATGAGGAATTGGTAAATGAAGATGTAACAGAAGATGAAGGAAGAGAACTTTTAGAAGATGTAACTTTAAGAGGGAAAACAGATTCATAGAAAACAACATTTCTGGAAATAAGAATTTTGTTGGTTTGAAGATCCAAGAGATTGAAACCTTTAGTTCCAGCTTTAAATCCAAGAAAAACACATTTAGAGGCTCTTGGATCAAGTTTGGTTCTATTTTGGGTTAAAGTAGAAGCAAAAAAAAGACAACCAAAGACTTTGAGACATGACAAATCTGATTTTTTATTGTAAACATTTTGATAGGGACTGACATTTTGAAGAAGAGGTGCTGGAAATCTATTGATAAGGAACACAGCTTGGGTAAGAGCCTCAGGCCAATAAGAAACAGTAAGAGAACTCTGAAATAATAAGGCTCTAGTTACATTAAGAAGGTGTTGATGTTTTCTTTCAGCAATCCCATTTTGTTGGGGAGTTTCAACATAGCTGGTATGATGTAATATGCCTCTGGAAGTCTAAAATTCATCCCATATGAACTCCTGCCCATTATCAGTTCTAATGATTTTAATTCTTTCATTAAACTGAGTCAAATCAATATTATAGAAATTAACCAAGACTACTCTTGCATCTGATTTTGTTTTAAGAAAAGATACCCAAGTAAATCTTGAAAAATCATCAATTATAGTGAGAAAATCTCTGTTGCCAGAGACAGAAAATGTTGTAGGACCCCAGATATCTAAGTGTACAAGATCAAAAGCCTTGATTGAAGTAGAAACACTGGTAGGAAACATAGTTCTTTTCTGCTTGGCAAAATGACAGATATCACAAACATCTGATTTTGAAAAATGAATCTCAGGATATAATGGGATTGCTGATATCACAAACTTCTAATCCTAGGATGAGATGGATGACCTAATCTGTAATGCCAGATGTCATCTTTATTACATGCAACAGAGCTAATTACATAGGAATGAGACGAAATTTCAGGCCTATTTGCAGCAGCAAAGTTACTCTGAAAGTGATAAAGTCCATTACTGAGTTTAGCTGAACCAATCTTCCTCTTCAGAGTTGCATCCTGAATAATACAGGAATCAACAGTAAAAAAACCGAAATCTGATTAGTAGCCAACATCTTACTAACTGAAATCAGATTGTAGGCAAATGATGGAACACAGCAGACATTTTGAAGTAGGATATCAGAATTTAATCTAATAGATCCAACATGAGTAACTTGAACTCGATTTCCATTTGGAAGCAAAACAAAAGAATCTACAGCAAGCTTGCAGTTGATCAAGAGAGACTCATCACAAATGATATGTTCTGATGCACCAGTATCTAAAATCCAATTAACTGATGGAAAAACTAAACTTCCACTAATAGAAACAGGTATACCATTAATCAGAGGTACTGGCATCATGAGAAGAAGCAACTGCAACTGTTTGAGTAGAATTGACAACTGCTGAATGTTGAACAATAGGAGACTGATTGATTAAAGCCATGAGTTGATTATACTGATCCTTAGTGAGAGAAAAAGATGCAGTATCTAAAGTTGTGCTGAAAGATGGCTTTGTATCTGTAGTATCCAGCTCATTAGTAAATGAATCTCCCTGCACCTGATTAACATGAGGAGTATTAGTAACACGTTGATTTCTATTAAAATAAACAGGAGGAAAACCATGTTTTCTGCAACATTTATCAACAATGTGATTCATGAGTCCACAATAAGTACAGATTGTTTTCTTTCTATCATTTGAGGAAAATCTTCTGTTGCCAGAAAATGATGACTGAGAGAAACCACCAGCTGCTGGAAAATTAGTTCTAGTTACACAAGCTAGGGGTTTATATAACATACCAACTAGACTTTTCCAACACAGCTTCAAGAAACTATTACAGTCCACTTTTCCTCACAGTTTCATGACAAGAATTTATTTATTTAGCCCAAATCAAGGGTAGTTTCCTCGTTTCAATCTCAAAACCTTCTTAAAAAAGTCTTTTTCAATAAACGAGTACCATTTTTTCTACTATAAAATTTTTAAATTTCTAATACATATAATAATACGGTAGAACATATTTAGTAATACAATTTATCACAATTCAAATCATATATAAGAATAATAAAATAATAATAAGAAGTATGAAATAAATATTCATCATCCATGTCATGTTATTTTTTTAAACTTGTTGGTGGAATTGGGTTTCAACCTCTGACATTTGAAAAAACAAGGGCTGAGCATAGCCCAAAACCATGTGATGATTCATCGTACAGATCAACGCAAAGGTTCCAGACTTATTGTCTTGGGCTCCCGAACTGAAAAAATTACACCTTTTATCAAATTTTGAAAAAAAAAATTATATTTTACTAAAGGTAATTTTATCATTTTATAAAAATATATAATAAACTAATAATAAATTAATAAAAATTATCATATAATAATAAATTCATAATAAACTTATAATAAATTACACAAATCATAAGCCAAAAAAATTATATAAATCTGGTAAATTTGTAAATTAATCATAATTTCACTGAATTTGAAACTATTTTAAAAATATTATAAATCTTATATTTTTTTTCTAACAGTTTTGAAAAAAACCCTTGTGAATGGCATGAATTTCATGTGTGTGTACGTTATTTTTTTTTTCAAAAAAAAATGTTAGATTGTACTGTGGTGTGATGTTTTTCAGGGCTTTCAAGTTTCAAACTTAGTTGGATCCGATAAATTTAGTACAAATGTGTAAAAAAGTCTAAGCTGCGAGTTTTAGCCTCCCATATCAGTAAAATAACATATCTGTTTATGAAATATATCAATTAGTATATTATAATAAATTTTTCATAATTTTATTGCAGGATATGTATGGTTTTATGTGAATTAAAGTAAACCTAATGTTTCTAGCATGTCAATTAAAAAACATTTTTTAAAATTCATTTAAAAATTAATTTAATTATATCAATTAAATTAAATTCTTAAATAGAATTTATTACAGATACTGTAGACATAAGTAATGAATTTAACTTTTTTTTAACTTTACTTATCTGCCAATGACAAATAAAGGTTTTTTTTTTTATTGAAACTTCAATAACGTGTTTGGTTTAACTTAAAAAACAATAGCTTATAAGCTAATATAAACTTATCATTTAAAAATTTAAGTAATTTTGTATTTATTATGAGTATTTATAGATAATTGATAAATGCATAATATATTTAATAAAAAAAAACTTATAAATACATTTATTATTAAAATAAATAAAAATGATATAAAGTTCTATTAGTAACAATATTTATTTAAATAAACAAAGATAATACATTAAATTATTTGATCAAACTAATTAATAAATCAATTGGTTATAAGTATCAAAATAATAAATTGACACTCACAGCTTATTTTTTTTAATCTATAAGCTAATAAATTTATTTAAATAAATATATCAGTTTAAATTTAGAGCCTATAAGTTGATTTGACCATTTTATAATATAAGCCAAACACCCTCTAATAAAAGTTAAGATATGTAATTTATATTTATGCAATTTAATCGTAAAAGTTGTAGTTAATTTAAATTTATGCATAAAAACAGAGTTTCTATTTAATTTTAAATTATCCCTTTTTCGTATAAAAATATTGAATTCTATAAATTGTCTCGTTTCAAACATAAAAGATAATGAAAAAATTACGAAATAAATTATTATACAGTCTAATTTTTAAACATCAAATATATTATTGGTTATATTATCTATTGATATAAAATAAATTACAAGTTGTTTAATTTTTTTTTTTTATATATGGGACTAAAATATACAATTATGTATGTGAAATTAAATTTAAAGTTGTGTAGATAAAACAATATATAGCTTTATATTAGGAAGATAACTATTCGATTATGACATTTTTGCATTTAGATGTTGGCTAAATTAGTAACTTTGTGTTCAAATCAAGCTTAACTTTGGTAGGTCATTTATTTGTATAAAATAATGTTAATAGTAAAAAATTAGGTTTGAATTCACCAATAATCATGATTACTTAACTTATCTTATTGTTTTTTTTTAAAGAACTTATCCTATTGTTACTTGTCCCTTTTGGTACTCCACCAAAAGTCGGTTGTTTTTAACCATATTTTATGAAATGAAACATAAAATTTGAAGAATTTATAAATTAAAATGAATATATCAAAATTTATAAAAATTAAAATCAAATATAATTAAATTATGAAATTGACTAAATTAAATTAAAATTCAGTTTTTATTCGAGTTCCAATTATATAAATTTATCTCGCACCTAGCTTAATCTAAGCAAATAATATCTTTCTTCGTATTAGATAAATCTTAGACTAGATTTCCAAACCTTTTATTTTTTTAAAAAAACCAAATAAATAAATAAAATTGGCATTTGCAATAAATTGTTAACTGATAACTGCTACGTATTTGTAACAGGTGGGTAGTCTAACTCTTCTACGTTTGAATATTGGCCAACAACTTTTTGTTAGTTATGACTTACATAAGATATTTATGTGTTCAACTTCAAATCGCAATGAAGTGATAACAGTAATAAAATCAGAGTTAGGAACTTGAAATTTTAGATTTGATTTCTATCAACGTTAGGTTAATTATATTTTATTTGTAATATTGGATATAATTGTTAGTACGATGTTTTTTTTTTAGATTAGCCTATATGATCACGTAATATACTGTCTCAAATACATATATATATATATGTATAAGGTTATTTTTATCTGGGTATTTGTCTGATTGAAGTACTGTCAACACAACAATATGTTTTCCTGCGTTCCCTTCGAGCACCAAGTAAGCCAGTTTCTGTTTCCAGTGTTATGTATATTATTTTTATCTGGGTATTTGATTGTGTTGTAGAGTAAGAAAAATATTATTATAACATAAGAAAAAAAATTTGAAACAATTTTTCAAAAGTTGATTAATCAAATTCAACATATTTGATGACGCTCGCGATTGCGACTTCCTTAATACAAAAAATCAATAAAATCCTTCAAATGTAAATTAATAAGATAGATTATATATTGTTCTAAACATTTTTAGGTGGAGTTTGGTTAAAACTTTAAAATCTAAAACGAAATTGGAATTGGAATAAAATAAATTTAGAATTAGAATAATTATTTGTCCTTTTTATTTGATTTATTTTGAAATTAAAATTATATTCAAAATATTTTTATTTTTATTTTTTTAAAATTTTAGAAATATTATAACTAGAAAAAATAAAAAAATTTATAAAAGTATATATTTATTTTATTTTATTTTAAAATTTTTAAAACATAATTTTTAATTTTATTAAAAAATATATTTATTTATTTAAAAATTAAGAGATATTATAATTAGAAAAATGATGAAAAAATTATTAAATTGATTATATGTTAATTTAATTTTTAATTTAATTTTATTAAAAAGAAAAAATAAATTTTATTTAATTAATTTTATTTTTAAAATAAAAATATATATTTTTTAATTTTTAATTTCAATAATAAATCAAATTTGATTAATGGATGAATAGTTAGGAATCACTCATTCTCTTTTTAAAATAATTAATTTTTATTATTTTATTTAACTAAACAGTACTAACCAGAATAATTTATAAACATATCTTAAAATTAAAAATGTAAGGATTATAAAATAAAAAAATTATTAATTTGGAGTCTTTTATTGGTCCAAGTGTTAAATAGTAAATGATATTAATTTGATTATCACTATCACCTTATGGACGACTATAGAAATTAATTTTGAAATTCTTTCTTATCGGTTTGTATAAATTATTTTTTAATTTATCTTTTTCTCATATAACGTATTGGAAGATAATATTAATTCTTTTAGCAACGAAAATGAAATAAGGTCAAATATTACAACTCAATATATATTATATTATATTATATTATATAATTATATATATATTGCAGTTAAAAAAATATAGCGTAGTTTATAAAACAATTTGAAATTCCATAAACAGTACTTAAGCAGTGAGAGAGACAAGATTTGGCTCTATTCTGTCATTTTATTTATACAAATTGAAAAGCAAAAAGAAAAATACGCACATATATATATATATATATAAACACGTAAACTAATTTTTGTACTTCATGTGAAAGTGATGGTCTTTAATTATATATTCAATGCCAGATTTTGCAATTTCTTTTCAAAGTAAAAATTGAAAATATATATATATATATCTTAAAATAGACTGTTTTCAGGAGTTTATGTCAAGAAATTTATGGTATATTCAAACAAAATAAATTTCTTGATTAGATACACCAAATTAACGAAAATAGATTGTTTAATATTATAATATTTTATGAGATGCGAATACATACATATTCTGATTCCGTATATGATAGAAAAATATCGTAAAAAGATATTTGATGAGATTCAAAATTTTTTGTCCTATATATGATATGGATAATGAAGCAAAAAGATTTTGTTTTTATAACAATAGATATTTTATATAAACAAATAAAGTTGAAACCGAACGTGTGAATCAAATCTGCAAATCTCTGCTTTAATTATTGTTCTAGCACTTGTTTATTATATTATAGTTCCACCCAGCAATCATTAATTAGCAAGTAAATTGATCCCTAATATAACTAATTTAAGGGAAAAAAAAACAATGGGATCCTAGTAATGTTGAACAAGGATAACATCAATCACTCATCTAAGCCGTTAATCATATATTTTGATTATTAATTAATTGCCCATCGAATAGAAAAGAAATTAATAATTATATTCGCAGCATTATATATTTTTTTTAGCTTTTTTTCTTGCTTTAATCTCATAATTTACAACTCACCAAAAGTTGCAAGCAATGGCAATAACAGAATCAGATATTCATTAATAAGGATAAAATTTATGGACCGAATTGGATGGTGAACCAACGATAGGTGGTCGATGGTACTTGTTAGCATCGCTCGTTGGTGATCTGATCGCTCATCACCTCATCGGTCTCTCTCTTGTTTTGGCTTTACTGTATCCTATTCTTTTTTGCCTCTCTCGCATGGATGAATGCATATTAACTAACAGCGTCGTTTTTCAATAATTAATTTAAAAAAAATTAAAACACTTACATAAATAAAATAATAAATTACTATGAGGGATTATCATTCTTTAACTCCTTACAGTCGCAAACTCCATTTAGCCTCCCATTTTTGCAAAAACTAAGGGCGGCCGACCACTAAAAAATAATCACTCCCTCTATATCAGTGCTTCTGGCCTTTGATAACAGAGTCGGCAGCCTTCACATGATTTTATCTAGATTTACAATGGAAGAGTGGAGTGAAAAACATAAAAAATAAAGGAGCACAATTAAGTATATTCAACCAAAACAATAAAATTAAATTTTGTTTATTTTCCAATACATGCATTGAAAAGAAAAAAATGACCATGGAGAAACGAGAAAGCAAAAAAAAATATATTACTAAAAACATAAAAATAATCAAATGATCATAAGCTTAAATAAGCGTATAATTATAACATAGTTAATTGCACTGTAATTATGAAAATGGTAGCATGTCTTTGCCTAAAATTATTCGTCTGTCAATTAAACAAGAAAAGTGGAAATTCCAGGCATAAAGAAAAAGAAAGAGCAAAGTGGAATGTCATTTTCGGGCATTATCATCAAAACCTTGAAATATCAATCACCTGCTGCCATATTACCATATAATATATTATATATATGACTTTCTTTACTGGAGCTGATAAGAACAACCCATCAAAAAATATTTAATTATTCACTGCAATTTCCCACTCTATTATCAGAATCTCCTTTTTCTTTTTCTCTTTTTTTTACCTTTTTTTATTTACGAATCTTTTTAATTTCAACATAAATAATTTTTTTAATTAAACAAATAAAATAAACTTAAATAATGTTTTACTTAATTTATAAATTAATTAAACTAATTTTATAAATTTTAAATTTAAAACGAAATATTTATTTAAATAGCTTTATAAATTTATAATATAAAAAATAAATTGAATGAATAATTTATTTATTGCTTTAATGTACTTGATTTATATATCAATTTAAATAAATAAATTACTATATTATTAATAATTATTTTAATAAATAATTTTAATAATATATTTTATATATTTTTAGTTATTTTAATAATAAATATATTTATTAATTAATTATAACACTAAAACGCATGTATAAAGCAAAGATGTGACATCGTCTAGTACATGCTAGACCAAAAAAGAAAAAACAACATGAACGAGTAAATTAATTGTCAATTTGGTAAGTGCTCCTCTTAAATCCTAATTCATTGACCAGAAAACGTATATAGTCCATTCCAATTTTTAGCACATCGTGAAAGCCAATGGCCATTTTCTACTTTATAACTAGAAATAAATATGCACTTCACGAGTTTAATATTAAAATTATTCATTAATTTTTTTTTATTTCGTATTAAAATAAAAATATATAAATATTATTCTATTAGTATAAACAGTGGCAGAGCGCAGGGACCCTGCTTAGCGCACTGCATATTAAGTTAGAATATTTTTACTTATAGTAATTTTTACATAAAAAACATTTAGTTTATATTTAACCAGCTATTAGTTTGCGAGTAAAAAAAAAAACATCAGCTACTAGCATTATGTTGATCTAACTGTTAGGATCGAAAATTTTATTAGTTAATTATCAACAATCAAAACAAACAACCATTAAATTATTAACTATGTTAAAATATCAAATCTTAAAATCTTAAACATAGTACAGAGTAATTTCACCTCTCAGCCACTTTTATACTTAATCACATGACATTCTTATCTTTAATTTCAAATACCAATATATTTAACCTTTTCACTTGGTAACATTAACCTTTTCGCTTGGTAACATCGAATTTCATATTTTTTTTATTTATAATAATATTATTATTATCTATTTTATGTTTTTTAATGCATTATTTATTTTATGTTAATACTACAATATATAGTCACTGTTACAATATTTCAACAATTTTTTACAATTAATAATAATTAGACGTTCATTTTACACCTAATCAATTAAAAAGCACTCCATATTAGATTAAAATTTTATTTTATTTTATAACTTATCATCATACTATTTTTCTTTTCTCTCTCCCCTTAATATCATGTGATTCCCTTCTCTTCTCATTTTTTCTCTAATCTTTCAAATTTCTTTTTTTTTTTTTGCTTTCTTAATTTCTCCTAACTAAAAAATATAAAAGATCATGAATTTTGCCTGTGTAGACTTTTATCCATCTAATAAAAAATTATACTGCTGGCATATCAGCATGAATATAAAAGTTATATCCATGCATTAAGGTAGAGAGAACATTGTTGTAGAGACTAGAAGGACGGTGATGGACTAATAGACAGTGGTGGATTAGGACCCTGCACAACAAAAATTCTAGTTCCGCCGTTGAATATAAATATAAAAATATTATATATTTTATGTGAATAACTGTATTTCTAGATCGAATTTTCTGTATGCTAACATAAAAATTCATAGTATATATGATATTTATAATATTTATAATGAAATAAAAAAGAGCAATTGAAAAATATAAAATTAAAAACAATGAAATATATCAATAATATTTAGTTAATTTAACATTCTTTTAATCATTTATATTTTATTAGCTGCTTTACATCTTCTCGAAGATATGATCAATAATTACATCGATTAAAAGAAAATTTATATAATCGATTTCAATCAACCTAAAATTAAAGTTTTGTTAGATAAAATTGAGTTGTATTAAGTATTTACTATTTATAATTGTTCCTTAGATTTTTTTTTCAATTGTAAAAGATGATAGATATAATTTTGATAGGACTATAAAAAAAATTTAAAAACACAACAAAATATTATATTTTGAAGATTTGGGTGCAATTAAAATTCTTTTAAAAGATTTGACATTTTGCTTTTTTTTTTTTAAATTTATCATTAAATATATCATATATGAATGATCATATGTAAATTTAAAATAACTATCGTGTTTTAATTATGAAGTTTTATTAATTATTTTATATATACAATTGAAATTGAAATTGAAAGGTGTTGCTGGACTGCCCATTGTAGCTATATTGAAAGAAATATCTGCAATTTGCACCTAAAAAATATAGTCAAGGTCAAGAAAATAACAGTAGATTTTTTTTCACATTATTGTTAGTTTTACGATTCATAATAATTTATATATATAGCATAAAACTAAAAAAAAATGGACGCTATTTGTGTTACAAAACTAAGATAAAATGAAGAAGAGAATGAGCACTACATCGTTTATTCATCAAGTAATGGCTTATATATAGGCAGTACATCAGTGGCAAATCCCATGAAAATAGAAACAATCAAAAAAGTAAGAACAAATTTCAAATCCTAAAGACTGGGAGCTTCACAGCTTAACTAATGTCCCTATAACAGTAACATAAGACCCAACAAAATAACTCAATAAACCCTCCCTTAAACTCAACATTATCAAACTATCAGTTTAATAGTTGCTCAATGTGCAAACTCCAAGCAAGTTTCTTAACTTATGAAATGCAGGTTGCTTTGATGGCTTAGTTAAAATATCAACCACTTGATCTTCACTCTTGCAATAAGCGAGTTCAAGGACCACATCTCCTGTTAGATTTCATAAGAAATGAAACTTGACATCAATATTTTTGCTCTTGCCATGCAAAACTGGATTTATAGACCGCTTGATGGTTGAATTGTTGTCACAATAAATTGTTGTTGCTCCCTACTGCTTGAAGTGTAGTTCAGCCAAGATATTCCTTAGCCAAATGGCTTGGCAAGCACATGAAGTAGCTGCCACAAATTTAGCTTCAATTGAAGATAAAGTGACAATTTGTTGCTTCTTTGAAGACTATGAGAGAGCTCTAGAACCCAACAAAAAGGCATACCCAAAAGTGTTCTTTCTATCGTCATAGTCTCCGGCATAATCACTATTTGTGGATCCAGTCAAATCTAACTTCATTTCCTTTATGTAGAACAAAACATAATCGGCCAAACCTCTCAAGTAAAGTAAGATTCTCTTGGCAGCAAGCAAATGCATCTCTTTAGGACTCTCCATGTATCTACTGATCACACTCATAGCATACATTATGTTTGGTCGAGTTGTGGTTAAATACATTAAACTTCCAACAATTTGCTTTTAAACAGTGTTATCAACCTTTTTGCCTTCAAAATCTTTAACAAGCTTTATTCCTGTATCCATTGGAGTGTTTGCAGGATTACAATTATTCATCTGGAACCTGTCTAACACTTCCTGCATATACTTTTCTTGAGAAATAAGGATGCCACTAGCAAATTGAGACACTTTTATGCCAAGCAAATAATGCAACAATCCAATATCACGCATATCAAATTCAATCATTATTGACTCCTTAAACTTATCAAACATGGCCTTATCATTCTCGGTGTAAATTAAATCATCTACATAAAGACAAACCATGAGCACCCTCCCATCATTTTCTGATTTTGTAAACAGTGTCTGTTCATAAGGACATTTTCGAAAACCTTTTTGAAGAAATAAGATTCAATATGACCATACCAAGCTCGTGGAGCTTGCTTTAAACCATATGAATCCTTTTTTAATTTGTACACTTTGTGCTCATTTCCAGCCTTAATATAACCAGGAGGTTGATCAATAAATACATGCTCCTTTAAGTCTCCATGTAGGAAAGCTGATTTGGCATCCAGTTGGAAGATAGGCCATGAGTTTTGTGTTGCCAATGCAATTAACACTCTGATAGTGTCGTGCCTTGCGGCCGGAGAGTAAATTTCAATATAATCAATCCCAAATTATTGTTTGTAGCCTTTGGCAACCAAGCATGCTCTGAGTTTGTCAATTTCCCCTTTTTCATTTGACTTTGTTTTGTAGAGCCACTTCACTTTGATGGATTTTTGGCCTTCTGAAAGTTCAACTAACTCCCAAGTTTTGTTTCTTTCAATGGCTGCTATTTCACTATCCATTGCTTTTATCTATTTTGTTTCTTTTACTGCTTCTTCAAAACATATAGGATCACAATATGAGAAAAGAGCAAAGTTGGTTAGTAGATCCTCAATTCGTTCAACTCTAGTAAACTCATAATTAGCCATCCATGCCGGTTGTCTCCGAACAAGTTAAGGTCGTTGTTCATCATTTACTTCAACAATTGGTGGGCTTTGAGGAACTGATGGTTGTTCCTTATTGTTTGTGGGTTGTTGGTTCACCAAAGGTTGTTGTTTTTCTTCATTCTCAGTATCAAAATCAATTGAAAATTATTGTTGGATATCATTTTCATCCCATTGCCAAAACTTCTCTTCATTAAAAATCACATCACGGCCTATCACAATTTTTTTTGTCGTGGGATTATACAACTTGTAGGCCTTTAAGTGATCGCTAATGCCAAGGAAAATGCATTTTTTCACTTTTGTCATCTAACTTCCTTCTTTTCTCATTAGGTATGCAAGCATACGTAATGCACCTGAAAATTCTGAAATGGCCTACATCTGGTCTCCTTCTACACCAAGCCTCTTCAAGTGTCATTTTTTTGAACTGCTAAGGTTGGACTTCTGTTGAGAATGTGCACACTCCAATTAATTGCTTCAGGCCAAGAACTTCTCTGAACTTTGTTTCTCTTTAATAGACTTCTCATTATGTTTATGATTTTGCGATTTTTCCTTTCTAACACACTGTTTTGTTGTGGTGAATAGGTTGTTGTCAATTGTCGTTTGATGCCATGTTCCTCACAGAAATTAGCAAATTCAAGTGAGTTATACTCACCTCTACAGTCTATACACAACATTTTTATAGAGTTTCCTACTTTATTTTTAACTCTAGCTTTGTAGCTTTTAAAAGCTATAAGAACTTTAGATTTCTCTTGCAAGCAGTAAACATGAGTTTTTTTTTACTAAAATCGTCAATGAAGGTAATGATATATCATTTTCCTCCATTTAATATAGGATTGACTGGCCCACAGATGTCAGAATGTGCAATCTCCAATAGCTTTCTTGCTCTTTAGGTTTTTCCTTTTGGAAATGAATCTCGTTGTTGCTTACTAACAGCACATTCTTCACAAACATCATATCAGCTTGTAAAATGTGGAAGGCCTACCACCATGTTTTTCTGATGAAATTTCTTCATACCACCAAAGTTCAAGTGACCGTAACAAAAATGTCATGGCCAAGCCACATCGTTCAATTTGGCTTAGAAGCAAGATTGATTAATGTGATTAAGATAGAGTGAAAACATCATGTTTGTTGTCATAGTTACTTGAGCAATCAATCCCAACTTGTCATCTTAGATCAGGCATACTCCATCTCTAATGGAAATTTCATAACCTTTCTCTTTTAGTTGTTTGATGCTCAACAGGTTAGACTTTAAATCTGGGACAAAGAGCACATTAGATATAGTTTGAGTAGCATTTCCACTTGTCTGAATAGTTGCCTGCCCTTTTCCCATGGCTGAGACTTTGGAGTTGTTCCCAAATTTCACATTATCTCTCAAAGATTCATCCAAAATAGAGAATACTAATTTTATCTCCACACATATGATTAATACAGCCTGTGTGTAAGTACCGCAAGTTATTGTTAGACACTTCGATTGCATGACAAACCATCAACAGAGATAGCTCTCTTGTTTCTTTGATTCCATAAAATTATATTTCTCCCCATGTCCTCTAGAAAAATCAGTTTGACATTCTGATTTGCGATGGTCGAACTTATGGCATATAAAACACTCAATGTTGGACTTGTCTGATGACTTTGCTCTATAAATGATTGAGCGATGGCCTCCTTGTCCTCTTCCTCTTCCTTGAGAGTCTTGGTGTTGACCATTTTGGTGCTTTTGATGATTTGCTTGACCCTTAATTCCTCTACCTCTTCCTCTTCCTCTATTTGATGTTGAGGAATGACTATTAGTTGAAACCTTCAATGCTTCCTCTTCTTTCTCCTGCTGGTTAATTTTTTGCTCATGAACTATCAATGAACCTTGTAATTCATTGATTGTTAGTTCATCGATATCCTTGGATTCTTCTATAGAACACATAATAAAATTGAATTTTGGAGTCATGGATCGAAGGATCTTTTCAATAACTGTGACATTCTCTATCTTGTCACCATGGATTTGCATCTTGTTGACAATTGCCATTGTCCTTGAAAAATAATCTAACTTATTCTCCTATTTTCATTCGAAGCAATTCAAACTCAGAATGAAAGGCTTGAAATTGTTGCCTTCTTGCTTTCTTTGATCCTTAGTATTTTTTCTTCATGGAATCCCAATTATGCTTAGAGGTATCCTTACATCAAATTATTTCTAAAACAGAGCGAGCAATAGCTTGAAAGAGGTAATTTTTAGCCTTAAAGTATTTCAACTTTAATGCTTCCAATTCTGACTTTTGAGTTTGTATTAAGACAGTTTCAGCTACTGGTTCTGTTATTTCAGAATCAACCACATGCCGGTACTCTTTAGATCTTAAAAAAATTTTCATCAGCATGCTTCAATGGTTATAATGACCATCAAAGCGAGAAATGGATGGTTTCACAAAATTTTCTGAAGCCATAATGTTACTGCTGCAATTTTGAGTAACTCTTTCATTCGCTATCTATTTTACTCTATTGTGTTTCACTCACACTCACAGATATTTCACTCATGTGTCTCTCGAGCCTACTATGATACCAATGTTACAAAACTGAGATAGAATGAAGAAGAGAATGAGCATTGCATCTTTTATTCATCAAGCAATGGCTTTTATAAAAATAAAAACAATAAAAAAAGTAAGAATAAATTATTCAAATCCTAATAACATAGAGCTTCACACCTTAACTAATTTTCATATAACGGTAGCATAAGGCCTAACAAAATAACTCAATAAATTATGTGTATACATTTCAACTACTTGGCGAGTTGTACAGCTTGTCTAATTTCTACATAACAGTAACATACGACCCAACAAAATAACTTAACAAAGACATTTCAACTACTTGGCCAGTTGTCCATCCAATGAAAATTCAGATCAATTCTCCACATTCATTTGACCCCAAAAAAAAACTTCATTTTAGTTAATATAATGTAATTTAATTTTTCTGTAAAAATAGTGCAAAATATAAATGATTTGTTTTTTAATTGGATAATGATCGAAATAATATAATATTAAAAACAGCATTTAAAAAATTTTAAAAAAGGAGGAAATATTCCGCTGGTATCTAAGAAACTCAGTGTCGGAAAAACAAAACATCAAATCTTAAACTATCAACTATTGTACAAAAATTCTCAGCAAAATTGCGTGCCTTCAGGCATGAATCTGACTAGATAAAGGTATACACATACTTATCAAATAACACTACATGTTAAATTAACATAGTATTATTGGTAATAATAGCAACCAATCTGAGCCAAACACTTGTCAAAGTAGAAAATCTCACCTTTTTTTTTGGGGTGGGGGACTCTGAATTGAAACTAAATAACAATGAGAAATTACCTGAAACAGGAAACGGACCCACTGTAAATTCGAAAGCGGACAATTTATTGTGGTGGGCTCCTTTGAGCTCATGGGCCCCAATTGCCGACCAAAGACAAATGTACACTGACCACTGACAAGACCAAGAGAGAAGGCTGGTGGAAGATAACCATCACTGACCAACCACAGTTAAAATAACGTCTCCTAGAAAAGCAATATGACGGGCGGTAAGTTTAATTTATGGATTAAGACTAGAAAGCCGAGGGAAGAAGGAAAGGATCCGTCAGGTACAGTAGGCCAAGTGGAGGAACTGGATGCTTTAGAAAAATCGTGACCAGAGCCACCCACGTGGACTCTCCATATTACTGGCCCCCACTTTTTTTATTTTCTTATTCATTTAAGACGATATATTATCATTTTGAATGACACGTTTACTTTAGATTAATTTTATCAACAATCTCTTAATGTTTATTTTCATCTTCAGTTATAGGATGATTATATATATTCAATCTAACATTATGTGAAATTACATATTTAAAACAAAAAAATTCAGGTCATTTTTCATTCATAAGTCAAAGATCATTTTACTTTCACTATATAAATGTGAAAAAACGATGTCTATTTTTTATTTTTAAAATATAGCTTTGTATGATGGTACCTGAAATTCATATAATTATTTCTTTATTTGATAAATAGAGTCGAATTTTAAATAAAAAAATAAAATTTGAAAAAATGATAGGTGAAATTAATACATTTACTTTCGAGGAGAAAGAGCCAAGATGCAGTCTATAGAATTTTCGATGCATGAATTGACCCGATGTCTATCTGCTTAACCATACCTTGCAGGGGAAAATTATAATCCTTTTTAACTTTTTTTTTGTTCTTCTCGAACATGGTCAAATGAGCCTTTTTTTTTTTTCCAATACCAAATAAATTGACTACTTTTATGAGTTTATCCATACTCAGCATATTTCCCTTTATAAATATTACGAAAAAGTATTAAAATTAATAGATCAATTTTCTCCATCTATTTTTTAGTATGATATCAAATTTAGTTAATCCCACATCTTTTTTTTTTCTTCATACTAATATTCTACACCTCTTTTGTTAAAAAAAATATATTCTACACCTCTTTTAAACCAACTAGGCAACTATCCAAATCCAAACTGATTCCCATCAAGAGTTAATTAGTCAATAAGTAATTAATTATAGTTAAACCACTTGCTTTTTATTTTTATTAATCTTGATTTTTATATAAATATATTTAATCAAAATAATACTATAAAATAATAAACGTCAGTAGTGCAACAGAAAAAAAGTTTATTTAAAAATGTTATCAATTTGATAAATCAAGCAATAATTTATAATTGTAATTTTTGAATAAAAATATCAATTAACTATAAATTATCAATAGAATCCAATTTGAAATTCATATAAACATATTAATATTATACACAATTCAATGATAACTAAAATTTATATTGAATTAATAAAATATAAATTAGAGAATATAAAAGATAAGAAAACCGTATTTTATAATTCGATTAATAGAGTATTTGATTGCATGATAATTCCATAAAAATTGATAAAATAATTCTCTTTAATCATAAAAATGATGTTTGTTTGAAATAATCAATATATAATAAAATATTAGACACATTAAATTTTATCAATTTTATTTAGATAGGAATAGAAATAATTATTTTATTGGACAATTATATATCTACTTTACCTAAATATCATATTTGTTTGAAATAATCAGTTATATAAATTTTTATATCAAAAGACAATTATATATCTATTTTAAGATATGGTAAAATAAAAAAGAGATATTATAAAAGTAATTTAAGTATTGTTTAATACTTTTTAATAAAGTTGGATTGTAATCAAATAAGATAATATTTTTTTAATTTATTTTTTAATATTTTATTATATATTTTAAATATGGTAAAATAAAATTTTATGATAAAATATAATTTTAATAATATATCTATATAAAGTATATACTCAGTAATTAATTTTTTCAGTAATCTAAATGACCTATAAATATCTAAAATTAAGATTTTTAATATTTAATAATTTTAATTTATTTTATAATTTTTATTTTAAAATTTTATAATTAAACTAATTTTTTAAATAATATATTAAAAATTTTAATATATTATTTAATATATAAATTTAAAGTTTAAATTTATAACAACTAATTTCCAATTTTATAAAACACGAAGTTCCTAAAATTATTTATATACTATTTAAATGGTTTATTCTATACAAGGTTAATGGTCATAGAATTAAAATTTCTTTAATTAATTTAAGTCAAACAAGGCACACTGAGCTCTAAATTAGCGCAAATCGATATTTTTTTTAAGACAATAAATCCTACATTAATTTTCCCTCTAAAACTAAAATTAAAAAAAAAAAGAAAAAAGTCAAATGATCAAAAAATAGAGTCAACCCTGCTGTTATAACAGAAGTTTTAGATCGGAGGTATAAAATAACAGCGCCGTTAAAAAAACAGACGTTTCGTAGCAATCGCAGAGCATCTTTTTTTTTTGTTTGAACCATATCGCAGAGCATCCTGTTTTCCAATTTTAGCCAATTGGTTCCGTCTTTCATTTTTTATTTTTAATCCAATAGTAGTAGGTCCCACGGTCACGCTTTAACATGGTCCCACCTCATTCTTCCACTGACCCCTATAAGTAAGACACAAGAAACCTTGTGCTCGTCGCTTGTTTTAGCAAAGCTCGCTCTTGATACTTTTCTCTGACGCTGTTTCTTAATCACTGCACTAACTACAACAATTAGCTCCTTTTTTATCTTCCTCTCCTGAACGGAAAATTTTCTGTGTTTTTTTATATCTCGGAAAACCGCGTTTTCCATTTGTTTCATATCTTGCTTTTTCTTTGTGATCTATCAATCTACTACAATTCGAGGGTAATTTGTTTTTGTTTTGCATATAATTGAAAAAATAAATATTGAGTTTTTTCCCGGTTGATTAACGGCCGTTTTGTAATTGTATTGTAGGATAATGGCTCAATTTCACAACGATGATCTCGAATACGTCGCCGATGATTATTACGATGTTGTTGATTTTGAAGATAATCCTTTCTTAGAATCCGAGCTCCAAAGAGATGTTGATTTGGATTCTATAAACTCGGATTTTGAAGACGATTTTAATATGGTATGTTATCGGTGCAGCGACAAAGATTGGTTGATTCGATCATTTTGTTAATCGTACAATAGTAATTGTTTGTTAATTTTCAGAGCAAGGCAAAGACTGATACCTCTGCTTTGGAGGCTAGAAATGGCAAGGATATACAAGGAATTCCTTGGGAGAGGCTTAATTTTACGAGAGATAAGTACCGCGAGACTCGATTGAAGCAATATAAGAACTACGAGAACCTTTCCCGCTCTCGCGAGGAGCTTGACAGAGTTAGTTTTTGGATTTCTTAAATTTTGTTCAATTTTAAGTTTGTTCCGGTATCTAAGATGCCGAGCTGCCTTATCAAAGAGTTTAAAATTTGTTCAGTTGTATTCTCTAAAAGTATAGCTCAATCAATATTTGTTAGGAGTGCTTGCAAGTAGAGAAAGGAAAGACCTTTTATGACTTCCAGTTCAACACGAGGATGGTCAAATCCACAATTGTTCATTTTCAGGTAGAGACCTTTGCCTCCATTTCGCTCGAAGTTTCAACGTTTTAAATGTTTCAATCCTGAAAAATAGTCCTCATCCAATTAGAACTTATAGATGTCTTGTTCTTTACTTCAATTTTCTTGGTTCTAAAAATTTATTTTTAGTAGGATTTCCTTAGCTTCTTTTACCCTTTTGTATTTTTTTTTTGGGTACTTTTTGTCCCTTTTATGGTTCGCATATGGCACGTCATAATTTCGTTGCACGAGTTCTCTATATCATAAATCTCGGGTTTACAATTGCACGAAGCTAATTAAATTGCTTGACATGAGAAATACATGTTCTTGTTGCACAAAACCTTTCATTTCGGTAGATCTATTACCCAATAGCAGTTTAATTGGTCTGCCTGTCAAAAGATCCATGCTAAATGCTTCTTGAATGAAAATCACAAATAGTTCCTATTGACGCATACCTAATTAGTCTCGTCGAACATATTCTTTGAACTTATTTATACACACATCAATAGTCTTGCAGTCTTGTAGTTTTGCAGGTCTTTATCCTTTTGTTATTATCAATTTTTGGATATCTTTAATATGTGATTATAGCTCTGTGCCTGAACTTGTTGGAGGTATGATGTTTGAAATCAAATCTTTTTTATATGTTAATTCAACTTATGAGCAACTTTTTTATATGTTCTAACTTATCTGAAATAAATTCAACTTATGAGCAACTGACTTAAGTTTTCCAGATTAAGTTATATATGGTCCAGCAAGACCATTATACTAATTACCGATTCTCCTTCAGGCCTGCAAGCTGCTGATTTAAATCTTTTCGGATGATAAGAAGCATATTTCTTGGGAATTGACTTCATTTATCATTAACATGACATTAAGTCTTGAGAGATTTCACTCTCGGGCATTGACTTGACTATTCTTTTTCTGGGAATTTTTATCGCGTTCCCAACTCATTGGCATGAAGTTGGGGTTCGTGTTAACTGGATCATTTTTTGCAGATTTATGAAGGGTGTTTCTTTACACACTGATTAACATTTTCTTAAATTTTTACATATTGAAATATCAATTTTATATAGTAAAATCCTAAATACGTGAAGGGTAACTTTTTTACTGATAGTATAATCTGATTCCAAATCACAGATCGAGGCATCACAACCATGATATGACATGGCATGTCTAATTTTGCAATCTGGTTTTTGAGGTTTTATTTATTTGTTGAGACTTTTTTAAATCTGTGGTTTTAAAAATTCTGATGCTTTAAAGCACATAAAAGCAACACCACAGAATTTTAAGAATTGTTTTTGAGATCATTTTCAAAGATTAAGGTAAACATTAAAAGGTACATGGAGATTGTGAATAATAGAACCAAGGTGTGACAAAAGAATAAAATTATAATGTAGCTAATTATACTGTGACCTCATCCATGCTTAATTGCTTTTGCATGAATTCACTATGAACTACTCATACTGGTGCTTATCTGATTTACCATCTGAAAGTGAAGCTGGGGCATATTAGCCTGCATCTATCTTTATACATTTGATATCTATTTTGCCTGTATATATACTCTTGATTGTTGAATATCTTATACTGTCTTTAACCCATCTGTGGCATTTAGGATTGCTATTGCTCTTTATTTCAGCTAATTAAGCAGGTGGAAGTAATATCTGAGCAGCTGGCGCGGTTAAGGATACGTTTTTCATATGGTATGATAGGAAATATCTGAGCATTTAAAAGGCCCCCCTGTCCCAATTCCTGCTGTAAAGTATCATCAGTGTGTCATTCCTAAGGGGCCTAATTAACACAAAATATGCATTTCTACATGCTGCACATTCAGTGGATCCATCAGATGCATCAGCTTTTTTGCTTGTGTGCTTTTCTCATGTTTTTTATTGTGTGGATTTTGTTTTATTGTTCATTGGTTTATTGTGTTTTTCTCATTTATGGCTATTTATGCTGGTTATTTCTCAGGTTTCTTTTGATCTTTTCTAGAGTCCATTATTTTGTCCAGAAAAGAAATTAATTTAGACAGTTGAATGCCGATTTAGATGGTTAACTAGCCCAAATTCTTGAAGCATAACTATCTGTGTTTTATCAACAGACATAATTCCAGCTTCCAACATTTGAATACACCTTAAGCCTTTATATTTTCTAACAGTGCATAGTGAGCGACTTCCTTTTCTACAAGTTGTAGCTCCTGTTGGAAGGCATGTTCTCACTTGCATCTGTCTTTAGGGAACTTTCTATTCATTTGGAATTTTGATGCTTTTTTCTGTGTGCGCCAATGTCTTTCTGAGTGATGGATAATTTTGGTCATTTTTATTGTATTATTCTGAGAGTTGAATTTATTATTGATGTTCTTGCACACTTCATTTGTATTACATTTGGCAGCTGAGAAATCTGCTATGGGCAACATCGAAGCATGATGTGTACCTCATGCAAAATTACTCAGTGATGCATTGGTCCTCATTGAAGCGCCATGGCAAAGAAGTACTTAATGTGGCTAAACCCATTGTTCCTACCCTGGTATGCAATTGGGATCCATGATCGAGCATGAACTTCACTGTTGGATATTGCACTTGTCTCTTCTCTGAAACAATTAAGTTTTTTTTTTCCTATGCAGAAACGCCCAGGGTTGTTGTCTCAGTCATTGTCTAGAGTGCAAATAAGCAGCATGGCTGTTAAAGAAAACTTGATAGTCGCTGGGGGTTTTCAGGGAGAGCTTATTTGCAAGGTATGGAAATGGCTAAACATATGTCTGCTTGGTCAGTATTTGATGAAGTATTGAATATTTTATTTTCTTGTTTTCTAATCTTTTGTCGTGTTTAGTATTTGAATCAACCTGGAGTTGCATTCTGCACGAAAGTAACAACAGATGAAAATGGAATTACCAATTCAGTAGATATGTATCATAACCACAAGTAAGAAGCCTGTCGCTATTATAAATTGTGATATCATTCACCTCTCCTCTGAGGTAGACGACTGAACCTTTTATTTTTCAGTGGCTCAATGAGGATAATGACTGCAAACAATGATGCCCTCGTTAGAGTTTTTGATGTTGAAAGCTTTGCTTGCCTAAATCGCTTCTCCTTTGACTGGTCTGTAAATGTGAGTGCCCTCCATCAGATGCAATTCTTGCAAATTGATTTTGGACTTGCTTTTGTCATGTGTCTGCATGCTTATTTTGTTCATCAAATTGTTCTCAGAACACCTCTGTCAGCCCAGATGGTAAATTGGTCGCTGTCCTGGGGGACAGTACAGAGTGCTTTATCGCCGATTCCCATTCTGGGAAGGTAACTGGGACCCTGAAAGGGCATTTGGACTATTCTTTTGCATCAGCTTGGCACCCTGATGGACAAATTTTGGCCACTGGGAATCAAGATACTACGTGTAGGCTGTGGGACATAAGGAATCTATCCAAGTCCCTTGTTGTGTTGAAAGGAAATATGGGTGCAATAAGAGCACTAAGGTTCACGTCAGATGGTCGGTTTTTGGCCATGGCTGAGCCCGCAGATTTCGTTCATATATTTGATACAGAATCTGGGTACCTCAAGTGCCAGGAGGTCGACCTGTTTGGGGAGATTGCTGGCATATCTTTCAGCCCCGATACAGAAGCCCTCTTTGTTGGGGTTGCTGACCGCACTTACGGTAGCTTGTTAGAGTTCAATAGGAAAAATCACAGCTGGTATTTGGATTGTGTATTCTAGTACGGACCACAGGACATATAAGTTTGGACTAAGGTCATGGATGTGTATTGTGTAGATTATTTAAAGGATTTTGTTTGAAGCTTTAGCCATTGCTTTTCTTTTAATTTTTATTTTTTTGGCCGCAGTATTCCTGTATTCTGGCTTTAGAAAGCGTGCTTAGGTATTATTGGCATCTAGCTTTAATAACTATTTCTGCGATGGTGATTTTTTTGAAGCTGGCAGAAATGGAAGATGAATTTTTGTTTTTGTAAAGGACTTAAGATTGCCATGTATATATAGGAAACTATTGGGATTCATTTCATTACAAAATTTTGGTATTATTTTTCGTTTCATTACAAATATTTGGTACTTTTTTTCCCTATATTATCTGTAACAATATTGTAGCAATGGCTTTAAAATAAGTTTTGAGGTATTAACTTGTTTGCTCAAGATTACTCTTATCCGGCATTAAATGCACAATAATGTCAATATTTTTTTAGGCCGAGTAGTTTAATTAAAATTTTATTTTGTCGTTGAAGTTGCTTAATTTTTTTTAAAATTTTTGTATAATTTCTTTAAACTAACTTTTTTAAAAAAATGACAAGTAACGTGTCAAGTGGTGCAGAGTAACAACGTACAGGAAAATTCAATTTGAAATAACATATGGTGGTTGTTTGTTGGTCGCATGAAACTTGAAAAAACACCGTATGAGGGTTTCCTCAAGGCATTGAAAAAAGTCGTTGGGAGTTGTTTTCTCATTGGGTTAGAAATGTTGCTGTTAGCTGGAATAGGACACCATCGATCTCTTCTGGGGACTTCTAATAACTTTGGCAGCATTTGATTATTATTATTTATTAATGAAACAAATTAAGATTCAATAGTCAAATTCAAAGCCACATGTATAGAAATTAGAAAAGCCTCTGCTGTCGGCACATTCCAATTCTACTTTTATTTTGTGGGTTAATATTTACATAAATTTTCCTCCTTTTTTTTTTTTAAATTTTCAGTGTTTGGAGATGATTCACTGTTCATAATTTATCAAGAATTAAAATATAAAAAAACAAATATCATTTTTTAATTTTTAAAATTAATCACTGTACCGGAACATTTCCAAGATTTTCAATCTTTTAAAAAATTAAATTTTAATAATTATTAAAAATTAATAATAGGACTTTTTATATACTGCTTTTTTAGTTTAAAAATATTGCACTTTAAAAAAAATTAAAAGTATTTTAAACAATTTTATTTTTTTATAAAAATACCTCTTTCATTACTTCAAATAATATCTTCTCTCTTATTTTAAATATTATTTATTTTAATTTTCATCTTTTTTTTTCAAACTACTGTCAATAATAAAAATAACAAGAATTCATATTTCAAATTATATTTTCTATATATAAAATATGTTACTTTTTATAAAAAAAAAATAAATTTTTATTTAAAAATAGTACTAACAGAATTTATATAAAAATATTTAAAATAAGAGAGTTTTTTGGCAAACATAAAAAAATAAAAAAAAAATTAATTTCCTCTTACACGTTTACTTTACAAACAAGAGTTTACTGGAAATTTTCCTTATCAAAACATCGCAAATTTGTTAACTTCTGAGTTCAACTACTCTTCAATCAATATCTTATTCCTCTTTAACTCTTTACTTTCATATTTAATTTTATAGATCATTCAAAAATCAGAAATAATCTCATCAATCTCAAATTTTATTATTATTAGTGCAAAATATATTATAAGTGGAAATTAAGTTTTTTTTTTTGTCATGACTATCATGTCACTTTCTGACAGCAAAAAAATAATTTTATAAATTTTATTAGAATAAAATTAAAAATTTAAGAATTTTAACTTTATAAAATAAAATTTATGAATTTTAGTGAGATAAAGAGTAAAAATTTGAAGAAACTTCAATGCAAGGAGTTAGTCAATTGGCAGAAAAGCCACCCAAAAAAAAAATTCAGACCAAGCCACAAGTTAGCTCAATAGAACAAATTAGAATTAATATCACGCCATGGACAGCAGATCCAGATTTAGACGCTCAAGTAGAATTTGGAGCATTCTAAAAATTTGAAAATCCAATTACAAGAATACAAGTCACAGATAACTTGAGTTTTATGATCCCAGATAAGAAGATCGGTTCGGGATCATAAAATCATTTTGTGAAGTAGCTGTAGGAGAACCAGAACTACAGCCAAAATATGACGAAAGCATTCCAGAAAAGGTGAGCCACCCTCTCTGTGAGTCCGCAAAGGGTCTCCTCAAGCCCAAACTAGAGGCCTTTTGAAAACATATGTAGGAATTAGAACGGGCTGAAATTGAAGAAATTAGGATGAAAATAAAAGAAAAAATTATACCCTTTATTAGATTTTGTAATTTTTTTTATATTTTAATTATCATATGAGTATTCTAATCATTTTACAAAAGTGTATAATCAACTCATAATGAACTGTATAAATTTGGTAAGATTTATAAATTAATTATAAATTTAAAAATATTTTAAAAAGTAAAAACCTGGTACATCTTATAAATTTTTCAGGCAATTTAAAAAAAATCAAAATAAAATAAAGTTTTTTATATAAAAATACTTTAAAAAGTAAAAATATAATTTATTTTTTTAAATATTGCTCTCTTTCTTCTAATAATATCAAAGCCGCTTAATTCCAGTTTGCAGCAATTAATGTACAATTCCATAATATATAATATGCTAAAAATATATAAAATATATTTTCAATTAAACTTAAAATTAAATATTTTTAAAATTTCTTAAAATGTTCCAAATGTTTTTCAAAATTTTGATTTGAAATGTAATTTCATTTAGAATAAATTTTAACATGGCCACAATGCTAATTAGATACATAAGGATAAACAGAAAATATTTTTTTTTCACTTAGAAAATCTATTATTTCATATTTTGATACAAGTAACAAATTCAATTGTTATTTAACAATAATTAGCAATTAAAATGTTCAAATTTATATCTTATAACATAATTAATATTTTAAATTTTACATGCAAATAGATTTTATATAAGTTTAAATTATTAAACTAGTACAGCACTCCTATCACCTCATTTTTTTTAAATTTATTTTATTGATTGAATATAACTAATTATAATAGCAGCAATTTGAAGTTTGAAAATTTTTTTATTGAGTGAATTTTGATTTTCATAATATTTATTATTTTTTAATTATTAATTAAAATATTTTTATTTCATGAAATATTTAATATTTGATAATATATGATCACAGATTAAAAATTTATATTTACCACGTGTAAAATATGTACATGCATGAGACCTAATTATCTTTAAATGTATGAAAATAATATTATTGCAAAAATTATTTTTAAAAAATATATTTTAATAAGACTATAATCACCATAATGCGAGAATGATTTTATCTTATAAATAGCATAATCAAATTGGCAGACCACAATAATACAGATATAATTGATGATTACACGGCATGCATTTATACTTGAATAATATGAACCCTAATTTGTCGGCAATGGCATGAAATAATTTGGAAAGTGATGGATTGACAATTCCAAAATCGTGTTGTTTACGGTCGAAATTTCATGTTCAAATGAAGAATTTAGGTAGGAAGGTATTTCTACTCTTGGTAAACAAGTTATAATAAGACAATCATAAGGTAAACAATTGAAACCCTAATTAATTAAGATGTTTCATTTGCTCTTTATGAGTCCCCCCTGTATGGTAATTTCTATATCAGTGGTGAATAAAAATTTAAATTTACACAATATTAATTTTAATTCTAAATAATATTAGCAATGGAATAAAAAATACGGGATTGATTAATATATCATTCTCCAACTGTTTGATTTGTATCTACAACAAGTTTAATTGGCCGATTATATTCATCACAAATTTACGTACATAAAATTTTTAAAAAAATATTGAAAGTAAATCATTAACAGCACAAAATATGATTTCATCCACATACATTTGAGCAATTAGAATGCCTTGTTTTATATGATTTATGAATGAAGTTGTAAAGTTACTTTTAATTATATAAGTTATAAAAAACTTCAAAATTATAATTTGAGAATTTATCATTTCCAAAATAATTAGATTGGTCAACTTATAAACTTTTGTTGAGTGAAAACATTTAAAAATGAAATTTCCTCCTTCAGTTGGAAAAGTTTAAAAATATATAAATCATGTATAAATAAGTAATATTATAATTTCTAAATTTTTCAACGTAGTCGCCAAAGCATTTAATTTACCATATAATCTATACCTTCTACTTGAAAATAACCTTAACCTTGCTTTATTTTCAAAAAGCTATATTTAGTATCATTCACAAATAGCAGCACCTTAACTATAGAAAGATCGGAATTACCAGTTGAGTCAAATTCAATAATTTGTCTCCGAAACTCACATTTTCTCCTTTAATGGCTTCCAACTTCATGAATTATATATTGTCTTAAGTTATATATGCTTTAGCATCTACCATCAAACACTTATTTGCTCTTCTTTATTGAGTACTCCTACAAGATATATAATAGTTTTTCATCCTTTTTTAGTGCTCAAAAACTTTTTAGGTCTATTCTTGTTAACCCTGCCCCATTATAATAAACTCATTGTAAGTTTTGATTATTTTGAAATTCAAATCTTCCAGCTGGCTAATAATGTATGCTTGCAATCCATAATCATGGAAAATGATAATATGAGCATTTTGTTAGCTTTTATTAGAGCCTTATGTTTTTTTTTTTCTCAAAGTGAGTTAAATTCTTTAATTTTGAAATTCGTATCTTATTTTCAAACCGACATTGTTTCAAAAATACTTTCTTCAAGTAAGAATTTTTTTTTTAACTAAATTGGATATATATGCAAATAAGAATTTACTAAAAGAGTATTTTTAAGAAAATTACATAATAATTTTATTAGCTGTGTGCATATGCATCCGTTTTAAATTTTTCTCTTAAAATAATAATATTATTAAGAGTTTTATTAGTAATAAAATACTTTTAACGGTAACTCTTAATTTTATTATGCTCAAAAGATGAAATTTTTTAGCGTGTTTCTAATTTTTAATTGAAATATGAGTTTTTAATTTTATTTTAGAATTTCATTTCTTTAGTTCCTATAACATTGTTCTCATACTCATTTTTGGAATAACATAATTTTTTCAAAGCAAAATTCTCTTTTATAATATTTTTTTAAAAAAAAAAAAGAGCAATAGCTCTCCCAGAACTCGTCATATTAAAAGTATGCCGTCATATTTTAAGTTTGCTTATTGCTTTCACCTATATTTTTACCTAATGTTTATTTAGCCTCTCCATTTTTTATTCGTCTCGGTTTCTAACGCTCATATGGTGCCACTTCTGTTATATTAATTAATCCGTCAAATATCAACTTTTTATTTTTTATAAGAGATATATATTATATATAATGCAAATATCAATTATTAATACATTAAAATTAAATTAATAAAAAGGTATTTTAATTTTAACACTGTACAAAAGCCTCAAAATTCAACTTATAATTAAATTTAAATTTGCACTTAGAAGAATTCCAAAACTGAAGTATCATCATACAAATTTTAAAAGAAAAGAAAAGAAAAGTAACCCCAGTGAAAAAACCCATTAAAAGGAAGAAGAAGAAGGAAGGAAGGAAGCAGTGAAAGTGCGTCTATTAAGCAAACGAAGAAGAAGAAGAAGAAGAGGAACATGAGCGTCATGTGTAGTGTCGTGAAAAAGTTAAATTTGTGATTGCCCACTAAATCATTTCCATATCTTTCCTTATAATGACATCAAACTGCTCTGAGAATGACTCTTTTTCTATTTTCTCCGATTTACATCCCACCAAAATACTAATTTCTTCTTTCCCATAAAAAAATACTAATTTCTTCTAAACACTCAATTTTTATTTTTTTATCACTTTGACCACAAACATTTCCGAATTATTATAGGCCATTTTTGTTTCTAAATTATATTTAAAAATCATAATTTAAATTTTCATTTTTCTATATATTAAAAAAATGTTTTTATTTCTAAACTATTTGCTATACATACTACCAATAGGGGTATGTCATAAATATTAATTATTATAATTATCCTAACCTGATAATTTTTATCATTTTTCATGGTATAACATTAGAATCCTACTACTGAGGTAATTGGCCAAACATTAACTACTTGCTAGGACCTGTTCATGTACTGCTCGGTTCGGTTTGATATAAATGCGGATATAACAAACCCACGTTAAATTAATTACTCATTTGAAATCCCAATTCCAGCAATTTCTAAAGTTTTCTTCAATTGACTAAATTTCCTATCCAAATTAAATTACTCACGTTGGGTGTGAATTTTTCTTTAAAAATAATACTATTATATGCCATTTTTTTGCCAAAAAATATCATATTTTATTTTATATACTAAAAAAAATATACTAGATATATATCTTTGAAAATTTAATATATATATTTAGTATACTAATATATATTAGATGTATACTTATAAAAATGAGGCATTTTTTTAATTAAAAGTTAAAAATTAATATTTAAAGAAAAAAATAAAAGTACATTTTTTATTTTTTTGATATTTTTGAAAAAATCTCTAATTTTTTTAATAATTGATAATTTATTTAATCCATTTAAATTAAGTTACATTAAATGTGATATAAATATCCAAGTTATGTTTTCATTAAAAAAAATCAAAAATTCTTAAAAAGATAGGACTTGGAATCGTTTGCAAATTGCCAGGTTGTTAATGAGAGGCAAAGCTACAATTTACGACCGGCATGGCAACATGTGTATAACATTGACGCCACCGCCAACCAATGCAATGCCCATTCCATGAGGCATACGAGGGGACAGAAAAGAAGACTCTGAAAACCTGTCATTGTCACGTGCATATGACTCTGAGCTCTACTTCTCTGCTGTAAATGCTAATGTAATCGGACACGTGGAGTTTCACCAGAGGTTGCAGGATTGAAAAGAAAACGGCCGCGTGACAATAAAACTAGCTAAGTCAGACTCTGACTATGACCAAAACCGCGTGAAAAGGTTTTTCTAAAGGGTAGTAGGTCCCATGAGAATCTACCCTTCCTTTCTACTCCACCGCCAATTTCTCTTCTCTTCAGTCCTCACCCGATTCATTTTAATTTCTCTTGAGATGTGGAACCATTGAGAACTTGTTTAATTCAGCATCTATAATTATTACCCTCCACCACCAAATATTATTTAAAAAAAATATCCAATTAGTGATTGGAAGTCAAAAATTTTAATTGTAATTATTATTATTATTGAATTTTAAAAATATTTGTAATAATGTTTGAATAAGAGTCCTAAACCAATTGAGGAAAAAAGAAAACAAGTGCGTGATAGGATCGAAATGATGCATGAGATGATGAAAATAAGATATGGATGAAATTCAATTTAAAAGGTAGATATAAATTAATTAAATACTTGATGTCAAGTTGATGATTTATTATTTTATTCACATATTAAAAAGTTTAATTAACTTAATTTCAAATACAGTTCCTAAAACACCTAATTTACTTCTCAATGATATATAATTTTTATACTCTTAATCAATATATGCACATTTATAACTAATTAATACAAACAATAAAAGAATACAGAATAAATTAAATTTTGAGATGAAATAAAAATGATAATAGGCTATCAGGACTAAATAGCATTATAATAATTTTCATTTTTCATCAACTCCGATCAGTATGGGTGACCGACGATGACAAATTCAAACAATGAAACAAAATAGTCTCCATAACTTCTGTGTTTTGACAATAAGTAACAATATCTTTGAGCTTCTGATTATAATTAAGAAAGCAAAATAGAGCTTGGCTCCCACTATATATAATAATATTATTATGCTTTGATTGGATTCCACAGATTATTGTAGTTATGGATATATAATTATGATTGATTATGTTGGATTATGTATGACTTGCTACTCCATATTGTTTGAGTATAAACATGTGAATGATAGCATTTAATGTTTAATATGTAATATGCGTTGCTATATTTATTATATATCATCTCAATATGGAGTCAAATGCTATTGCTCATCCCTGTTTAATATTTTTATAAGATATATTAGCAGTATACTTAAGAGGAGCTTTTGTTTCATTGAAGGATGGTATTACAGATCTTCTTATGCATTTGTCCATTGGTTTATTCATGTAAATTTAAGTTAATCATAGAATTTTTGCATTATTAATCTTTTATATGTGATCTAATGTATAAATTATGTCATGTTTGGAGGATAATTGAGCTTACTTATTCTAATCGTTGTAATTTCCATTAAATATGTGATTGCTGATCTCTGATGATGATGTCTTTTTTATGTTTTAAGATTTTATGTTATATGCATATTCTGATTAACATATGATTCCACAACTATTATTGTTTGTGATGGTTATGACTCTTGTATTATAATTTTATTTTTATAGTTTGATGAATAGTTGAATGCAATACAAATTCTATAAGCTATAAACTTTTTCATTCTCTAGCGTTGTTCCCGAACGACATTATTATCCCTATTATAAAATGATTTTTATAAATTATTTTAAGAATTGTGGGAAAAAATTGATAATAATATTAGCACTATAGCTCAAAGTTAGTTTTTTTTTAATTGCATTCAACAAGATTTATAATTTATTTTGTATTTTCTAATTATATTTGATGAGATTTAAATTTAAATTTAATTTAAAATTAATAGTTAAATGTTAATATTTGAAAATTAATCCAGTCAAACCAAACTCGCTTCAGAGCCAAGATAGCATTTGACTCCATATTGAGATGAAGTTATATACATATGGATTAGTTCGCATTTTATTGTTTGAGCAAATTAAGTTAATATAGATGTTCTCATTGCCAAAAAAAAGTTAATTTTTTAAAGAAAAATACTATTTTAACATTGTTGAAGAAGTCATAGATGAATTAAAGCTATTTCTTTTTTGGGGGGGAAAAAAGGCAAATTATTAATATTATGGCATTTCCTCGAGAATCTGGAGCACGTGTATTCGGGTCTGGTTTCCCAGCCGACATAACCCGTGATTGATTCTAGCTGATTCATTCTGGTTAATTAACCTAACCTACGGTTTACGGGATTTTGGTTGGGTTGGTTATTTACAATAATTTCCACGCTGGTATGTGAAGCGTGGAGTTCAAAATCTTTCCAAATCAAACCACGTGTAAAATTATAAGTGTGCTTAAACAGCTGAGAGTGGGTCGATGTTCTCTCCAGCTCCCGGCGCTGCAATTGAAGTGCCCATCCCACTCGCTCTCTACTTCTGCACGTGACATGTTACGTTGTTGCTTGCATTTTCGCTCCTTTCTTGTTCTTCGCGCCGTTTCAACGCTGTAACTTAATCAGGGTTTACAAATAATTAACTATTACAACAACATTATCGCCTTGCTTAAAAAATATACAGATTTTATCTTTTTTATAAAATAATTTTAATTATTTAATTATATAAAAAATATTTAAATATATTATAATAGATAAAATTAAAATTATAAAATAAATAAAATATATAATAAGTGAGTATCAAAATTATATGTAATTCTAATATTATATAAAGAATAATTAAATATATATATTTTAAAAAATATATATAATAAAAAAGTACAAATACATATGTAAAATTAAAATTTAAAAAATAATTAATAGCAATAGCTAAAAATGAATAATCCTAATTAAAATAAAAAAAAATAATTAATAATAAAAATAAGTATTAAAAATAAATAATATTAATTAAAATAAAATAATAATTAATGATAAGAGTAAATACTAAAAATGAATAATACTAATAAAAACAAATGGTAAAATGAGCAAAATAACATAAAATCGTTGTTCATATAGGATGGTTTGAACTTATTTTTTCAATTATATAATTTATTTATTTGTATTTAATTAATAATTTTTTATAATAATTATATTAATATTTTATTTATTAGCATTCATTTAATAATATTTTATTTTTAATTATTAATTTACTTTTTCTCATATATTTAATTACCTTTTGTATTATTTATAAAAAAAATTAAAATATATATATCCCCAAAGTATTACGAAAATATCATTTTAGTATAAATTAAAATTGATGATAGAAACTAATAAAATAAAATTAATGATAGAGATTAATATTTTATGTTAAATACAATATATTTTTATTTTTTAATATATATAAATTAAACATTATAACATATTTTTTAATATATATATACACAAAAGGTAAGGGTAAAATTAAAAAAAGATCGCAAAAAAAAAATTATCCCACTTACATTATCATTTTATAAAATTAATACAAAATAATTAGTATTTTTTAATTATACCTTTATTATTAATGGGTTAATTAATAAAGTGGGAGAATAATATTTTTAATATTAATAAATTAACGATAATAATTTAGTTCATTCAAAATAATTTTATATAATATTGAGATAATTTAATTATTTTTTTAATATGTATATATGAATTAATGACGATAATTTAAACAGAACGAAGATTGTATCAAATTATTACTTGGTTTGTAATTTTTATTAATTATCTTTTATTCAATATGGGAGCGAATTATTTTAAGAATGGTAAATTTATACTCCTTTGAGTGGAATAAGAAACCATATGAAAAGGAGATAATCTTCTAAGAAAAAAAATTACAGATGAATATAAGAAAAAATTATATATTTAATATTATAGTAAAATTTAAGTCTTTGTTGTAAATTTATATTAAAAAAAATTTATATCAAAATTTGATATTATTTATTAAATTTTTTATAAATTGTTGTGCTTATTAACAATGAGAACTAATTGCCGGGGTCAATGATGTGGTTGATGAAAATTCATGTTAAGCATCAATAATTGGTGAATCAATATGTATATAAAGATTTTGTGAAATCTAAAATGTAACTTCGTGTTATAACTTCATCTTTTGAAAAATTAAGTTATATTATTTAAAAAATAAAAATATTATCAAGATTAAATTGTGCAAATTAAATAGAATAAAATGAAAATTTTAATAAATTAGAGGCAAAATGATGATTTTAGTCTGTAATATAATATTTATAATAGTTAATAATAAAAGTAAAAAAATCCCTTGTTGCAGTTAATCCCTTTGTCAGTGTATTTAAAAAAAAAACAAAAAAACTTAGTTTTCTATCGATTAATAAATTATTTTTCGAAATGATTTTTAAGGGTTTGACAATAACCTTCAATATATGAAAAAAAAAGAGTTCAATTTTAAAAAATAAAAGCCTGTTTTTTGCGGCGACATTGCGTGATGTTCTATGATATCACCAAAACTAATAGGCATTTTCAATCGTTGGATACAAAAATAATGACGTTAAAACATCACATCAATTTTTTTTTTATGGAATATAACGGCTGTAATTTCTTTGGCCACAGCTGTTAAGCAACTCTTTTCTTAAGCCTGAAACTAATAAGATCGTGGAAAAGATTAGGATTTGGTTTAATCATCTTTTTTTTTTCGAGAATAGGTTTAATCATCTTTAATTAATTTATCTTTTGCGTGGATGACGGGAATGATTAGAAGTGCATTATCACTTTTATCCTTTCTTTTTCATTTGAATTTTCTCATTTTAGGAATAATGAATATTTAATTATTAATTATTATGACAGATTATTTTGCTTGTCAAATTAATAAAAAAATATGTACTTTATCATTACATTAATAATAATATATACTTTTCGGTCAGAGCCTTTAAATATGAATGTATTCATTTTTATATCTGGATTTTGATTGGATACGCTCATGCTCATATTAATGTCCATTTAAAAAAAATAACAAACAAAATTTATTCTAAAAAATGGCCCTCATGAACATTTTCAAATAAAATCAAATTCAAATTACGGGAGATTATATACTAATGAAATAAAATATGAGAATTAAAAACTTAATTAGACAAAAAAATTAGCAGTTTAATTGATTTCGGGATAGTAATATTTTTTCCTAATTATTTATATTATATTTTATCAGACAATTACCATAATTAAAGAAAATATGAATTATCATTGGCCCCATAGATTGTTATCTAATTCAGCTTAGTATACTATTCTTAAACAAAAAAACAAAATAACCTAATTCGAAGATAAAATAAGTATTTATCGAAAATAAAATAAAATTAAAACATAATTAAGAAAAATAAGTAATGATCATAATAATGCAAGAAGAAAGGGAAATAATTAGGGTATCAAGGCTCGGGCTATACCACACAGTATGATTATAGTGCTTTTATAGCTCATTTTTATCATTATAGTTTACCTTTTTTTTACTTTTTTTTTTTGAAAAGTGGACGGTACCACTGAGCTTTATTCCAATAAAAAGAAGAAATTACATCAGGCAATGAATTCCAAACATATCGAGGACTAAAACGAATGGATGCCCTGGCAATATTGTGAGCAGCACCATTCGAGCTACGACGGATCCATCTAACCTGTAAATCAATTCTGCTAGCTAATAAAGCGTTACAATCCGACACAATCAATCCAAACTCAGATAAATCTAAAACACTAGAGTTCAAAGCATGAAAAAGGACTTGACAATCTGTAAAAATAATACCCCCAGCTTGGTAATTATCTACCACAAAAAGCAAAGTAGACCGGAGCGCCATAGCCTCAGCCACCATTGAGGTCTTGCAGCCATCAGAATATGTAGACCAAGCTTGCAAGAAATGACCTTCATTATCTTCAAAAACAACAAAACAGCCAACCACGTCTTCCCTCTCAAAACAGGCACCGTCACAATAAGCTTGCCAAGAAATTTGTAGTAGAGTTGAATCAAAGGTAGTAGGGATTGTGTTGCCAATTAAAGCAGTATGCACATCACCTCTCACCCGTGCAAAATTAGTCCAGTCATCATGATGGTTAGCAGCTAAAGACACCACCTGGTATGAGGAGATGAACTTTGAAGACCAGCAAAAATCGTTCCTGCTCCTCCATAAATACCACGCCAAGTAAGCTGCTTTTTCCACTTTCTCTCGCCCAAAACCATTCCAAATCTGCATAAGAAAATTTGAGAAAGTAATATCATGTTGAGGAATCACAAAACCACCAATAGACCAGCAATCCTGAGCTCTGGGACAATGGCACAAAACATGATTAGGTATTTCAGGCAAAGGACAAAAAAGACAGTCACCAATAATATCCACTCCCCTACGAGACAAGCTCTCTTTAGTAGGTAAGACTTCCCGACAAGATCTCCAAACAAAATCCTTAACTTTGGGAGCAACATGCAAACCCCAAAGTTTCTTCCACATATCTAGATTTGTATTAGAAGGAGCACTATTTTCGACACCCATGCTCACCTTATAACCTGACTTAACTGTGTAGGTCCCCTTTTTTTCAAAGTGCCACATAAGAGAATCATTAACTACATACAAAGAAAGGGGCAGGGAAAGAATTGCATGCACAACTCTAGCAGAAAATAAATTCATCAACTTTCCCACATCCCATTTCCGTTGATCATGAGTAAACAAGTCACATACTTTCATAGCTGAGGGAATAAAACTCTGACCATCATCAGCCAAGAAAGAATCAGACTTCGGTATCCATGGATCGGTTGCCGCAAGAATACTTTTCCCATCACCTACATGCCATCGAACACCTTTCTTTAAAAGACTAATAGACGAAAAAATACTCAACCACACAAAGCTCGAGTTTCTCCCTTTTTGAGCTTTCAAAAAATCCCCCATCGGGAAATATTTAGCTTTAAAAATACGATAAAAAAGAGTATCTTGCTCTGTCATAAGCCTCCAACTTTGTTTCGCAAGCAAAGCAATGTTAAAGTGTTCAAGATTACGAAAACCCATCCCTCCATTACCTTTTGAGACACACAGTCTATCCCAGGACATCCAACTCAAACCTTTACCCTGCTCTTTTTTCCCATTCCAAAAATAACGATTCATAATAACCTGCATTTCATGGCAAAGGGAAGTGGGCAATTTAAACACAGACATACAGTAAGAAGGGATGGCCTGGCAAACCGATTTTATCAAAATTTCCCTTCCAGCATGAGACAAGAAACGGTTGTTCCAACTATTGACTTTCTTCCATAACCGATCCTTCAGATATGAAAAAATTTGTTTATTCTCACGTCCAATTAATGAAGGCAATCCGAGATACTTCCCTCCATTCATAGGATTTGAAACTTCTAGAATTCGGGAAATATTGGTCCTCATATACTGATCAACACAAGGACTATAAGTCACCCCCGATTTCTGATAGTTCACATGTTGCCCAGACAAAGAAGCATAATCGGCTAGGATCTGCTTGACAACTCTTGCCTCATCTTCATTGGCTTCAAAGAAAAAAATCGAATCATCTGCAAAAAGAAGATGTGACACACTCGGACACCCCCTCCCCACGCTACAACCATGTAACACTCTTCTTTCTTCCGCATTACGAAACAACACAGAGAGACCTTCAGCACATATCAAAAAAAGGTAAGGAGATATTGGATCTTCTTGCCTTAAGCCTATGCTAGGGATAATTGGACCAATGTTTGTACCATTTACATTCACAAAATAATGCAGATTCTTAAAACACATAGACATCCATATTATCCATTGACTAGGAAAACCCATAGCCTGCATAATAGCAACCAAATAATCCCAGCTCACCCTATCATATGCCTTGCTAATATCAATTTTTAATGCACAAAAACCCAAGTTACCTACCCTTCTATTCTTCAAATTGTGCAAGGTTTCAAAGGCAACACAAACATTATCTGTTATTAATCGATGAGGCACAAATGCAGATTGGTTCATAGATATAACATGAGGCAAAATCATTTTCAACAGATTTGCCAAAACTTTGGAAATGATCTTGTAAATCACATTGCATAATGCAATTGGCCTAAAATCCCTCACTGATTCAGACACATCAAGCTTAGGAATTAAGACAATATTAGTAACAGTTAAGTCTGAAGGAAAGGTACCTTTTAGAAGCCAATTGGTTGCTGCATTAAGAATACCATCACCTAAAATGTGCCAATACTTCTGAAGAAAAGCAGGATTTAAGCCATCCGGACCAGGGGCCTTGTCAGGATGCATCGAGAAAAGAGCTGTCTTAAACTCATCCTTAGTGAATTGCCGCAAAAGATAATCAGAATCTGCCTCAGAAACACTTCTGCCAACGTAAGATGTAATAAGCTCAAAATCGGCTGGTGGGTCTGATTGGAAAAGATCAGTAAAATAAGCTTGAAACAGAGCTCCCATCTCAGATACATCAGACGTGAAAGAGCCATCAACCCTCCGAATTCTTTTGATTTTATTTCGAGACCTTCTACCTTTAATCTGTCGATGGAAAAATTTAGAATTCTTGTCACCGTACTGCAACCAAAACACCTTTGCCTGCTGTTTCTTACGAATTTCCTCCTCTGTAAGAATTTTGTTCCAGACTTCCTTCAACCCCGCTGACTCTCTCCCATCGAACATGTCTCTATCTCTTTCAATTTGTTTAACAATCATATTTTTCCTCCTCCAAAATTCTTTGTTTTGAGCTTTACCCCATCTACGAATGTCATCAATCATCCTATCTCTTCTATGTATAAGTTCATCATTTCTGTCTGAACCCCATCCAGTTTTAACAACCTGTTCAAAATCTTCATTTGTTAACCAAGCATTGTCAATACGAAAAGGACGAGGTGCCCCCACAGAATCCACGGGATTCAAGTCAATCAACATAGAGTAATGATCCGAGACAGGCATAACCTGTGCAATAGCAGTAGCATTTGGAAAAAGATGAGCAAAATCATTATTCCCCATTGCCCGATCCAATTTCTCTTTGATATGATCTCCATTCGGATTGGTACCTTCAAACGTAAACAAGTACCCTTCAGAAGCTAAATCAAAAAGGCCAGTGTCCTCAAGAGCAGATTTAAACCCATTCAACAAGTAATTAGGTTTGGCCGGGCCCCCTTGTTTCTCAAAATCAGAGGCAATATCATTATAATCCCCTATACATAGCCATGGAATAGAATTAGTGGCTGCCAAAGAATGAATTAAGTTCCATGAAGATCTCCTTCTACCCAATTCTGGATAGCCATAAAAACCTGTAAGCCTCCAATTACCTAAAACATCTTTCACCAGACAGTCAATAAAATTACTAGTATAGCTAGTGATAGACAAGTCCACCGAAGATCTCCATAACAAGCATAATCCACCCCCCATCCCAATTCGATCCACACACACAACAATTTTCAAAACCCAACAAAGAACGAACTTCCTCCAGTCTAGCAGAAAACATACGAGTTTCAATTAAGAAAATAACCTGTGGCTTGTACATATTAGATATATCAATCAAAGCATTTACTGCCCGAGGGTTGCCAATTCCTCGGCAGTTCCAACTTATGAGCCTCATGGTTTTCGGCAGTCCCGCACTTTTGCAGGATCAGCCGTTTGCTTAGACGTCAGAGTTGGGCCCCCAACGTTGAGTCCATTTACTGAATCCTTAGAATGAGAAACAGCAGATGGAGAATTCAAGTTTTCCTTCCTGGGCCATTTTTTACCATCATCCAGGCCCACAAATGAAACATCCTCTTCACACACACTCATTTGATCTGAATCAATCTCATGTACCCCACCACCTTCCTTATTCAAATTACCGTAGATACCAAAAAGGGAATTCCTATATATTTGCGTTTGAAATTGATAAGACTTACCCTTATCATTCCCTTTATTTTCGGCCCCATATTGAGGCATCAAATAAGGAGTTTCATTCCTTCTCAACCACTGACTGCCGGAATTCTCAGGTCGCCGGTAAGAAACCCTAAGACTGTCGTCCCATGCCAACCGAATATCCTCTGGTTTCTTGTACAAACGGTGCTCACAAAAAGAGTCAGTATGTCCCAAGACACCACACAAGTAGCAAAAAATTTGAATACGATCATAGCTGAAATTGACAATAAAAGCTTCACCCTTCTTGTCCACTAATTTTTTCTTCCTGCGTAAAGGTTGTCGAACGTCAAACTTCGTCCTAATGCGCATAAAAGACTCATCAATGGCTTTAATATATTTCAATTCATACTGCAAATATGAACCAATAAAATTCCCAAGGAATTCTGCCACATCTTCTCAGTAAAAACCAGGTTTCAAACCTTTGACATGGACCCAGAGATTAGAATAAATTAGCGGAATATTCAATGGATCCTGGTCCTCTGCTATCGTACTCCATACCAGAAGGTGTTTATTAAACAGCCATGGTTCACCATCACGAACCCTATCAAAGTCCACATCATTGTAAAATCGAAAAAGATACCTTTTTGCCCCAATATCCGAAATGAAGACACCACCTATGGGGTGCCAGATCTCAGCCAGAACATTCTGCATGGTGGTGAAATTAATATTGTTATAAGTTAAGAACATACCAACTAAACACCATTTGTAATCATTAGCTCCCTCTTCGAGATTAATATCGAAACGAATACCCTCCTCCTCCTCCTCATCAAAAGAGATAGGATTTTTCCCACGATCCATACTCACCGGAAAAAGATACCAGACAAAAACAATTACGTAAAAAACATGCTACCGAGAGCATACAAAGAAAAACCTAAAATATAATTTGATTTGATAAAAAAAAATTTAATTATATAAAATGGTAATTTGAAAGCAAAAATGACACTTTTAGCGAGAAGTATTAACTTATCCTTTTTTTACTATATATATTATATATCTATATTCTATAATTTTAAAAGCTAACTTTGAATTACTGCAGATGAGCAGTTATTTCAATTTCGCTTTCCTAATTTACCTTTTATATGTTTTTTTCTTTTCAGTTTTTTTAAATTTTTTTTTATTTTCTTAAATAATTTGAAGATAATAATTTATTTTAGTTCGAGGATTAAAGAAAATAATTAATATTAATTTAATAAAAAAATTTTAGTTATTTACACATTATATATATATAAATAAAATAAAATTTAAAATTTTAATTAATTATACTTTATCATACAAAATTAATACTAAAATTTTAATTAATTTAAGTCCAATGAATAAATATATATGTATAAAAAATAATATTTTTAAATATTAAGCATGTTGTATATATTTTTTATTAATTATATATATGGAGAAAAAATATTTAAAAAATTCGAATCGAAAATCTAAAATGAAAGCAATATATATTTCTGATCATTAAACTATATTTTAATGACTAAGCTTATTACATATTGATGTCATTAAAAATTAAAATATATCTATTAAATTTTTAATACTATTTTATTTATATTTTTTATTTAACTATTTATATATATTTGATAATCCATATAAAAAGTGACTGTTTATAGTATACAATTTACTTTATAAAAAACGAAGTTATAATAATTTTTTTTACTAAGTGCATATTTTGAAAAAAAAATGAATTCTTTGTATTTTTTCACTAACCATAATTTTTCAAAATCCACTAATATTATAAATTTATTTAAAGATAGATATAAAAAAATAAAAAATTTCTTGATAATATTTATAATATGACATAAATTTTTAAATTTTATGTTGAGACATCGTAATAATATTAAAATTACAAATATATTAGAATGGTGCTATTGCGTTATTTCGAAGATATATATATATATATATTTATAAAATAATTTTAGTAATTTAGTTATATAAAATAAACATATAACGGTTAAGATTAATTATAATTTTATTTTAATTAGTTGTTTTTTTGTCCATACTCTTAAAATTGATTATGATTTTACTTTAATTAATATTATTTCTTTTTAATATTTGCTTTTGCTATTGATTACTTTTTTAATTAGTTTTTTGCTTATGTATTTCTACTTTATTATTATATATGTTTAAATAATTTATATGCTTAATCGCCATTCAAATAATACAAAAATTATATATTATCTTGATATTTATTTTATATATATATTTTATTTATTCTTTAATTTTATTTTTAAATGTTGTAATATATTTTAAAGTTTTTATGTATAATTAAATGAAAAAATTATTTATAAAAAAAGAATATATATATATATATCTTTAAAATAACATAAAGGCATCATTCAAATATAAACATGATTCTAACTTTGATCTTATCACTCCACCAAATCATCTTTAGTAGGATATTTTTTTGCAATGTTATTATTGAAAAACCCAATTATTTTATTTATTTAATTATAAAAAATATTAAATTAATTAAAATAATATTTATAAATTATATAACATAATAATATTATCTTTTTAATAAATAAAATATTTAAATTTGATATTCCCATTTTTCACCTTTTTAAAATAAATGAAAAGAGTAACCATTAAAAAATAATTTATTCAAAAAATAAATCAATTATTTGATAAAATAATTATTTTATTTTATCTTATTGATACTTAAATATTTTTAAAATTTAAGAACTTAATATTGGATTCTAACATTTAGCAATACTTACTTCAAAAAAAAATGGCAATACTTCAGAAACTCTTAATAAAAAAAATTACTTCCGAAACTCATTACAGTAATTTAATTTTGTTTTTTTAAGAAGTCAATAATAAAATTTAGAATAATTTTATTTCATACACTTGAATTTTATTAATACAATTTAGTGAATCAAATTTTTTTACATAAATTCTATTAATAAATGTTTTTAAAATTTAATTTGAATATATAAATTATGCTGTTAAAATTCAATTAAATGAATTTTTACATATTGTTATCGCTGCAACTTTGTATGCTTATTATTTAATAGAGCTTCTGATTAATTAAAATTTAAGCTTCAAATTATATAAAAATAAAAAAATTAATAGTATAATGAAAATTATTAATTTTATTACTCAATAATTTTGTGGCTATCATTCTCTAGCCTGTACTACCTAAAATAAAATAATAAAATCCTAAAATTAGTCAAAAGGCTCGAAACAATTCTAACTAAATAAATAAATAAATAGAAGACACCTGAGGAAGGAAGGAAATTTAAGCTTCAAATTATATAAAAATAAAAAAATTAATAGTATAATGAAAATTATTAATTTTATTACTCAATAATTTTGTGGCTATCAATCTCTAGCCTGTACTACCTAAAATAAAATCATAAAATCATAAAATTAGTCAAAAGGCTCGAAACAATTCTAACTAAATAAATAAATAGAAGACAATTATAACTAAATAAATAAATAATCAATTAAGTTGTAATACCCTAAAATCTAGTAGTTTAAATATTGTGCAAATGAATGAATAAAGTGAGAAAAAAATCTTTGATTGAAATAAAATTATAACATGCCAAAGTAATAAACAAAAACTTTAAAGTATCTGAATTGAAAACCCTACAACTGTGAATCAAATCAATTAACTGTAAGTTATTAAATAATTAATTATATTTGTATATAAACTATTAGAGAAACAAAATGACCTATTAGAGTGATAAAGAAATCATTCATATATAAATAAGTAAAATTTATGTGTTACTAAAGTCATGGAAATGTAAATTTTAAAATACTTTAGCTATGTGAACCCGTATGTATAAAAATCTTAGGGTATTATACTTGAAATGTATTATAACTTAATTAATAATATCTTAATATAATAATATATATTAAAACCATATAAGATAAATTAAAATTTAAAATTAGAAGTGAAAACAATTTTAAAGAAATTAATTACAAGTGTAGATAACAAGTTATGGTGTAAAATGACTAAAAGGGTATTTGAGTTAATAAAAGAAATGTATAAGATTGAGGGGCAAAATGGACATTTTACTCATTTAATTCTCAGCCAATTTTCTGCCAAAATAAATGGGTAACTCATCTATTTTGAATAGTAATGGGTGCTGGAAAATGTTGACTAAAAGATGATAGGAATGGTTTGATCTTATCTTTTCTTCTTTCTCTTTTCTTGTTACTATCAAGAACACCTCTTCTTTATCACGACCCTCTCTCATTTTCCAGCAGCTAAAAACCATTCCTAGGCTAGTTTCTTATGTTAAGAAGTGATCCAAAGTGAAAAATTAAATCAACAAAGTGATATAAAGGCAAAGAAGGCAAAAGAATTCCTAAAAGTAAGAGTCTGAAAATTCTGGATCTTAATCTTTTATTTTATTTTTCTAATTTTAAATCTATTATTTATTGAATCTGAGCTAAAAATTATTATTTGTACATATTAAGTAAGTATTTAGGATGTTAGAAATCGATTTGTATTGAAAGAAATTGAAAGGAATGAAGCTAAAAACCCTAACACTCAAATCTGTCTAAATTTACAGCTTGAATTCTCAATAAATTAGCTACTGTGTTTTATTTATTTTAACATGATAACGAGCCTTAAAATTAATCAAAAATTACAGAAAGATTTATTTGGATTTTGGGAAGGTGATGGTAAAAGGCCAAGTCAAAATGATGAAGGAAGATGAGTGAGTAAATAAATAAACACAAGCTGCTCATTTTAATAGTCTGAATGAATACCATTGAGATTTTGCTGCTGTGTTTAAATTATTTACCTATATAAATGAACTCTATAAATTGTAAAAATTTACAGAGAGGTCATATATAATGTTGGGAATATACTAGTAAAATTTCAGGGCAAATTAATCTAAATAAATTAATATATAATTAAATGAATACAAACTACTCAAATGCTGGAATTTAGGTATTTTGTTGATGTAGGGCTGAATTGAGCATAATAAAATATATTTGATTTGGTCATAAATATAAGTATATTATAGATGAATATAATCTCTAGTATGTGTATTTAATGTTCTTAAAAGTATAAATATTAATTTAATAAATAAGTAAATTAAATAACATAAAGAAATCAATGTACGTTGTTATAGGCATATGACGCATATTTGAACTTACTCTATTGTATAACCCTATTATAATATAATTTGTAAAATTTGAATTAATAATTATAAAATATATTTTTAGGACATATTAAGATATTAAAACAGGGCATAGGTTCCTAATAAATAATTAAGATAAAAAATGATAAATTAAACAAAATAAACCTAAATGTGTTATTTATATGTGGATGTGAATGTAGGTCGGGTATTGCCATCAAATCAATCAAGTATTATCAATAACTTAGAGGAATCAAATTTGCATATTCAAGGTGAGTTATAGTGTCCACTCCTTGCTTTGTCACATTTGGAATTCTTTGATGAAAATTTAACCATTGTTGATATTTAAGCCATATGATATCATTTATTGTTAGTGATTCTGTATTTGTGAATTGTGAAAACCAATGTGGTCTCTTGGCCTATGTGATCATACCAAACCATTTGATTAGCCAAAGTGACAGAATCCCAACTTGATGGGGGCTATACCATCAGGCTATGTGCACATAGAAGTTTGTGATTTGTAGGGTAGAAGCTACCCTTATGTGAATGTGATGTGTGATAGCACTGGAATAATGATATATTGTCTTCAGTGTTATTGCTATGTGTTATCTGTCATATTATATAATTTGCTTTTGTGATTTTGGTCCAATTATTGTGGGCCTTTCTTGTGAATTAAATTTCATTGTTATATCTTTATTGTGCAGCCGCCTTATTTATTTATTATCCTTGAACCTTGAAATATCGTTATTGTATATTCTACCCTTGTGACACTGTAATTTCACTGAGTTGACGACTCACCCCATCGTCTGTGGTTTCAGGTAGAGGTGACCCAGGACCATCAGCTTCTTGATTTCTTCTTCCAGCAAGAAGCTTGAGAATAATGTAATTAGTCAATACTATCATATGTAATTAAATAATAGTATTTGTGCTATACTCTAGTTGCTCCATAGTAATATTGTGAATAACTTGGTAAATTATGGAAATAACCATAATGTAATAAATAAAGAAAATATTTGTAAATAATATATAATATAAAAATACATGTGTTGTTATGAGTAAATACTAAAATTATAATTTATTAGTGTAATAATTAATTTGTATAAATTCATAAATTAGTTGGGTTCTACGTGGTGCTTGGTGGCCTTAAGCCTATCTGGACTCTAGGACCGTCACACTTCTAAAAATAGGGTGTGACATAAGTGTTTATATAAAATCAGCTTATAATTAATTTTTAATTGTAAAAATTGTCAAAATGATCAAACTATTTCTGAATTTATTTATTGTATAAAAATAATTTTTTAAATGTCAATTCAAAATTTATTTTGTAATAATAATAATAATAATAATAAAATTTATTTAAGAAAAAATATAAAAGAATTTTGATGGAAAGTAAAGTGTATAGGGTGGGAAAATTTGAAATATTAAAGGTTAGATAGAGATAATATGGTCTTTTACTTGGTTAAAACTGCTTAAAAAATAAATGTTAAAAAAAATAGCAAAACTCAACTTTTAAAAAACTAATTAAAATCATATTATAATATACTATTTAAGTTTTCAGAAACATTTAAATAAATAATTTATAATCTAAAAACTGTTTGTAATCAGTTTTGATTTGAGAAAAATTCTCTTAATAAGATGACAACTGTTGTATCAGCTGTCCTCTGCTCATTCGGCTTATGCACAGCAACCTTATCTCTTTATTTTAAATAATTTATATCTTTCTTATATTTAAATTATCTCCACAGTTATTTTAGGGAAAGTCGCTCAAGCGTGCTATTATCATATAATTATTATATATACTCTAAAAGCCCATTTTTTAATAGATACTCTGACAATCAAGTATACCAGGTAAAAAAAAAAAGAATACTCGGTAAAATAATTAATAAATAGAAAATTTAAAGAATTAAATTTAAAAATAAATAATATAAATAGAGATAAAAAAAATATTAATTATAGTTATTTTAAAAAATAATTATTAGATAATTTTTTATTGAGTAAAAATATTAATTATAATATCTTTTATTATAAATAAATTTATAATAATTTTTTTAATAAATATGAAAAAAATTATTTAATAATCATTTTTTAAAATAACTTTAATTAATATTTATCAAATTGAGTTTTGACTCATCAAGGGTAGGAATAAGTGACGGAACTACACTATATGTGAGGGGCATCTTGGCTCCTCTCATTTTATTTTTATTATATATATTATTGTGTATATATGTTATAAAATATATATTAAATAAATTTTTTTACTTAAAGCTTGATATTGATTTTAAATTGACTATTAATTTATATATATTTTTTATTTTTTATATAATTATTTAAATTTTTTTTAGTTCTCAACTACTTAAATTAAGATACTATTATCTATAATATTTAAAATTAAGATTTAGAATTAACTAATTTTTTATAATTATTTATTTTAGCTTATTGACCCTCTAACTCTTTATCCTTATTTTATCCTTGTCAAAACCATACAGAATCATGTAAGTTCGAACGACCCCTACTCCCCTCATATGTTGTAATATATATATTAATATATATTATATATAATTTTATAAAATAATATTATATATAATTAATAATTTTATATCCTTTAAATATATCTTAAAATTATATACATATATAATTTTTCTTTTTATAAAATTATATACTTTTATATATCATTTTTAATTATAAATATATATATATAATTGTATATATTAATATTTTTTAAAATATTAATTTATAAATATATATAATTTTATATATTAATACTTTTTTTAAATATTAAATATTTGATTTTTAATAAAATTTTATAAATAAATTATTAGATCTAAAAACTAAATAAAAATATATATATAAATTTAATAAATAATATAAAATTTTGATAGAGAATTTTTTAATAAAAATTTATAAATTTTTTTTTAAATTTTACTATAATATTAAATATAAAATATTATTTTCAATTTATATATAATTTTTTTAAAAAAAATTACCCTCCTTCATCGTATTTTTGGTTCCTCCATTAATTATATACTGTTATTATTATAATTTTTTTCTTTCTTAATTAGTTTTATTTTTAATTAATGTAATTATTTTATTTTAAATAATTATTCAAACTAAGTTTTTATTCAAAATAGACACTTAATTATAGCAATAAATGGAAATATGGGCGGGTCAAAAATAAAAAGGGAATTTTCAGAGAGAGGTAGAGAGAGAGAGAAATATTATGAAAGTATAACGCCATTAGCCTCCAAAAAGAAAATGTAAAAGCAAAAAACCAAGTCAACAGTGAGAGTTAAAGTCTTAAAAGATAGAATTTATAGGCAATGCCAACTACAACCTCCCACTACCACTCGACGGTATGTGGTGAATACGTGTCAATCGATGATATTATTTATAGTGCACGTGTCATCAATCATCGGTTCATTTGAATTGATTAGATAATTTACACGTCATGACTAGAACTTGCTGAGTAGGAGAAAGAGAGGGACATCAAAATAAAATTAATTAATTAATTACCCAAGGTGAGGTTAATTGTAATTAACGTAACAACTTTTGTGTTTAATTAAAGAAGATTAAGGCCTTAGGGTCTCTATATATAGTGGGAAGAAGGCAGGAGGGTTAAAACAAAGAAAGGCTAAGAGCGTTTCACTTAAATTGAGAGAAAAAAAGAAAGAAAAGAGAGTTTTGAGAGATTAGAGTTACTTTTTCTTTATTTTGCTATTTCTTCTTAAATTTTTTAATTAATATCCCCTCTCTGTTACTCCCCGCTTCTCTGAATCCCTTTCTGTTAATCATCTGTCTTTCAAGTTCTGATTTATTTTTGGGGTTTGTTTTTGAGATTTAACTAAAAGAACAAATGAGTAGAAAGCAAACTTAAAAAAAGGATTTATAGAAAGCCAGGTGTTTTCAGAATCGAGATCCAGGTTCTTTAATTGATTTTTCTTTGATTTTCAGTGTTTTTTTGGTTTTAATTGAATTAACTTGAAGGGTTATTTTTTGGTCCCTCGAGATTGATTTTTAGGTTGTTGAATTAAAAGGGGTTGTTTATTTGTAAACCTCTTTTATATTTTTATTTGAACTAGTAAAAAATAACCTGTTCTTCTTAATTTGGTCAAGAATCAGGTTCTTTTTTTTTTTTTTAAAGTCTTGGTTTTTCAAATTTCTTTTTCTTGGGTTTTTTTGTTTGATTTTAAGGTTTTTAGCTTGTGAAGAAGACATGGCAGCTACAATGGATTTGTACAGTAGCAGACATGTACAATCAGACCTCTTTGGAGGTGAGTTAATGGAAGCACTTGAGCCTTTTATGAAAAGTGCTTCTTCTTCAACTACACATCCTCCTTCACTTTCCTCTTCTTCTTTACCTCTTCTCACTTCAACTTCTTATAATTGCCTTTCTTTCTCCTCTTCTCCTTTTTCTGTGCCTCAACATAATCAGAACCAGTCCATTTTTTATCCAGATGGGTTTTCGATCCATGACTCAACTGGTCTTCAGCAACCTGGTTCAATTGGACTTAATCACCTTACCCCAACTCAGATCCACCAGATCCAGACCCAAATTCATCTCCAGAGCCAGAATGGTTTCTATTTCCAGAAGTACCATAATCAGAACCAACAGAGCTTTAGCTTTTTAGGTCCCAAACCAATACCCATGAAGCAGGTGGGTTCACCACCAAAACCCACTAAACTCTACAGGGGAGTGAGGCAGCGACATTGGGGCAAATGGGTAGCAGAGATCAGACTTCCCAAAAATCGTACACGACTCTGGCTCGGTACTTTCGACACAGCTGAGGAGGCTGCCTTAGCTTATGATAAGGCAGCTTACAAGCTCCGTGGAGATTTTGCAAGGCTTAATTTCCCCAATCTTCGCCACCAGGGTTCTCATATCGAAGGCAGTTTCGGCGAGTATAAACCTCTCCATTCCTCCGTGGATGCGAAATTGCAAGTTATTTGTCAAAGCTTAGCAGATTCGCAGAAACAAGGGGGAAAAGCTGAGAAACAATCTAACTCGTCGTCAGCCAGGAAGAAAGCAGCCCAGGCGGCCAAGGTTGAGGTTTCCAGCAAGGAAGTTGAGCCAGGACCGCATTTTGTACCGGGAAAGTGTTGCAAGATTGAGATACCATCTCCTGTGTTGACGGAAAGCGAAGGGTCAGGCGGATCTTCTCCGTTGTCAGATCTCATATTCCCGGATTTAGAAGAGACTCTGTTGGAAGTTGATTCTGGGAATTTCAATTTGGAGAAATACCTATCTTATGAAAGTGGTTGGGCTTCTCTTTTATCTTAGATTTGTAATGTTATTTGCTAAATTTAGTATCTTTCTTGTCATTCATTTCAAGCTTTCTAGGTAATCGAGGTGTCTGCAATAGAGTTTTTGGCAGTTGCAGGGCTAAGTTGTAATGGTCTTTTACTTTTAGTATCTATTAGGGTAAATTATGTCGATATTATTATTATTATGTAAACCTGCCATTCACTGCCCATGTCTAGCTGGTTTTTTTCCTTGCTTAGCCATGGTTGCATTTGTACTACTTGTTGGGGGTTGTCCATAGGTTATGTAGTTGTATTATTTTATTTTTGGTGGTAATATATATTATTAATATGTTTTCAATGTATAATTGGAGTTTTTTTATCGATTATGAAATTCTTTTTGAAAAAAAAGATATTGGATATTGAAAAGCACAATGATACTGAAATCATAAATCTGCCACTTTTGTGTAAAAATCAGAAAGATGCAAATTATTTACCAGCCAAAAATTGTCAGTGGTTTGGCCAATGTTTTAGTAAAAGATAGTAATGGGTTTGGTTTTTTGATTGCGGGCTACGTTTTCTTTTCAAATTTGGATGCTTTTCTGATCTCACCAAAGCAAAGGGTCGTTTCTAAAGGATTGAAGTTGCGTTGCGTTTTCAAAAAAAGAATTATTGCAACAATTATGCTTCGATTGAGGGCATCTCTAATCTGAGGCTCTTAGGCGCTTAGCCATTTCTTTTTTGTTTAAACCGATTTGTAACTTTTGTCTTGTTTCTTAGGCTCTTAGCCATTTCTTTTTTGTTTAAACCAATATGGAACTTTTGTCTTGTGCAGATTTCGATTGGCAGTCGGCGAAAATGAAGAATTTTTTCCTTCCTTTGTTATTTTTTGTCAACTATTGATAATTTAGAGTTGTATAAAAACAGTAATTGATTCTACGAATTCCCAAAGGGTCAGAAATCATTGTTAAGATGCTAAATTAAATAAAAATTTTGATAGTAACTGAGCAAGTTGAGATACATATTTTTTTCAATTATTATTTGTAATAATTCATGTGTTCTTATGTTGTAAATAGTATGAAAAAACTAGTAGCAAATTACAATCGTTACAGGCTAAAAAAAATACAGCCGTAATCTTATTATTGTAATTATGAGATTAACAAGGATAGCCACTAATTAAAGTTTTCAATCTAATAGTCAGATTAGGGATATGGGTAAGGCTGGATGACAAGGATTTTTTGTTTGTTAGTTTGAGGGCACATTTGAATTTTTGATCATATAATCCCAAATTTCCTTTTTCATTTAAAGCATTACTTATTTTAATTAAATTATAATTATTATTATTACAAACTACTTATTATGGAATGAATATTGGCCCACACAAAGGTGAAAATTATGTTTAAAAAAATAAAAAGCTTGGATTAAGGGGGGGCTTTTTTAAAAGAAGCATATCAAAAGTTGTAAATATGTCATATTATTGATTGAAATCCATTAAGATTTTTTCTTTGTTTATGTCTTGCATCATCTAATCAGCCTCAAATAAACAACTTTTGACAAATTATACACAGTAAAAATCATTTTTACGTCAAATAATTTATTTTTTAATATTCTAATTAAAATATTCTCTCGTTTTATTAATTATCATACATATTTATAATCTGAATTAATAATTTTTTTTATTTTTACTAATTTTATGAGCATTTTGACAGAATGAATTTTTTGAAATTAAAAAAATAAAAAATCTGTACAAGATTAATAATATTAAAAAGGATAAAATAAAAAATCATTCATTTTATAAAATAATATTTTAAATAAACAAAATTTTTCTTAAATAATTTATTTTGCGATCGATACAGTAATTTTTTTAAAGATGTATGAATGCGAAGAAATTATTGTAATGAAGAAAAAAAACATGAATGTCAAGTCCACAGATTTTTGGTGAGACAAACGTTGTCTTCCTGAAAATGTTTCCAAGTGCAATGAATCAACATTTTCCAAGTCTTTGATCATTACAAGAAAAAAAAAATTAAACTAAATAAATTATGTAGTCTTAGTCTAGATAATTAGAAATCAACGCTTTCTCCTGTAGTCGATGTACTCTTCCTTACCACTCGCATGGCAGATGTTGCTTTTTCTTTTTTTTAATCTGAAGATGTTGCTTGTCTCATGTATCGAAATTCGAAACAGAGTTGTTATGGTTAATGATTAACTACTAGTTGCCGATTAATTAAATCTTTAATTTCTATATTTTAAAATATAATTATATATATTTGTAAACTTAAAATAAATAATTAAATTAAACAAATATTTAAATATAATTTAACTGTAAAAATATATCAATTGTGATTTAAAAAAAAAAACTTAAGTCCAGATTTCGTCTTTAATATTAAAAGCACACTTTGTTTATAGATGATTCTCTTTTTGTCTTAATAAATATTAAAAGACTCACTTCTCTTTTTTTTTTTTCCTAAATTATAATATATTTATTATTATAATAAATTAGTCAATATATTAAATTTTTATTTAATATTATTTATTAAATATATCTCATATTAAAATAAAAGTATAAAAAATGAGATGAAAAATAAATCTATTAATTTAGGACAAATAGAGTAATATTCATATTTTTAATGTAAAATAAATAGCCAATTTATTTTTTTAAGTTAAATTTATTATTAATTTTCAGATATATCTTTTTAATGTATTTGTAATTAATTATGTAATTTTCAAATAGTTTATTTATCATCATATAATAAGAGTAAAATGGTAAAAATAATACATTCTTAGTTTTGCAACAAAAAAAAAATGTGAACTATAATTTTTTTTAAATATATCCTTTAGTATATTCATAATTAATTATGTTAATCTAATCCCTAAAATAATTAATATTCTTAATTGTAGTAATACGGTAAAATAATAAAAGAAATATAATTCTTAAATAAATAGACTATAATTTATAAATATAGGTAATAATAATACAATTCATCGCTTATAAATAATATTTTCTTCTATTCCCTTGTATGAGATGCTCTGAAATTCAAAATAGGTGGGAAGAAGAATATATGAGTAGCGTTTGATATCTCCCATTTTAATAAGCAAATAGAACAAAATTACAATACAGAGTAAGTATTTTTAGAGATCAGCCCACAATAATCTCTCTTTATTCTTATTCTTTCTTCATATTATAATTTGCAAAAGAAAAAAAAAAAGGGCCATGCACACGCTAAGGAGACCTGAAAAGAAGAAACAGAGAAGATCTCTGAAAAGCTCATATATAAGTTCTATATATCAAGAATCCAAAATTTATCAAAGCTTAATAAAAATCTATTGATACCCTTTTTTTTAAACAATTTTTTTTGGGTTTTTATTCAATTCTTTATTCTTGTACTAATTCATTTTTAAACAAGTTGTTATTAAAAAGGCAAACAGATGTGTAAATGGAATTTCTTGTTAGAGAAAGAATTACCAGCAAAGCATTGATTTTACATCACTTCCAATTTTCATGTTCACATTCATTTTAACTTTTCTAAATCCATTTCGGCTAATGGTTTTATTGAAATGATATGATTTTTTAATGGGAATTAGATGATTCTTTTCAACGGACTTATTACATAAGAGCACTATTTGAATTCTTAATGTATTATGAATAATATAATCATTTGCTTGTAGTGCAATGCACGTTACATCCCCGTCTAAAAATTCTAATTTTACTTTATTTTATTAACTGTAGAAGAGTATAATAAATATAATTCAATTTTTTTAGTTCAGAATAAGTTAGCTCAAATAAGATTACATGAAAATGAGATATTTGTATAAAATTTAATTTGCCTATTAAAATTTAAAATTATCCTTACTTAAAGGAAACACGACTCTGTGTAAAAATAAAATAAAAAATAATTATATTTTTTACTTTCAATTTCTTCAAATAATAAAATATATAATTCTTTACCACTTTAAAATTTATTTCGATTCAAACATAAATTTCTAACATCAAGAAAATTTTACTTAATTATTTTACTTAAATTTTTTTAATACCCAAAAGAAAGTAGAATCTAAAAAGAAAAATAAAACTCAGAAGTGAAATCAATCATAAGTATTTTAAAGAAAATTAATGTAAATCACTTTTTTAATTTTAATATACCTACTTAAAAATATACTAAATCTTACAAACGGGATGAGAATAAAGAGAATGGATATTTTTAAAAATATTTTTACTTTTTTAAAATAACTTTATAAAGGACCAAATTTTATATGCTCTGCAGTATAGTGTAGGTTTTTTTTTTGAGCTGGACAGTACGGTTTGAAATATTTGATGCTCATGCTCTACAGGATAGTGTAGCTGGGCTTGAAATATTTAATTCAATTAGCACAGTAAGTGTAAATGATATCGTATTTAAATATATATATATAACATAATATTGATTAAATAATTTGTTTATTTAATTTGATAATATTTTAATATATTATGTAAATTTAAAAATAAATTATAAAAATAAATTTGATATTTAAAAAATTGAGAATGTTTTTAAAAGATAAACCAAAAATTAACTATCATAGTGAACCATCATCAAAACACACACTTAATGTGGGCATTAGCATAAACCATGCCCGCCCATGTTCATACTTGATAAGGCGTTCACATCATGAGGCCTAAAGGTTTCCGTTGATGGTCAGTGCAATTAATAACATCCGTCCCAATTCTTGGAAAGCTGAACATTTTATCTGATAAGACAGAATTTGAGCTAAAGCTTAAACATGCATTTCAATAGTAAAACACTAAAAAGTTGGCATAACTGAACTATTGCTTATCTTTTACTAGGAATGTTTCGTAACCCATTGCTATAACTAGATTGTAAACCTTGCACGTCCCAAAAGACTACCGATGATCTCCAATGCCATCAGACTAAAATCCTCAACCTTTTCTTCATTTCTCACTAAGAAATCTTCAAGTTCTCATCTAAGAAACAATGGAAAGTTGATCCTTTCACACAGATATACGCCATTACATAAACCAAAAGAAGAAGCGCTAAAAGGCATTTCGTTGCAAATATAAAATGAACTATCAAATAAATCTAATTCATTAGACATACATCATGATTTGTGAACAGAGAGTTAGCTGTGATCCAAAGAAAGCTGGCTAATTCAAAATGGAGTTCCTTCAACCCAATTCTACTTGAGCTGTCAGTAACTGAACTAAACAGATACAACCCTGGCCAATCAGATGTGCTAACTAAGTTTACCAATTTCCATCTTCTTCTTGATTGTCTTTTGCCCATGATATATAAATGAATCCAGTATTCCAGAAACAGAGAAAACACCTAGCAACAGGAACAAAATTATAGACATAATTGGCACATCCATCAAGACTTTAATAAAAGATGCATACTGAAAAAATGTACAAGGCTTTGTTGGTATGTTGTGTCCAATGGTAATTGACTTGGAAATAAACAAAAGCATTCAAAAATTAAATAAAACAAGCATAATATTTTTATATGAAGTTCCAGCTTTCAGCTTGTACACAGAATCTGCAACTACTAACATTTTGGATCATGTGATTATGACATCCAGAATTGATTCCCCTATGCTCAAACATAAATAAATAAGTACAAACCTGTGCACCCATTAAAATAATGGCAAGCCAAAAACTCCAGTTCAGGATATTTATGAAGGGTGAACACGTCTATTAAGCTACGTAAGTTAGGTATAGTCCATATAGGAGTGACACAATCCCAACAATTTCAATCGAAAGGGAGACAAAGTCACAAGAATGATGAAAATATCACATCCAGGCCCAGAAAAAAAAAGGTGGTAGTAATAAAATGCTGATGCAAGAGTTCAGAAAGAAGGTTTGTTACCTCCAACTATTGCACATACATTTGTTAGAAAGTGCAAGAATGACACATGCTCCTCTGTGAAAGTCACCTGCAAAATGCAAACAAGATAGGAAAAATCAGATTAAAGAATCCCCATATTCAAGCAGAAGGTTTCAATAGCTACAAGATATTGCTGATTCTCCAAATATGAATCACCTTAATTGGAGAAAGCTCATAAAAGAAGAAAACTCCTGGAAGGGCTTGAAGACGGCCAACGTCTGCACTCCTAAAATGTTCAGTCACTGAAAACTGGCACAAAAATTATGTCAATATGTCATGTCACTTTAATACGAAAAACAAAGTCAAACTGAAACGAAGTTGATTTCTGCATACCTGATTTGACTGAATAGTGTGCCCACTGACATCTGTGTACACAGTAGGTACAACCTGTAAACAAAGATCCAATTTGGAGAAAAATACTCGGGAATTAATAAAAATTCCTTGATTACTTGACCAAATAGAATGAAGTAATAATTAATAAAAAGTAGCAACAGATGCATTCATCCAGAACAATAACCTTGATAAAATACTGGTACATCCCACTTGGAGTTTGTTGTGTCCAGTGCACACTGAAAGTTGGGAAAATAATTGGATGATGCCAATATATTAGGGTCACATAAGGCTGTGAAGAAAACAATTCAAGCTCCAAGTGCCAAGTTGCGACGAGAGAAAATTACCCATCAAGAGGATTTACAACACCAGGAAAATATTCACCAAAAGCTAGACGATTAATTTTGTGACTTATCTGCATCACATGTTACATATTAGTCAAAACTTCACCAACAAAAGAAAACAACTTGATTAGACTAAATTTGATAATTCATTTCAAATAATATATGTCCAATCTCCTGGTGGGCCAAAAGCATAAATCTTCCCTTACATTAAAAATGTCCTTTTGAAATGCCAGCAGATCGTGCACGTGAACATTTGATTGTTGAAAACTTTTGCCAGGAGCAAAATGAAAATTACCAGCCACCTTATTAACTTCCAAGAAGCCATAAATATTACATCCTTCACCTTCTTCATCTTTAATCCTTTGCCAAAAACCTTCTCTTTTGCACTGAACAGCAGATGTAAAACAGATGAAGAAGAACCATCATATGAAAAAATTCAAAAGTAAAATGAGATGAATAAAAATGTAAACAAGTTATAACTGAATAAAAATGTATAATTTACCTGCACAATGCAAAATCCTAAAGAAAGAAAAATTCTATGACAATAAAGGCCTAAAATGCAGCTAGTTGAATAGCAATCAGCTGGGCTCTGGCATGGTCAATTTACACACACCATATACCATGCTGGATGTGTTTTCCTATCATATAAGCCATGTAGCTTAAGAGAAAGGGGCATCTAACAGTATCCAGTTCTAATTGATTCTTCATTATGATTGAAACCAACTTTTCTTTCTAAAAGAATTTTATCCTAAAAAAAAAATATCGGTATCAATAGCCAATAGAGGAATTAACAATGAATCCTTAGTCACACAAATTTAAGTAGACAATAACCTTAATTCACTTCAAGCAACTGCTAAAAGCAAGAGAAAACATTATATTTATTAATCAAAAGCTTAAAAAAACTTAACATTTTCAGTTCATTGAACATACAAATAAGCATTTGTAACGTGCAAAACCACTCAAGTCCTTTTCCTTGAAACAAGGGATGATAATATCACCACTAGTATGACTAAAATAGTGTGAAAGATAAGCTGGGAAGACTTTTTCTATCTATGCATCATCGATTTTTACAGTAAGAAAACTGAAACACCATCGCAAAGCATAGCAACAAGATGAAATATTTACAACATGCATCCAATCATATTCTCCCAAATAAAATCTAGGAATTAGCTACATGTACAATCTAAAAGTTGCATACTCCTGAAAAACAAATTAAAAGACAAGTTGACATACCTGGTCAATAAAATCTGGATTTGACAGTGCCCAACCTTTCTTTCGATATGCTTCACGAACTTCCTCGCAAGAATTACAACAATCCTCATCTGTCTGCAGTATACAGGAAGATATCAAAAAGTGAAAATGGAGAGTAAAATTGCAAGAAGACAAACTGAGGCTCTTTCCATCAGCCTCCTGAAAGCCATCACGATGGAATACAAGCCACAAAGATTGGTGATTTTTTTTATACAAACACAGAGTATGAAAAAGGTTTAGATTTCATGTGCAGTTCCACAATTTCATACGACATCACACACGTATAATTCCATAGCAATTCTAGATAGAAAACATACCGCTTCAGCACCATAACAGGAACCACAATATGTCTCATTATGCTCAAGCCTGCCACCATGTCTTTGTAAAGGCTTTTCAATCTACACAATGAAACAGTAACGAGTCACCATGAGAGGGAGAGAAGAAAGAAAGAAGTTCCTTCAAAAGAAAATTGACCTACTAAACCTTTAAACCTCAAATTTCCTATCTGCAGCTCCAAAGATCAGATTGAATCTAATGTGATGCAATGAGCAGCAAAATTGATGAAACCAGGTATAGTTTGAAGATCCATTAAGGGAATCAACTGGCTATTTCTTTTGATCTAGGACACAACAAACCAGAATGCTAGGGCAAAACATTAGACTGACCAATTTACAATGTGCCACTTATTTTACAGCACTTCTTATCTTCTATTTTGTCAAATGACATTATAGACAGACTAAAACATAATTCGTTATTTCTTATAACAGTATATTTTTATTCCAAATTCTCTATCAGCTTCTCATGTTAGCAAAGACAAATTAAGATTATCCCTTGGCTTAAGTACATATGATTTCAGCCTTGAGATAGATATTCTTCTATCACTTCAATAAGAAGACAAGTTAAGATCAACCCTAGAACTGAAAAAAGAGAAGTTGATACCTGTAGACAAAATTCCCACACTCTCACTGTTACAACTAACATAATAGATAAAATCATGAATTTACCATCAGATATGCCCTTCAACACAAGTATCAATAAGAAAAATTTGAAGATACGATGCAGGGAAAGAATTCAATAAATGATGCATAAACAGTGTTGTTCGCAACAGAGAGAGATTTTCTACAATATCATATTACTAACCTTAGGAGCGCCTATACCATCTTGTCGTGCTTCTATTACATTGCCATGAGAATCCAATCTTTTCTTGATTATATCGTGTTTCTGAAAGACCGAAAGGATATCTTGAGAAATAACTCTTATAAACTTTATGACTAAGTCAAAATCACAAAATTCCATGCATGCATATTCATTTATTCAGATTAGGAGAAGAGCGTGTCTAGTTTTTTTTTAAAAAAAATCAAGCAAGAGGTTATGAAGTTCTGTGGTACATACCACATCCAGATGCTGCTCTCCACTGATGTCCATGGCATCAAGGCTGAGAATAGAACATGGAAGGGCTGGAAAAGTTACATCAAACTGCACTTTCAGGCATCAAAAGGGGCACAGATCTATTACTTAGAGATAAAAATGAAGTTTGATATACAAATTATAATGTATGATCCTTTTAAAGAAAGATATCATACACCCTGTATAGAATTATAAACTTATTTGATTTAATGAATTGAAGCATTCAAAGGCTACAAAATTTTTTTGAAGAAACCAAAAATTTGCAGGTTGTTAAGTTTCACACAACTGAGAAGCTAATTAACTTTTTTTTAGTTGTTAAATTCAAGCATTACATTGATACGTAAAGTTTCTCCTCTTGAAGTATCCACTACAAGCTTTGTTTCAGTTGCAGCATGGAGATATAATCCTGCAAAAAGAACAAAATTTTGTGATTTAAAACAATTTATTGAGAAAAGGAATAAAAGCTCTACATGTCATTAATAATCTTTCAACTGCTAACTATTCTCGAAACAGCAATAAGGCAAGCAAAACTAGTAAATGGGATCAACTGGCCTAATCATCGTGTAGGTAAGGATATGGTTCTACTGTAAAGGTCACATTTAAATGAAAATTGCGAGATCCTTAGCATGTTTGACCCCAAAAAAGCAACATCCGCAATCATTTTCTGAGGCCATTTTGAATATCTTGACGAACTAAAAGAATTTCTTCTAAAAGAGAAACCAAAGTAACAAAACCTTTAATAGATATATGGTAGTATGAATGTCTGATAGACAAAGACAAAACTAAATGTCCTAGATAGGATGATTCTTCCTAGCCAAATTTCTAGAAAAACTTCCAATTAAGCCCGGAGCTACTGATCCCATTCTATTTGAAGAAGGTTACATTCCATCTCCCCATACTCTCCAACCATTTGAAGGAAAGAATCCAGTTGGAATAGAAAATTGCAATAACAGTACTAATACTCAAACACAACCCATTAATTGAAAAGGATATTCACCAGAACCGAGTATGAAAGTGCTTATAGATTTAAATCCAAGCTTCTAGTCTTCAAAGAGTTAATAGTTTGAGAGACTAAAATTTTATATTTCAACAACTCAAAAAATAGTTTTATTCCAGCACCATTAGACAAGTACCAAAATTAAACCCAAATATCACACCTAGACACTATTCTTTTCCTCTTTTTTTTTTTTTCAAAAGTGTAACTCAATTTCGGAATCAACGGTAAACTTGTTTAAGTTCCTAACAGAACAAGATACCAAAATGCAACAACGCCTATTCAGATCCAATCAAATAAACCAACAAAACAAATACAATTAAACAAAATATTATAACCGAATAGAACAAAAGAACATTAAAAAAAAACTTCAAAAGGATTTTAGAACATACGGAGCTCGGAGATGAAGAGAAGAAGCATGACAATAGAAGAAGCAAGAGTTATAACCCCGCCGGAAAGCGTACGGCTGTAGAAATCCTCGTTGATTTTCGGATACGCGTCCAAACTCCTAAACTTACTCATAATCCCTTCCATTTCGCCAGCGATCGATCGATTCTATTGGCAATTTAAAAAAAAAATAATTGAAGTTTATATATGGAAAAATAAAAAATAAAATTATGGATCCTTTATTTTTGACGATGTTTATTGATTAACCATAGACACCCCGTTGAAATGGAAAAATGGACCTGTATTAGGGCGTTAGCTGACCTGTGTGCCTAATGGGACATTTGTTTCGTTTCTTGTTTTTTTTTTTTCAGTATTTTATTTTATTTTTTTCTTTTCTTTTCTGTTCGTTTCTTTTCGCTTGTCGAGTCTTTTTATCTTAGAAAAGGCTAAATTAAATACCATGTGATGGTTGTTTTTGCTTTTTTTTTTTTTTTAAATATAATTTGTTGTTAATACCGCGCGGCAATTGAGCAAATTGGCTCACATTGTGAGTTGGACTCTACTAACAAGTCCAAAACTCGACTTCTATTAAATTTTCATTTTAAAATTCATGTTACATAACCGCTTCGTCTTAAATACGACTTGTTGAAATTTCAAATTACCATATTAGCTTCTAAAATTTTTAATTAAATATATCAATTTTTTATTAAAAAAATTTAATATCTCGAATTCAATTTCAAAATTTTTGTAATGAATTATTTTGAAATATATATATATATATGGCATTATTATTAATATTTTTATATTAACAAAAATGTTCAAATCTCCATTACAATATTTGATAATAAAAAATAAAAATTTAAAAGAGAAAATAAGTGAAATATGTCAAAATTTATTTCTATATGATTTATTTATTCATCTTATAATGTTTTCTTTCCTTCACGTAATTTATTCATGTAAAGTTATTAATATATGAAAAATAAATAATTCCTTTTAAAAAATTCTCAACTATAATATTATATACCTAGTTAATTACCTTACATTTATTTTAAATTATTTTTAAAATAATTAAATTTTTACATAAAAATTTTAAATATTTTAAGATAAATAATTAATGATCTTCTCAACCTATTTATCCTTTTACAAATATTTGAAATCTTATATAAAAAATTGAGTAATCAAAAAATAATTTAAAATAAATATGACTTAATTAAGTATTTGAAATAAATCATTTAAAACATAATTAAAATGATTAAGTATATGAAATAAGTATTTTTTTAATTACTGAAAAAATAATTCAAAATTAATAGTTGAAATCTTAATTATGTATTTGAAATAAATAATTTTAAAAAAATTAAAAAAATTAATTATTTGAAATAAGTATTTTTCAAACGCATTTAAAAAATAATTTAAAATAAATATTTGAAATCTTTATATGAAAATTATGTATTTAAAAAAAATAAAATAAATGTGGGTTGATTAATGGGATAAGTAATATGGAAGTTCAAGAGTTTAAAAAAATAATTTATTTTTCATATATTAGTAACTTTATGTGAACATATTAAATAAAATTTTAAAAAAGAAAATAATATTATAAGATAAACAATTAATTAAAACATAAGTTTTGTCATATTTTACTTATTTTTTAATTTTTTATTATTAAATATTATGATTGTGATTTAAATATGTATATTAATATAAAAATCTATCGTATATATATATAAGGATAAAATTTTTTTATAATATTAAGCCAAATGTCATAATAATAAATTGTCACTTGGCTTAATTTAAGACAAATAAATTTATAACAAACAAGTTATTATTCCATTCAAAAAATAAAAATAAATAAAATACAAAAATTCAATAATCATATATATATTAAGAATTTTTCATATGAAATAGTAATTATTTTATTAAAAAATAAAAATAAATAAAATACAAAAATTGAATAATCATATATATATATATTAAGAATTTTTCATATAAAATAGCAATTTTATAATATTAATACATAAGTTAATAAAAGATTTTTGAAATTACTATTGGTGTAAAAAAAACCCTCAATTTTAATAAGATAAATCTATTTTAGAATACGTTGCGAAAGAATTTAATAATAGAATCTTCCTTAAGAATTTTTCATATAAAATAGTAATTTTCTAATATTAACATATAAGTTAATAAAAATATTTTAAATATTAAAAAAATAATAATGAGATACGATTTTTTTAAAGAATTTAAATTAAGAAAAAAATTTAATTAATAAATAATCTTAAAAATCTTAAAATTATTCAAACTAAAACATAAATTTAAAATTTTGAGATACAATTATAAAAAAAAGATAATAATGAGATACAATTATCTTAAAGCATTTAAGATACAATTATAAAAAAAGATAATAATGAGATATGTTTTTCTTAAATAATTTAAATTAAAAAAATTTAAAAGATAAAATTAAGACAAAATTATGATTAATTTAAGATAAATAAATTTAAGACAAATAAGTTATTATTCCATTCAAAAAATAAAAATAAATAAAATACAAAAATTTAATAATCATATATATATTAAAAAAATTCATACGAAATAGTAATTATTTCATTAAAAATAAAAATAAATAAAATATAAAAATTGAATAATCATATTAAGAATTTTTCATATGAAATAGTAATTTTCTAATATTAATGCATAAGCTAATAAAAATATTTTAAATATTATTTATAATTTTAAAAGATTTTGAAATTAATATTAGTGTAAAAAAAACAAACTCTATTTTAATAAGGTGACTTTATTTTGAAATACATTGTGAAAGAATTTGATAATAGGCTCTTCCTTGAGAATTTTTCATATGAAATAGTAATTTTTTACTATTAACACATAAGTTAATAAAAATATTTTAAATATTATAAAAAATAATAAAGTGATACGATTTTTTAAAAGAATTTAAATTAAAAAAAGAATTTAATTAAGAAATAACCTTGAAAATTTTAAAATTATTAAAACTAAAACTTAAATTTAAAATTTTAAGATATAATTACCAAAAAAAAGATAATAATGAGATACAATTATTTTAAAGAATTTGAGATACAATTTTATAAAATAATAATAATGAGATACGATTTTCTTAAATAATTTAAATTATAAAAAATTTAAAAGAATTTAATTAATAAATAATATTGAAAATTTTAAAATTATTCAAACTAAAGCTTAAATTTAAAATTTTGAGACACAATTATAAAAAAAAAGATATTAATAAGATACAATTATCTTAAAGAATTTAAGATCCAATTATCAAAAATAATAATAATGAGATATGGTTTTATTAAAGAATTTAAATTAAAAAAATTAAAAGAATTTAATTAAAAATATAGAATATTCTTGAATTGAATATTCATTAAATTGAATCAAATTTTATTATTATTATTATTATTATTATTATTATTATTATTATTATTATTATTATTATTATTATTATTATATAGGAGAGTAGTAATTCATAGAATCAAGCTAAGTATCACAATATTGATAATCAAAATAAAATAAGATAATAATATATAAATCAAAATTTTAAAATTAAATAATAATAATTTTTATGATAAGATAATAATTTTAAAATAAAATAATAATTTCATTGAAATTTCAAATTTAGATTTGATAATATCTATTTAATATCTTTTTAAGTCTATTGATTTTTAATTATTATTAATAAAAAAATACACAGTGAGATTTTTTAAGTTATATTTGCTAAATTACTTTTTTTTTGCTAAATTACTTTTCAAAGGAAGTTGTGACTATAATGTATGAGACAAATAGAAATTTAAATTTCACATTGTTAAATATGTACTGCTAAATAATTTATTCTCATATAATTCTATTTTGTTGTATATTAATTTTTTTAATATTGTCCTGCACATCGCCTAGGTTTTAATATTAATATTAATAATACTACATCTATATATTTTAAAAATAATTTTTCATGAAAAATTTGAGATCTAATTCGAGATTTGAAATTAGTTTAGGATCATATTTAATTTTTTTTATTTAACATTTTTAGATTGTAAATCCCAAATAAAGCCCCATCATCAATTTTCAATGGTTATCTTGCCTTGCATTATGGCAAGGACCAAAATCCTTATTACATAAAATCTTAATAAATGCACGTTACATTACTATTTATATTTGTATATTTATCACTTTGCCTTTTATACTTATATATATTATAATAATAGATACTTATATACACATATATTGATTACTTTCCCTTTTATACTTATATATTTTTTATTTAATAGACATTCAAATAAAAATAATGTTAAATATCTATACCAATATATATTTGATATAAAAAATATAAATATAAGATGCAAAGACGTGACTAATATATATTTCTGTAAGTATTTATTAATAAAAAATAGATAAATATAAACAACAAAATAATTAATATATAAGTATAAGCAACAAAATAACCACCATAGACAAATAAAATGAGTTACAAATATATTGTGCTAAAAAATGGCTTTTTTTAAAAATTGAAATCCGAGCAATAATTGAAGTCATATTTTAGTCTTTGGCCATAATTATATGCCTAATTATAACCTAGAAGATGAAATTATTAATAAGCACCAAAGCTGTGCATATTTATTATCTAACGCCATAGTTAAACTACAATTCTAATGAATATTCACATATTTATTTCAATAGTAACTTTGTAGTTATAAAATCAAATAAACATCCACATAGTTATTTGGACATCAAATATAAGTAGCAAGAGATTCGCTATCTTTATAATTATAAATATTTTGTAGCGACTATATAAAAAATAACAAAGGTGATCACTTTTCACATATAATGTACCCAATTAATAATTATATATATAGCCTTATAAAATATTCACATTAAAACGATATGTGACTTATATTCTCAACTTTAATCTGATATAACCTAAATAAAGATAATATTTTGCAAATCACATATAATATACAAGCTCTAAGGCATTCAAAGCTAATAATATTGTTTTGGAAAAAAGCATATTTTGGCCCCTCAATTTTAAGTCAGTCTAAATTAAGTTTCTAAGATATTTGAAATAGTGAAATTGACCATTTATTTAATACCAGTTAAACGCATGTGGTTTAAATCTCATTAAAATCACGTGAAATATTAAGAGGGTGTTTCTCAAAATTGGAGCTTTTCAGCTTATTGTGAATAAGTGATTTTTAGATTATAATCAGATTAAAAATAAACAGTTAAGCGTTTCTGTAAACTAGTTAATAATCAGTTGATAATCAGTTTATAATCAGTTAAGTGTTTCTGTAAAATCAGCTTATAATCAGTTTTTAATTGCAGAAATTGTCAAAATAACCAAACAGTCCCTGAATTTATTTATTGTATAAAAATAATTTTTTAAATGTCAATTCAAAATTTATTTTGCAATAATAATAATAATAATAATAAAATTTATTTAAGAAGAAACGTAAAAGAATTTTTATGGGAACTAAAATGTATAGGGTGAGCAAATTTGGAATATCAAATATTAGGTAGGGATAGTATGGTCTTTTACTTGGTCAAAACCCAACTTTTAAAAAACTGATTAAAATCAGATTATAATCTACTATTTAAGTTTTCAGAAACACTTAAATAAACAACTTATAATCTAAAAACTGCTTATAATCAGTTTTGACCAGCCTTTAAGTTTTGAGAAACACCCTCTAAATATATCACGTAATCAAAACGGTGAGTTTTGACATGCAAATTAAACTAAGACTTGAAGCTTCAAAATTGGCATTTTGGAAATCTCGCACTAAGCAAACAACAAAGAAATCAACAGGAGGAAAAGCCCCAAGGAAGCAGCTGGCAACCTTAGCCGCTCAGAAATCAACTTCGGTGACTAGAGGAGTGAAGAAGCCTCACCGTTTCAGGCCAGGAACAACGGCACTGAGAGAAATCAAGAAGTATTAAAAGAGTACTGAGCTTTTGATTCACAAACGTCTATTCCAGAAGTTGGTTAGAGAAATCGCTCAAGATTTCAAAACCGATCTTAGGTTCCAAAGTAGCACTGTTGCGGCCCTTCAAGAAGCTGCTGAGGCGTACTTGGTGGGACTTTTTGAAGACACTAATCTTTGTGCTATTCATGCCAAAAGAGTCACTATTATGCCTAAGGATATCTAATTGGCTCATAGAATTAGGGGTGAGAGGGCGTGATTTTTGTGCTATAATTAAGCCTGTGACTTCAACATTTGGGTTTTCTCTCTAAATATGGTTTAGTTGTAGTTTCTTTGAATTATGGGTTTTGGGTGTTTCTTGTTGGTCATGTAAATGTCTAGAGATTTAGAATTAATTAGAAGGTTTCTATCCTATTTTAAGTTTGATCCCTTATACTGATATTTTTTTTTGTTGCTAAGTGATAGATTAATATTTGTTTATGCCTCAATTTGATTTATTCATAGGATTTTATTTGTGTTTTGGAATTGAAAAGTCATGGATGGAAGAGGAGTCCAATTGAATTGAAAGGGAGGTTTGAGCCCAAGTACCGCCGCCATCTTTCTGCTTTATTTGTGCAGTCCTACTAAATACAGCATTTTGGCTAAAACGCAGCTTCAATTCTTCATTTAATATGGATGTCAAAACTCACAGTTTTAATTACATGACATATTTAATATTTCACATAATTTAAATAAAGTTTGAACTATACGCATTTAATTGGTGTCAAATAAAAGGTCAATTTCACCGTTCCAAATATTTTAGGGGCTTAATTTAATCAAATAAAAGTTGAAGAGTTTAATTTACAACTAAGAGCGGTCAAAATATACATTTTTTTCTATTGTTTTTATTAGAGCTAATATGACAAAAGGAATATGCTATGCAAATGTCCTCCAATTTAATGTAGGGAAATGCATTAGGGTAAGCAAATCACCTTAGATAAATTATAACTTTCATTTAGTAGAATGCTTATATATGGAGTTCAAGCCAGCAAATTCATAATGATATTAAAGTGAAGGCTGTAGACCATAGTAAGTATCCAGGCTCCTACTAGGATTGTAAATAAAGAAGTATATATATATATATATATTTTATCTAGGCTCCTATTTGTTATTATAAACCAAGAAGTATTTTTTGCTGTTTTACAAGATAAATTTGCCAAAAAAAACTCAAAGGATGGAATGAGAAATCTGTTGAAATTTTAGACTTCACATTTCTTTTTAAAGTCCAGTTATTACTAGGATCTTTTTGCTTCGGACTTATGGGCTCGACTTCGGTCCAACTTCAGCCTTCAGCTTGTTGACTGAATCTTGACTCTTTTTTTGAATTCACAGGATTCAGGCTCATATTTTTGCAACAAGTACTGATCTTAGCTCTTCATTAACTTTAGATTATCAGCTTCAAATTAATCTACAGTCCATCATATTTTATAATTGGGCCTTCTTTGATGTCTTCTTTGATGCATGGCTCATTTCTTTCTCTAATTGCAAACTGCTTTCTCATGAGTATTGTGATTTGGGATTGGGCTTGATTAGGATCTTTGGCCTATGAGGTATTGAAGGATAGTATATTGAAAATTTAAACTCTATGGATAATTTTTTTCTTCGGCTCGACTAAATTGAGTAATGGGCTTCTTTAAATTGGTGGGCTTCTTTGGGTCATTTTGTCTTTTCCTCCTCCAACTTTATATCCCTTTCTTCTTTTCTTTCTTTTACCGACGTGAGACAAATTCACTGCCAACAAAATCGTCATCCTAAGAAAGAAAAAAAGATTTTGATCAAAGCTGTAGCACAAGTGATTCCAACATACATGATGAGTTGCCTTCTAATTCCGAAGAGTGTCCATGAGAACTTGAAGAAAATGGTTGGCGATTTTGGATGGGAACAAAGAAAATGAAAGGATGATTCACTGGCGTTGATGGTTTTTGATTTCTCATCTAAAAGAGTGTAGTGTGGCATCCCAGTTAAGTGGTGGGATTGATAGCAATAAATTATAAAAAAACAAGGGAAGAAGTTAAAAAGGCAGTAACTTTTTTAACAAAGACAAAATAATCTACTAATATCAGATGATCGCTTGATACATGATTTTGATAAAATTCTGATATGTTTTTCTTCTCATCGAGCTCTATATTTTAAGTGGTGTGGATTATTGAATGGCTTTCATCCTATGTATTTCTTATATACCTATCTTGGTGAGATCTTTTTATTTTCCTCTTGTATTTTTATTGGATACCACCTATGAGTGATGGTTTGTTCAATTCACTATTGAGATTATTATTGATTAAAATTACCTCTAATGATGCTAGAAATGAACTTTTATACCCATTAATTTATTAGTGAAAGTTTTTTTTTTATCTTATTAGGTCTCATGGTTTTTCTCTTCACGCTAATGAATTTTTCATGTAAAAATTTTGGTGTTTTTATAGATGTGATTTGATATTTTTATTATTAAATATTTTAAATATTGGGTTTGAAGAAAAAAGAATACAACTTTGATATTGTTAGATAAATTTATATTTTATTTTATTTTTTATATTAAAAAAATAATATAAATAGTTAGTGTTAATATGTATATTCAATTTTATTTTTATATTAAATATCTAAATATTGAGATTTTTATCATTTTATTCTAATATTTAAATATTACTTTAAAAATTACACAATAAAAGTTATTTTTTAAATAATGTTTATATATTTTTTTAAAATATTTTAAAGAAAGTATTTAAACTAATTATTTTTTAATAAATTTATATGATAGAATAATTTTTATAAAATCATTACTCTAAACACAAAATTCTTAAACCCAATTCATAATCAAATTTCTAAATAATTATTAATATTAATTTTAGAATATAAATTATAAATAATTAAAAATGATAAATATGTTGAATAAATTTATCAATTTAATATATATATATATTGTAAATATTTAATATATTATATATTATATAATATATAATATATTGTAATATATATATAAATATAAATACTTGCCACCCTTTTTCCCAATAAATAGATGGAAGATTGGGTTTTTCACAATTCACACGATTTTTAATTTGGCCACATTAGCAGAACAACTACAGGGGTTTAATGGTGGATTCTAATTATCTTTTATCCATAACTCTTAGAGCGCAATATTTTCTAATGGTACGTCTTATTGGTTTTTCTCCGTGAATGGTCATTGCATAGTGAGAAATGAATACTATGTAGTTGCTGCAATTCTGAAGCCAATAGATAACCAAAAAGAGAACACTAGTATTTTTACAAATGCGGACAATGTTGACAGTGATTTTGAAGATGGACAATATTCCTCCTAAAGTAAAACATTTCATTTGGAAAGCATGTCATGCCCCATTGCCTACAAGTGACTAACTTCTTACTTGTTAAGTTCTTGTTGGTTCTCTATGCAAACAATATGGCAATGGGCTGAAAAACAATTAATAGTCATACTCTTCGAGATTGCTCTGAAATTAAAAAAATTTGGCAAAAAAGAGATTTGCTAATGGATGAATAAACCAGTTGCATCTTTTGATCTATGGTTTTTCCTAGTGGTAACATGAAAGACTCTGAGCTACTCACTTCAGAGCATGTTTGACCCATTCAGAGTTTTAAAAAAGCCCTTTGTTTAGGAATACCATATCCGATACACAAGTTATATCATCTATGGCATGGGCATTATATCCCATAATTCTGAAGGTCAATAATGGCATCAAGTTCTTGTTGGCGAAAAATGGAATATATGGTTGAAAGTGCAAATACCTTTGCTATTCACTATGACCTTTCTTTTACTTTATCATTTCAGTTCACCAACGTCGAAGATGAGAGTGATTGTCAAAGTGTGTTTTTCACTATTCCAAGCTAGTACAAGGATCAATCTCAAGTGGGATATCACACTTTTGGCTGAGAATTTTACTTCTATCTCTTTTAGCTTTATTCATAGAATAGTCAATAAATCTAAACATTATATAGCAAGATGTGTTTGGCTAGCTCCTCTGAGTTTGTATGGAGGGAGGAGATTCCTTTAAACATTAGGAACATTGTTTTTGAAGATTGCCCTAATATTTGATTTTAATGCATTTGATCTGAATAAAAAAAATGAGATAATAAAGGGGAAATATCCTTTATTATTGGGAGTTTTACAAAATTACACTAAAAAGAAAAAGATTCTTCAAAGTACAATCCTTAAAAAAAATTCAAAAACTAGAAAAAAGTTTTGAAATTACAAAAATACCATATTTCATCATCCCTGTAAAAGCTCCATTATTTTTTGGGCTTTCATAAATACTATATATTTTGTGAATATATTTTGCCTATATTAACAAAATATCTATATAATAATTTTATATCTCCTTTAAATATGATATATAAGGAGTGTAAATGTAGTTTATATATTGAGGTCCAAATGAAATTATATACACTACTATTTAAAGTAACATAATATAATGTATATATTGTGCAATATATATTATTTTAATATTATCCTTAATTATGGTTCATATATCGCGTAAATACTAACCATATATTCAAAGTGAGAATAAATGCACTATCACAAATAATAATATAAATATGTTGTATATATTGTAAATATAGAGAATTTAATAATCAAACAAAAAGAACTAGCAACAAATAAAAGAAAAAATAGAAGATAATAGAAAATAAATAAAAAAATCTTTGAAAGAAAAATGGAAAAAGAAAAAAATAAGCAAAAGAAAATGATGAAAAAATTAAAAGAAAACCAAATTATCAAATAAAGATATATTTAAAAGAAAAAATTAAAATTAAAAATGAAAAAAATAAGGACTGTAACATTAGAAGTGAAAATTAAAATGGCATGATGCTCGTAATTTCCTCAGTATTATTAAAACAAAAGGAGCAATGTTTTCATAGGGCCTAGAAGGATTGTGATTTCAGATTTGTGCAGCCTCAAGCCATATAATAATGGAAATGAAAAAAAAGTATAAAGGCCATAGGAAAGCTCTAAAAGTTTTGGTAAGCGAAACTTTTTTTTGTTAGACAATAAAAGGCCCGTTGAAGGCTTAATTAAAGAAACCCACTTATTTTATTAAGTTGCAATATTTTTGAGATTCTGGGCCTGTTTCAATACAAGACCTGGCTTACAGCCTATATTAGATGCAGTTAAAACTTTAAATGCCCATATGGGTTTTTATAAAATAAAAAATAGAAAAAAACTATAGAGTTATTTATTTATTTTTTAAGAAATTATTAGATGAATTTATCACACATAAAATAAATATATTTTAGCACTTTGATATTGCAACAAACTAATCTGGTCAAATTAGAATAGAGCATGCCGGAAATGGGCAATAAAAGAATTTGCAATTTCTCAGCAATACTAGAAATTTCATTGTAGTGGCTGCCTATTATTGCCTACTTCATGGCCGAAAATATTCCATTCCTTGCACTTTAAAAATGATTAGTGCTTGACTTTAAATCATTTATAAACGTTAAATTCTTTTCGGAAGAAGCTTCCTTTCTTTTCTTTTTGTCCAAATATTAATTTTGTCAAAGTATTATATTAATAAATATCATAATTTAAAATATACAAATAAGAAATAAATACAAATAAATCAAATACTTTAATATATATATATAATCGAAATTTTAAGTTAAAACCATTAAGGTCGTCTTAACTTAGTCAATTAGATTAGAAATCATTAATAAAAATTATACGAAGAAGTGAAATTCTACTATTTTTTTTGAAAAAAAAATAAAGAATATATATGTATATATATATATATATATACAACCACATTTCAACTTTTTTCTTTTTTTTTCCCACCACAACACTGAAAAAATCAAATGAAATGATTGGCAAAGTTTTGGAGGAAATCAAATCATACATACATAGCTTTTTTTAACAAGGAAGAATTTGATTTGGTTACTTCAACTGGAGTAGAGAGGAATATTTCCAATTGGACAATGATTGTGAAATTTGGCCTTTGCGATCAATTGTCACCCCACATGCTTGCCTTCTATTCATATGCTATTGATTTTCTGTTACTATAGATAGTTTTCACCTTTTTTAGTGTTGAAAAGATTTCATTTGATTGCATCTTTATCTTTATTGTTCAAAAAAAAAAAAAAGATTTCATTGATTCGGAGCCAGAATTCTCCTCTTGCCGCTGCCTGCCGCTCTCCTGCAGATCTTTGTTGGGACTTCTAAAAAAATACGGATATTTTTATCAAAATATAAAATTTACTCCTATATTTATTTATATATGTAAATCAAAAGTAAATTTTAAGTTTTGATTTAAACCTTTATTATTATTTTTTTAATTTTATATACAAACCGAAACTCACAATTTTAATTTTTATATTTATTTTTTTAAAAAAAATACACAAATTAAAATTATGAGTATCAATTTATGTATTTATTTTTTTTAACAAAATTGAAATTTACATTTTCAGTTTCACTATTTTCCGGATGCAATTCATTTATTATTCTTACCTTATTATCAAAATGTAAAAATATGCGTTAAAAATTATTACTTTTATCGTACATTATTACATAAATGTCAAAATATTTGTTCAAAATTATTATAAAAATATAATTTAGCTGACTAATTTTTATATTAAATTATTAATTTTTATAAAAATTATTTAAACTAATTGCATATTATCCAGAATTTGCTTATTATAATTGAATTTAGTCAGTTAATTTTATAGCTTGTTTTTATTAAAATGAGAATTAATATTTTATTTAATAAGATACAAATTATATATTTTTTTCATCCTTTAATATCTTATTTTGTATATGCATGCACTGGCTCGTCATTTTAAATTTATAGACTTCACTTTTCAATAAATAAAAAATAACTTGAAATTATTAATTAGAATTTCAAATTTTAAAATAAATTAGCATATTAAAAGTTAAAAGTAAACAAAAAAAGACATAAATAGCTATATATGGAAAACAAAATGTTATATAATAAAAAAAATATTTGACTTATTAAATGGATTTATTTTTATACAGTATAGTAAATTAAAATATAAATTAAGTTATATATATGTGTGTGTGTATGCAAGGTGGATTAATTTTTTTTTTATCTTTTCTTAAAATTGAAAAAAAAATTTATTCAGTTACTGAGATGTTATATAAATACATCTATCATCTATCATCAGAGTGTACATTAGTATATTAAGGTGATTAATTAAATGATTAAATATGACACGATGAAATTTATATAAATGTTTTATATTTGAAATTTAAAACACTCTTCCATCACAACTACGGCAATTAATAATAATTATAATTAATAATAATAATAATAATAAAGTAAGAACAATAAACGTACAATAACCTTTTATTTGTTTTTAACGAGAAGATAGTGCACCCGGACAATTGTGATGTCGAAAATGTAAGTTTCAGTTTTATTATTGTTAAAAAAAAATTAAATAAATATATAAATAGTTTCCGATTGTGTATTTTTTTAAAAAAAAATCAAATAATACATAAAATCGAAATTATAAATTTTGATTTATGCATAAAATAAATAAAAAAAATTAACAAAAGCTCAAATATAAACTTAAAGTTTGGTTTGAGATTTTGATTTACACACCTAAATAAATATGAGACCGAGTTTTATATTTTAATAAAAATATGACACTTTTATCATATTTTTGTGAAAGTCCCCCATTGCTGCCCCTTTCAGTTTTCACATGTACAAGCAATGCATGTTTTATATCCCACATAACACTATTTATCAGCTATGTCTTCACCACCACGTCATAATTTTTCCATGCATGCTCTCCACTAATTTTCAGGTTAGCATGAAAATTTATTATTATTTTTAACTCGGCATTGTAATTTTTCTTTTTTGTAATTTATTTTTTTAAAATTTAGCCATGTAAAATCATAAAATTTATAATAAAACTCTTTCTATTAAATTTTAATGTAACTGTAAATTTAAGATATAAATTTGAAATCTTTAATTAAGACGAAACAGTTACTTAATAACTAATATGAGCATCGTAAACTTTTATTTTAAAGTTCCGCCCTTTCCTATGCATTTTCTACTGAGTTTTTGCTACACCAAAACCAAAATTTTAGGATTTTAATTAGTAAAACAAACTCCACTTGTTATAAATTACATGCATAAGTTCTATTGATAATTATTATAGATTATGGAGAAAGTATGTCCTATTTAACCGAGGACTAAGTTTAAGCCCAAAATCATATCGAAATCAATTTGCAATTAATTATTTATAAAAATATGCCAAGTGTATGTGTAAAGAATGCTACTTGTGACTGCAAATACTATGATATTAGCAAGTGTGAATAATATTAATATATTAAATTTTATATAGTGTATGAAGCACGCCCGAATAGTTTTCAATAATTATAGAATTTTTCCACGGACAATATTCTGTGATTATTATAATTCGCGCCATATCCTTAGTTTGGTAAAAAATATTAGTAAAAAATAAATCATGAAATTTGATAGCGGGTCACAAAATAGTAAGTATTTTTTTTTCTTAAAAAAAATACAAAACTCTTAAAATTAGGAAATGTCATTTTTTAAAATTATAATTCTTGGGATTTACAGTATATATTGGATGCATCGAGGTAGTCTAATGGTTAAGAGGGTGTTTCTCAAAACTGGAGCTTTTCAGCTTATTATGAATAAGTGATTTTTAGATTATAATCAGATTAAAAATAAGCAGTTAAGCGTTTCTGTAAACTAGTTAATAATCAGCTGATAATCAGTTTATAATCAGTTAAGTGTTTCTATAAAATCAGCTTATAATCAGTTTTTAATTGTAGAAACTGTCAAAATTACCAAACTGTCCATAAGTTTATTTATTGTATAAAAATAATTTTTTAAATGTTAATTCAAAATTTATTTTGCAATAATAATAATAATAATAATAATAATAATAATAAAATTTCTTTGATGGGAACTAAAATGTATAAGGTAGGCAAATTTGAAATATTGAAGATTAGGTAGGGATAGTATGGTCTTTTACTTGGTCAAAACTGCTTAAAAAATAAGTGCTTAAAAAAAAGTAGCAAAACCCAACTTTTAAAAAACTGATTAAAATCAGATTATAATCTACTATTTAAGTTTTCAGAAACACTTAAATAAACAACTTATAATCTAAAAACAACTTATAAGCAGTTTTGACCAGCTTTTAAGTTTTGAGAAACACCCTCTAAATAACGGATTGATTAGTAAAATTTGTCCTTACATATGCATCAAATTAATTTGATTACAATAATAAAATCTAAAAATTTGATGATATAATTGTCTGTATTATGTTGATGGTGATGTGATTGATGCTGAAAACTAGTATAATGGTGTGGCAGTTTATGTTGCAAAGAAGAGGTTTCTTGCCTCGCTATAGTACTGCCAGAAAATCTAATTCCATTTTAAACAATGGCTAATTGACTAGCTTAATTAGTTGGTGGCATGGGCACTATATAATATTCTTATTTTATTTATCTGTATAAAAAAGGTTACCATGAGTGGAATCAATGATTTTAAATTTGCCTAACTCCATTAGATAATATAAACATTTGGCGATAATTATGTTCTTTAAGTATATATGTCCCCATTCATTCTTAGTACAAGTAAACTAATTGATCTTTTCTTTTTTATATGTAAATTATATTTACGAAAGTCCAAAAAGAAAACCAATTAAATTAAGAAGAGATTTTGCATAGGATACAGATACTAGATAGAGCATCTATAGCCATCATTATAGCTCAAAAATTCTCACAATCTATCTACTAGAACTCCATTCGAAAAAAAAAAAAGAAAGAAAGAAAGAAAGAAAGAAAATCTAGGCCGTCATAATAATACTATTAATAATTAATCTACTTTGCATCTAATCTTCAAAATTTCTTCTTAGAGTATCATCAAGTTGTAGTGGATTCTTAATTATTTTGGTACCGCATTTGTTCTTGGGAAAGCACATGTTTTAAGATTAAGGGGAAAAAAGAAGAATTTTATAGAGACAATATGGAATCATGGAGATTGTGTGAATCTTTCTATTTCACTTTTCAATCCTTAGAAACTAATTAATTTGATGAAATAAATTGGAAAAGAACGGGTAAATCTAACCTTCCATCATTAACCAACATGTTTATTAAGGAACAATCGCAGGTTCTATTCTAAAATCTTTTGATTTTCACACATATATTATATATAAAAAGTGGAATAGACAACTGTAAGAGTGAAAAAAAATTCAAATCTGAGCCTTTTTTTTGTCAGTAGAAAATAACATTCATTAATCACAAAAAGGATTACAGAGGAACATGTGTGAAGGAAGCAACACAAAAAATGATTCTTCCAGAAGCAAAACAAAACAAAGCCTTTGAAAGGCTAACTTTAACAAACTTTCCCCTCAAACACAAGCCAAGATAAGCAAAGCAAAAAAGCCTAAAAAAATTAGCATTCTTGAGACAAACGTCAGCTTAAAAACAAGCTGAAGTAGGGGACCGAACATAAAAAAATAGATAGCAGAGCCAAGAAGGCCCAGAAAACCTCAGGTAAAGCAATGTTGATGAAGGTTGTCATTGCAGGATGAAATTACACAAGAAAATACTCTCCATGAGTGAGATATCGGTTGAAAAGGGCTATACAGAGAGCTTCGTTCTCAATTTGAGAACTTGATGTGCCAAACGAAGATGAGAGAGAGTAATAATGCCGAATTGAAAAGCTTCTGAAAGGGTTAACTTGAAGTGCCAAAAGAGCCAATAACACCCCTTCTCAAAACTCAGATTTGTATAGAAAACCCATTCTACTATATAGATGGAGAACAAAAAGGATCTTTCCTTGGCCATATTTGAGAAGCTGACCACAAAACTAGAAAAACTAGAAAGAAATATGAAATCAAACGGAAACGAGAGAAAAGACCGGCGATAACCCTAAGCAAAATATGAGAATCAGTAGATCTGGCGTCCACACTGGAGAGAGAACCAACCTTCAAAGAAAAGTAGAGAGAAAAAGGTTTTTTTGAGTCATAAATTTGAGCCTTTCACTTTATATAAAATATATATAAACTTTCAAATTAAACTTATGAATAGTATTTCTGATATAGTATGAGTTTTGCCAAGTAAATTGTTCTGCCGCTGGAGTTTGTGGTTTCCATACTTCATTTCTTACTCATTAGTAATTTTTTTTTGGATAAGACATTAATAACATTTTTGTTTCTTACCAAAATAATAATAATAAATTAATATATACTTAAAAGCATATAATTTATGTATGAGACATCTATCAGGGTCTCCTGGTGGTATGAGATAAAGAAATTCGTGTGCTAGAAGTAGAAGCTAACAGTAAGTGTGTCATTGAACTTATTCGCAATGGAGTAGGAACACTTAATGCTAATATGACTTTAGTGACGGGCATCCAGAATCTCTTAAAGACGGATTGGCAGGTTTCACTTAATCACATCTATAGAGATGCTAACTTTGCAGCATATTGGATGGATTCATATGCTATGAATTTAGCCCTTCACATATTGGATGTTCCTCTGAATGGAATTAATAAGTGGCTATATTATGATATGATTGGAGTAGCTTATCATCCAGCAGTCGCCATATAATGTTTTAAGGTCTATCCTTCTTTTGTAGAAAAAAAAAGTACATAATTTATCATGAATGATTTATCTCTAGCCATATATTAGAAATGAACATTTATCTAATATATATACAAAAACACAGTAGCATAAAACTTTTGAAAGCTATTTTTTTCATGATATTTAAATTAAATAATAATTTTTTTAAATGACAATTTGAAAATTCAAAAAAACTCTTATAATATCATCTTTCTATAAGAAGCCAGGCCCGGCTCAAAGGGGAGCAACTTGAGCAACCGCTCAGGGTCTCCCTTGAGCCGGGCCTGCATAATGTTACTCTTAATAGATTTCATAATGAATTCGGGTATAACACAGAGAATTTATTCATTTAAAATGTAGCCAATCATCATCCCCCACTTTGCAGGCAAAAATGCTCATTAAACACAAGAGTATACAGTGTGCTTTCCAACAAGACATCCTTATGATGAAATCATATGCCATATTTGTCCTCTTATTCATAGAAATTAAGAGATTTTTTAAGTAAATATGGTTGGCTAATCTATTCATCTCAATTTTTATTCGGGACTCTTAAAATATCCGAGACAGCTCTGTAAGAAGCATCATAAATTAATTATCTTACTTTTTAACATAATTTGTTATCAATGACTCACTTAACAAAAATATTAAATCCCATAAAAATCTTGATGAAAAGAAACACTATGGGTGGGTTTATATGGCCTTAGGGGAGGGGATATTCAGATTGCAAGACGGCGGTGGGGGCACAAAAACCAAGAGAAAAAGAGAGATAATTGAATATATAGAAGAGATGTGACAAAGTGGGGGAATAGATGGATGGACGGTCATGGTGGGTTTCAGTGGGTTAAGCACTAATGTTAATATATGTGGACCCATACAATGAATCATTGCCAAGCCGGGATGACATGTCCCATCACATAAAAAAGCACAAAAGATTAATTGGGTTGGGTCCCAATCTTTTCTATGCTGCGTCTGGTTTTTTCCTCTATTTCTTGTAGGCCCCATTTTATGGGATCTCGGCAGTTTTTTCTGTTAGTTTTTACCCATTTTTATTTTATGTGCCATTCCCCCCCAAAACCGCCTTTCTATTTTCGGTCAAGATTTTCCAACTTAAAGGAAAATAATTAATTAAATAATTAAACAATTTTTTTTTTTAAAGGCCAAAGAGCTTAACAGCATTATACAGCTTTAGTGTGTGCGTGGGTTTCCCCTTTTTGTGATTTATGGAAAGGGCACTTAAGAAATAATGAGTTTTGCTTATTGGCTTTTGTATAATTATTCAATTGAATAATCATATATGAGCTTGACAGTGTCTTTAGGGTCACAGACAACATTATTTCTTTTAAGATTTTTGAAGTAATATGCAAAATTAAACTCAATATATATTTTTAATTTAATGTTTTTATTATATCCAATAACAAGTTGACACCACCTAAGCTATATAAGCTATATTTTGTAATTATCCAATATCTATATTTCAAGGATTTGGCAGTGGGTTCTCTTCTTTATCAATTTAACTTATAAGTAGTTAGTTTATGTTCAGTTAATTGATATGCAAGGGTGACAAGTTGTGTAACGATTGAGAATTGGCAATTTAGTTGTTAATTTTTTATTCCTTTTGTTTTTATTTTTATATTTTTCTGAGAGGTTACAAATTTATTTTTCTATTATTTTGATTATATTACGAGATGGGTTTGTATATATATATCATAAATATAAAATACCAATAATTAAATTAAATCATTGATTTGACGAATTATAATAGGATGCATATACTCAATCTACCTTACACATCATGCATGCAATGCAGTCTTTTTTGTGAAATGTAATAGATGGACCGCTAATACGTACAAGTGTTTTAAAGAAATCAATGCATTGGGTCAAGCTACAATCGCATATTAACAAATAAATAAATAAAAAGTCAATTGAACAAATTAAGCTTTGGAAATAGATTGAAAAGTATGAAATTTCGGCAAAAAAAATTTAAATTAGAATCAAGAAAATCTTTTAAAAGAGAAAGAATTGTTAATTAATTACTTTTTAAAAATAATTCATGAAAGAACTACATGAAGAGATACGTTATTTTAATTGAAAACAGAAAAGTTTTATATGATTTCAATTACTCCCCAAAGGCCAAAACTAGGAAGAATCTAAATCGAGGGTATTTAGTAGGAATTAAGAATGAGACAAATGAAAATTTCTCTATATATATATATATTCCATATTCCCAAAAAAAAAAAAGAGTTTGCCATGGATACGGATTTAGGGCCTAGCTATAAAGATTATTTCACAAATTAAAGGTTAGAAATCATGCATGGAGTGCCATTTGCACATCATTCCTCACCGGCATTCCACCAAAAATTTCTTTAGTTTTGCGAGAATCGGTATATTGTCTATTAATTCCCTATATATATATAAGGGAATCAATTCAAAATTTGCAATTTGATGCCCCATAACAATAATTCAATATTAGTCTTAATTTATGACCTACAAATGGCATTCATCATTAGTTATTTTATTTTTTGTAAAAGAGAATAATTTTTTAGAAATATATGATTTAGTTTGTTATTAAATTCATTTTAGATTTTATAATAATTAATGCCTTCAATCTTAATTCTGAACTTCATTTTGCTAGGACAAGAAAGCAATAAAATTAACATCCATGATATATTCTTTTGTTTGGGCCTTTTGGCCTATAGGTCCACTGTATAAATATTTATCAATTTTTTTCTTATGTTAATATGTTACACAGAAGAAATTTATTGTTAATAAAATGTTACTAACCATAAAATAGAGTTATAATTTTTTTTTTTATAAAAATAGAGGTATTTAATTTAGATAATTTTTTATCCAAAATGAAAGTGTCTAACTTAGGTATTTTTGATCCAAAAGAAAGGTACCTAATATAGGTAATTCTTAGTCCAAAATGGAGGTGTCTAACTTAAGTGATGATGGTAAAAAATGGACGTGCTTAGCTTAGGTAAAAGAGATGTCTAATCTTTGACAAAATTTTATCAACCTAATTTTCAAAGTCTATATAAACCCTTAAGATTTCATTTAAAAATTATCCTAAAATTAGAGAATTAAAGAGAGTTTGAGAGAAAAGTTTAAGGTTGAGTGTTAGCCGTTAAAATAATATTTATAAGATTTAGTGTGAGCTATAAATACTTATTGGGTCTGAGAGTTAGCCTAGAAAAACTCTTGTAAGGGATTTGAGTGTTAGCCTTAAAAAAATACTTGTAAAGTTCAGTGTGAGCTTGTGAAAATATCAAGTTGAGAGTGAATTTGCAAAACTCTAAATATAGTGAAATATCCAATTGAAGTTTGGGAGTGAATGCAGAATTATTGAATCTGAACAATTATAAATTTATTTTTGGTATAATTGAATTTGGGTTGTGAGTATTTTAAATATTTTGTATACATTCTCTCTTTAATAAAACAATCTCTAGAGGGTCCGAAGACTTAGGCACACTTGGCCGAACTCTATTATTAAATTTATATGCGTATTATTTTCGTTGTTATTTTACATTCTCATTAATCTGATTTATAGAAAAATTTACGTAATTTTCCCAACAACTGGTATCAGAGCTGCTGGTTGAGAATTCTGCTAATTTTTTAATTGCCAGGAAAGATTCAGAGGAAATTATATTCAAGTGGGAGTGATGACTACAGATGAAGGAAAGGAATAAAAATGAGTACTCAAATAGAAGTTAAAATTTTTTTAAGTCTACAGTCAATTGAGATAGACAGTGCAAAGATTACATGCTTGGAAAACAGAAGATGGTCAGCTTTCAAACAAGTGGCAGAACTTCAAAAAAAAAAGAGAGGCTCGGAATCGACAATGGAGGTGAATATGAAAATACCATATTTAAGAAGTTCTGCTATGAGCACGGAATTAAAATGGAGAGAACTGTGCCGGGTACGCTTCAACACAATGGTATTACTGAGTGTATGAATCGAACGTTGACAGAAAGAGCCAGAAGTATTCGTATACAGTCAGGTCTACCAAAGCAGTTTTAGGCAGAAACAGTCAATACAACAACTTACTTGATCAACTGAAGTCCATCGGTTCTATTGGAGTAAAAAATACCATAAGAGGTATGAAGCAAAAAAGGAGATGCGAGCGAGTGAGAGCTTGCCATGTGAGAAAAGATGAAGTCTCTGATCTCTAACCAGACATGAAAATTAGCTGAGTTACCCATAAAAAAGAAGGCACTTCACAATAAATGTGTATATCGGGTAAAGGAGGACTATGATGGTTCTAAGAGATACAAAGCCCGACTAGTTGTCAAAGGATTTCAGCAGAAGGAAGGAATTGACTACACCAGTATTTCTGCTCCCATTGTGAAGCTCAATACTATCATATCAGTGTTGAGTATTATTGTCATTGAATTTCTTCATCTTGAATAATTAGACGTAGAAACTGCATTTTTTCATGGAGATTTAAATGAAGAGATATATATGTGTCAGCCAAAAGATTTTCAAGAAAAAAAAAGAAGAAAAACATGGTATGCAAACATAAAAAGAGCTTGTATGGTTTGAAATAAACTCCATGACAGTGGTACAAAAAGTTTGACGGCTTTATGCATAGCGAATGATTTCAGATGTGTAACGCCGACCACTGTTGCTACTTCAAGAGATATAGCTCCAGTTATATTATTTTACTAATTTATGTTGATGACATGTTAGTAGCAGGATATGGAGGATATCAGAAGGTTGAAGCATCAATTGTCAAAGAAATTTGACATGAAAAATTTAGGTCTAGAAAAGAAGATTCTCGGAATGCAAATCATAAGAGATAAGCAGAAATGACTTTTTGTAGTTATCTCAGACAAAATATATCAACCGTGTTTTGTAAAGATTTAACATGGGTGATGCTGAGCTAGTCAGCACACTCTTGACTAGTCACTTTTGTCAATCTAAGGATCAATCTCCTCATACGGAGGACGAGAGAGAACTTATGGCTAATGTTCCTTCCACCTTAGCCATTGAAAGTTTGATGTACGCAATGGTCTGTACAAGACTAGACATTAGTTATGTAGTAGAAGTTATGAGCAGATTTATGTCAAATTCAGAAAAAACTCATTGGAAAGTTGTAAAATAGATTTTGAGATATCAACGGGACACTATAGAAAAGTGTTTGTACTTTGGTAAAGGATAATTAAAAGTACAAGGCTATGTAGATGCATACTTTGAAGGTGAAGTCGATTACCAGAAAAGTACTATCGGTTATATATTTACTGTTTAAAATATAGCTATTAGTTGGATGTCGAAGTTACAAAAGATTGTCACTTTATCTACTACATAGGCTAAGTATGTGGCAATGAGTGAAGCCAGTAAAAAGATGATATGGCTTCAAGGTATGTTAATTGAGCTGAAATTTAAACAGGAGAAGAATGTATTATACAGTGATAGCCAGAGTGTGATACACTTGGCAAAGAATTCAGTATTTCATTCTCGAACCAAACATATTGGACTTCGTTATCACTTCATCAGAACTCTGTTGGAGGACGATGTGTTAATGCTAAAGAAGATCCAAGGAAGCAAAAATCTAGCAGATATGTTGACAAGACGGTGGCTATTGAAAAATTGAAGTTGTGTTCAACTTTAATTGGCTTGCAAGAGTAACAAGACTGGAAAGACCTGCCACACAAATCGAGGTGTGAAGATAAATTAAAATCAGTTTTCAAGTGAGAGATTATTAATAAAATGTTAATAACCATAAAATGAAGTTGTAATTTTTTTGGTAAAAAATAGAGGTGTATAACTTAGGTAATTTTTGGTTCAAAATGGAAATGCCTAACTTAGGTAATTCTTAGTCCAAAATGGAGGTGCCTAACTTAAGTGATGATAGTAAAAAATAGAGGTGTCTAACTTAGGTAAAAGAGATACCTAACCTTTGACAAAATTTCTCTAACTCAATGTTTGAAGCCTATATAAACCTTTAAGATCTCATTTGAAAATCATCTTAAAATTAGAGAATTAAAGAGAGTTTAGGAGAAAAGCTTGAGGTTGAGTGTTAACCGTTAAAATACTATTTGTAAGATTTAGTGTGAGCCATAAACACTTATTGAGTTTGAAAGTTATTTTAGAAATACTCTTGTGAAAGGTTTGAGTGTTAGCCTTAAGAAAATATTTGTAAAGTTCGGTGCGAGCTTGTAAAAATATCAAGTTGAAAGTGAACTTGCAAAACTCCAAGTATAGTGGAATACCCAACTGAGGTTTGGAAGTGAATGCAAAATTATTAAATTCAAACTACTATAAATTTATTTTTAGTATAATTGGGTGTGAGTTGTAAGTTGTAAGTGTTGTAAACACTTTGTATATCTTATCTCTTTAATAAAATAATCTCTAGGGAGTCCGTAGACGTAGGTATAATTTATCAAATTTGTGTGTGTATTATTTTCACTGTTATTTTTCACTCTCACTGATATGATTTATAGAAAAATTTGTGTAATTTTTTTAACATTTATATCCATATCCCTATTAAAATTCTTAAATCGATTCCTTATTTATTCAAAATAAAATTTTGCAAATTGGGGTGGTGAGGAATTTTGGAATTTTGGAATTTCATATATATATATATATATATATATATGTTCAATTCTTCTCTTCCAAATTCTTGTTAAATCCACTTGATGTTCCAATTTCTCTCTTTCGCACCAATCTAATAATGGTTTATCATTACAAATTGGTCGGTTAAAATTGAAATATAATTTTATTTATTTTATTGGCAATAAATTTAAATTGTAAATGTTTCTGATATTTTTATATGAGAATAATTTGAAAGTTTTATTTTCAAAAATCTCTTTAAAGAATATTTAAAAATATGAAAAAAATCACCTTAATGTAAAATTGAAAAAAAGAATATTCTGAAATCATTTTCCAGAATCGAAAAATTTTAAAGTTGAATATTACAAGTCGAGCTAAATTTATTTTTAAAAAAAAGAAAAGAAAAAAAGGTCTTTAACTGTGAACATATAGGTGCTATTTGATTTAATTTTATTAAAAAATGTTAGTCTTAGCATGGCTAGGAGATATAAAAGCATAATAGATACGTTTTTTGACCAAAGGAGATCCATTTTGGTTTCTCTGTGTTCCTTGGATATTTGTAACTATGGTTTATTTTTAATGAAATCTTATTATTACCGATAAAAAAAAAAGGGATCCGTTTTTGGCATCTGGCAAGTGGCAATTATATCAATTATCAATTATAGATATGATTCTTGATGCCTTCCAAGTAGTTAAATTTTTAAGGTTCAATCAATGCATATTACCCCGGAAATGAAAAAAGAAGGTTTTTTTTTTTTAATTAATGTTTATTTTTTAAGCACCTGGAATATCTCAAGGTTGAAAAATATTCTATTTGATCTTTCCGAGATATATATGATCTTTGAACCAAATCATTTTTCGAATTTTTTAGTTTGGTCAGTAAATTAATGTTTTATAATAATTCTTGAATGATGCAAGTGATGATCGATTATATATCTTATATTTATTTATCATTTTCATCCATCTTATGGTCCTATATATGTTCATTTCAAAATTTCAATTGGATTGAGAAAACAGAATATAATGGCAATTTTATATTTTTATTCTTTCATGTCAAATTTTATATTATTATATTTACAAAAGATTTATAAGAAACTAAATTAGTGCACATTTAATAAAAATAGGCTAAATAATTATAAAATCTCTAAAGTTTTACATATTATTATACTAGTCAGGTCCTGTATTTTTAATATCTAATTTTTATATTCCTGTATTTTTAAAAATTAAACTGTTTAGTCTTTTGTTAATATTTTTATTCTAAAATCATTAGTCAACTATTTTGATATTATAAAATAATTTTTTTATATTTTCTTTATATATATATATATTTATTATTTATTAAGTTTATTTCATGTTTAATTTTATTTTATATATAGATCGTCTGCAAAATAATAAAAATATTATTTGTATTATTTAAAATTATTTTTTAGTAATATATATAAAATTAAAATAAATAATATATCTGAATTGCCTGCAAAATAATAAAAGATATTATTCGTATTGTTTAAAATTATTTTTTAATGATATTTAGAAAATTAAAATAAATTATGTGTAAGAAATATAAATAAAATTAAAAATAAACATGACTTAATAAATAATAAAGAAAAATATATATAAAGGATAAAATTAAAAATAAGCATGACTTAACAAATAACAAAGAAAAATATATATAAAGGAAGAACAAAAAAATTATTTTATAATATTAAAATAGCTGATAAATATTTTTAGGATGAAAATAATAACAGAAGGACTAAACAGTTTAATTTTTAAAAACAGAGAGATGTAAAAATTAAATACTGAAAATACAAATACCGAATAGTGTAATATATAAAATTTTAAGAACTTTATAATTATTTATCCTAAAAAATAAAATAAAATCAGAGCATAAAGTTATCATTATTATTTTAATTATTCAATAAAAATTAATAAATTCCTTTTATTTAATTAGTATTCAGAAATCAAAGACTCATTTGATTTATTATTTAAATATCATGTTTAGCTCCATAATTTTTTTTATTATTTTCCTTCATTGATAGAAAATTTTTAAAGAAAAAAAATAGCATGCGGATTTAACCCTATCCTAATATAACATGCTACCTAAGATAATAACTCTGTTTTAAATGAAATTTCTTTTAAAAAAAGATTTTATTTTTGAGGAAAAAAGGATCAGTCATTAACCCTTTCAAATAGATTTTTCTAATAAAATTTAATTATTTGAAATAAAAATTTAAATTTACTAGAAAACCAATTTGAAAATGTTCTTATATAATTATTTGGATATTTTATAGTTATAAATTTTATTTAAAATTAAATTTTAATGAATTCTTTTTAATATTTTTTAAAACTAAATATTGTTCTTTTTAAAATTTAATTTCAATTAAAATTTAAATTTGAAAAATTTTAACCTTAAAATTACTTCAATATCACTCAACTAACTAGAAGCAATTATAAGGGATCTCGAGTCAGGAAGCATGATCCCCCTCTCCTCTGGCCGTCCACTGCACCGGTGAAAATTTAAATTTAAAAAAGAACAATATTTAGTTTAAATTTTAAATTTTGTCACTGACGATATTGTTTAAATTCAAGGGACTAATTTGAATTCATTTTAAATATTAAATTTGCCAATACATTTCAGGGAGATTTTGGAATTTGGGGGCAGGGGGCAAAATCCTCCTTTATGGATCCATAGCTGATGGTAAAACCACTTGTTGTCAAAGCATCCAGAAATTCTGGTCCCTAAACTCCCTTATGCACCTTCAAACAAAGTCTTTTAAAGTCCATGATGTCAAAACCTAGGCATTGGATGCGAGGGATTTGGAAATTTCATTTCTGGAAAATAAAAGGCATCTTGGGAATAAACATAAAGTTTATAAACTCCTCATCAGTGAAAGACTTCACAAGATTCTTCCTCCTAGATGGGGCTTCAAATCCCTCATTTTTGGTGGTTTCACAGAATTAAGGATTTTAAATTCCATGGATTCACTCGCAATTTTTCCACACCAAACAGTGAATTTTCTTAAAACCCATAAATTCTTTCAATTTCTTCATTCAAAATCCATTATATCAAACAATGCCTTATTATATAATATAGGTTAATTTTATATGAGACAATCTAGTGTGTTCTTAAACAAGTTAGTATTACATTTGAAAATTCAAGACCTAAAAAGTGAAAGAGTGTTTTGGCGTGGGGTGGAGGGAAGTGTGTGTGTGTGGTATGGTGTTCTCATATGAGTCAAAATTATAAATTCTAAATAAAAATTGCACTAACCTGCCCTGAAACAGGTGACCAAGGCCTACTGCCCCAAAAACAGTGAGTGAAATCATGGGAAGCCCATATCTGACAAATGGATGCTTCCTTCCCCATCTTTTAAATGTTGAAGTTGAACTCTGAATCTTAGCATTGGCAGCCGCCATATTATTTTTCGGAGGCTGACCCATTTCAGTCTCAACAGTTGTCATCTTCCTAAACCATAAGAAAGCCAGCCACTGCCTTGCAAATGTCATTCAGGTTAAGCTACCTCCTCAATCTTGTTAATATAAAATGGAGACCAATACAATATCTCCAGTAAAAGATATATCACATATGGCTCCCACAAAATGAAAAGGGACCAAAATTTCAACAATTCAGAGTATAATATATACAAATAAAACAACTAAATTAGATTGATTTTGATATCAAGACCCTAAATGAAAAGGTCTAAAAATACCATGAAATTTCCACATTAGTCCCATAACCTTTTTAGGCTTCTCCAACTAATTTAGAACTATCAAAAACCCACAAGCCAAAGTTCTTCTACTCCATTGCTAAATTGACTTCCTATATTATCCTCTAATGCCAACTCTTCACAACTCTTCATAAATTTAAAATCCATAAGAAAAAAGTTAATAAACAAAATTAAGCTACTAAATAAATTGAAATCTATCACAAAGAAAACTAATTAATCAAAATGGTCGATTTCCCTTCACCACATTATTAACCATTTTTTTCACAAATGTTTCAGAACTCAACTCAAATAATAATTTCTCTTTTGAATCAAGAGTAACTATTACTTATTAATTCATGGAAAATAAAATTATATATACTTTTATTATTATACAATGTTGGAAAAAATTGCAATTTAAATTTAAATAATTAAGTGCTGATCGGCAAATAAGATGCATTAATTATACAACAACAACAATAATAAAGTCTTAATCTAAAGTTAATTGGGGTCGGCTATAAGATGCATTAATTATAAAAAAATTAAAATTAATAAAAATATTACTTTTATTTTGCTTTTTGAGATAAATTGCAAAATACTAAATAATAAAAAGGTGGGATAAAAAAAGAGAGGGCTTTTATAATTTTTGAATGAGACAGAAGAGTAAGAAAGAAAGGAATAATAGAAGAGTGATTATTACAGATTACGTATAAAGTTGCAAAATTCGTACCACCTGCGAACCAGAAATTTAAAGGAATCAACCAACTAATACTTATATTATAATTATAATAATAAATTTTAATTAAAATGATTAATTAATTAATAGTGTAAAGAGTAAAATCTGGTGGTTTTGAGCACATGAAAGAGTACGTGTCCATCTCACCTCCATGCACTTTCTGAAGGCCGGTTCACAAATCGTATTTTCCCACCTCTGCTTGTTTCCTGAGAAAAATAATATGCTAATTAAAAAACACTTACTAATTAATTAATTTCTTTTTTTTTATTGTTTTTGCATGAAAAGATTATAGCAATTATTATATTTTTATATAAATAAAACAGTAAGAAGCAGATATTAAATTTCTCTTCATTGGCAAAAGGCAGAGATTAATTATTAAATATTAATTGATGCATATATGCCTGCGTGGTGCCACAGATGATGCCTATGTCATTGCTATGGTCAATATTCAAAATATCGACTCTGCCAAACAGCGAGTCAATTAATATTACACTCACTCTTTTTTAATTGAAAAGTAAAATTTAATTATTACTAGTTTCGAGTATTCAGACTTTTTTTAGTCAAATAAATAAGTTTTTTTTTTCAATTGAAATTCATATATCACATGTATAAGACATACGGGGCAAACACTATATACATACTGTAAAATCAGTACTATTGGGAAAAGAAAAAATTCAACATCCACAATAATTAAGGCTCTATAGGTTTATGTCATATATATTATCATATATATGTATATATATATATAAATGAGATTCATTGGAATAAATGTCAATGAGAGGCTCATATAAGAAACCAAACACATATAGAAGTTGGACAAAGAAGAGGGTTTGTTCCTAAAATGAGAAAGGATCAGAATAATATATAACTAATGAATATTTTGTTATAACGAATTACTTAACCAGAAAGTTATCCTCAGAAATAAAAGATTTCATATATCTTACATAATTAGTTGTCCTCTTTTAGCTTGCCTAACTCATGCACTTCTTTTGACATTAATGTTTAGCAACATTAATTATTTTTACACTTCGAAATCAAGCCTCTTTCTCACATGGGTAGATAGCTAGCTAGACTGAGCTTTCTTCAAATTAAGCATCTCCATGGCCACCGGTTTTGACTGCTATGACATTAAAAAAAGTTGGTAGAGATGAAATGAATTCGAATCCTTTAATTTGATGCTATTTTAATTGGAGTTACACAATCATGTGGTTTAAATCTAATTATGTCTGGCTAATATGTTGAGAAAATAGACTCAAGCCTAATTTAATATCAAAAGCTAGCTTATGAGGTGAGAATTACCCAAATCATTAGAAGGAATACATATTTGTTATATTTTATTAATATGAGATATTTAATACATCCCTCACATCCAAACCTGAATACATGTAAAAAATTTAGAGTGTTAAGTTTGCAAGACTGAATATTTGCGAGTGGCTCAATATTAAGAGATTAGATGATGGCTCTGATACTATGTTGAGCATTTTCTCAACATAATCTCCAACGAATCTCATGCTTATTCTTTTTTTTTTTTAATTAATGTTGGTTGAATAAGCCTCTAATAATGGCCAAAAGTTTTGATATTATACTTTCTCCCTTTCTTCTAGTATTCCTTTTTTTACTCAAAATCTTGTTGGTAATATTTAAGGGTCATAGCTTCAATTTGCATTTTATTTCATTCATCAAATACATGCACGTTTTAAGCCTAGCGTATAATTATATAAATAATTTTCTTCACTTTTAACCTTTTTTTTTATTTTATATACAAATATTTCCTTTAGGTCTAACAGTTAAAAAAATCCTAAAATATCATATTTTATCAATTTAAGTCAAATTTATATTTTTTGTCAATTAATTAACATTGTGGTTAAGTTTTTTAAATATCATAATTTTGTTCGCATTATTTTATTGTTACCTAAATTTATGCTCCATTCCTCTCATGTCAATATATCATATAGACTCGAACAACTCACTAGTTTATATTAAATATAATTGACACTAAAACATTAACTTCAGTGTTTAATTGACCAAAAAATATTTTAATTAAATTGACAAAATATAACATTTTGAAAATTTTTTGATGGTTAAATTTTTTTAATACCTAATTGAAATAATTGATTTAATGCAATAGGCATAAACATAATAAAATAGTAATTGCAAAAGAAAAAAAGAAAAGAAGTCAAATTAACTATTATTTTTGGTAAGAGGGTGTGTCAAAGTTATAAAATAATTGCGAAAAGCCATTCCAATTATCATTGAATTTTTTTTTCCAAATTGACCACTTGTGCAAAGGAAAAAACAAGTAGTGAGAACTAGCAAAAACCAAATGACTAGGAAGCTTCCTTCATGTTTCTTTGTCTCTGAAGCATTGCCCTACTGACAAAATCATAAGTTGGAAGTAAGTTATGAAAGACAAATCTAATTGTCTGCGATTGTTAATTTAATTATGAATTAATTTATTTTTATCGTCCAATTAAATGCATTAAATATGCTTAATTAATTAACCGTAATTATTAAATTCAACAATGTCGATATCCCGTGACCTTCATTTCACCATATTCTTAATTTCTGAAACTTTTTGTATTTTACACAAATCTTTGTCTAGTACTTGTTAACTGATAATTATGATTAATCAAATAAATCATTGTCAAAATATAGAAATTTATTCTACCGACTTGAACGAAAATTGAAAAACTATATATTTAAATTTTTACTTGCCATGCACAATAACATTGAACTTTTAATCCTTAATATATAGGGTTAATACATTTGTAGCTTCTTATATTTATCTATTTTAATTATTTTGACTCTCTTATATTTATGTATTTACTACTTTGTCCCTATATATTTATTTATTTTGTACTAACAAATACTTATATACATGATATTGGTCTCATTTCTCCTTGTATTCCATATTCAATAGATGAGAAATGCTAATTGTAGTTACTTTGGAGAGTGATATTGAACAATCTCCCTCCTATTGGCTAAAAAATATTGATTACTTATAATAAAAATTTTTAAAGAATGCTAATTGCAGTCATTTTGAAGAGTGATTGTTGGATAATCTCTCTCTTATATAATTAATATTTTTTAGCTAATAGAAAAAAGATTATCCAACAACCACTCTCTAAAGTGACTGTAATTAGCATTTCTCAAAATTTTTTAGCCAATAGAAAAGAGATTATTCAACAATCACTCTCTAAAATGACTGCAATTAGTATTTCTCTTCAATAGATATCCAAATAAAAATAATATTATATGTTCATATAAGTATCAATTTGATAAAAAAAATATATAAATATATGAGGTAAAATGACTAATAGATATTTATGTAAGTGTCTGTTGACATAAAATAAATAAGTATAAAGTATAAATTGATAAATATATAAATATAAAAAATAAAGTGATCAAAATGGATAAATACAACAGCTATAAATGTGTTATACCTAATATATAATAGTCATAAACAATGAAAAATCTCATTCTCAAACGTCAATAATAATAATAATAATAATACGTTGCTGGTTTTGATGGAAAAACTAAAAGGAAATACGTTGCTGGTTTTGATGGAAAAACTAAAAGGAAAACAGGTTAAGTAAGGTTCATGCAGCTGCTTGTTTTCACTTACAAGGTGCGGGGTGAAGCTTCGACTAAATTATACAATTCATATGCTACATGTAGTTTTCACAATAATTAATTGCACCTTTAAGGAAAAAAAAGTCTCTTTTTCATATTTTTTCTTTATTAAATTTGTACTTTAAAAAAAAAAAGAATAAGGGGTTATATATGAGGATAGAATTTTAGTTTTAAGAAGTTTGATAATAAAACTATATAAAATATTTTTTATCACTAAACAACTAATTGTGAGTCCATTTAAATAAGCAAACTGATAATTCAAATCATAAAAAAAAGAAATAACTTGTTTTGGTTATTATTATTATTTTTTAAATTTAGTATTACCTAATAATACTGGGTGAATTCAGTGAATAATTTGCCCTCTATTAAATACACTTGAACATATATATAGGAAAAGAAGAATGTTGCTAATGTAAACATAGACTTTTACACTGTTCACTGTGCCCCTAAGTCCACCAGAATATTTTGAGTATTTGGGAATCTATAGATTAATTCATCGACCCAAATGAATAAAATAATAAAAGAAAGAGGTTTTTCTTTTCCATTAAATTAAAAAGAAAAAGAAGGGGAAATTTCCAAACATTAATTTATTAATTTCCCCTAGTTAGACTGGTTCAAAAAAGAGTAGCACTTGGCTTAATGTTCTTGCCCTTGGTGTGAAATTGAGAAACGATCGAACCTTTTAAATGATGAACATTAAATTACAAAATATAATTAATTAGAAGGGCATTATTGCATTTTGAAGAGGGCACCTATAAGTTTAATAGTATATAAATATTTTTTTCGTCTAGCTACCTGATATTCTATAGCTCAGAGATTGCATGTCAGTCTAGATTTACGTCGGACAAACACATGCAAATAATTTCCTTAATTATTAAATATGTAGTATATTTAATTGCATATTAATAGTTATAAATTAAAACCTCAAAACAATAAAAAAAAAAAAAGCGTGGTCCTCCACCATTTTTATGTTTATATGCATAGTGGTTAAGGACGATGCTTTAGGACAAGTCTTGCTTAACACTAGTCACTTGCATTGACTGAAATTAATTTTTATCTTTCTTTTTAATCCTTTTACCTAAAATTAATGCTCCATGACAAGCTCTTTCTTTTTATTGTTAACACTTAATAATCACCCGTCAAACACTATTATGAAATTGACTCGTTCCCTATTTTGCATTATTTTGATGTTATTTTTGTGCTGTTCGTACAATTAATGATGTGGTTTCACTTTTAGAAATAACAAACATTTTTCAAGTAAATATCATAAACTATATATAATCAATAACTGCTTTATAAATATATATATATATATAGTTAGTTATATAATAATTAAGTAATTAAACTATGCCGTTTAAAATTACTAATTTGAGTGAAAATAAATATAATAATGGACCACATGGAAAAATACATTATTTCTGAAAAAAAATTATTATTATTTTTTTAAATTTTAGGTTTCATTTTCAATGTAAGAGTCTAAGAGAGAAAGAAAGAAAGAAATATTCTATGAAGTGGGATCATAGTGGTCCCTAGCTTTGCTCTCTTTGAAAAAATATATACATATTTTTAAAGTAATTTGTGGCTAAAAAGTAGATGGAGCCAGGAAAGGAGGTGTATGGTTGTTTCGTCAGTTAGTGGGCTTGAAAACCACGTTTTATTGAGAAAAAATTGACTACACAATTACACAAACACACCCTTCTACCTAGTTGTTTGTGTGTGTGTGTGTATAATGCGCGTGTGGTTTTCACCTTTTTGAGGCCTTTATTAACCCTTCTCTCTGTTGCATCCTAACACCAAACCACCACTGCCCTTTCTCCTCTCTCTCTCTCTCTCTGTTTCTTCTTCTTCTTCTTCTTCTTCTTCTTCTTTATCTTCTTCTTTTTTCTTTAATCTCTAATTCTTTAAACGTTTCAGTATTTTCTTTTCAAGTGTTCTTTACCGACTTACATACCCATTAATTTTTTGTTCTAAATTTGAATTTCTGTTTCTTTTCTTGTCTACGTAATTATCTGCAGAGTGTCCTTTTAACTGTTGTAAGAAAAAAAAACAAAGAACAAATGACAAATCGGAATGTGGTAGCATCTGATGCAAAATCGGGTATTGATCATATAAAGATTAGGCTTCTTTTATTCTCAACTGGTGTGCCAAAGCCATTATTGCCTACTCCTCCTCCTAGACTTTCAAAGAAGGTTGAAACAGAAGTAGGAGCCAAAACCAATAATGCTTGGGTTGATTCCATGAGAGATTCTTCTCCTACCCGTCTCAAATCCAATACTTCTTTATCAGAAACCGAACAAAAGAAATCTTGGATCGTAAGTCTATTATTACTCTAATATGGTTTGTTAATCAATTATTATTATTATTATTAGTTGTACAGTGGCATTGAGTAATATAAAGATTGCTAATACAAATTCTTTAATGGGAAGCAGATGAATCATCCATCGGCTTTGAGCATGTTTGAGCAAATAGCGAATGCTTCAAAGGGAAAGCAGATAGTGATGTTTCTTGATTATGACGGTACACTTTCGCCCATTGTGGAAGACCCTGATCGAGCATTCATGACTAGTGAAGTTAGATTCTACTCTTGTTAATTAACTCAAATTCTTTCTTCCTTAATTAATTATATATGATCTACTTTTTAACTTAATTTTTGTCACCAATTATTTTGTTTCGTTTTTTCAGATGAGAGAAGCTGTTAGGGACGTTGCCAGATATTTTCCAACAGCTATTGTGACAGGAAGGTGCAAGGACAAGGTAATTTCTTTTTCTTTTTTTTTCTTATATATATATATAATCTTGTAAGTAAAATATATAATCAGTTAATTAATAACACTGCTTTTCTCTTTTTTTGTTATGCAAATCTTGCAGGTCCACAGTTTTGTAAAATTGGCAGGGCTTTACTATGCAGGTAGCCATGGCATGGACATAAAAGGACCATCTTCTGAAAGTCCCAAATACCAAAAAGTTAGCACTACTTCCCCTTCTCTTTTCTTGTTCTCTACTAATAATAATTCCCCTTTTATTGTTATTTTTTTTTAAAATTTTTCTTCCCATTTCGATCACTTTATGAGTTTTTATATTTATTAATATTTTGGTTTTTCTTTTCAGGAGGCTCTACTTTTTCAACCTGCTAGTAAATTTTTGCTAATGATTGATGAGGTTGGTTTCGCTTACTACTCTTTTAATTGCCAGCTAAGACTATATATATTAAAAAAGTAAATAAAGAATTTGCATGCATGAAAAAATATTAAAGTCTTTGTTATTTTTCAGGTTTACAAAATTTTAATAGAGAAAACAAAAACCATTCCTGGAGCTAAAGTGGAAAATAACAAATTCTGCGTATCTGTACACTTTAGATGTGTTGAGGAGATGGTACAAATTAAACCTTACATATATTAATTAATTTATCAGTTGTTTACTTCTACAGTTAATTATATTAACTAATGTGAATATAACTGGGATTATATATATATATATATATATATATATTATGTATTTTGGCAGATGTGGGCTGCATTAGTTGAACAAGTTAGATCAGTGCTTAACAATTATCCAGAGCTTATACTAACTCATGGGAGGATGGTATTAATTAATAATACATAATATATAAATAATTTGTGTATTCTTGAATAATTAATAATAAGAATTACTGAAAAAAAAACAAATGTACCTAATTAATTAAATTTCTTTTGTTTTAAATTACAGGTTTTAGAGATCCGACCAACCATTAAATGGGATAAGGGCAAAGCTCTCGAGTTCTTATTAGAATCATTAGGTAAATAATATAATTAATTAATAACAGTATTCATTCTCAATTTTCTTTATGTATTTATCAATTATATATGAGTAACTAACTAAATTAATTATTAATTTCTTTACAATGATTGATCCTCTAGTCAACAAAATAATGTACTGGTCTCTGTTTACTTTAATTTTTTCTTTCAGGATTTGCTAATTCTAAAGATGTTTTACCGGTCTATATCGGTGATGATCGGACCGACGAGGATGCATTCAAGGTGTGTGTGTGTGTGTGTGTCTGTATAATATGTATAAGTCGATAATATAAATCTATATTCATAATATTACAAATATCCCAAATTAATTATTTTTTTTATGAATAATAAACAGGTTTTACGAAACAGAGGGCAAGGGCTTGGGATTCTTGTTTCTAAAGTTCCAAAAGAAACAAATGCCTCGTATTCCTTGCAAGAGCCAGCTGAGGCAAGTTTTTAACAACTTAAATATAATTAAGCTACTTAATTGTAATAAATAATAATAATTATACTTGTTTGATCTTAATTTTATTTTACATTTTGGCTTATGCATATACATTAATTACTGTTGCAGGTTAAAGACTTTTTACGGCGTTTGGCAGAATGGAAACGACTATCTCAACGGGGAGCTAGTAGGGTGTAAAATTAATAAGAGGAAATTCACCAGCCCCACCCCGTAATATATTGTTGATCTAGGGTGGAATATGTAATTTTCCTTTCTTTTCCTTTTTGGAAATTGTAAATGGAAAAAAAATGGAATAAAAGAATTCCATAATTTTGGAGAGGAATAACTTTCTCTCGCCTCTCGCCTTCATAATTGTATGTTTATTCAAGACGTTTTACTAATTTTCTAAGGCATTATAAAGGTTTAAATTTAGATCTCTTAATTATATTTTATTTAAATCGATCTTTATCATAAGTGATATTTTGTTTCTTTTACTAATAAGGCTCTAATGCAACCAAAAATTAAAATTCATAAAATTTTGTAAAGAATGTTTCACATAACTAAAAAATTGTAATTTATATAGGAGAGCAGAAAGTATTATTGTATAAGATATAATAATGAAAATAAATATTGATATTCCATTATTAATTTTTAGAAATAAGAATAAATATCCATATTCCTGGCTTCTTCTTTTTCTCGTGTTGAATAAACTATATGGAATAAAGGAATTTTCTTTTTATTTTTTTTCATAAGAAACATATGCAAATTTGAAAGTCATAAATATGATTATTGTTACACATACATATATTGATGCAACAAACGCTCCCATTTTAATGATTGAAATAGAAGACTCTAAAATCTAAACTGAAAATAAAAATTAACCATTGATTTTTTTTTAACATATTTTCTTTTTCTAAGTTAATAAATAAATGATGATGATAAGACTAGTAATAATATACCCTTTTTCCTACAATATATGTGGCACTAAATAATCAATATATAGTTAGAATTTCTTTTTTCTTTTTGAGAAATTATAGTTAGAATTTCTTTTGTTCATATGAAGGGAGATATATATATATATATTTCTAAATTTATTGTTAAATAAAAATCTTTCAATTTTTAAACTCAAACTCAAAAAAAATAAAAATAAAAATAAAAATAAAACTCAAAGTCGAACCGAAACTATCTACCCAAGAGCATAGTTATTCATTATCATCGTTATTATTAACTAGCTACTAATGTTTTGTTGGAGACAAAAGCATATAATATATTATTACTCTCCAAGGAAATGCAAAAATTGCCTGTAGTATGGATCAAATCTAAAATAATTTAATTAATTATTTATCATTATTTGGGCATGAGAATATCATATGCCACGCTCACCTCGTTCTCTATTATTATTATTATTATTCCCTCGTGTTTAAGTTACGTTGTCTATATATAATACTTATAAACACACTTCCTTGTGGATAAATATGAAAACAACAGTTTGATATAACTGAAAATATATAAAGCTAGTAAGATATAATCAGTCTGATTCATTTTCTATTCATTATTATAAAGAATATTTTTTTTATTAATTTGTTGAATTATATTTTAAAAAATTAAAATTTATATATTATATATTTTTCATTTTTTTTACTCATAAAAATATAATCTCCAGCCCAAATTGATAATCACACTTTTTTTATTTATTGTAAATTATAATTTATTTGTCATTTTAATAAATTAGTTTTCTATTATATATATTTATATTCAATATTATTTTAAAAAAATTAATCTCATATTAAATCGAAGTGTAACAAAAAAAAATTATATTTTTTAATTAAACAAATATTTTAATTTTTATAAAATAAAAAATATATTTATTAATTTAAGAAGCAGAAAATATTTAATATATATAAAATTGTATGGTGAGTTTGTCTTGTGACTCTTGTTTCAGTTCCTCTGACATCAAGTGATAGGCAAATGGAATTGTGCGCAGTCAAATACCAAAAAAATGTGTAATTATTGAAAGGAGTGTCGCACCACCACCACCCTGGCCTGGCCTGGTGTCCAGTGTCCACAGACAGCAGCAGCAATCTCTCTCTCTCTGAGTTTTAAACTTAAAATTAAACTCCAATAATGGAGAGCTTCTTCTTGTTCAACACTCACCAGTTGTCCAGATACCAATTCAGTCAGAGATTCACTAAAATTCTCTCATCCCACATTAAATTTGTTAAGTAAACAATATGAAAAAACTCCTAATTAAGTTTATTAAATAAAAACATATTTAAATAATTTTATATTTATATATAATATTAAAACGGATAACATTTACATAATATTACGAGACGTATCTCAATTTTTTAAAATTTAAAATTAATTTATTATTTATTATAATAAATTTTTAATAATTTAGAGATTTTAAATAGAATTATAATTAATATGAATAATGATTATATTTATTTGAAGACTTAAATTAAGATTATAATATTCCATTTGATATTGATAATAATTAGTTATTATTTAATAATATAAATTAATTTTTTTTAGATATTAAATTGAAAATATTTGTATTAAATTTTAAATTAAGTTTTTTAAAATATAAAATTTATTATTTATCAAAATAAACAAGTAATTATTATGAAATATTTATTTAAAATGTTCAAATAACATCTTATTATTTAATATTGATAATAAAAAGTTATTATTGATAAAAAAAAAGTTATTATTAATATTTATCTAATAATAATTATTACCAATTAAATCTTTATCTTAATCCTCATCAAATTACATCCATCTCAATATTTGCTTGATGATTCCTGCTTGCCACATCAAGTAAGCTTCCACTTGATAATAATAAATATAATAAAAAAAACCTTTTAATCCATTTTTAATGTTTTTCCCCATTAAAATTTGAATATAATAAATAATAATACACACTTTCTATCCAAAAAAAAACTTACACTTGATAATTTTAATACATTGATTTTATATCCTTATGTTGTATTTTTTTTTTTACTTTGTAATGGCAGATTCGAAATCCATCTACAGTTGGAATTGAAGCCACATGTTAGTTTCTTGATTTTTTTTTAATTTCTTCCAAAACTTAGTATTTATTTTTCAATAGTTGTATTTTTTTTAAAAAAAAATTAAGGCTTTGATTCTTCTTGGTATATTTTTCTTCTTTTACAATATCAATCATGTATAAAATCATGCTTGCTTAATTCCATATACTATTGCAGTATTGGTCAAGTTTGATCCATTAATGTCTGAATATATAATTTATAAATTCAATGAAATTTCTCAGTCTTTGCCATTGCTCAACCTTGATGTAGGTAATGGACAGCCCCGTTTCTGAGATTTTTAGGGTACTAGACGAATAATGAGAAAGAGGGCCCTAACATTGGGACCAACATCAAGGAACAATACAAGTCTTTCGGATTTTTGGTAGAAGACAAGTCGGAGAGGCTCTAAGGAATATGAAACGATATTTTGGCAGAAGAAAAAAGAAATAAAATTAATCCAGGATTTTATTTTATTTTTTGGCTGCTGTTGTGCTATTTAATGCAGAATTTTTTTTTGGGGATTTTGGGCCCCTATTCTGGACTTTCTAGCATGGGCCCTAGGCGGTCGCACTTAGTGCCTACCCTCAGGGCCGGGCCTGGTAATGGAGATAAGTGTGGAGTTAGAAACCAGATGGTGGATTGATGTATTGAAAGAGGTTCACAAGGAAGTTCATTAACTTCTTTTGATGTTTCTTGGCTCTATAAGAACAAGTATTATTAAAAATCTTAAATTTTGATATAGGACTGAACCTCTCTTTGCATTGACTGAGTTAATTTAGGATTCTGATATTTTTTTTGTTGTCCCTCCACATTTGTTTGATAATGATCTTTGCTAGGGTCATTGATTTAGGTGTGGATTCAACATTTGCTGTCAAAATGAATTTTCACCATTATTCACCACAAAAACTAAATAATTAAGGATTTTAATCCCAACACATCTAAAAAAAAATCAACAAAACAAATCAATTGAAAACAAATGAAGATAAATAGGAGACTTATTATACTGGAAAAACAGGTGAGGTCTACAAACAATAAACAAGGTAGCTAGTCTGTTGACTTTATTTATTTGCAACCTTAGCCAATGATGTTTTTATTATTTAATGGTAATCAATTTTAGTTTTAGTGGGCGTTGTATTTTTTTATTAACCTTGCCCATGTTGCATTTTTTCCTTCTTCTATATGGCTTATATTTGAATTTATTGATTTTGTTGTCGTAACATGGTGCTCATAATTTTAATAATTAATCTTATTGTTGCTTTTTGGTTCACTGCACTTTTTTAATACAACTTAAGAAAACATATTGGTTGAAATCAACAATTATATATTTCACTATGGTGTTTGATTGTATTTTAAAAAATATATTGATTGAAAAATATTGGTTAAAAATTTATACTATTTACTTATATTACTTTGACCCATTATATTTATGAAATTGCAAAAAAATTTAATTTTTCAATCCAGAATTTGCGTGCATCTTTGCAAGGTCCTTATGATAATAAAATACAGTATCACATTATTTATAATTAGTTTCTTTTATTTAGTATCTTTTATCTTATAAAAAGTCTATTAAAATTATAATCTTAATATTAAAATCCAAATAAGTTATATTAAATTTTTATAATTTTTTATAATATCTGCAGTATTGTGTGGATTCTTTTCTAATTAATAGAGAAATTGATCGTTTTCATATATTTAATTGTTAATTTTTAAAATAAGCAATTAAGAATTATAATATATTAAATTATTAATCTAAGAATGAATTTCAATAAATTTAATTATATCAAAAGCTTAATAAAATTAATTTGTTTGGTTAATACAAACGCAACTTTCCTGAAAGTTATCTAGGTTGATTAATATTAATTACAGAAACCAAGGAAAACATAGGAAATTGGGACCTAAGTATATTTTTATATATCTAAGAACTACATTTTTTTTAACTGAAATCTAACAACAACCCTTTAATACATATTAATATAAAAAAAACATATATATATTATTTAAAATAAATATATGCAAGTTGATGATAACACCGCACGCTCTTTCAAGTCCCAACTTGAATTAAATCATTTGCTCTTAAGTGGATATACCTTTTCCTATGTATCCTAAGAAACTAAGAATATCCATCTTGTACTTAATTGTGTGCATATATATATATAATATAATTATAATTAAGCTTTTAATTGTCAATTAACGATGCTCTTTAAATCATAATTTATAAATATTTATTAAATTTGATTCTCCTTTATTCATAAACAAATATTAATTGTTAAAGACAAATTATTCTACAGAAAATTAATCACGCACGTTTGCTATTACATTATTTCAAAGATGTCAAATTATAGAAGCAGGGGCTAGGGCTAGGGCTAGGGCTTTCATGAAGGATAATATATGTAAATATAAGCAAATTAATATATATAGTCAAGTTGTAAATAAAAATAAAATAAGAAATTTAGATGGGACCTATCCCTATTGAAACTCAAAAGAAAGTTGTGAGAGCTAGCTATTGCTTGTTCCTTTTTTTTTTTTTACAAGTTGATTGCACGCCCAATTTGCTTTTTTTTTTTTTTTTTTTCACTTTGAGTAAATCATTAGTACCCATTGCTGTTAATGTTGCACTTGCAGTTTGTCATATATATATATATATATAAGTATATATATATATATATATCCAACTAGCCAAAACAGAAAGGTCATCCACATCATCATCTACACATTATTGAGTAGAAATAATATTTGATCTAAATTATTATGCTCAAAAGCAAATTATCATCTTTTAGTTAAGTTAAGATATATATGAATTATTAGGATATATATTTAGAATGGTACACATCTTATCCGATAATAATGCAAGTAATTCTTTCTATGTTTCAACTCAAATATTGTCACTTTGTTATTTTGTCTTCTTATTCATTGCAATTAGTTTCTCTATTCTTAGTTTTGTGGTGTGTGCATATTTTATATCCGTAAAAGAATCAAATTCCTTCTTCTTCTTTTTTTAATATATTAAGATAACACAAAGTTTGATAATATAAGTAATGTAATTTTTAAAATGTAAAGTTATTTGAAATTTTAATTAACTGTATATTGTATTCAGTATAAATTTTAAGCTAAAAATTTTAATTTACTATTTCAATTAATTTTTTACTTAACCGAAGATTTTTAAGTACTGAATAATTTAAAATAATTGAATCATAAAAGTGAATAAAAAATATATTAGTAGAAGACAAGCTTGTACTTCATTAATTAAGTTTGAAAGAGTTGGCATCCACATAGGGTACAAGGAAGATAAATGTTATATATAGAACACATTTCTTGTATCTTGAGTAGATCTTTATTAGGATATACAGCCAAAAGTAAAGAGATTTCTTTGGTTTTTTTTTTACTAATGTTGAACAAAGATAAAAATATATATATATATATATATATATAATCAATATATGATCTTAAGAACCCATTTCTTTTTTTACAAAAGAGAAGAAGAAAAAGACTAAAAAACCATGGGAGTTTAAAGATATTAGAAGTGAATGAGTGGAAAGAAATATAGAGGTAAACCATTGGGCAGTTGGATTTGAGAGAGCCCACCTGAGTAGATCAAAGGAATCTCAATGTGGTTTTTTAATGGATGGAATTTATATAATTTAATGGTTATTTTCAAGGATTAGGTGGTGAAAGGGAAACCCACTAACAGGTGAGAATTGGGAGAATCCATGGTTGAAAGAGGAGTTGGATTCCACTTAAAGTTCTTGATTTGAAGAGGACATATATAAATTTTATATAAGGACATCCAACATGCTTACAACTATTAACAATTCTTTCTTTTTTATATATTTTATTATTTTTTAAATAATTAATGAAATAAATTTTAATTTTATAAATTTATTAACAATTCTGTCAAAAAACTACTGAAAAGAAAAATTTCCCACTAGATTTAACCCACCATTGGTGCCCTAAACTCAAATAAACTTTGTTACCAGAAGCTCCAATCATTGGTGGAGAAGACCACTTCCCTTAAACAACCAACCGACAAACCTTCAATCGCTTACATTTTAACAAATTTTATTTCTTATTATTATTGATTATTATTAGATAATTCATTCATTATGGGCCTCAAATTAAAAGCTAAAAACCCTATCAGATCTCCTCGCCCAATAAAAATATTATCACAATATTTTCAATTTCAATGCATCTCCCAACAAAGCAAAAAACTATATAATTATAATTAGTTAATCAATATATATTATTCAATTCTTATTTGTTTAACAATTATTAATCCCTTTACACATTCTAAATTTACAGCCTGAACCCCAAGATCACAGCCATTAACTCCATAATAATAATAATAATAATAATAAGTATATGTACTTGAATTTTTGGAAAGTATTTAATTTTTATTTATTTATTTTTGCCTTTTTTTTATTATAATGGTCGTATAGCTGTCTAATTTGGACATGGATCTTATTTCACAGATGTGTCATTCTACAAAAATTGGTCCCCGCTTAGAGGGTCGAGTAAAGATAGATACTATACTTAGCCTAAGTTTTTATTTTAATTAAACACTTTAATTAATTTCTTTTCCCTGAAAATTTAACCAAAATTTTTGTACGGAAATTTTGTCTTTGGTAGGGTAATTATTATTCTTATTTATTAAAAACATTAGAGTTTTTATTAAATTAAGTTCCCATTTGACCATACAGTACATACACATGACCTTGACATGGGGGGAAAAATGAATAATGTGTTTGTATAATAGGATTTATTTCTTGATTTGAAGTATTTCTTCATTATTGGTGCCAAAGATCCTCTCTTTAATTTCATTAAAAAATGGGAAAAAAAGAATTAATTAAATGACAAATGGGAAGCCAATATCCACATTACACCAATGTGAAAGACAGCATTTTATTGCATTTAGTGTGTGTACTATTATTGCTTTGTTAACTATTTATACATTTAATCAACAGGTTTCTAATTTTATTAGAAATTTTTTTATTGTTTTTAAGTAATATTTAATAAGGTTGGTCAGTAATAATAATATGTACTATAAGATTGGTTATTAATTTCTCTTGTTAAATTGTTGTTTAATAGAGACGTGTCATCGATCTTCAATTCTATACTACTCATTAATTGACACTTTATTATTAAAAAAAACTATTTTATTCTTTTATGATATTTATTATAAACAGGAAGAGAGGCATATTCTATGGAGCACTATCCTAGACTGAATTTGTAAATCCTCATGTTTTTCACTTTTTATTTCATTGAAGAACACAAGTAAACTCACATTTACGCACACATAAATTTAGAAATGATTTAAAATTTATTTTTTCAATAAATACAAGACACGTTGCATCAAAATCAATGGAAACATGACATATTATAAATACTAATTTTCGACTTTTATATATAGGCATTAGGCTGCATTGCCGCAGCATTCAATTTTTTTTAAGTCTAATATTTTTATTTTAGTATATTATATTAACATTTTATATTTTTATTTTAAAGATATTATTTGAAATTAATTTTTTTTTCAATAGTATAAATATTACGTGTAGAAAATAAACATATACACACCTTAAAATTATAATAGTGTTAGAGAAAAATTCTAGCACTTATATCTGCTACTTTATACTATTTTTTAAACTTAGCATTTTTGAGTTTTTTAAACTATTTATTTCTTTATAATAATGGTAATTATAATTAGATAAAAATATATTTTTAGGCTGCTTTAAGCATAATAATTAGCAAATATATTTTGTTCAAAATATTGATAATACATATTATTAAAGTTACATAAACTATAGAAGACATTAAAATTTTAAAAAAATATCTGAGACACAAATAAAAACAAATAAATGATAATGAAATTCATCCTATTAGAATAGAAATTTTGATTTGATGTTTAACAAACCCTAAAATATAAAGAATAAATAACTAATTATTGTCCATAAAATATAAATATTATAAATATATAAAAATGGCTTAATTTTACCTTAAACAGATTAAGGTAACTTTAATCTTTATTATTTTTATCAGAGGGCAATGAACATTTTTATCTGGTAAAATAAATATTTAAAGAAATATATCGTTAATAAAAAAAGATACTCTAAATAAGAACGGAAATTTTTAATAATGAATTTTTGTACCTAACACTAGTTTTTTTCACTAAAGATTCTTCTGAAAATAGGTATGTTATTGATAGAAATATTATTTTACTTGCATTTGATGAACTAGATACTTCTATCATATCTCTTTTATCTATGTTTAGAAAATTCAAATATAATTTGACATTTTTTTTCTTACTATTGATAATGGCCTTCAAAAAATTGTTGGGTTAGTGTAACTTGCTTTATCGAAGACACAACAAATAATTGGAAATATGTTTCATCTTTAAAATTATGAGTTACATTAAAAGAGAAATAATATGCATCATTAGATTAAGTATTAAGAACGACTTGAAATAACCTATAGAATTCATAAATTATTGTGATTAATGGTGGCACTGAAAACTTATCTTTAGAGACTTATGCAAAATTGTTTGCTGATAAACTAATTAATTCAATTGCTTGATGACCAAAAATATTGAAGGTAGTAAAGCTTGTATTATCCTCAATAATAGTTTTAGACTTGTACGTGAGAAAAATACATTAAAAGTTATTTACATGTAAATTTTAATAATTATTTTTTATAAATTGGAATGATTCGCAATAATATACTAGCAAAATGGATGTTCTTTGATTATTTGGCATTCACAGTGCCAAAATTGGTTAATATAATTTTACAGTCTAAACTTGCATTGAGGACATGCTTTATACCACCAGCATTTTGAAACATCAATTTCTTTTATAACTACTTCACATGTAAATTTCACTATAAAAATATATCGAATTACCAACGAAAAAATTCGTCGGCAATCAATATTTTTTTTTGTCGGTAATCAGATTTACTGATAAATTACCGACAAAAAAATTATAATAATATTATTTGCCGGTAATAGAAATACCGATGAAAAATAAAATATATCAGTAACTTACTGACAGAAAATATTTTTTCGGCATTTTTCTATCAGTAATTACCCACATAATACCAACGAAAAGAGATTAGATCGGTAATTATCGACGAAAGATATTACAGTACATGAAAAATAAGATTTGTGATAAAATAAAGTTCTGTCGGTAATTACTGACTAATATTTTCTATCGGTAATTATTGATAAAATATTTTATCGGTAAATACCGAGAGAAATTTGTTAGTCGGTAATTATCGACAGTCTTACCGATAAAAAAATTTATCGGTATCTCGGATACATTTTTTGATAGAAAGATTAATCTGTCAACAAAAAATGATATTTTTCAAAAATTTAATTATTTATGAATTTAAAAATATATTTTTTATTAGTCCATTTTATTTTTGTAATATATGTAAATAAATGCATAAATTAATTATATATTAAAAAGAATAAAAAATTAAATAAATTAAATCTAATAAATAAAAAAGCATAAAATAAATTGTACATGAAAATAATAAAAATTCGCATATATAAAAAGAATAAAATTAAGTAAAAAATACAAATAAAAAATAAAAATGAGTACAAGCAGAAGACGATGAAGATGGTGGTGGTGGTGGTGGAGGAGGAGGTGGAGGAGAGCCACTAGGCAAAAACTGCCTTGATTGATCGAAAGTTTTTCGCATAAAGTTAGTCATAAACTATTAAGTTACTATTGGATCAACCTCTGCACCTCTATTTGCATATAATCTGGATTCAGGTCTGAACTTGTGTCTTCACCTGCATTCACACCTCATGGATCTGCTACTAAACAGTCCGTTCACTCTCCGCTAGCTTCTCCTTCAAATGTTCAATCTCCTCCCATAAAACAGATGAATTAGTAGACGAAGAAGAAGAAGTGCTGACATACTGCGAGCCAAATCTATACAACTTCTTCTTCTTCTCTCTGCCCATGATAGCTTGAAATAAGCTATCATCTTCTACCGGCGTGTCGGACTGCGAGGCCCTCCCAAGATGCAATCAAACGATCATGTGTAACAAAAAATTTATTAACTTTTTATTTTAAATTTAAATTTAGAAATTAAAAAAATTATAAAATTACTTATATTTACATTCTGAGATCAATGATCAATAAATGAATGTCCGTCGTGACTGCGAGTGTGGGTATGTATAAACAACTCATAGCTGCTCGACGGCCGACCCATGGTAGACTCCTATTTAATGAAGAAATATTAGTTTGATAAAAAAAACTACCATATAAAATATTATAAAAAAATATAAATATACTTATAAGTATACGGGTATGATCATAATATAATCTGTTGCCTTCCATATATGTGGATGGACTTGCATCATCCAAATGACTGGACCTCTTGTTTCGATAGGCAATGACAGAACGTGTCTTCCCCTCGGGAGAGCTCCATCAGGCATGCAAATTGACTCATAACTGATCATCAATAAATGAAGGCTGGTTCTGATCGATGTAGTGAATAATCATCTTCTTTATAAAGGTAATCCGTACCAGGTTATCAATAGTATGGTCCCAATAAAAATATTTCTGCAAACAATATTCAAAATAATTAGTTTCTGATAATTGCACTTTTTTAAGCTTTACATATACGTTAAATATTTAAATTTTGTTAGATTTTTTATTTTAAACTCCTCAAACAAAAAATTTTTCATCTCCGGAAAGACGCCCTTCTAGAAAATTCCTACAAGGTCCATCTTCTGTGGCATAAACTTCTGAATGTGTCTCATGGAAGGCCCAATTGAATTCATCATATAGCTGCAAAATGAACAAAAATACTTTAAAAAATAATTATCAAACGGTTGCTAAGATTTATTTTAGACAATATAAATTTAAATTAAATTATTTTAGACAATATAAATTTTTTATAGCACACCATTATATATGTTATTTAGACATGTTTAAACTTTAAACAATTACATATTATAAAATTTCATAATCCTAAATATTTGCTATTCGGATATTTTAGATTATTATATATTACACATTATGAAATTTCGTAGACCTAAATGTGTGCTCTTACGATATTTTAAGTTATTATTTATCATACATTATATAATTTCATACTGCTAACTATTTTAGCCATTACGTATTTTTAATGGTAATTTATTATGCATAATGACATTTCATAAATATAAACATATGCAATTTGAATATTTTAAATTAGTAATTATTCTATTTTTTTTTATAAAATTTCGGACTCTTAACTATTTAACTTATTGGATTTTTTATATAAATATATTAAAATTTACCATTAACTGTCAATTAATTTATTTTGACTTATAGCCAAATTTTATTTATATTTAATATAAAATTGACTGGTTAATTTATTTTTTATACAATATAATTTCTTAATTTAATTTTTAAAACTTTTATTTTTTTTTAAAAAAATTATGAATTTATATTATAAATTTTTAAAAAAAATTATTTTACATAAGAATTTGTAAACATATAACGTATTTCTACTATTTTTTTTAAGTAATAATTTTTTATTTTGAGATAAAGTAATATGACTTTCATTTTATCTTTATATATTATCGAGTTCAAATTATCGAGTTCCAATTACATCGATAATAAATTTCTCTAAAATGATAAACATACATAACATTATTTAAGTCCATAATACTGAAACAAAAAACATATATAAAAAAATATAAACTTATTTATTTAATAACGTAAATAATATAGTAAAAAGAAAAACCCAATATTCATGCAAAAAGGAATGAATTTCAATTTTCTATCAATAATCAATTTTTTAAATATTAACATAACATTCACTAAAATCATAAAAAAATTAATTTAATATGTTATTTAACAATTTATGAAAATGCTATGACATTTAATTAATTAAACACTAAATTATTTTATTTAATTAAAAAAATTATCTAAATTTTTTTAAAAATAAAAAATATCCTAAAAATAAACTTAACACTCTAAAATTCACTAAAACATATTGTAATTAATTAAAAAATTAAAAATGGTTTATTTTTGTATCTAAATTTCTAAAATTTATAAATTTATCTAACACCCTTAAAATTTTATATATCTACCAAAAACTATATAAAAATATAAATAAATTATTTAACAAATCCCAAAAATATATTCAGTTAATGGAAAAAAAATTAACAATTTTAATATTTTAATATTTTAAATTCTGAAAAAAATTAATAAAATTGAACTATTTTTTTTAACCAATCAAAAAAACCTAAAAAAATCTAAATATCAAAAAATTTCTAAATGCATTATGAAAATTTTAAACAGCCTAAAAAATTATATATATATAATTAGAATTAATTATAAAAATTAACAAATTAAATTTTTTTTCTGAATTTAAAAAAATTTAACTAGAATTTTTAAAGCATAAAAAAAAACCTAAAAAACCTAAACAAATCAAAAAATTTCTAAATGCATTATGAAAATTTTAACCCCTCAAAAAATATATATAATTTGAATTAATTATAAAAACTAACAAATTTATTTTTTTCTAAATTGTTTAAAAAATAATAAAATGTACCTAATTTTTTAAAAAATAAAAAAATACAAAAAATTCTATATATATATATATTTTTTTTAAAATTTCCCTAAATTATATATATATAATTCGAAGTAAAAAAAATGCTACTGCTCATTTTTTTAATATAAAATTTCAAAAAAATAACTAAAATTTTCTATATATATAAAATTCGGATGAAAAATTAAATTTTACAACATAAAATTTTAAAAAATTTACCTAAAAATTAAGATTAATTATACATATGCAATATATAAAAAATTCAAATTCATAGCATAATTTTTTTTCTATATATACATATGCAAGATATAAAAAATAATTTAATCTACAATAATCACAAATTCAAAATTTATATCAAAATTAAAAAACAATTAACACAAAATCAAAAAATAAAATTTTTTAAATATATAAATTCTGTACCTCCTTCTTCTTCTTATATCTTCTTCTTTTTCTTCTTCTTCTTCCTCTTCTTCAACAAGAAAACGGCAGCAGGGGAGGGGAGAAGAGCCTGAGCAAAGGAGAAGAGCATAATAGGGGAGAAGAGCTTGAGCAAAGGAGAAGAGCAGAATAGGAGTAAGGGCGGCAAAAATAGGATAACCGAACAAAAATATGATTTTATAAGTCTTATATTACCAACATATATTAGTGTCTGTCAGTAAAATCGAGAGAAATTAACGACAAATAATAATTTTTTTCGTTATTACTGACAGAAATTAAATCTCTCAGTAAATAAAAAGTCAATATTTAACTTATTTTTTATCAATAGAAATAAATATCGAGAGAAATATAAATTATGTCGGTATAAATTATGTTGGACAACTTATTTATTCGGCTCTCTAATTAAGTTGGACCTATTTTTGACTGTCGGATTAAGTATTAGAGATTTGAATTTTGGATTTTGAACTTAATAAGTTGGACTTATTAATTTGTTTATAAATAACACATGGGGATCACACAACAAGGATTAAGAATTAACAATTATCAACATTAAGAATCAGCATGGATTAACAGTAACACAAGCACAATAATCCAACAAGTAAGGCAGTCTCTGGCAAAGAACCAAATTAGCGCAGGCAATTAAAGACCTTGGATCAATTCATCCAACCTTGGTTGGACCTTCAAACGCAAATTTAACTTCTTAATACGATTTGTTAATTTTTTATTTGCAAACTATCATTTAAAGATATCATCACAGTAGTTAGTTTATTAAATTATTTTGTCCAATAGCTTCGTTGTTCAAACTTTAGTACGTATTTTATGAAGTTAAAACCCTAATCATAATCTGTAAAATCAACCTATTATGTAGGCCAAACCCTAATCTAAACCTAATTCCTAAACCTAATATTACGAAAACCCTACTTCCTCAACCTAATATTTGGAAAATCCCAAGCCCTGAAATCCCAATAACTTATCCTAAACCAACCAAGCCTTAATTCTAATCCCAATTCCAAGATCTAAACCCTAATCCCAAAAACCCTAGGTTCTTATTCTAAGCACTATACCTTTTTTCAAACTATAAACCCTAATCGTTTTCTTAATTTGCAAAACCCCAAACTATTTTCCAAATTCCAAATCTTAAATTATAATAAATTTTTTTAAAATGTCAAAAATCCTAAACTGTTTTATTAATTCTTAAAAATCTTATTTCTTAAAAGCTTAATTCTTGAACCCCAATTCTACAAACTCCAAAACCTATTTACCCAGTAACTTGATTCTCAAACCTAATCCAAAATCTTAATTTCTAAAATCTTAGCTCCAGTAATCATTTTAAAATCTCAAACCCTAATTTAGTTTTAATTATTTATTTGGATTTACTATTTGTTATATGATAGATGATTTATTATATTTTATAATAGATGTTTTGTTTTTAATTGTGCTTAAATGATTTAATTTTAGTTAATTATTTATTTGATTTCTTAAATTGTAAAAGGCACGTCTTCATTTATAGGTGCCTCAATTTTTATTACGTAAATTAGTCTATTGTTTAAAGATTTTGGATTAATATAAAATAATAAGTTTTCATCTTTTGATGAGTATCCTATTTATTTAGTGTTGACATCAAATTTAGTTGCAAGAATAAATTTCAATTTCGTGTGATTGTCCGTTTATTATTTTGTTTTGAATTTTACTTTGATTTTAACATAACAATACTTTATTTTATTTTTCGCATATAGTATGAATAATATTACAATAAATTAAAAAATTTATAATATTTATATCTTAAAAAAATCAGTTTCAATAAACCGAGCGCTGTGGATGGCGGCTCAATTTCTTTTTCTCAGCCTGTCCGAATGGCGACTCAATTTTCTTAGAATTTAGACTCGTGTTATCGAATACCTTAAACCTACTAGTAAGTGGAGGCAAATTCCAAATTCCATGCTTACACCACCCTTTTAACTTTTCACATTGTTATTAAATTTTGACACTCAATAGTAAGTTTCTCACATGTAGCTTTCACAAGTCCCACCTATCACCTGAAGTATCAAAACATGTATAATAAACATGTAAAATAAACAGAACAAAAATAATTATTCTCTCCATTTGCTTGTGGATGATATTATACAATAGATAATCCTATTTATTGCAAAACATTATCCAAAATAATTTTCAAAGAAATTTTCACAGTTACCATCTGCAAAAAATATTAAATAATTAGAATAATTATAACTTAATAATGTCTAATACATATATAATTTAAATATAAATATAAAAGTGAGTGATCCCAAAGTTTACAAATAAAGCACAAAAAATGTTAAATATATTAATATTATTAGTTTTCAAGGTATAAAAAAGAAAAATGGAACTATCAAAATAGCCTTTCAAAATGTATCAAAATCAATTTTTACTGAAATAATAATTATTCATGAAAAATAAAACATATACATTTCAAAAATTACTATGTATATACAAATAGATCATACAACATAAATACATTTCTTTATAACAACAAAATAAAAAATAAAATACAATATAAAGAGAAATCATTAATTAATTATAAATAAAAATTGAATAAAGAGTGGCTTTAATAACAATAATAAAATTTAATTAAGGGGAGAACAAAAAGAATGTAAAATAAATACAGTCAAAGGAAACTAACCTTTAAAAGAGAAATGAACCAAATTGCATTAAGTGGTTAATTGAAAGAGCATAGTGCATTAACTGCCATCACAACCTCTTAAGCAAGTAACAATTACTGAAGAAAGCATAATAGGAGAAAAGTTACAAAGTTACCTATTAAACAAGTAAACATTTAATGTTTAGAGAAAGTATATAAAATAATATTAGAGATTACGGTACAAGTATGGGGCTTTCTTTATAATCACTGTGCATTCAAATATAAATAATTATTTTAAAAAGTTGACTTTCTACTTACTGTACATGAAATCATGAAATGAAGTGGAACAAAATGTGGTGTAATAAATATAGGTATGGGTCTTTAACTATAGAAACAATATTTTTAATTTCCATCGAATTGAAATAGTAAATAGTCATTTCTAAAGAGCTGTAAAAAGTTTCAAATAATAAATGAGATTAAATCCAACTACTTAAATAAAAGGCTAAAATATAAAACTCCAAAAATGTCCAACCTTTGAAATAACTCTTTTTGTTGTTAGATGTAAGTTACTGACAAAAGATTTTTAAAAAAGCCCAACAAATACCAAACACAAATTTTTTTTTTTTCAAAATACTTTCAATATATTAAATTATTTGTTTTATACTAAAATGATATAAAGAGAATAAAATGCTTTGCAATTCAGCCATCAGACTTAAATTTATATAATGGGGGATTTGAACATCATTATAAAATCGAGTTGTGAACACTATAAATCTATAAAATAAAAACTCATTTATCAATAAGGTTCTAGCCTTGCATGTGCAGATTTAAAAAAACAGATTTTACATACAAATACAATTATATAGAAAAAATATATTCCTTAAACTAGAAATGCAAAATGCAAAATTTATAGAAAAAAATGCAACAAAAAAACTAAGGGAAAAAAAAGTGCAGAAGACACAAACTGAACAAAGTTTCAAGTAATGCAAATGAAAATAATATTTTTTTTTGCCTAAAATCAAATTCTATTCTCTTTGCAATCCTTGAACTAACCAAATAAAACTAAATAAATTTTCATTAAAAATCAATTAACTTATATCTCCTGACTAACCAAATTAAATCAAAACAATTCAAGAAAAAAAAACAACTCACAAGAGAGCAAAAAGAAGTATAACAAATTAGAATAAATACTTATGAAAAGCAAATCTTGTTTTATCCTTCAAGAGTCCCTACAATGAATCGAAAAAAATAATTCAAGTTTCATTGATTCAAGTCAATAAATCATATGTAAGCACTTATGTTCAATAATTTATTTGAAGTTCTTTCTTGTAATAATTTTTTATTCTATATAATCTTCCATGCAAATAGAAACTCTCAAAATTTCATTGATTTAAAGTTGAGAGCTTCATGTCATTGATTTAAATTTTCAAGCGTAATATAAGTGAAAATACATTGCTAAAAGATTTATCAATTTTTTGGCCTAACAGAGCCACACAAACAAAACATAATGGATGCTATAGCTTTGAAGTGAACACACACACAGGAAAAAAAATTAAGTTCCATTGATTTAAGCCAAGAGTTTCAAGTTATTCAAAAAAAAAAAAAAAACAGTCGAAAGGTTCAGGTATAATCTAAGTGAAAATATTATTAATTTTTTGGCCCAACAAAATCATACAAACACAACATAATAGACGCTATAGCTACAAAGCACATGAACAGAAGAAAAAAAAAATCAAAATTCGGAGTTTCTTAATCATTGTTTTAGTATATCACTAATATTGGTTACCTGAGATACTTAAATACGACATAGTACTTTTTTTTAATTCAACCGCATACATAAATATGTATAGTGTGTATGTATTTATCATCACATTTATATACCACTGTAATTATTGATATATTGAAACACTAACCACCACAGAATTATAATTAATTTAATTTAATGTCAAACTCGTGATTAACTTTTACTAATTGAGCAAACCCAAATTTCAAAAAGCAATTCATTATGTTAGCAAGCCACATCATAGTATTCAACCTGATTAAAGCAATCAATTATAGAATCCACCTTCATTACGTTGGTTTAACTATTTTTTTAGTCAATAAATCATATTGTGTTGCCAAAGTGAAAATTGAATACGATCATAGTATCCGCACCATATGCCATATTCACAATAAAAGAATCGAAAGATGACACACGCAGAATTTTTATAGCCATATACCCCATCATGTCCCTTTTACCTAGAAACTACCATCACATTCCAAATCATATTAAGAGCAAAAGAATAGAGAAGGAACATCATGTCTTGACCTTTCCAGTATTGTGAACATTACTTGCATCTAAACATGAGATTAAAAATAGCACTGCACGTTATCATTTATTCCCTACAGCCGAACAAAATAACCATCAAAATGAAAAAATCTCGGGTCCAAGAACCAAGAATGCAAAATATATGGGAAAAAAATGCTAAAAGAACAAAGAAAAAACAGAAACAAAAAAAGTAAGCAAAGAAGGCACACAAACTGCACAAAGTTTCAAGAAAAACAAATTAAAAGGGGTTTTTTTTCTGCCAAAAACCAAACTTAATCTTTTTTGAAACCCTTAAACAAATCAAATAAAATTAAACAATTTTTAAAAAAAAAAAATCTTCAACTCATATGCCCCAACTAACCAAATAAACTTAAAAAATTTTAATAATAATAATAATAATAATAATAATAATCAACTCATAGGAGAGCAAACATGAGAATAATAATCGCAATCAACTAACATATACCTTGTTAGAAGACCACCAACTATCAATTCACCCTGGATAATAAATATAGATATATTAATTAATGTTCAAGAAAGGTTCCACTTAATTATTAATTAATTAACAACTGATTAGATGATGTATTAGAAACTCACAGAAACTATTTCAATACATGGCATTTTAACCTTGAATCTCGTGTGCCTTGTATCTTCATCACCTATACATATATATAATAAAAGGGTGAATTGTTTCATCTTTCAAAAGTATAATTAGCAAAAATAAATACGCCAACAGGTTCAAGGCATCATCTATCTTGAAAATTAGTGAATGTGGTGGTTTCAGCGTTAAAAGCATGTACAATACCATTACTAAGACTTATATGCTTTCTTGATTTAGTTCTAACAACCGAAAAGGTTATTTGAAAATAGAGAATAAAAAGAAATTGAATTATGAGAAAGATGAGAAGGTTTGGAATTTTGCTTCATCTTAGCAAAAATTTTACAGCAGTGACATGTCCATAATGGAGATAGTTACCACAGTTACCGATTTGACAACAGAGAGAATGATCAAGCACTTATCCCTTATCTCTTTATCTTTTTAAATATTCACTGTAACAATATATCGAGTTATCAAAAAAAATTTATCGATAAAATTTTTTTTATAGTAATATTTAAATAATATCGAGAGAAATTATTAAAAAAATATTGAGAGAAATTATTAAAAAAATAAATTAAAAAATATATTGATAAATTATCGATAGAATATTTTATCAGTAATTTACCGACAGATATTTTATCAATAATAATGACACCAGCAGATGTAGCCAATAATTACCAACAAACTTTACCGATAGAAATGCCAAAGAGTCGATAATACTTAGTGTGAAATATATATTATCGAGAGAATATATATTCTGTCAGTAAAGTTATCTAGAGAAAATGCATTGTCCGTAATACCGATATAATATATTTTTTATCGGTAAAATTATATAGAGAAAAATATTTTCGGTTAGTAATACCGAGAGAATATATTTTGTCTATAAATTGTCTAAAGAAAATATATTTTATCGGTAAAATTACTAAGAGAAAATATATTCTATGAGTAAATAAAAATATAAGTGGGTAAAATTTTTATCTCTTGTAGGTGAGCCATTTACTTAGAAAAGTAATTTTCTATCGGTATTACTGACAGAAAATATATTATCTGTAAAATTACCTAGAGAAAATATATTCTATCAGTAATATCGAGAAAATATATTTTTTGTCGGTAAAATTACACAGAGAAAATATTTTCTATTGGTAATACCGAGAGAATATATTTTACCGAGAGAATATATTTTCTAACGGTAAAATTACCTAGAGAAAATATATTTTATCGGTAAAATTATATAGAGAAAATATATTATGTAGGTAAATAAAAATATAAGTGGGTGAAAATTTTAACGTCAGTAAGCGAGTCATTTACCGAGAGAAAGTATTTTACTAAAAATATATTGTCGATAAAATTACCTAGAGAAATATATTCTACCGGTAATACCGAAAGAATATATTTTTCATTGGTAAAATTATTTAGAAAAAATATTTTATCTATTATACCGATAAAATATTATTTGTCTCAATATATTACATACGTTACAAACATCTTCCCAATTAATGAGAAAATATATTTTTGGTAAGTAAAATTACCTAAATAAAATATTATTTGTCTATAATACCAAAAGAATATATTTTATGTCTGCAAAATTATCTAGAAAATATATTTTATCGGCAAAATTATATAGAGAAAATATATTTTATCGGTAAATAAAAATATAAATGGATAAAAATTTTACCATCAGTAGGTTGATCATTTACCAAGAAAAAATATTTTTTGTCTATAAAAATAAAACTAGTAGCACCAAATTTATCACCTAACTTGTATATTTGCCGAGAGACTGCTCTTTTAATTGATAAATTTACCGATAAATAATTATTTTTCTTGGTAAATATTTTCTTTCCTTTCCTATTTATGCTGGCTCTCCTCTTTTTCTTTTTTTTTTTTGTTTCTCCTCTGCCCTTTTTTGTGTTTTTTATTTTTGCTTGAAGAAGAAGAAGAATAAGGTATTTATTTTAATTTTATTAAATTTTATTAAATTTTTTAATTTATGTTATTTATTTTTTGATTTATTGTTATTTTCATAAATTTGATATTTTGTTTTGAGCTTGTTACTATTGTAGTTTAGACTGATTATTTATATTTTACTTGTGTGTTATTTAATTTTTAGGATATTTTCTTTATTTATTAAAAAATTTAGGTAAATTTTATTTTTCTTAAATTTTCAAAAAATAAAAAAATAAATTTGTAAATTTAGTTTAATTAATCAAAATATTATTTTAGTGATTTTAAAATTTTCATAATATATTTAAATTTTTTTTGTATTTAGAATTTTATTTAGGGTGTTAGATTTTTCAGGGTATTTTTATGATTTTTTTAAAAAATTAGGTAATAAAAATTATAAAAAAGTAATTTTTTAATTTTTTTAATTAAATGGAATATATTTTAAGAAATTTTAAATTTTTGTTTTATATTTTTATAGGAATTTTTTAGTAAAAATATTATAATTTTTTTAAAAATATTTTTTAAAATTTTTCGTTGGTAATACCGATAGAAAAATAATTTTTATCTGTCCGATATAAAATCTATCAGCAAATAATTTTTGTTAGCAATCTCATTGATCGTGTACTATAATGACAGATATATTTTATGTCAGTAGTACAGAAATAAAAATTTTTCGTTAGTATTATCTACATAATATCTCATTCTACAAAAAATATAACTGTAAAAAATTTTCGTTTGTTTTAGTCTATTTTTTTATTACTAGCAAAGAATATAACTATAAAATTTGTTTATCGATAATCTGTCGGTAAATCTAATTATCAACAAAAAAATAAAAATTACTGATAGATTTTTTTATCAGTAATCTAGTGCATTCTTATAGTGATTTATGTTAAATAAATAAATTTCTATTAAAATAAATAATAAAGTCATTTGATAAATTAATCAAAACAATTTGTTTAAGATGCATAATATAATATTGTGCAAATGTTACCTATTTTAGTAATATATCTATACATATATGCATTGTAATTTAATTATATACTAATTTTTTTTTTATATTTCACATTATTTTATGACTATCATCCAAAAAGAAATTGTTTTTGTTTTTTTCATGGAAGCTTTAATATGTTGAAAATTTGGTATGGTTGCATTGGATATTGAAAGTTTTTAGATTGTAAAATATATTTTTTTTTCATAATTAAGTCATTTCATTACCTAAAAGCAAGCTGCACAATTCAGCCATACAATTGCAAAACAAAATCCCATAATACAAAAGCCAATAGCACCTGTACCCTCCTATTAGCAAAACCACAAAAAAACAGTGACTTATCACAGCAAAAATACATCAGAACATTCACTCAGCACTTTATTTTATTTATTTAGTTGTGCATGATTTCCCAACACATTTTTTTTCATAGGCAAGCATAAAAAAATTTTATTTTCTTATTTATTTTTCACAACACAGCAGTATCATGCAGTATATTGCTGCTTAAAAAAAAAACACAGCTGTGTCGTGCAAAGTAATCAATAAATTAAATATTACAATTTGATATCTAACTAGAATGCTAAAGCTTGATTTAGATTTTAGTTTATTTATTAATTTTGATTGCGTTTACTTAATTTACATGTTATGTGTAACTTTTTTTTTTTATAATGTATCATTTCTTTTTTCTCAAAACAATTCTACCGAATAAAATTAGTGTTTTAACATTTTTAAGCTTATTGTTTAAATATAATAAGAACATAAGCATATAGTCAGAAATGAACATTACTAAACAAGACTACATTATGCAGGATATACATATAATAATCAGAGAAAAATTTATCATGAAACGCAAAATTTGGTACTAACAAAGAAAAATGCAGTTGGGTACAAAAGAAAATTAATTTCTGGATGTGCATATCAATACTCTTGAATTATGATCACCTAATTAAAAAAGACTAACTAAGCAAAAAAAATTCTTATGTAAATAAAATTGAAATTTAAACATATAAAAATCTTTTTTAATTAACAAATTAAACTTCTAATTATCAATTATTCTAATTTAATTTCGATCTGTTCGACATTGTTGATAAAGTAATGAGGATCGTTTTCCCAATTTGTCTACTGTGAAATCACAAATGATGTCAAATTTGATATCTCCAGTTTTGAAACTGCTAATTTTCATTCTCACCGGAGAGTCAATCTTTAAAGAAAATGAGACATTCTTTCTTGATTTTGAACTTCTGTTGATGTTTGATCCTTTGAGTGTCAATGCAATTTTTGTTGAATTATTGTCATCCTGGTGGAAATTTGGAAACTTTGCGGCTGCCAATTTTTCTTCTTTAAAGAAAAGTGAAGCAATTCCACCATTCAAGTATAAAATGCCTGAATTCCCATTTGGGTTATAAACTTTTAATGTAATTTTATAGGAATAATAGTTAGGCTTATGATGGGATTGAGGTGGGTTTTTGAAATCAAAACTATGGATTTGGAATTCAGGAAATTTAGGTTGGTAAGAGAAAAAAATTCCTATAATGAGGCCGACAGCAACAGTAACAAGAAGAATGATAAGAAAGCAACAAAATCATGAAGAGAAAAAAGAGAATTTTTTCTTATGTTGAGGATTTCGATGTCGCTCTACAAATTCTGCATTTTCAGGAAGTGGAATTCGATAAATTTGGTCTTTAGGGATTTGAACAACGTAAGTGCCAGAATGAAAAAATGGAAGGGATTAAGAGGTAGTAGGATCATGAATTTGAAAAGAAGAAGAAGAAGAGGGTAAAGGAGTCCACCCTGGCCCTGCCATGGAAAAGTTAAAGAGAGGCGAGGTAGTGTACGAGGATGAAAATGGGAAAAGGGTGAATGTGGCATTTGCCAAAGAGAGATGGAGAGTAGGCTGAAGTTTTTATTGGTCTATTTTGTTTTGATTTTTCACAGGTTTCTCTATTATTAGACATTGTTTGCTTGGTCAATGCTACCACTACATAAACATATATATATAAATTGGTCATAATTCTTTCTTTTTTTTAATATATTGGACGTTAATTGATTTTCAAATTTAAAATCTTTGTATTGAAAAGAAAGTTATTTGCAGCTTATCTATTTAATTTGTACATTATGTTGCTAAAAAAAATAATGATTTGAAGGAGGTTAATGTAAGAATTTAACATGATGTTTGTGTTAGAATTGAACAGGTCCTAAATTTCAAGAAACAGTGAAAAAATAAATGGCAAAGATAGATAAAATAGCAGCAAAGTTGTCTGACTTGAGTTAAAATAGTTGCAGAGTTTTTTCTGAGAAATTTCTTAAGGTAAAGTTTACAAATCCATTAAGACAACAACTTTATAAAAATATCAGAAAAAATAAAAAAAAAATTAAATTTTTTCATATTTTTAAAAATATTTTCAGAAATATAAAAATTTATAATTTTTTTTTTATAAAAATACTAGATTTAAATAGTTTATTATGAGTTTATTATATATTTATTATGAGTTTATAAAATTACATAATTTATTATAAATCTAATATGATTTTAATATTAATTTATTATAAAATAATTAAAATATTTATAATAAAAATAAAAAAATTATAAAATATAACAGAAAATGCAATTTTTCCGATTCATAACCAGTTTTTATTAGTTGAACTCCTCTTAGGCCATATCCCATAGTAAGTACAAGAAAGCGGTTGGGCTCATGTCAACAAAATTAGGCCCAATTTTAACAGATTTGGGCTTTGAATTATTGGTTATTACTGGCTTTCATTTATAAGTACAAAAATATTTAAATTTTAAATCTTCTTTTCTTTAAATATTTTTCTTTAACTTTCAATTTTAAAAGTATTTGCTTTCAATTTACAATAACTTTTATATTAAATATATATCTAATATATCAAAAATATACATAAAGTTTATTTTTATTGAGTTAAAAAATAAATATCTTTAAATTTTAAAAATAAAATGATATTTTTGAAATAAAAAATAAAAACTTGGCATGAAATATAAGTTTGTGAAATTTTCAGAAATAACTTAAAAATATAAAATATAAAATACTATATAAATAAAATTTTTTGAAAATCCTGTATATGCAAAAATAAATTTAAAAATATGATTTTTGTCACATATTTTTGTAAAAAAATAAAAATATATATATATTTTTAAATTTAAAACTATAAAATTATAAAAATGATATTTAAAAAAGGTAATATTTTTATATAAATTCTCCTATAATTTTTAAAACTGTATATACAAAAATAAATTTAAAAACATGATTTTTGTTGAATATTTATAGTAAAAATAAAAAAAATATTTTGTTAAATTTAAAACTATAAAACTATAAAAATAATATAAATGATATTTATAAAAATAATATTTTATATAAATTCTCGTATAATTTTCTCTAATTATAAGTAATGAGGGCCTCTTGCTGATTTGGAAGTCTAATTAAACCACCAAAACTTGGCCCAGTGCAACACAATTTTGAGTAATTTTCAAATTAACTGGTCCAATATAAGAAATGGTTCCAGATGAATATATAATTATATATAAGAAATGGTCAAATAATTAAAAATCAAATCAAATCTAGTTATTCCACCAACTGAATCAAAATATCAAACCGGACAGACTTTTTCCATGGAAGAAAAATTGCAATATATTTAATGCATGCAATTGGCACTTGATTATTTGCAGTGTTTTTTTTTTTTTTTTCTGGGAAACGCCTATTTTTTTTTTTTTTTGGTCGGTAAGTAAGTCCATAATTGAATTGGCCAAATAACAAATGCCATATTACAATCAAAGAAAATAAATGAGATGCTACTAGTTAATTGGCTTGCTTATTATAAATTATAATCTCAAACGTTTTATATAATAATATCAATACGTGCTTCATATATTTGACTAAATCTAGATTATGATTAATTAATTGTCAATAACTTTGGCAAGACTCATATAAATTGGCCTTGGGCATTGCGTGTTTATAACAAAATTATAATTAATCAAGGGATGTGAATTACTGATCCTACAAGAAAATGTGAAAATAATCATTCCTATAATTTTGTCTGTGATATGATCTTTGCGTGAAAGCATATACTCCTTCCCTCCAGATTTAGATATCCATTTTATAATTTTTAATTGTTTATAAATAAGTGTCTATTTAAAATAACTATAAATATTTATTCATTTATTTTAATATTAGCCGTATTTAATTAAAATATTTAAATTTTTTTATTTTAAAGACATGACCATTTTCATTCTCAAGATAGTAATTACTTTTTATTTTCAATATTTATCCATTTTAATCAACTCACTAATTAATATATTCAAATTTTTTACTTCAAACATTTAGAATTTTCATTTTCATAAATGCTGTATTCAATTTGAAAAATTAAATTATTAAATTAAAATTTATGTCTCTTAAATTCTCAATAATAGAAAAATAAATAATAATATTATTAAATGAATTTTTTAAAAAGTATGAAAATGGCAAAATGAACACTTAAATTTGGAAAGAGGGGTAGCTTATAATAAATTCATCATTAATGTTGCACATAGTACATATTTAAAAAATCTTACCATTAAATCATTAACTGCTTCAATGATGTTGGAAAAAAAAAAAGTTGGTTCAAATGGTAGTATCCAAAAATAAAATTAGAGATTATAGAAATTCAAAGGATTTTGTTATTTTTTTTTTACTAATTTTGAGTTATTGTACAGATTTTCAATTAGGTTATGCCTCATTTTTTTTTCAATAGAATATAATCAGGTGAGATGGGGATTGTATAATTTACATTTAATTATCTAACGAATATAAAAATGTAATAAAAATATCAACTAATGAACAAAAAATTAGTGTCGTCTCTTTCCATTATTCAAATTTTGGAACCTTAACGATGAAAATTAGTAAAAAGTTTTGCTATATTATTTTGTATATATTAAATTTAATAGAAAAGTTATACACCACTCTAAATTTAAATATTTTTAATATAGAAGAATTATACCCGTGTAAACTGAATATTAACGTTTTTATAAATAATAACTAATTTGATAAAAAATAATAATTTAAGTGTAGAATAATAAATTTATGCATAACTCACAATTCTTATGAACCAACTCACAATTCTTTTTTTTTTTTTTTTGAAAAAACCCACACACAATTCTAAACAACTGAAGAAAAAAAATGGCGAAAAAAAGCCAGCAAAAATAAATAATAAAAAAAGGACTGGATATTGGCCCAATAGTTCAAAAAGTCAACGGTCAAAGGTAAAACCTTTCTCGAAGTCGAAGCTGAAATTCTTCTCCTAACCTTCCCTTAAATGTCTAGGACCCAAACAAGCAGATGTCTCATTACATTTGATAATTTGATTTCCAAAAACGGATTGCAAAAGAAAAATCATTTCACTTTAATCGAAATGGACGGCTTTGATCGCCTCCCTGATTCCATCATCCTTCTCATCTTCAACTCCGTCTCCGATATCAAGACTCTGATCCGCTGTCTCTCCGTTTCCAAACGCTTTAACTCGCTCGTTCCTCAAACTGAGTCGCTCCTTCTGCGAGTCGATTGTGTTATCTCTCTTGACTCAGACACCGATTCTCTCCTCCTCGCCTTCCTTAAGTCGCTTCTCAGGTCCATCCATGGCCTCTTCAGTTTCGACCACAAGCCTACCGCAACACTAACCTTAACTCAAAACTCTCCCTCTCAAATTCTCTCTCGTTTCGACCGGATCCGACATCTTGAGATCGAACTACCTGCCGGTGACTTGAAATTAGACAAAGGCGTTGTTATCAAATGGAAAGCCGATTTTGGTAAGACATTGAAAAGTTGCGTGATTTTCGGATTTCGCACTGCCGCTGCCGGCTATTCAGACGATGCTACTGCTGATGTAGATTTTGATTTCTCCGGGGGTCTCAAGGCCAGAGTGGTGTGGACTATCAGTGCGTTGATCGCAGCATCTGCGAGACACTATTTACTGAAAGAGGTGGTGAAAGAACACGAGGAGATGGAGAGATTGATTTTGAAGGACAAGGAAGGGGAAGGAATGGTAGTGATGAATAAGGAAGGTTTAAGGGAATGTAGGTCGGAAACTGCGGAGAATGATAATGATGATTGTGAGTTTGAGGCTAGTAGGACGATGGTGCCTAGCGTGAGGATGAGGATGAGGCACGAAGCAAAATTGCAGCTGAAGAATGGGGTTTGTTTAGAAGGTGCAACTCTAGTGGTGGTCAGGCCTTGTATTGGGAAGGACAATGGTGGTAGTGGTGGTGAAGCTGCGGCAGCTGAGATGGAGGATGCTGATTTGGCAACGAGGGCGTTTGATGGCGGAGTGTACGGGGAGGCTGTACAGCTAATTCTCAAGAGTAAGGGTTATTTACTGGAAATGAATTCCTTCTAACTCCAATTGTGGATAGCTTTTGTTAGTCTTGCTTTCTGTTTCAGGTTTACAGTCCATGTATGTATATATGTTTTTCTTTATTATTATTTCTTATAATAATTGGTATATAAATAATAATATAATGAAAAAAAATTACGGGTGGGTAAAACTTCAGAATTAAAACATGAATCTGATTAGAATTACGAGTTTGAGTTGTTACTCAACCTTAATTTCAAAATTAAGATAAAATTGTTTAAAATGGGCAGTATGAATTCCTTATTACAGTGTTGGTTGATAGTTAGATATCTTCTGCTAGAAGTAGAATGAAAATGAAAGTTGATAAATGATAATTAGAAATTTTGTTTTTTAATTTTTCGAAGGCAGTTTTGTGAAATATTGCTTAGGGAGGTGGAGAATAGTAAATGGATCCAAGTTTGAGGCGCAGGTCAGTAATCTCTTGGCAGCAATGATAATACTTTGGATACTTATGGTGGAAATGTGGGTGCACATGCAAATGCTGAAGCATCCATTACCAGTCTTGTCATTTTTATTTGGCATCCAAGTCCATGTCTTGATACTATTTACATTTACTAACTCGGCCATTGGTTAGAAATTTATATTCCCAAAATATATTGGAAATGCAATTCTATGACAGATCCTTTCATTTTTATTTTATTGTTAAGAGTTGTCAAGTGAAATGTAGAGCTTGAATATGACCTTTCTTTGTTCCATAAATGACAGCACTTCAAGCTTTATTTTTATGGATAATGAATTGCATCTAAATCCAACAATATTCCTGTTGTCATACTAATGTAACGAATACGTATTCTAGTACAGTGTCAATACACGCCGTCAATCCAATCCTTTAATGGAGATAAATGACAGCACAGCACAGCATTCTATTATTGCTAGGCAAAATTTCAAATGTAAATAAACTCAATCCCTGCAGTTGCACCAAATTTGCTTTCTTAAGTCATACTGCTTTACCCCCTTCTTTTCTGAATTGCTGCTTAAATAGATCTGGAAAAATTTAACCTCAATCTATTTGTACATGTTAATAGTCAAATACTTTAACGCCTATGTCACGCGAACCCACTTACTATTCAACATCAGAAGACATGGGGTTCAATTCATTATCAATTCATTATAGAAATCAATTTCATTGTTGTTAAGAGTTACTACCTGCGATGATTTGGAGGGCAAAAAATAACAGAGATAGCCCAGTGATGGACTAGTATTGATGCATCATCATTAAACATAGTTATGTAAATGTTTCTCAAGATAGCATTTTTCCTTAAACAAAAATGGGATGACAATGGTATGAGCATCAGCAAGAAGATCATTTAAAATATGCTGACTCAAGAAGCAGAAAATTCACACGTATGATCACTATTCTTAACAATATCGCTTTTGTTTGCATTGTGAATTGTCTAGATGGTAGTTAACAATATCACTATTCTCAACAATGTTTCTTAAGATAACTTTTCCCATGTAGGCACTAGATGGTAGATTCTTCAATGTCAGATTGCAAAAATAGCTATAGAAAACAGGTTACTAAAAGAAAAGATTAAACAATTGCGACTTAGCCATTTTCCTCCCATGAGACTGCTCCTCAGATATTTCTACAGATCTTAACCTCTACATCATCTTCTCAGTAGAATTTAAGTGTTCGGCCACCAAACAGGTGCTTTCTCACCATTCATTTCTTTTTAGTAATTCCCATAAATTTGCATCTAATACCAAATTGCATGTTTCATGCCTCCCCACTAGTAAAATATACCTCGACCAACCATTGCATCCAGGTAAAACTTTTTAACATGTGACTATGTTTTATTGAGTTACTATCAATTGGCGACAATCAGTATTCATACAACAACCTATTTTCTCTAAATATCAAATCAACAAAAGATCATTTGCACATGATCTAATGGCGGGAGTCCATGTTACTGCACACATGTAATAGTCTATAAACAAAATAGAATCATAGGATCACAGAATGTCAAATTGAGAAATTTACATATTTCAAAAGAATGTGCTTACCTAAATTTTCAGAGAGTTGCACATGCGGCAAAGCTTGTGACTATGTGCAGATATTGGACGCTTAAGTGGCTCCAAGCATAATATAACTGTCATTCAAGTGTTAAAAAAGAAAAAACAAAGAGAACGAAAAATCTAACCACAACTCCATCAACAGAAAAGGAATTGAAAGTTCCCTTGTTTTTTAATAGTAACTAGTACACCACAACAAAAAATTAGAGAATGTTCGGCATAAGGAATATACCTAAGAATTGTAACAATCTCCAATTCATGTTCATGGACTCTCCAAAAATAAACAAGGATTGTTCTCCTGAGGAGTCGTAATTATGTTATTGAAAAATGTAGAATTCCTTTGAATAATCCAGTTTCTGGACCAGTGATATTGTCCGTCATGAGCTGGGACTAGCCATTTTTAAACCCTCAAGTTCATTTGAAAATGGAATCACAAACTTTTGCATGAACTGTTCATTGGCGATCTTACAAACGGTACAAACTAGGTTACAAACTAGGTTTTTTGTTAAGCAAATTCTTACTTTGCAGGATTTCAATGACCTCTAATCGTGGTTTTATCCTCTGGTTAACGCTGCAAAGAAGCAAGTCTGAGTGGCAAACAATATAAGAGATGTCTATGCCTTCAACACTAAGCAACAACTGTGTTATACTCTTGATCTTCCTCTTTGATACTGCAAGCGCTTGACGCATCCTCCTAAAAACAGATAGAATATCCTCTTCTGATAGCCCCAATTCCCTGAAAAGCTAGAACTTGAGCTCCCAGGTCTCTCGACGCATGGAAGTCACTACCCTAACAGCAGGAAGAAACTTAATAGATTTTCTATCAACACCCATTTCATCAACCTTTTTAACAAACCATTGATAGTCTCTGGCCTTACAAGAAAAAACCGCGGAAAATTACACGTGTGAAACAATCTGTGAGAAACTAATGCCACAACTCTTCAAGTACTCGATGTTAGGTACCATTATCTTTTCCAAATCTCGTTTCAGGAACCATCCAGAAATCTTTAACAACTCAGAAACATTAGTATTCGATCCCAACACATTCTTTAACACCAAAATTGATGGTCCGAGCCTATTATCAACACTTCTAGTCAAAATCCAAGGATCAGCTGATACTATCTCAGCAATATCAGAGGTGTGAAAGCCCAAGTCTTGAAACATGTTGATTTTGGGCTTGATTATTTTCTCAAGATTACAAGAGAGAACCCTTGGCAATCTGTAGACTATTTTTTCTACGTGGGCTTTAGAGAAACCGTTTTTCTTTGAGAAAATTTAACACATAAACTGCATTCTGGTGTTTATTGAGGTATTTAATAGTTGAAGATGCGACATTTAAAGCAGATTAAGGGAAAATTATTGTTGATTGACCAGGTAATCGAAGATTGTGATTCGTGATCAAGTTTTACGGGGACTTGAAGTCGAAAGGAAGAACAGGGATAGTGAATAGGGGAATGGGGGCTTATGAAAACCTGAAGAGGTCTTTAGACAAAGCGATGTAAGAGATCTGGAAATCCAGAGAAGCATTTTTTTAGGGGTTTTAATGAGGTTTTGCAGCTACGAATTTCAAACTACTATAGAACAACGAGTACAATGAAGATCAGAAATTGAAACCAAACTTACCTCGAATTTGTCTAAGCTGCTCCGTCTGCTAAGCTGTAATTCTAAGCAGATGCTCATTAGGGTTTTCGTGATTCAGTTGAAATCTTTCAGGGTTGAGATTTGAGACGGATATTGGGCTTATGAACCTAATTTTTATTTTTTGTTGTTTGGTTAGGCCCATTCTCTACCATCCATGCAAATTGACTTTCCGCTTGCTTAGTCTGACTAACCTGCCCTTTCATCCACGTGGCACAGAACATCCACATCATCCAGCAGTGTGTTCCACATGCATGATAATGCATACATCATTATAATCCACATCACCAATATCAGGTCCATTGATATTTACAGCAGCTAAACCACATGTGACAAAATATTCGGAATTACGTTTCTCAACAGTTGCTACGGCCGGTTAACCATGCTTGCCCTATGAATTTTAATTTTCATCAGTTCTAGCTAGGAGGTTTAGTGTTTAAGCGTGTACTGTATTCAGCCAAAAAAAAAAAAGCATGCATGTACAAAAAAAAATAGTATACATAATTTTAATATGCATATATATTAAAAATAATATATATTAACACTGAATTAAATTTTTATTTAAGTTAGGTTCTCTCTATTTCAATTCGAGCAGTGAACTATAATTGGTGATTTGAGCTATAATTCACAAAGAATTATATTTAAGTGTCTCTTTTTCAATGTCAAAAAATAACATTAGTAGTCAAATATTAAAAGTTAATAAAAGGCATATCAGCACAACTTCTGTCCGTAGCATGTGGCAAGTATATACCACGTCATATATTTTTTGCTAGTTGTCTTTTACATAGCATGATAATTCATGTCACTATCCAATTTTCAAAAGTATGTGACCAATAATAAAAAAAATATATAAAAATTTGTGATTTTCAACATCCGCCGTCAACCTAATGCATAAACCAATAATATTGAATTGTATTAATTGTTATTGCTGCAAAATTAGGACTATAGGTCCGTCCATAAACCATAACCTATACATTCATTGCAGCCACTCAAAATACCATCTCAAATTTCATGATCAATATCATATATTGTCCAATAGAAAGATTACAAAACTATACCAATCATAAATATAGATAGCGAAAAGTATGTAATACAGAGTTTTAAAGTACACACCAATTTAAATTAATTACATATTGAAATAAATATCTAAATTCTCATGCTAAAAAAATAGAGTAATTTTATAAAATTTATTTTCACGCTTAACTTATTATATGAAAAAATATTAATAAATATAAATGGATATCCTACTTAATAATTTATATAGTAATTAATATAATATAACACTTTAGTATAAATAATGTTTGTACAAATATTAAGCAAAGGAACAATCACATACTCAAACAATAATAAGAATTAGTTAATAAGAATTACATTAAATTTAAATTGAGAAGTTGATTTTCTATTTGTCTATTTTAATTTATACATTTCTCTTCAAATTTAATATTTAAAATTTTACTATTTTGAGCTAGGTTAAACGGTACAAACTAGATTGATAATCAACTAAGCGATAAATAAGCCCCTACTGTCACATCAGTCATAGCTCATTATCATATCATAATCATCATATCTAAACTAATATCTTAAATCATGCATGGTCTTATGTTGTTCTAACTATATTTTATAAGCACAAATCAAATGCAACATGTATAATTTTCAAACACCAAAATATATTTTGCTCCTATAAGTTAATGCGAATAATGATAATTATATATGTATATATTATATAACCATTCAATGCATTTATGCAATGTAATCACTATTGACAAATGTAATCACTAGGAAATGGGTATTATATTAAGTTATATAATTCACATATTGACAAAAATCAAATGAACTCTCTTTAAAAATGATGATTTCCTAACGACTGAAACAATACTCGACGTACCAATTCCAAATGAGAAATGAGAATTATTAGACTATGAACGACTCAAGCAACTCGAAGAATTCTACTAAAATTTTTTGTTGATAATCTTTTATAACTAATACATTTTCTCCATGAAAAGAAACAAATGATTGCACACTTCTTTATGTTCTCAACGATCAACATTAATATCTATTACCTTTCTAGGTATCCAATCTCAAAAAGTGTCCCAAAAATCAGTGGCGGAGCCGCTTGTTGGATAAGCGAGGCAACTGCCCATTTTCTCTTTTGAAAAAAAATTATATGTATATGTAAATATTAATTTTAAAGTTTTTCATGTGTCCCTTTTTAAAATTTTAAATTATTCCTTATTTGAATCAAAAAACTAAAAACAAATTCATGTCTAAAAAAAAACTAAAAACAAATTAATAGTATTAAAAAATGAAAATTGAGAAATAAGAATACAAGTATAATTAATTTTTTTATTTATTTTTGTTTTTTAAATTTATTTTTATTTCTAATATTATGTGATGATTTTTTACTATATTAGAAGACTATATATCTTTATAATTCAACACTTTTTCTTTCTCTTTATTTTATTTTTTGGCGCATCATGAGATAAAGTTTGGAGTATATGTACATATATATATTTTATTTACTAAATTAATTATTTTTTTTGACAAATAAAATTTATTTACTAATAATTATATAAAGATTACATATGAATCGATATAACGAGTGTACCAAGTTAATAATAGAAAGAGAGATGATTATGAGGGAGAAAAATTTTACCCACTTTATCTTGAAGTTCAAGCTTCGTCCTTACCGATAATCATAATTTTATTATATAATTATCAAATCAATAAATGCCACAATATTTCTCAAATTCTTTAATTTTTATATTTCATATTAATTCAACAAAAATATTAATAATAATAACAATAATATGTATCATATTCCCAATTAAAATTTATATTTTATAACTATTAAGCTTGGTAATAAAAAGTATGTTGTTCTTATTTAGATATTGAGTTTCGAGTTTTAAGTATGCCTCTTTTTCATATATAATTAATAAAAAAATTAATTTTATAAATTATCAGAAATTAATCAGTTTGGCAATTAAATTTTAAATAAATTAATCAAGATTTTTGGATTCGCCCATGCATAATATTGTTGAAATAGAGTCACCACAAGCGTTGGGAAAAATAATTGCTATTAATTTTTTTCCAGCATCAATTCTAACCTTGTTGCAAAGTACCTACCAGGCTACCGCATCAACATTTCCATAGCAAAATGCCGGATTTCTTGTTTTTATTGCCGTGAGTTTATGGGAGCAATTTTTACATTATTGGCAATAAAAAATTTTGTTGCTAATTCTAGTACTTAATTAGTGAATCTATATACCATCACAAACTATATGAATTGTCATCATTTATCATTTTCAAATTCAAACTATATGACCACCACATATATAATTTCAACTTCCAACGGCATAAACAAGTTCAAACTGATCCAAAAACAAAATTTGAAAAAATAAATAAATAAAATATCAGAAAAGCAATTATAGATAGTAATCAAATCATAAATTAGGCATGGTATAGTGTATATGTGTTTGATTTCTTTCATAAACCCCTGCCCACATGCACGTTATTGCATTATAACTATTATATCATATGTGGGTACCATAAATAAATCTTCTAGGAGTTTCAAGTTGAATCATATTCTTGGTTAAATAGGTCCCCTGTTAATGCCATTAATCATTATTATAATGTAAATACTAATCAAACAGTCGATATAATACAAAATGAAAGTCGAATAATCATAGGAAAGATTATATGTATCGAAGTCTTGATAGGATATTTCAAACAATATGAATCATTATCATCTTAAAAAAATAAAAAATAAATAAAAAATAAAAAAGGGCATTCACATGATTGATGAGATTTAGGTTATGGTCTATTAATTTGGTGAATGATGCGTTTAACAATGGATGGCACTATGAGGGGCCATCCTTAACCTAATACATAATTCTAATAGTTTCCCTTTTCCAACCTTTCCGCCATTCCTCACATAGCTCATAACTAATCTCATAGAAATCTTGTCCTTCAAGGAGAGGTTCTGTTTTATTAATTATTTAACTTGATTATCACCAATGATTTCTCAAATGAATTAGATGAACCTTCTCCGCAGCTACTTTTTATTTTATTTTCTTCAAATCCTATTAATTTTCATGCCAACTTTACCAATCTTACTCAGAAAATTATCCAACTTCCATTTATATTTCAATTTTCAACTTTCTTTTAACTTTTCTTTCTTTTTCTTTTTTTTTATTAATTTAGCTCTGATTGAACCTTTCTTGCCATCACCTCCAAACTTAATTTAATCCATAAGCATCATTTATCTCTTTTTACATATATTTTAATTTCTTTCTTCTTCTTTTTTCTTTTAAATTTCTTGTTTTGACATTCAAGAAGTGTAAATTTCAAGATAAACATAGTAGCTTCCTTTAAGCAATAACTACCAAAAATTTGAACTATTACATCAACATGAGGACATGACTAAAGTTTACAAACTCATATGCATTTTCTATATATATATATATATATATATATACATATATATATTATTAAGATGCTTAAACTAAAAAAACTCAACAGATATAGTCAAAACAAGTAAAGGCTGGCAACATTTTTTAAAATACACAATTAATGTCTGTTTTATACATCCACTTTCTTTAATTTATCTCTTTTCACATATATTTTCTTTCTTTTTTAATTCTGAAAATAAAAATTTAACAATAGTTATTGTAAATAAACAAAAGAGTAAAGAGGAAATTGAAGCAGGTGAAAGAAATAGAAAAATAGCAAGATCATAATAACAAAATATCAAAAACAGTGCAAAAGCACTCATCAAAAGTAATTTTGAAAATTTTTACCTCTAGAATTACATAGAGCAATTGATAAGCAAATATACCTTTGATGATGATTTCAATTTGTCAAAGGCATTTTTCTCTGTTGTCTCCTCTAAAAGCTATATTAGGAGAGGAACTTTAACTTTGATTAGGCCAATATTCCTACCAATAATTATGAGCATATTTGAGTACTCAACAAAACCCCTTTTGAGTTTTGACAAATTGTTTCAATGAAATTAATCAATCAAAAATAAATTAACGATCCTATTTAGCAACCTCTCTCTCTCTCTCTCTCTCTCTCTCTCTCTCTCTCTATATATATATATATATAAGAAGATAGAGATGCTGCCACTCTTTATTTATTTATTTATTTTTTAATTATATATATATATAGATTTAAGAACCTTAGCAATTCTACATTAATTCTTTTTTTTTTTTGGCCAAACAATTCTACATTAATTCCCTCTGGCCATTTGCCGTAAACCCTACAATGTGTCAAATGATGGAAAAAAAATTCAAGAATAGGACGTATCATCATCGTACTTTATCTATTATTTTAATGTTTTTTCTTTCTTTTTTTCTCTGCACAAGTAGGCTTAGTTTGCTCGGCCCGCATGCTTTTTTAGCCTTTTTCTTAGTTGAGTTTTTTTTTTATATATATATTGTAAGGTAAAGGTTAATAAACTAAACATGACCTCTCTTTTTTTAATTTTTAAATTCTAACTAATCTTATGATATAAAAATCCTGTTTATATCATATGCTATACATTATGCATATTTTAGAAGCTTTGCTAATTTTGGTACATAACTGACTATTATGAAGCTATTCTTTTTTTTTTCCACAAGTAATAAGCCAGATTAATGTGAGCTCTATTTAAAGTTTAAATTAGCAGATTATATATATATATATATATATATATTATTAGAGCAGATTTTATATTATTAAGTGAGAAGTTTATGAAAAGGATGAGAATTAATTTCATTACCACTGTTTAGAAAAACATCTGATAGAAAATTTAATTCAAATATATTTTATGTTATATTGATTTTTATATTTTTAAAAAATAATTTATAAAATTTATTTTTTAAAAAAATAAAAAATAGTGGAGTACGAGTATGGAAAAAAAAAACAAATAAATTATAAATACTAACTAATTAGAATAACTTTTATGGGACAGAAATTAGGTTGTCGGTTAGAAAAGCGAAAGAAATTTATCTGCTTTGAGTTAATCATAACAAAAGATTCTTGAATGGCATCAACATAACAACGTTAATATGTTTATTCACTTTCCATCAATCTAAATCTCAATTGCCATCATATTATGATCAAATATTATTCTTGAAATTTTTTTTAAATTAGACAGCAAAAATTAATAACATAACCAAATTTTTTAGAATTCCAAACTGAGACATGCATATATACATGCGAACACAGAACCAAATAATATAGTGACAGACTAGGGAGAGATCATCACCCTTAAGTAACTGGTTAATTTAAACATTCAGTCCCCACAAATCAATTCTCTATCTCATATCCAAATCATAATAATAATAATAACTATAAAATCATAAAGAGTTTTAGGTCGTGAAAGAAAAAGTAAACAATGACTAATTTTCACGTAAAGTGTAGTGGTTAGAGGGGGCCATATTTCCACCTCCATATTCTCAATTATATTACACCATTCATTATGCTAATACTCACTTTTTATAATCTCATTTTTCACACAGTTTCAAACTTAATCTTTCGGTGTGCTTTTTTCTTATTCTTGTTAAATAATTAATTACCTCTTAATTTTATATTAGCACTTATCATTCTTATTCTCCTTTGCTACTTTTCACTTTATTTAGCATGCAAATGCTGTACTATATACATTAACTAATAAGTACAAAGTTGTCTAATTATTTTTTTTATTTTATAAATAAAGAAATTTGTTTTTAGAATTAAAGTTTCGGGTTTAAATTTTCAATTAAAAAAAAATAGTAGGTATGAGCAATAACAGGCGAAGTCACAAAGTATCACAAGTTGAGAGCATGATTGGATCATAAAACAAGGATCGTGGGTTTGCAACTTTTCCTACTCATTTTAGATTTATTTTGTATTATATGTTTTTTAAATGTGTTAGGCGAGCATTAGAAAAAGCTAAGGGCAAGCTAGGAGAGTTGGGAGAGTGGGAGAAGCTCACTGTTCTCGTGACTCCAATTTCAAAGAACAACAAAAAGGAGTGAGGGAGTGTTAAAAAAAATGAACAAACAGATGGTAAAGAGCGAAAGAGATCAGACAGAGACACCATTAAGACACCATTAAAAAAGGATGAAAAAGCAAATATGAAAGCTGTCAATCTCTAAATCTATAGCTTCCTTTTCCTTCCTTTCTTTTAAAACCTTGTATCTATCAACATTCATTCCTCAAACCCAAAAAACAATTTTTACAATTTCATCAACCTCAAAATCATCTCGAAATCAAAAAAATGAAAGCAAGAGAAACCAAAGGACCTCCCTCTACGGATCTATTGGTATGTTTTCCTTCTAGAGCCCATCTAACCTTACTTCCAAAGCCCATTTGTAGCCCTGCAAGACCAGTTGAGCCCAGCAGACGCCACCACAACCACCGTCAGAACCACCACCACCATCCGCATCACCCTCTAAAGAAATCTAGCACTAGAAATGGTCGTGGTGGTAGCCAAGCTAGCCCTCTTTTATGGGCCAAAAACAAACAAATTGACCCGGAGATTTCAGAACCAACCTCTCCGAAAGTCACTTGTGCTGGACAGATCAAAGTCAGGCACAAGGCCACTCCGTGTAAGAATTGGCAATCAGTTATGGAAGAAATTGAAATAATTCATAATAACAGGAAAAACAAGAAAAGGTCCAGTTGGATGGATTCTTTTGGATTCAAGAAAGATATAATGCAATTCTTGACTTGTTTAAGAAATATAAGATTTGATTTTCGATGCTTTGGGTCTATTCCGCCATCAGATATTACTAGTGATGATGATGAAGAGGATGAAGAAGATGCAGAATTTCAAGAAAATAAAAAAGGTGGAACAGAGGAAACAGAAGCTTCAAGAACCGTTTTCTCTAAATGGTTTATGGTTTTACAAGAAAATCAAAACAATGAATTTTGCACAGAAAAGAGAAAAGAAAAAGAAAAAGAAAAAAAGAAAGAAAAGTTTTGCTTTGATGAGTCAATTGCTACATCCTCTGTTCCTCCACCCAACGCTTTGTTACTTATGCGGTGTCGTTCTGCTCCTGCAAAAAGCTGGCTAGAAGAGAAAGAAGAAGAAGATGAACAAGAGCAAAAACAAAAAGAGTACAGAAAAATAGAAGGAAAGAAAGGAAAGAATTTACAGGCTTTAATAGAGGAAGAGAAAAGAAATAATAAAACAGAGAGCTTGGTGGTAATGAGATATGACACAGATTTCTACAAAATTTCATCTGATATAGCAAAAGAAACATGGATTGTTGGCGGAATGAGAGATCCATTATCAAGATGTCGAAGCTGGAAGAGATGATGATGAGCCTTATGTTTTCCAATTCACAATGTAATTCGAAATAATTTTCAACTTTCTCCTCGTTCAATAATTTTTGTGCACCTCTTTCAAGAAATTTAGTTTCTTTTTCTTTCTGGGTGCTTGTGTGGGAATTAGGAAAAAACCAATCCTAATCAGGATTTATAGCTTTTACATACTTTTCTGTTTTACTATTTTCCTTGAGAAAAATTTGAAGTTGCATTATACATAGTATTTGTATAGAGCTCTGGAAAGGATTTTTATATTTTGTGTTGTAACTGTTTACCTTAACTAAAAATCTGATCTTTATCCCTTAATATACTGTCTATTATCTATTTCTCTCTTTGAATTTTCTAATTAATTTTCATGATACCTAGTTTATCCAATTGTGCATGCCCGTGTGAGGATGTAGAGACAACTGTGATAAATTGTAATATCACATGCAATTTGATCCTGATTCCCTGACAACTGCTACATATATTTGAATTTTGTCGATTCACGTCACCATGTCAATTTATACAAGTCTGTTTATTTATCCCTCTGCTGTTGTTCCCTTTTGGGAGAGGATTGTAATCTTCAAAATTTCACACGTCCAAAACCAAAAATTAGCATTCAGGAGCTGAGAGATGTGCAGCAGTGTGACGACTGATGAGAGTTTGAATGGATGCAGGGGACATTTTCAATCCTGTTAAAGATATATTGTCCAAGTAATAATTGAACGAAATGACTCTTTGATTAGAGATAAAACTCATAACGTTTCAGTAATGAAGACAACTCCAGAATCAATTAACCAAAGTTTCGATTTAGCTTCTGCAATTCTGTTTTTATTTCTTGCAAAAATGGCACAGGAGAGGAGATAGCGGTGACATAGTAATGAACAGTTGAGCAATTACTCATATTGTGAGTAGTAATTTATCTACCATGCAAAAGAAGAGGCAATAAACCAAAATCTTTCGCTTCAATTAAAACATATTCAAAATTGATGAAAACTATCATAATTTGAATGACTTTTTCAGTGCTATGAAACCCTTTATTAAGATAAACTACAACCAAAAAACAAAATTTTGGTTCAATTTTTATATTATGATACTATCAATTGAAATAATTGAACATATTTAAGTATAACTTAATAATAAGTGCACATATAATTTGGGTAATTCAGATAATAAATTTAGATAGAATTTCTATATTCAATGTTAATAAAATAAAAGAAAAAAAAAAAAAGAAAAGTTTTCAGTAGAATTGGGACATATAAATACTGATATGGGTCAGTGCCTTCTGGCAGCGTTCAATTAAGCTTTAAGGGGACCATAGTTATCGGGCATGTTTGCGAATGACGGATTGGAAGCTATATAATGGGCTTTGTTGATCTATTGGATTTGGATTGGCTCGACCAACTTAGGAATAGACAGGTTTGGTGGCAATGTTGTAATATTTCATATGTACTTTCCCTCACTTTTAATCTTATGCTTTTCACCAAAATACAAAAAAAAATTAAAAATAATTTTAAATTTATCATATTTATAAATAATTTATCAAAATATCAAAATTTATAAAATATTTACTAAAATATTAAATTTTTATTATTTTAAAATAAATTTATAATGGGTTTATAAATTTTACATAATTTATAATAAGTTTATTATAAGTTTATAATAAAATTACTAAAATATATATGATATTTAAGTAAAAATCTTAAAAAATACAGTGGAGGATGTCATTTTCTATTTAATTATTTTTTACTTTTTTTAATGAAATATTTATAAAAATATCAGAAAAAAATAAAAAAAAAATTAAATTTACCATATTTTTAAAAATATTTTCAGATTTACTAGAATTTATAATTTTTTTAATAAAAATATCAGATTTAGATAATTTATTATGAACTTATTTTAAATTTATTGTGAGTTTATTATATGTTTATTATGAGTTTATAAATTTATATAGTTTATTATGAATTTATTATAAGTTTATTATAAAATAACTAAAATACCCTGATAAAAATAAAAAAATATAAAATATAATAGAAAGTGTAATTTTTTTTATTAATTATATAAAAATTTTAAAATGGAAAATCAATTAGGATTTCACCTTTATTATAGGTTAAATATTATAAAATTTTCATCAACATATAAAATTTAAAATTTCTCAATCAAACCAAGAATAGCTAAGGTCCCAATTGATTTCAAATTTAAATTTCATCTCTAATATTAAATAAAAAAGAAATTTCTCAATTAAGCATAAGACTAGAAACTTGAGAACAAAAATAAAAAGGAAAGACCTAAAGAGGGTTTGTAAATCTACTAAGCATACAATAGTTAAACAATTAAACGCCTGCATTAAAAAAAAAACAATAAAACACATGATTATAGAGAGAATTACCAAAAATATTAACACTATAAATAATCCTTCCATGCATCTAAACACTAATTTTTCCACACGCAAGCAATTTTCTCTCTCATTTTTTATATTTTTACTTTCTTCACTAAATGACTAACAGACCATTAGCAAACTGATTGTTTGCTAAGCAGACATTAAAGAGATTAAAACAAAGTCATTAAGCATCCTATTCAAAGTAACCATAAAAAAATTAGAAGAAAAAAAAAAGAGATTAAATTATAATAAAAAAAATCCAAAATAATTCTCCAATTTATCTCCTGATTGGCTTAATGTTTATATTGCAACCAATATGATTCCTTCTTTTCCCCCTTTTATGTATGCTGCTGCCAAAGTTACGAACAAGATAACGCTTGCTTTCCCATAATTTTAATTTTGCAAGCTTGAGGCTCTCTTCTTTCTTTTTAAAAATTTGAATAAGTAAACCTCCCCGTTTCCATATTCTTATTCACATCTTTCATTTCATTTTTACAATTTTTTATGGGCTAATAATCTTCAACTGCCGTACAATTTGACTGATTTTTCCAATAATTCTCTGTTGTTGCCTGGAATTTCTTTGACCCTTGTTCCATTCTTGTATATCTTGAATGATGGAAGATATGTTACACTCTCTGACTTTGCTAAGTATGGATGATCTTCCACCTCCACCTGAAAAATTATCACCATAATTATTATTCTCTTCTTGGTTAATAATGTCCCCAAGATTTAACTTTGTTTGGTCAAAAAAAAAATATTCCCTTATAATTGCACCAAAATGTCAATTTAATAACATTATTAACCTTTAATTTATATGCAAATGATTATATTTACAGCAGTTCTTGAGGTGGTTACCTCTCATTGTAATTCAGCAATGCTTAGATCAAAGATTGCTGAACATTGGGAAGATAAAAGGCCATAATTAACGGTTAATTGCCATATGCCTTACTACAGTTTATTGCTTTTTTACCATAAAAACTCCTCAAATCATTGTGATTAATTATGATATATGACATATTATTATTCCCTTTTGAGTAATTTCTAAGGGGAAAAGTTTCAAAATTTGTAATTTGAATTGAAGACAAAGAAACCTTAAGAAAGTTGACAGATGGGTATCTCTTGCAGACTTGCTCCATCAGCTCCAATACTTGCTTATGATTCTCTTTGTTGCAAAAAAGCACCACAGACATTCCTGTTAAATGTCAATTTACACATTAAAAAGGTTCATTTTTCATCTTCAAATAATAATAATAAAATTACTTTGAAATCCATCACACAATAGCTAATGCATTAAATTACAAGACCAGACTTACCAGGAGAAGTTACAAAGTATCTAAAACGTTCATTGCTGGATATGAAAACCAAATTAGAACCAAATTTCATGTCTTCGACGTCTTCACCGCGTTGCTTCTTCAACTGAATCTTGGCCTCAAATAAAGCCCTACCCACTTCTTCATCTGCTGGACTCTCTCTTATTAACATTTCATAATCTTGAATTGAAGCTTCCCATCTTTCCATCTATCATACATAATATATATGCAAGAATGAATCCAAAATAAAGAATAATAGAATACTGTACAAAAAAATCTTAAGATAATCAAATTTACCTTAGCATTGCAATGAGCCCTTCTTACTCTGGCCTTGCTATAGTTGGGCTGCAACCTAAGAGAAGCAGAGCAGTCTTCGACAGCTTTTTCAAATTGGTTAAGCTTGGATCGACAAGCTGCTCGGTTGCATAATAAAATTGAGTTATAAGGGTCATATTCTAGTCCTTCACTATATGCAACAAAGGCCTCAGAGAATTTTGATGCCTTATATAACAGGTTCCCACTCAATCTTGCAGATGCTACTGCTCTAGCAGTTTTTAATACTTCGCTGACCTCCCTGTTGCTGGGATCCAGTCGAACTGCTTGCTGAGCCACATCTATTGAATCTTCAAACCTGTAAACCATCAATTAAATTTTAATAGAATTATTCATTTATATAATTTTATTATTATTTGATTGTTAATCTGCATTTCCACAAGGGGCTTCTAGTAAAGAAAAGTAAAAGGTCCATATATAAGAAAAACTAAAATTAGATTTAACAACCTGCCTGCAGCCATGTAAACCTGTGCCCCAATCATTAAGAGATGAGATGTAGCAGCCAGGCCAAAGCACTTAGTACAAGACTCAATGCTAAAATTTGGTCCTCTTCGGTAGGCTCTGTAGGCCTCCTCATGTCTATCTAGTCTCAATAAGGCCTCAGCTTGCATTGCATATACCTAAAGAATTTAAAACAGAAACAGTTTGATTAAGTATTTAAAATTTTGACTAACTATGCGCCCAACAGGTTTTAACTTGGCATGGGCACATATCTAAATAACTGTGGGCATAAATATTTAAGAACTTGATTAGACCAGAAGTGCTAACCTGTGGAGATGAATCAGAACCAGAAGAAATTGCACAATCTGTCTCCTTTACCAAACTATTCCATTCTTTTAATTTTCTAGCTTCAATGCACCTGTTCAGGTACTTTTGACAAGCCTGAGCTCGAGCGATATCTTCAGAATCAGAACAAGGGTCAGATTGTTTGTAGTGATACAATGCTTTATCCACTTCTCCTAGTCTGCAAAATAAGATCAAACAAAGTCTAAACAATTTCATTCTCGATGCTTAAGATAAAACCTTCTTGGCAGCAAAATATAGAGTATATATTTACCTGACATATAGTGTTGCCAAACGTTGATGTGCTCTTTGATAGGAAGGATCAAGCCTAATTGCTTCTTTACACTCAGCAACAGCATCCGTTAGACGGCCTAATCCAATCAAAGCAGCACCTCTATTGCTTCTATATGTTGCCTTATTCGAATCAAGACTAATTGCTCTATCATAAAAAGCCAAGGCCTCTTCAAACTTTCCTTTCTTGTATTTCTCATTTCCCATACTTTTTAAAACCTCAGGATCCATTCTACTCACAGACGGACTTTGACATTTTTGAATTTCACCACTAGAATGCCTCACAATGTTGCCCATAACACCATTACAGCCAAGTTTACTGAATCTATTTCTTGTTTTGGGAGTATTGGAATTTGTTTCTTGAATATTCTTTTGAAGAAAATCAAGAGTCTTTACAGTAGAATTAGGAGTATTGTTACAGGTAATATTCCCATTTCCAACAAGCCTTGAGTTTCCCAATTCGCCTAGTAACCTTACATTGCTCGAAGTAGCTCGAACAAGAGCTTTACTATGTTTGGATTGTTGATGACTATCCGTAACAATCATACTAAGCTCTTTAGACTCATTTCTTGAGTCCCTCTTTACCCGTGAAATTTTCACTTGGCCTGAACTTATGGTTGATGTTGAATTTCTTGCGGTTTCGGAGGATTTTCTACCACTTTCATTCTTCTCATTAGAAGAAGTTGAAATTCTTGAACTTCTGGAACGTCGTTGTTTTTGGGGTAATTCTTGAATTTCTTGAAAGGCGGCTTCAGATTTGCTTCTATGTTTCTTGGAGTTATGGTTGAAGCTCTCTGTTGCAGGCAATGAATATACAGATGTTTTTCGTCGCCAGAAGCTCCGGCAAGGGAAAATTCCACCAATTAGACCACAACCCAGTTGGTTTTCCATGGGATAATTAGCCATTTCTGCCATGTTTTTAATTTAATTCACTCTTTAAGTCTCTATTGCCTAGTGACAGAGACTTTATAAAACAGAAGATCCTCTGGTTTATAAACAAATGTTAAAAAACGACAAATATTAGTGTAACAACCATGATTATGTATGAATTGAAAAAAAAAAAGTACTATTAACACAAAAAAAAAATGATGAAGAAACTGGAAACAAAGAAGAAATGAATGATCAACTAGCTTGAACATAAAGGGTTCAATGCAATTGGGCAACCTTAGAAGGTGTATATAAATGCATATATAAAGCCACAAACTATCTCCTAGAGTGGCTTCCAAGAAACTAGCTTTATCTTTTTTATTTTTTTACTAAGAAATTTGGAGTATTGACGTAAAAAGAATGAAAAATTTTGTGTATAAATAAGGGAACATTGTGTTAAAAAAATACATAATTTTATTTATTTTTTTTTTGTTTAAATTAAAAATGTCCATTGTCCACTCATTCTCACGAATAATTAAATGTTAATAAAACAAACAAAAAGGGAACAATTGTTTTGAAAAATTGCAACTTAAAAAAGTTGCTTAAATGCTTATGAAGTTAGTAAGACCTCTATTCACGCAACCTCTTTGGTCCCATGCACACAGTATAAGCTTAAAGCTGAACACCAAAGCGGCTGCATTTACCATGAAATTTTCATGTTCCAATATCTTATTTTATAATCAAGTTTATTTTTCTATTAAATAAAAATATTATTTAAATCATGCCCTTCCATTTCTTAGTGTTATTATTTCAGCTTGTTTTTTACATACTAACAACACTGCATTTTTTTTTTGCACCAGGTTAAGAGAATATATAATTTTTATGTGTTTCATAATTTAGTATAAATCATATGTTCCTCGCTTAATTATTTTTTACTCAATTTGAAAAACTAAACTTAATAGGGCATGCCAAATGTGATTTATGCTACCACTCAAGCGTAATATTGAATTAAAAAAATATATTAGATTTGTTTATTTATAAAATTTATCTTAATAAAGAAATGATCCTAATGAAAAATATTTTGTTTATCATATTCATACATTAAAATAGGAAACATGTTTTTTTTTAATATATATAATTAAATATATTTTTAATGTAAATACTATATTAAAAATATATTTAATTACATTGTAATACGGTCTATGAAATGTAGAACTAAAAGAATTAAAAGAAAAAAAAAGCATTAAAAGAAGGAAATGAGAGGGCCTAATGATTTTATTTTTGTTTATTTTTTAATAAAAAGAAGAATAAAGGAGAAAAAGAACAAAATTTGTGTTTGGATTAGCTGTCTTTCAAATAGATGGTTAGGAATTTCACACGTTTTGGTCTTAATTATTTCAGTTTTAATTTATTAATTAATTTATGTTCCACTGTCTTATTAAAACGGCTCATCAATCCCAAATGATCCAATGGTCTTCCATATATTCAATATTTGACATCATATACATAATATTTTGACCTTTTCGTATAGCAAAAATTTGGATGTTGCTGGACACCAATACCTCTGAAATATATAGACCATTGGATTGAAGGGGAAAAATCTACACCATTGGTAGACATGACTTTTTCTCCAAAGTAACTAAATGCCCCTTGTGTATATAGTAATAATAACATAAAAAAATATATCTAAAGTAAATCAAAGTTTTAAGAAATTTCTATGTGAAATTTAATATATGTTTAGAAATACTAATCGTAAAAATTAATTGTTAAGGTTGAAAAACTTATTTTTGTACTAATTGAATCATATTTTTCTATTTAATTGATATGGCATTAACCTATTATTTGTTATAGGGTAGCTTAACACTCTATATTATTAAAAAAATATTTTACAAAAAAAATAAAATAAAAAATTTAATGCAAAAATCTTTAAACTTCATTCACCATACAAAAATCTTTAAACTTCACCAAGTAATGAATATATTTATAATAAAATATTTTTAAAATTTCAAATATTAATTGATTTGATATTAGTTATACTAAGAATAAGAATAGTAAAATTTTTCATTTAGAAAAAATAAATTCACATGTTGTTTCATATTCAGCAAGTAAGTTGTAACTCTAGTGCAGTGGGCCAATTACTTGCCAATTTTTTATTGCTTGAAAAACCAAAGGAATTCCAATAATCAATTGGCCAAAACCTAGTGAGGCTAGTCCATATTAACATCATAACATTCATAGAATGACAAATATAAATACAAATTGGCTGTCATAACAATTGCCTCTTTTGGAATTATCTGAAATATTAGGATCAAAATTGCCTACATTTATGTCTGAATTCTAAATTCTATTGCTTTTCAAAACGGTTGGCCTCTCTGCCCCTTCTTTTTTTTTTCTTTAATTAATACAAGAAACTAATTCTTTTTATTTTCTTTAAATCTCTCCTTATTTCAAATGAACTATATATTATTACATAGAAGAAGTTTGTTGGTAGGGGAGTTTATTATTTATATTATTTTTTTTGTTGATTAGGTTCGATCAATCTAAGTGATGATATGGGAATGGGAAACCCTAATATTAATAGCAGATTTTCTTTAAAGAATTTGTTTATGTACAAAAGAAATTAAAAATCTTGCTAATAAGGTAAATGTTTGGCATGGACAATGTTACCCAGATGTGTTTATTAAATTTTTTGGACCGGATCTTTTTGTCTCTTAATCTTGTCTGGCTTCTTTCTTTGTGTTTGTAATATTACATTATATGCTATTTGGGTTTTGGGTTTGGTCGCAGTTATTGGCTGTCGTTTTATGTGATAGAAATAGGTTTAAAAGGCTTGAAGAAGAATTCAAATAAACGAGACCCCACGGCCTGAATCAACAGTAGCACCATCAGTCGGTGCCGTCTAATAATTCATACTTCTCTTTGCAATTGACTCTCCAGTTATTGCATAATTTTGACTCCAATTTTTTTAATCAATTATTACAATTCATTGTGAACACAGAAAAAAAATACAAATAAATCAAATCCTTCATAATTTTGATATTGAATCTTACCTTTATTAACAATTTTAAGATCGAACATGAGACCTTTTGGTCTTAAAATTTCATATCTAACTAATAATCAAATTAAATATCATTGGTTGACTATATTTATAATTATTATTAACTATTTACTAATAAGTATTTACCTATTATTTTTATATCGACTGAATTTGTTATAATTTTCTTGTAGTAAAATTTTTATCAAATTAAATAATATTGTTTCATAAAAAATTATTCTGAAAATGATATGAAAATAACTATTATAGATATAGCTCATAATTAACCAAAGGATTAAAAAAGAAAGTCTACGTGCATACACACACACACATATATAGGCTATAGCAATGATTACAGAAGCTATTAAGAGATCCAAGCATGTTCTAGATGTTGAGTGTGTGCATGGTAAAAGAGTTGACAATATGAAATTAAAAAAATAATCATATTAATCCATGGATGCTAATGCTATCATAAAATGTCAACTTATGGTATATGATCCCAATAATGTGATTTTAAGGATTTTGTTACACTTAATAATCCTTGATTAGAGTCTCTTAAAAAGGACAACTAAATAAAAAAAAATCTTGCCAATGATGGGTGTTAGATATAGCAAACTGGTTAATTCCATAAATTAAGGTGACTGATGATTTACTAATGAATGAATAGGCTCATTTCAATGTTTTACATGAAGACTAATAAGTAAGTTTGTTTTAAACAGAGGCTGACACCACTCCTACTAATTTGCTTACCGAAAAAAGAGGAAATTTCCTTCTCTTGCTATGTCTTGTTGCTGTAAAAGGGATGGAACACAAAGTGAGAGTGGCAGAGCATGCAAAATCCTCAAAATAAAACTTTTGTTTTGCTGTCTTGTCCAAAATCTTATAAAAGGTTGTGAACTAATAAAATTGTAGTCAAAGTTTACAACTATTAACAAATAAGGGAAAGGGAGGGAAAACAGTACTGCCGCTCCATACCTAACCCTTTCTAGTTGTCTCTACCCTTATTTAAGTTTTCAACATAAACAAAAAGCATTGGTAATGTCAGATCAGTGGATTTTTTTTGAGGAGGGGAGCTGGTTGTCGTTCTTAATTTTTCTGAAAAATAATTTTAACCCACTAATTTAAAAAAAAAAAAAGAAAATATATTATTCTTTAAAATAAAAGGCCAGATTTGTTGCTTGCTAATTATCAAAATTTCAAGTTAGAAGATGTCAAAAGTTTTAGAGATTCTTAATTACTGCTTGTGGCCAAACTATTGGTTTTTTATTGGAGTTAACGAACGGGCTAAATTTTATTTATATCAAATGATATTTTTATACATGAATATAATAACAAAAAAAACTCTAAATAAATCTATAAAATCTAATTTAACATATCAAATAAAAATTATTTGATTTATTTTTTGAATTTAAATATTCTTGATTGATATTTACATTATTTTAATTATAAATGAGGCATATTTTCAACATAGACATCTAAGTTTGTCATTGTTTTGTGATTCGGAAATAATATGATCTATCATTTTGGCCAATAATTAAATTTGTATCTACTTAAATATTTCAGGAAAATCCCATTTTAATTTAGTAAAAAATAAAAATTAAGTTGTTTGCCCGGTACTTAATTAGATGTTTAATGTTGATTAAAATTCAAACTTGTAGCATACTACAAGAAATTTAGAAAAAATCCGAGTGGTCCGTTTCAATCCAGTTAGTTAATTATTGTACCAATCCAATGAAGTATTGTATTATTGGAGCCATTAAATTATTGCTTGCATCATTTTCTTTGAATTTAAGAGACAATGTTGCACCGTAATAACAAGCAATTGATACAATATTTACTATCTTGCTTTCCCGTGTAAGTTAGCCATTTTGAATATTGTCTCTGTTTTGTTGAAATTGTCAATTTTACAACAAAAAAAAAATCCTCTTAAATTGTTATTTTATATAATAAAAAATTAATTAATTTTTTTCAACTATACCTTTATTATTAATGAGTTAATTAATGATTTAAAAATATAATAATTTTAATATTAATAAATTAATTAGAGGATATTTTAATTTATTTAAAATAATTTTATAATCTATTTAGAGAATTTAATAATTTTTTAAAAGATATGTATAAATTAAAGACAATGGTTTTAACTTAAGGGATAAAGTATATAAGATTAATTAATTCATAATTTTAATATTACCATATCTATTCTTAAAGCTTTAAAATTATATACTTTCCATAACTAAGGATTGGTAATATTCTCTATGTTTTTATTATGTGCTACTTTCTCTCCGTTCATAAATAATTGTAACTTTAAAATAATAAATCTTGTTCATAAATAATCTTATTCATAAATAATTATCACTTTATAAAAATTAAAGTTATTTATAAAAAATTAAGTTTATAATTTTATTTTTTTAAGTTTCAATAACTTTCAATAAACAATAAATTAAAAAAAGAGTAATTTCATAAATAACTATATAAAATAGATTATTATATATTTTTTAAAATTTTTATATAAAATTTTTAATATGATAATTATTTATAAATAAATAGAGTATAAATTAATATATGAACAACCGATGGCAACGAGGCCCGTGGATTTTGCAAAATCCACTCAACTTGCTTATAATAAATGGAAAATAAAATATCCACCTCGTCATCTTTAACAGTGGCTGAAGCGGATTTACCCATTTTTATACACTTTTTTGTTTATTTATTTTTTTCTTTTCAAAATTTTTTTGAAGCATTCTTTTCAAAAATTTATTAATATTATTAATATATATTGACATCTTCACAAAATATAGTTCATTTTATATTTCATAAAAAATCAATCTACAAATTTAAAAAAATAAATTAAATATGTATAATATTTAAAAATTAAAACGTTTATAATATATAATCTTTTTTTTTTCAACTGTGTTTATAATATACAATAGAGTCAAATTAATGTCGAATTATCAAATTATTCAAAATTGATCCGAGTTGGACCCAAATATAAATTAGAAAATTCTGTTTCATTTCATTAGTGTTATCCACTTTATTAAAATCAAGTCCAATTGGATAGTATGCAGTAAAAAAAAATTATGGCTTTTACGAAAATAACTTAAAATAAAGTTGTTTTTTTTTTTAATTTTACTGCACCATTTTTTTAATTTTACAGTAATATAGTTTTTAAATTGCAAAAATATAATAATAAAATGGGACCACATATTTTTTTTTCAACAAAGCGTGTTTTAAACATAATTTTTAAATTTATAAAAATACAACATAAAAATGGGACCATATTTTTTCATCATTTGGAATTGGACACATGTTTCTTTTTCTTCAATACATATAAAGTGCTCCTTACAATTGGCCACCATTTAAAAAAAATAGTGGCCATTTGTTTTTTTTTTATCTTTTAAATTTAAAATAAATTATTTAAAATATTAAATTAAAATATTTATATTAAATTTCTATTTATATATAATAAATATCTATATATACTCATATATATATATATATTCCATTTTGATAATAAAAATTATATTTTATTTATATTAATATATTTTATTTAATTTATATTTTTTAATATAATTTTAACATATACTATAAAAATTATTTAAAATATTTTTTAATATATAACACAATTCACATATTATTTATTATATTACATTACAAATAAAAAACATATATCTATTATTATTTTAGTATATGAAGGTATATTTAGAATATACCTACATATACCTATTTTCTTAGAAAAATATCAGTATACAGTTATATTTTAGTATTTATAGGTATATGGGAATAATAACTATATATGTTAATTGTCTTTAAAAAAATTAAAAAAACAGTTGTAATATCTTAATATATGAAAGTATATGTAAAATATATCCGCATATACTTATTGTCTTGGAGAAAGAATATCACTATATAACTGTTTAAGTATATACTAACTATAGCTATATATATTTATTATTTTAAAAAATATTAATATATAACTATAATATCTTAATATATGAAATTATATGTAGCATATATCCATATATATTTATTGCACATACCTATATATACCGATTGTTTTAGAAAAAGAATATCAATATATAAATGTTATAACTTATTCTATTTAAGTATATACTAAATGTAATTATATATATATTGTCTTTAAAAAAATGTGAATATGCTATTGTAATATCTTAGTATATGAAGGTATATGTGGCATATATTGACATATACTTATTGTTTGGAAAAAAGAATATCGCTATGCTGTTATTATATCTTAGTATATATAGATATATGCAAAATATGATTACGTATATTTATTTTCTTTAAAAAAATAATATCAATATGCCATTATAATATCTTAGTATATAAAGATATATGTAACATATATTATTATTTTTTAATTAAAATATATATATCATACCTGCATATACTCAAATATATCCTATTATTATTTAGTTATGTTTTTCAATTATTGATATAACCACGTATATTATAAGTTGAATGATTATTATTATTATTATTATTTTATACAAAAATGCATGCTTCTCTTACACAATTAAGTGTAGTAATTAATTAGCGCATGAAAACGAGATATGAAATTTATTTGATCTCACCTATAAATATAAATAACAGATAAAATTAACTTTCAAAATTATATTTTTGATTAACATGGGTCCTTTGAATATGTATTTCTTGGTAAAATAGAAATATTTCTACTGTTAATAAGCATTTGCAAAGGGTTTGGTGAAAAGAAAAACATAGTGCATAGGACAAACAAATTGAGTGAGAATTCATTGCAAATCTAGAGATGATAATTTAGGTGAAAAACTACTTCATTACAAAGGCTAGTAGATGAAAAACAGAATTTGGAGAGAAAAAAGAACGAAAAACGTTGTAATTATTATTGAATGTTCTGCATAATACTATAATACAGAAGCAATTATCTATTTAAACTAATATTCTGCTAGGAATTAAGCTATTCTAGGACTCCTATTACAACACATATTCCTTAATTATTAAACCTTATCACTCCTATAAATCAGCCTTATCTCTCCATTATTTACTCTAATCAGCTGCCTTGGGGATTTCTAGAATAATCTACCTTATCGCTCCTTAATATTCTATTATCCCCCCTCAAACTATGGCGAGGGCTGAGACATAGTTTGGTGATGACAGACCGAATGGCAGACTTGGTAACAGATTTGGTAAATATGTCCGCGAGTTGTTGTGCGGATGGAACATATTTTGTAATGAGGAGTCCTTGAGCAACTCTTTCCCTAACAAAATGATAGTCTAACTCGATGTGCTTGCTTCGAGCATGCAGAACTGGATTTACAGAAAGATACAATGAACTCAAGTTATCACAATATAAAACTGGAATTGAACTAGGAATCTGAAGTTCTTGAAGTAAAAACGTGAGCCATGTGAGTTCAGCTGCTGTATGTGCCATAGCTCTATACTCGGCTTCCGTACTTGAACGAGATACGGTACTTTGTTTTTTGGCACACCAGGAAATGATATTCTTGTCGAGGAAGGTACAATACCCAGTTGTTGAACGGCGTGTTGCGGGACAACCTGCCCAATCTGCATCGGAATAAGCCTTAAGCTCAAGCGTCGAATCCTTTGTTATTTTGATTCCAAGCTCGAGCGATCCTTTGATGTAGCGTAGTATTCTATGAATGAGTTTCATGTGTGAGGTTGTAGGAACTTGCATAAATTGTGACGCATAGTTGACACTGAAGGCAATATCCGGCCGCGTTAGAGTGAGATACTGCAGTGCTCCAATGGCACTTCTGTAGACAAAAGGATCAGCCAGTGGTTTGGCTTCTTTGAAATCATGCTTCGGGTATTGTGGGCTTGGCATTGGCTTACAATCCTGCATTTGAAACTTCTTTAAAATAGAAAGAGCAAAGTGAGTTTGTGAAAGATGTAACCCATCTGCCGTTGTTATGACTTCCATTCCCAAAAAGTGATGAATAGGACCAAGATCTTTCATGTTAAATTCACTGCATAAAAGCTCCAGAAAAGATTTGATTAATTTATCACTAGACCCAGTTAACAACATGTCATCCACATAAACCAATAAAGCTAATGTTTCTGAACCATAATGACAAATGAAAAGTGATGGATCAGCTAAACTACAAATAAAACCATGAGAATTAAAAATTTACTCAAGCGATCAAACCATGCCCGTGGCGCTTGCTTCAATCCATACAACGCCTTTTTTAGTTTGCAGACATATGACGCCTTTGATGAATCAACAAATCCAGGAGGCTGAGACATGTAAAGATCTTCATTCACATAGCCATGAAGAAACGCGTTCTTGACATCCAACTGTCGTACCTGCCAATTTTTAACAACAACAATAGAAAGTACAAGGCGAATTGTACCTGGTCGCACAACAGGAGAAAAAGTTTCAAGAAAATCAATTCCATCTACTTGATTGTATCCTTTTGCTACCAGGCGAGCTTTCAAACGTTCCAAAGTACCATCAGGCATAAGCTTTGCTTTAAAAACCCATTTCACTCCTATAACGTTCATATCTTTTGTTCTTGGCACAAGATCCCATGTACAATTTTTTTCCAAGGCTGAAATCTCTTCCTCCATTGCCTTCTTCCATCCTGGATGTGCAATTGATTCCTTTATTGTTCTGGGTTCTGCTGGAATTGAATCTGTCGTTGTAACAAGCAAGGCATACTTCGGATTGGGTTTCACTATTCCACGCTGAGATCGAGTTACCATAGTATGCTGTCGAGGTGCCTGTTGAGCTGATGCATCCGATTCTGTTACACCAATATCTGTAGCAGCTGCTGAAATTTCAGTACTCGCATTAACATGACTTCCTTCAGTTGAAACAGAGACTGTGTTATTTTCTGAAGATTGCTGAGGTTGAGATTGTGCAGCCTCCTCAAAGTTCTCTGTAGTCTCATCGGTGATTGACTGTCGCGATTCAAGCAGAGATGTATTTCCTATGTTTTCTGTAGCGGTATCAGTACTGGACTCAGAATTCAACTCACCCTCAGTATTTGAATCAGCTTCGACGTCTGTATTGTTCCCATTGGACCGATTTTTCGTCGGTGGTTGTGCAGTATATTCGTCGGAAGAGGCTTGCCGCTCCTGTTCAACTCGAGTTTCTTCATTATATTGTAAAGCCTCCGTTCCGCTAGACGCATCAACTGAGTGAGTTCGCATGACAGTTAAATCGGCTGCGACTTGAGAATTTTGAGCAGTCCCTCCTGAAATCGTTGGAATAAAATTGCACGCAGAATTAGTGACAGTTTTCGATGGCATAATCCATGAATCAATTAGATTAAGAACAAGCTGAGAATATGGAGTTTCTTTTGATTTATACGGAAAGTCAGTTTCATCAAATGTGACATGTCGAGAAATTATGAACTTCCGCTGTTTTGGGTCATAGCATTTATAACCTTTGTACTGCTCTGTATATCCTGCAAACACACAAACAGAAGATTTAGGATCAAATTTGTTTGTTTTGTTGTCCCAGGTGTATGGAAAGCATTTGCAACCAAACACCCGCAACATTGAATAGTCAGGATGTTTTTTGAATAATCGAAAAAATGGAGATTCAAAATTTAAAGCAGATGATGGTAAGCGATTAATCAAATAAACAGCAGATGTGAAAGCCTCAACCCAAAGAAATAAGGGTACCCGGCTTTGAAACATCATTGACATTCCAAGTTCCCGAATCATACGATGTCGTCTTTCCACAACTCCTGATTGTTCGGGTGTATGTGGACAAGAAAGTCGATGAACAAGACCTGTTTTTAGACAATGTTCAGCCATTTGTTTATTAACAAATTCACCTCCACCATCGGTTTGGAGAATTTTTATTTCAGCACCAAATTGACGCTTTATATAATTCTCAAATGCAACAAAAGCAGTAAAAAAATCAGATTTTGCGCGTAAAGGTAACAACCACATGAATCTCGTATAATCATCCACAAGACAAGCATAATACCGATACCTAGCAATAGACAAAAGTGGTGCAGGACCCCATAAATCACAATGAACTCGTTCAAACATAGAAGTAGTAGAAATTGTACTTGTAGTAAAAGGAAACTTGCTAAATTTGCCTAATTGGCAACTATCGCAAATCTTATTAATTTTAAGTGGACCATCAACACTAATAAGGCCCTTATTTGACAACCTAACAATAGACGAAGCTTGAGAGTGTCCAAGCCTTTGATGCCATATATCATCACTGCAAGATCGAAATCGTTGAGAGAAATTTGCCGTTGCACGCCGATTAGGAAGTATATATAGATCATCCTTCTTTGGGCCCTCTAAAAATACCTTCCCTGTCTTTCGATCCTTTAAGAAAACATTACTATTAGTAAACTCACAGTTTATAGGATAATCACTTGTCAATTTTCCTACAGATGACAAATTCTTCTTCATTTGTGGAACAAACAAAACATTATTTAACTTTATATTATTTCTATTGTTTTCCACACATGAATCACCAATTCCAGTGATAGGAATCATGGTACCATTACCAATTATTACTGAATCATTATATTGATTTAAGGTAGAGAACATGCCTTGATTTGCAGCCATATGGTCAGTAGCTGCTGAGTCAGCAGTCTAATCGGTGTCCGTAATTGTGTTATCCAAGGTCAGGGCTGCCAAGGCTTGTGGAAGCTTTGCCGACTGATCAGCAGCACTAATCACCCACCAACAGATCTTCGCAATGTGTCCCTGTTTATTACATACCTTACAGATTTCATTGCGGTACAGTTCCCTTTCTTCGGGTGTCATTCGACGAAGACCAGATGGTAACATCCTCCGCTGTGTTTGCTGCGACTCAGGCGCGCCTCCATCAGCCTTGCTCCCACGTTGCTGCGCCTGAAAACCTCTACCGGCTGAAGAGAAATTCACGTTGCTTCGACTGCGCCCTTGATTATTGTTGCTAGAAGAAGTGCTGTAAAATGCCAGGTGTGTCGGCTGGGAAGAGCTGAACCACGTTCGCCGTTGATCAAGATTCTGGAGTCGCGAGATCATCTCCGTATATGATGGTCTAGGCGGCTTCAACATAGTTGTGGTGAAAGTTTCATAATCTGGCCCAAGACTAGTTAGAAGACAGTAGACCTTCTCCTGATCAGCCATTGGCTTACCGATTGCAGCCAAATTATCACATAATGACTTGAATTTCCGAATATGATCGCCAATTGAGACGTTGTCATCCTTACGTAGATACGTAAGTTGCTGCCTCAAAGTAAATTCACGTTCTTGTGAATCTTTGGCATAGGCTTCCTTGAGTGCCTCCCAAACTGCATAAGCAGTATCGAGACCTATGACTAACCCCAAGGACTCTTCAGAGAGCGTTCCAACAATCCACCCTCGAAGTAGCCTGTCAGATTTTTGCCAAGCTTGGTATTGTTTTGTTTCCTCAGAATCGGCTGTTCCAACGACAGCAGTTGGGGGTTTAGTGGTTAAATGATCATAAAGTTCTTGGCTTTCAGCTAAACCAATGACCTGCTCCCTCCATAACAGGTAATTAGTTTGCGAAAGCTTCAAGGTAACAAAATTGCTTACATTTAGGGAAGAGGTAGCCATGATGAGAGTGCGAAAACAGAAGCACAAAGGCTCTGATACCAAGATGAAAAACAGAATTTGGAGAGAAAAAAGAACGAAAAACGTTGTAATTAGTATTGAATGTTCTGCATAATACTATAATACAGAAGCAATTATCTATTTAAACTAATATTCTGCTAGGAATTAAGCTATTCTAGGACTCCTATTACAACACATATTCCTTAATTATTAAACCTTATCACTCTTATAAATCAGCCTTATCTCTCCATTATTTACTCTAATCAGCTGCCTTGGGGATTTCTAGAATAATCTACCTTATCGCTCCTTAATATTCTATTACTAGTTTCTTCACATTTGAACCAAATATTGAGGGAAGTACACAAATCAAGATGGCTAAAAAAAAGTGTTTAGAAAAATATAAATATTACAACTGTATAATGGCCACAACAAACACAGATCAAGATTCCTTAATCATCATCATCTTCAAAAGCAAATAAATTGAAATTAATCTATTCATATGTAATATAAATTTTTAAATAGTAATTTGTTTTCTATCGTATAAGTAAACAAATGATGAAAAACTAAAAAAATACAAAAATTATTTCTTTTTGGGCATTTTATGGAATATGTGGAATGTGTTATATTTAAAAAATAAAAAAAATCTCAATAACTACATTTAAAGCTCAAAAACGTAAATAAAAAACCAAAAGAAAAATAAAAATCAATATTGAACAACCTGTAAAATTTATCAAATTGAATTTTTTTTCATTATCTGATAAGTTAATTTTTTCAATTGTATCATCAATCCATTCATAATGATAAAAAAAAATTGTTTTGCTCTTTTCTCACTATTGCTACTTATCTTGTTTTTCAAATCGGGCTTCTCTTCTCTTCTAATGAAATTATATTTTATTGATAATAGTTATCCTATTGGTTGCTTAAATCACCAAGATAAGCCGGCCAGTAATAGTTGGTGTAGTCAATGCAATAGTTAAAAAGTTGGAGAAGCTCGAATCCAATAAATATGGAGTTGAAGATAGATACAGTACAAAGCAAAAATAAAAAAGCGAGAAAAAAATATATAAAGCAAGAGAAAGAAGAAGAAGAGGAACACCGTAATTTTGAAAACTAAAAGGGAATAAAAAGTAAAATTGAAAAAAGGGAAAGTTAGAATTGAAAAAAAAAATTAAATGGAGTAAAACTGAAAATAAAATTTAAAATATAGTATATTGTGTAATTTTTTCTAAAATTATCAGTAATTTATAGAACAAAACACATTATATTTTTATTTTAAAATATTTATTTGATTTTAAGAGAGAGCTTTTTCTATCGTAATCAGATTAAAAGAATAATTTATGAGCTAAAAAAAAATCGAATTGTACAACGCGATTAAAGATCCAATGCACAAGCCTAAAAAAAAGGGATCCAATGCACATATAATTATTCCCTTTAAATCAATCATATCCTACTAATAAATTCTCCCTTTTACCATAATGTTAATATACTAATGTAAATTAGCTTAACCAGAGCCTAGCATCACTCTATATTTCCTATTTTGCATTCCTAGATATGTATACAATGGTGTCTATTCTTTATATTAACGTACAATAACATATTATCTCGTTCTCAGTTATGTGTTATCTCGTAAAAAAATTAAGAGATGAAAGTTCATTAACTAATGAGATTTCTTCAAAAATGTTCTAAAAAGTAAAATTATTTTTAAAAAATACTATTTCTTTATTTATATTCATTTTTCAATTTCTTTCATGATTATACATCTATTATATATCTAATATACAAATTTCAAAAATATATGTTTAATATATTAATAATATATGAAAATAATAAAATATTTTAAAAAAATAAAAAAGGTGACATATAATATAATTTTTTGTTAAATTTATATTTTTTACTAGCTTAATGATTGAGATTATTATTACTTTCATTCAAGTCTTGAGTTTAAATCTTAATTAAAAAATTTTCCTCCTCGCATATAATTAATAAAAAAGAGAAAGAGAAAGAATGCTACAACTAAAATCCATTTTGACTGTTAATGGATTAAGGGCGTGAATTAGCATTTAATTAATCGAAGAAAAGGAATAGTATCCAAGTGTAGGCTATAAAGGCAGGCATTGGAGCATTACCCTATAGTGTAATCATGCATGGGCAGAGAGAATATCCAAAGCATAAAATATTCATACGAGATATAATAATATTCAGCTTGGTCGACCAAACTTTTTTGGGTTGCCTTTAAACTTTTTCTAAACGTGGCTTTTCAGTCAATATCGAGCCATTAACACATATATAGATAATATAGGAGATTGCAGTGGCAAGCCGGCTGGATTAGCATATAGTCGGCAAGCTAAGCACTATTTTTATTCCGGGATTAAATATATACTGACAGAGAAAAAAAATCTTGTGAAAAAGTTTTACATCGTCCTCTTCTTATACATTGCTCCAAGTGAAAAAAAAAAAAATACATGTATTATAATATATATGCAATGCAATTCTAAGTTAAATATTTCTTCTCACCACCATTCATGATCAGCCCCATCATGTGTCAGTGACTAGATCGGAAACAGAATAAATAGGAATAAATTTTTTTTTAAAAAAAATTATAAATGAGCTAAAAATAAAATTAAATAGTTAATATTATAATAAAATTTATATTTTTGTTATAAATTTCTATCACATATTTTTAGTATTTATTGAATTTTGTAAAAATAATATATATATAACTAATTGCAAAAATTCTAAATATTCACTAATTAAAAAAATATACGATGAAAAATTAATATATATATAACCATTGGGGTTAGTCTAGTGGTCACCTGATGTTACTCTCGACGGAGAGGTCAGGGGTTCGATCCTTCAAAAACGATTCCTGAGGGTCGAACTTTTTAGAAAAAAAAAGCAATATATATATATATATAATACTATATATATATATACCTAATTACAAACCTCCAAATACTCACTAATTAAAAAAATATATATGGTAAAAAAAATTAATATATATATAAAATACTATATAAAATTTTTATATTTTTATAAAATACTATATATAAAATAATATTAAAATTTTATAAAAATACTATATATATAAATACCTACTTATAAAATTTTAAATATCTAAATAATTAAAAAAATTTATATAAAAAAAATTAATATGTATATAATTTTTATAAAATATTATAAAATTATATATATATATATATATATATAAAAGGAGGAAGGAGGGGAGGAGGGGTCCATTGCCCCCTCATGACAACCCCCATGTGCGTTACCATTTGTTATAAAGGAAACATAGTCTCTATAACGACAGTAGTAATGATCTTGACAGGGATGTTAATGCACTATTAACATAATAGTATTAAATTGCACAATCTGTTTATATTGTGTTTTTTGGAGTTTGTTTTATAATTAAAATGTACAAGAGGGTGCAAGTCTTTTCATCCCAACTTGAATTATTTATCCTTTGATAAATTAAAAATAATTTAGTTTAATATATAATTAAAATATATTTATAATTGTCTCCGATTATAAGTAGAACCACGAGCTGTATTTAATGTAGAAAATTATGGAAGAGTTAAAAATATTATGGATTGATAAATTAAATTTTTAAATTTTTAATATTTTTTAAAACTAGATTCATGAATGAGTATACATGTAAAACTATGGGTAAATTACGTAAATCATCCCTCAAATATGCCCAATTTCATGTCAGTCTCTGAACTGAGGTGGCAAATAATATGAGAATATATCTATTACTTTAACCTTGTGGGTGCATTGGATTTGAACCTTGCACCTTATATATAAAAGACTAAAGTTTTTACTATTTGAGCAACATTCATATCGTATTTATAATATTATTTTATTTATATTTTAACTATTAGTTTTTAAAAATTTATAAACAATAATGTAATTTTATTTAATAATTAAATAAAATTCATTAACTAAACAAAAATTTTTTATTAATTAAATTAAACAAAATTTATTAATTAAATAAAATTCATTAATAAAATTAAACAAAATTTATTAATTACAATAAATAAAATTTATAATTTAATTAATGAGTTTTATTTAATTATTGAACAAAATTATTTTATTATTCATAATTTTCAAAAATTAATAGTTAAAATATAAATAAAATAATTTTGTAAATAATGTATAAATATATCTTAGATGATAAAAGCTTTGGTTTTTTATACATGAGGTGTAGGGAGCTTTTTATACATGAAGTGGAGGGTTCAAACCCCTGCACTCACGAGTTTTCAAAGTGCATTTATAAGATTTTTAAATAAGCTGATGTGAGATCATATTATATATTATATTAGCTTCTGAAGTGATATGACAATCTATATAGTTTGTCACATTATTTACTATTTCGGTTTAAGAGATTACGTATCGTCACATCATATGTCATATTAGTTTTCTGTTAAAATTTTAGACAGTTGATAGATGAAAGGACGATGGTAATACAAAACTGGATATCTAAGGGGGTGTCAATGTGATAAAACTAAATATCTAAAGAATCCAATAATGTAACAAATTAAAAATGAATGATGACAATGGAAAATTAAACATCTCTGAGGGACGAACCAGTAAACCTATATTATATGCAGCTAATTAATGCACCATGTTAAAAATAAAATAAGGAATAATTTTCAAAATATCAAAAAGAATTGACAAAAAATGATAAAAAAAAAAAGTAGTGTGTGGTAGGTTTCCCTCGTGGATGGTAATTATTTTTCTTTTCAAAATAAAGAAGATATGTATAAAATTTAATACATTAAAACTAAATATAAAATATTAAAATTGACTTCATGTGTCATTATTAATCCTTCTACTATTGATTAGCTTATTGCTATTATTATTATTTTTTTAATTGTCAGAAGAGCTTCTTCTGCATGTTGAAAAATCTTGGGATGCAAGGTTGAATAGCACATGAGGATGAGAAGGAGACTTACGTACATCGCAAAAGGCTTGGAAGCAAAAACATGATGCGTAGAGGTAGAGGGAGTGGAAAGGACTGAGCACGTGCATTATACGCAAAGTAAAACATGTGGTCACGTGATCCAATGCCCCATTGAACTTGTAAAATTCTCACTAACTACCCAAGCTTCAGGAGTAAGGCTTTATCTCATTGGCTTTTGCTTCACATCGGGATCACCCTTTCTTTCAACAAGACATTCTGGTTTAGGCCTGTAGCCTCCTCCATGCACATCATTCTCTCTTAAATTTCATATTCTTCATCAATTTATTTTAGTTTATCTATCTGTACTAAATAAATCAAACCCATTCACGGTCACGATTAATCATCATGGAAATGAGATTACACTATGCATGCATTTCATACACAAAATCTGCTAGTATCTCATGAAATGGACTATAATTTACTTTGACTTTGACTAAGCTTGCTTATATAATTAGCAAAGTCATTATATTTATATGGAAAATTTTTATATGGATCTAGTCCATGCCCCCACTCACAGATCAGACTAATTACAAATTGTGATTTAAATTATAATATTTAAAAAAATAATAATTTAAATTATTTTTTTTAAATCACAGTTTGTGATTGGCGTAGTTCATGAGTAGAGATATAAACCATATCCATTTTAGAATTTTTGTATTTATATATCCTCTTCATGACAAGTTGGTTGTCTGTGCACGAGAGTTCAGCACTCATCTAAACCTGATAGAAAAACTTGCGATAGCAGTTTGTAGAAATTTCGAAATCGAACGATATTCGCTAGAAAGAGCGTCCCCAATGCATAGGGCTTATTGTAATTAAGCAACATTCCTCTTCAATAATAATACTACAGAATCTTTAATTATTTATTCTTTGTAATAGCTAAACTGCCTCATGATTGGCATACATGGTGCACTCACTCACCACATGCAGTCTTCATTCTAAAGGAAGAATCAAAATCAAGGACGCGATTTTTTGATGGACAGTTTCAGATAGAGGATCCAGATCCAAATCGTTCATATTGCCAATTTCTTATGCTATTTTTTTTTTCATACAGCAAGGCTCTTCTTATTTCTGAATTAATAGTTGTTTTATAATGTTTGAATTACAACTCAAAATTTTAATGAATTTGAAAATAATTTTTTTTCCTATTTTGTATATAAAAAATTTAAATTGAGTGAAGAGTTGCGTAAAATAAAATTCTTATTTTAATATTATTTGCAACTAATACGGGCAATATTATAAATTGAAATATTATAAGGCAAGTTTTTTAGTTTTCTCAAGCATGTCTAATAGTTGATTTGAAGGTTTTGCTTAATATTTGAGTTAGAGCTTTTTGTATGGCTGACTTAGGATTTTTGCTCTATAATTAAGCTGTCTTTATGGTAAATTGTGAGAAAGCTTTGCCATTTTATCCTTCAAAAACTGGCAAAATATTATCTTGATTTTTTTTAATATTACATTAGGGGAAGAGATTAATCCTAGATCAATTATTCATGGGAGAAGGTGCATATTACTGTTAGGCTATGTCTCGGTGTATAGAATATTATATTATTAGTTTAGTTGATTATTTATGCTATATATTTTTCTCTTCTTTTATCACTACGGTTATAATTTTGTTTTTCCTAATACATATATATGAGCATATATAGACCATCAATCTTAGAGCATCCCGAACGTGGGAATGCTCTTGGTCATAGTCCGAGTCCCACAACTAGCTGTAGGAGGGACGTCCCTCCTACTATTTATTAAATTTAAAAAAAAAAATGAATGAAGGGCTGCCATTCATTCTTTAAAAAAATTTAAAATAATATATTTTTAGTAAAATTATTTTAAATAATGTGGGAAAGACCAAGTTTCAATTTAACTTGGATCCCAAATTTCACTTACAGGGCATATAAGTGGGATCCAAATTCCTTCCCATTGGAGATGCTCTTAGCTCTCAAGGCCTAGTCTTCTTTCCTTAATTTTATCACAAAGAAAGAAGACAATTAAGAGTCCTTGAATATAAAACTCTATCTGTCCCTCTCCCTTTTTTTTTTTTGATAAGCAAATTAATTTTTTTATTATTAAAAGGGAAAAACATATTTGTGGGATAGAACAAGACTTTGGGTGGGCAATTAATGGGCTAAAGGTATTTCTCCCTCATCCCACAGAGCTTGCCAACTTTTCATTGCATCAAGGGATTTGAATGTAGAATTTTCTAATTGGAACTGCCAAATTCGGATTATTATACTATCCTAAAGGGAACTCCACTCAAAGGCACTAGGAAACAAGAAAGAAGAAACCAAAATATATGGTCAAATGAATAATTTTATGGACTAATATACAGGATAAGATGGCCCATATAGGGGATTAACTCTGGCAATTTCAACAAAGCATAAATGATTCACTAAATAAAAATGCAATTTGGATTTAGCTTCTTCAATAGCATATTTACCGCAGAATATAAATATCGACATTTTAGTGCATTTTATAATTCGTTTCCCCAAAACACTATGTATGTAATTTATATTCTAAAACCAGCTTAAACAAATTCTTCCAGCAAGGGACAATATGTAATTTACAAGCTAAAGCCATTGTCCTCATTCACTTTGGAATATATTTCTATCTTGCGAATTTAAGTCATTTCACTATGTGTTAGTGAGATGAAATATAAAGTAATGGAGCAACAGTTATCATAGGCCCACTTGCCAACTTTAAGTTTCTATAACTTATCACTAGATGCTTCATTTCAAATGTTTCCTTTCTTGTTCTTCCGACTTCTAAACTGGCAGTAGAAACCAGAAGTCATTCTTCTTCTTGAGATGGTCATGAGATCTGATGCTAACACACCATGCTTCTTTGCATTAACAAGGAGTTGGGTGACTGTCGCTTCCAAGAAAAATTTGTGCTCAAAATGATTACAAATTTACAGCAGATAGTGTGTTGGTTTTATAGTACTAGAAAATCGTGGCTAATGAACATATTCAGAGGCTGCATAATATGACTTTATACCATAACATGCCACACGACAGATTGGAGGGGCTGTTTAGAATTTTGATGATGATATGCTGATGGTGTTGCACAACATTGCTATAAATGGCACAATGAACCATTTCTGATTGATGAGATTTGAACATTTGGCTCAGCCTCTAACCCACTAATTCAACATGAAATCAGCATTTTATTAATGATATAATTTGGAATTTTTATAAAAATATCAGAAAAAATAAAAAAAGGGTCAAATTTACCATATTTTTAAAAATATATTTAAATTTATAAGAATTTATAATTACTTTACTAAAATATCATATTTATATATTTTATTATGAGTTTATTATAAAATGGGTAAAATATCTTAGATAAAAATTAAAATATTCTATAAAAAAAGGTGAAGAGTGTAATTTTTCCTATTATTTTGGGCTTTTGACATAAATACAAGCAAAATTAAAAATAATTTTAAATTTATCATATTTATAAAATATTTATCAAAATACTAGAATTTACAAAATATTTATTAAAATATCAGATTTTTGTTAGTTTATAATGATTTTATCATAAATTTATATATTTTTATATATTTTATAATAAATTTATAATAAAATAATTAAAATATTTTAATTAAAAAATAAAAATTTTAAAAATATGACGTGCTATTATTTTGCACCCTAAATGAATTATTAGCCCAGTAAAACGAACAAGTCCAAGGCCCATTTCAAAGAATCCTAAAAACTTAGAATATAAGCTTCGGCCACCCATTCCACCACAATAATTTCTGCTCCCTCTATCTCAATTTAAATATTATTTGAGAGTTTTAATTTTTTTTTTAAAATATCTGACGTTTAACAATATCAATGTAAAATTTTAACATCATTTATTAATTTGCTATTTATATTTAATAATATTATTAATGAGTGAGATAGTTAATAAAGTGTAAATATTAGAGAGATAGAGACTATTAATTAAGAATAAAATAGCAACTTTAGTCAATTTCTTAATGTGAGTGAAATCTTCTTAAACAACATGTAAATTGAAACAGAGGAGACATATTTTTAAGAGTTGCAATCCCTTGATCCCATAAAAATAAATAACCAACTCAGTGGATAAGGCCTAAAATTATGGAGCAATGATCAGAGAAGGAATTTTCCAAAAACAGAAACAAAGGAGGAACCAATTATATTCTACATAACACCCGAAAAATAGATTTTGCCTAACAAAAGGCTAGTTTTCCATATTTTTCTTAGCAATGTTTGTGTTTAAATCCGTCATCTTGCTCGAATATTTTGTGAATATCATTATTCAGTGTTTATTTTAGCATTTAAAGAAAATCTTTACCAGTTTCATAGCTTGTCAATTGCAATTATTGATTTAGTTGGTCATTTGCCTATAGAATTTAAACAAACTATATATAAAGAGTTTGATAACTTTAATTTCTTTATGATCCTTAGAGAAACGGACACGCTCGCTCAATAGAAGGTGGAATTATGCTTAATTAGTTTAGGAATTCGCATCATCTAGCATGTACGCCCGCGTCTTATTATTTTCATTTAAGACTGATATTACCCCTACTAGATCGAACTTTTGAACCGAACTCCAAACCATTTACCGAACTCATTATACATGTGGACTTCGATTCTGAATGCCTATATTCGGTCAAGCTCGCCTATATCCGGAAGATAGAGATTTGAATGTGATAGAAAGTACTATGCTGATACATGAGCATTCTAAACTCATCTATTCTTTAAATTACTGACTTAGATATCAAAATTTTCTTCTTGGAGTTCAGTCCCTTTCTTTATCTTGCAAGTAAAGAACCGAATAAAAGTTTTTGAAGTCCACCTTATCATCAAATACCAAATATTTGGCTTTATCCTGGACCTTATTTTATTTGCAATCTTACATTGGGAAGAAATGTCTCTAAAATCAATATTGATAATTTTGTGACAAGAATTTTCTTTATGGTTATCTATTATATAAATTAATTTTCTAATATTAGTTTTCATTTTAGTATAGATTTAAGAGTGCCAATTTTAAAAATAAGGTTTTTTTTTTAAATCACAAAGGAAAATATTACTAATAAAGAAGGAAATGAATAAAGAATACTGAGCATGAACTTTCTAAATCCTGACCAAGAGGCTAACCCCATATGCATAAGCCTAAAGTCGAGCAGCTTCAGCATCTAAATGAGGAACAAAAGTAAGACGATCATACGACAAAGCCATCCGTACTAAGTGATGAGCGACTTTATTGATACATAAATTTTCTCTTTAAATATCATTTTTCTCTTTAAATTTACATTTATACGTAGATTTTCTATTTCTACATATATGGCTTATTAATTTTACATTTATAAGGCATTTCATTCTTTTATTTTCTTTTTTACGTTATGAAAATGTTACTAATTTCTGGGCCATATATGTTTTGTTGCATGTGTCTAAAGAGGATTGAGTTTAAACTTGCCGCGTGGGAAATTTGATAAGAATGGGTGCAAAGGTTGGATTGGTTGTGATTTAAAAAAATATTTTAAATTAAATTTAAATAATAATTTAATTTTAAAAAATAACATCTAAATTAAATTAAGTGGTGATGCCTAAGACGAAGAAAGAAAAGAGAAGCAAGTCCATAAAGTTAAGATCGAGTGAAATTTTTTTATGTAATACTAGAGTTTTAATGTACCAACAATATAAAACTAATTTTCTAATTTGGTGTGTTTTGCTAATTGCTAATCAATAATTTATTTTAGTTAATTATAAAAATACAAAATGCAAAGCTAAAGAATAATATTTGATATTTGATTATGGTTTTAAAAAGTAACTTATAAAATCTTAATTTTTCAAATTTACTCTCTATAAAAATAATTTGCCTTAATTTATTTTGTTTTGATTGAATGATCCAAATTATAGGATTAAAAAATGGTGTTTTTTTATGGACCTGCAAAAATAAATTGGTTGTAAGAAAGATATGAAATATAAAATGTTAATATAACGGAGAGGTAATATATTTTTGCAAAGCAAAAGAAATCAAAATTATAATTGAAATGTATGATTAATCATCAAATGTTTTAATAATAATGTTTCAAATAAGTGTATAAGTTCAACTCTCAAATTTTACAGATAATTTTAGTATCATTGACATTAAACTTAAAAAAAGCTAAAGAAAGAAAAATTAAATTAACAAAAATTGTAAATTAAAAATGTAAATTAAAGGATAATGTATTAAAAAATGAATAAAATTTAAATTAATAAAAATGAATAAAATTTAAATGATAGTAATGGGAGAAAATAAAATAAAAATAAATGTATAAGGGAGAACGAGAGAGAAAAGAAAAAAATAATATGATATAAATATTTAAGAAAAAAAATAATATTTTTGTAAGTTTTTTGTTTGGACAGTATTTTTTATAAACTTTTTTCCTTTTATAAATTTTTCTAAAATCAAAGTAAGATTGGAGAGCCCATTTTATATATTTATTTTATTTGTTTTTACATTCCCTCATTAAGTATCAACTATTTTAATTGGCACTTGATAAGTTTATGAAGCACTGTCCTCTAAATTCTTTTTAATATAAATCTAAAAGTGAAAATTTTAAAACTTAGTTATTAAAAGTAAAGAGCTTATTTTTATATTAACTAGATTATATTCATGTATTAGATTACTTACACTTCTATTATTTAATGGTAAGTTAACACTCACTCTTAAATGTCAACTACTCAATTGACATTTAATAAATATATAATATTCACTACTTAGATCACTTAAGAATTTACATATCTGCATAACTTAAGAACGTAGTCATATATTTTAATAGTCATTGTTTGAACATTCCAACTAACGGTAGTAGTTCTTTTCAATATTGATTTGGATTGAAATTTTTAACATAAATATAGGAATATCAACTCTAAGAGATAGTTATTAAAGTTAAAGAACTTATTTTTATATTAAGTAAATTATACTTTTATATTTGATAGATATGAAATTATTCACACTCATATTATTGTAGTGCAGTTCAACATAATATATAAGATAAGAGCCCAAACCTATCAATTTAATCGGTTTATAATTAGTCGAATTGGTCGAATTGTGATCAGGTTGTTCAGTTCAAACTATTTTACACATTTCTTTATAAAATTAGTCATGAAGAACCATCCAAGGAGAAATTTTTATTTTCTAAAAAAAATTATATAATAAATGGGATTGACCACACTTATAATATTATTATAGGTTTGCTCAACACAATATATAAGATGAGATATGAAGAACCACCCATGGAGAAATTTTATTTTCTCAAAACAAATTATCGTGATTCAGGTAGTTTGTCATTTTAAGGAAACATGAATTTAGCTTATAATTTTTATCATTCAAAAGTTTAGGCCTTGTTAAGTTATGAAAAATAGTTTTGGATGGGTTTGATTTAGTTTGGGTCTAAATTTGTATGGTCATACGATTATTTATTTACTTCATTACGGTCTTTTTAATTTTTTAATGGGAATACTCTTATAAATTTTATTCAAATCAATTTCAATTCATTGATTTATCATGTAAAACCAATTTATTTATATAATAAAAATAATTTATTTTATGTAATAAAAATAATTTTTAACTTAAAAATCAATTAAATTTTTAAAAATAATTTTAAAGAATTAAATATAAGAAAAATAATTTAATAAATAAAGAAAAAAAGAGTGATAGAAAGAAAAAGTTTCACATACTAAACTTAGAAATTTTAGGAATTAGTCATCAAAACATAATAAATAGAACTAAGAAGTAAGAAGTCTCTAATTCTTTTGATAGCTAAATACACTAGAAATCTTATAATATTATCTCTTCGGACATGTTTGATGACACCCTAATAATTAAGTCATCATAGGACCATACTTCATAATAAGAAAAGGTTGAGCACGATTTCTGAAAACTTTCTATTCCATTTGAATAATCGACTATAAAATACTTAAAATTAAAAATTTTCATTACCTTTTAACTTTTTTTTTAAATTAAAGTGTATCAATTTTTATAATATAGAGTAATTCTAGAGATTAAATCATATTCAGACCGAAAACTGGATCAAATTAAACTGAACCGAATTGAATATCCAAAATGATATCCAATTGATTAATAATATATAAAATTATATTTTATTATATTAATTTATTTTCAACATTTAATATTAAATATAATTAAATTAAAGAAATTTTCTAATTTAACTAAAAATATATATGTAATAAATATAATTAATGGTTATATATAATTTTTAATTTGTCACCTAATTAATATTAATTTATATATTTTATAATATTATTAAATTAATAAAATACAAATTACATTTAAAAGACTTTAATTGTCAATAAATTATTAATTAAATATTTTAAATTAATTGATATTCAACAAGGTTATATGAATTATTGATACCATGTAATTCTTTATATTTTATTAATTATATATATATATATATCTTATTAAAATATTTCTACAATACTCATTTATAAACTATAAAAACTTGTTTAGAAAAAACTATAAAAACTACTTTATTTTCATTCATAAATATTAATTTTAAAATAAGTAAATAAAAAATTCAATTAAGTAATAAACAAATAAGCTGCATATAGATTGATGTTGGTGTTGAACAGTGGCGGAACCAGATTTTTGTTTAGGGGAGGTCGGCGTGCAGCTGTAATCCGATGAGAAAATAGTGGCCGGTGGTACCTGACTGGGAGTGGGGTGAGGGCTGTTGGGGAGGGAGGCAGAGACAAGGGTTGCGTGATTTTTTCACGCAGCCCTATTTAATTTTTTAAAAAAATTGATCCCTCGCATTTTTTTTAATTTAGCTCCTCGTTTCGATAGGGGCTAAATTAAAAAAAAAAGCGTCCCTAGTGAAACGGCGTCATTTCGCCAGAGACCAATTTAAAAAAATAAATTTTATTTGCAGCGAATGATTCTTCAACCCTTCGCTGCGAATAATTGTGCAAACTCAGCCCCCATCAATGGGGGGTTGAGTTTTGCACAACCGGTGGCCTCCCCTTCTTGCCACTGGTGAGGGAAGGTCGTGTGACCACACACAACCCCACGGTAATTCCGCCACTAGTGTTGAACCTTGACCTTTGAAAAAAATTTACTGCATTTTATTACCAAACTACCTCAATAACTTTATTAGTTTTTCAATTCAAAAATAAATAAAACAGAATAGTAAGCATACATAATTTATATGTCTTAGTCAATATTATATATAATTATTATTAATATATATAGTTAATAGCACATAATTAATATAAAAATTTATAATAGTATATACAAATAATACATAAAAATATAACATATTGTATAAGATCAATTATATATATTGCATATGATAAAAATGGTTAATGTTATAAAGTTGATCATGGTTAATATAACAATATCAATATAATATATATATATATATACATATATATTAATTATTTTCATTATGTAGTATATATACATATAATATACTATAATATACTATAATATATATACTACTTAATATATTCTACATTATTTGAGTTTATTTTAAAAATATTTGAACCCATTATTATACTTTTTCTATTGTTAAATCGTAGAGAATAAAGTTCAAAACAAGTAGATGGAGTTTGACAAATTTTGATTTGTTTATCCTATTTTTGTTTTCTATATATTTAAGTTTTTTTATTTTAAATTTTTAATAATTTAGTGCTGGATATTGAATATTTTTATTTCGTTTTATTTTATTTTGGATATTAAAGATTGAATATTTGTAACAATTGTATTATGTATGATTTGGATTGTAAAAATTTAAGTTTAATATTTTTTATTGCTAAAATAGTTAAATAATATTTTATTATTTAGAATTTTAAAAAATAGAGTAAAATTTTTGAATTTTCATATCCAAATACAACAATCCAAATACAACAGGATATGAACTATAAGAATCGAATCTCCGAACCGAATTACTCTAAAAATCAGAGCAATAAAATTCAGAGATTCATTTGCTATAGCTCGGCTATGGAGATTTTATTTTCAAAATCTCTAAAATTCAATTGGGAGCCAAAAATTTTCAAATCTTTAAATTACTCTGAATTGTATTCATCCTTACTTCACAACTATAAAATAAATTATATGTATTAAAATATTATTTTTATCATTTAAAAATAAATTTTAAATAATTATATCAAAATATTTAGTCAAATATTCCATTTTCGCTTGTCATAATATAATGAGAAAAAATATTAACAACGCTATTAAACCTAAAATACTAGAAATCAAAGCATATGTGAGCTTGTTTTTAACAATTGTGTAGAACTAAATTCTTCCCTCCCTAGTCCAGTAGTCGTCTTCTCTTTCTTTTAATTTCCATCGCTACAGCCTGGCATAATAGTTTGGACATTGGAAGTAACCGTTTCACTGTAAACCGGACCATGAATCTCGGTTTGGTTTATGAATCATACTAAAAAAATTAATTCTTAACCATAATTAAGACTGAATTATAATTTATTTAGATTTATGATTTTGTGAATCGAAACCAAAACAAGTGACTAATATTAGAATTAACGGGTCTTTTAAGTATCTGAATTTTAATCAAATTAATTTTTATTAATTAAGGTTAAAAATTAAAATTTTTATGAATTAAAATCGATAGTTTTAAACTGTCTGTTTGATTAACCAAATGGTAACTATAGTTGATTAAAAGTGAAATGATTTGAAGCAGAGAAAGATTTATGCTAGGTCCACTGGCCCTGTAGAAGCTAAAGCGGCCCAGACTAGATCATGAAATGAAAGCGGAAGAAAGAAACATGGAACATTTTGACTTAAGTTAGAGAAAAGCAATAAAGCTCGAATTAGCCCATGAACTTTTTTTTACAAATCACACTCGAAATCAATTTTAAGGGGCTTTTTCAATAATACCTTAAAAATAAAAATATTTTTAAAATTACTCACTTTCAATTTTAATTTTAAAAATATTTTTTTTCATAGATATATTTTTAATATACTATAGTCGGTATATTAAAAATATACTCTATATTTAAAAATATACATTGAATATATATTTTGTATATCAAAAATATATTAAAAATATAAAATATTTAAAAAAAAGTTAAAAATTATGCTATAAAATGTAATTTTATCTAATTTTAAAGTGAAATTATTCCTAATATTTTTAGCTAACAAAGATTAACTCAACTGTCTGAAATTGACTCAGGGGACCAAGAGATCCTAATTTGAGTTTGTTTCTTTTGTATTGATTTTGTAATGATTAAAGAAAAAAAAGGGTTGAATTAGAGAGATTTTATAGACAATTCTCATTTTAAAAAGCAATATATATATGCATATAGCTCTGGCAAAATGACATTTTATTTGGGTGCTGAAATTATCTCTAAACAAAATGTGATGTAGCCAAAAGCTCTGCCTTCCATCCTCTATTAATTTTATCAATAAATTCTACAACTCTTCTTCTAAATTATACATCTTCCTTATCATCATTCCCATTTTCTTCACTGTGATAAGTTTCTGCAACATCTGAAGTTGCTTTGCCAGCTTCAAGAGAATAATAATGTTGGGTGACATTTTTAGTTGCATTATAATTGGGAACTGTACTTACAGAAAGAAAATTGGGATTCTTGATCACATTAAGAGCCAATGAGGAGTATAATAATTATTATCAAATTGCAAAAGCAGAAGATAATAAGAGAGTTGGAGAAGCGTCAATTATCAATTCCATTAAGGATTCAAACACGATTTTAGCTAAATCTGAAAATTGGATGAGAAGTAAACAAAGTCAACAAAAATCAGAAGCAAAGGTTGTTTAGGATTGTTGAATTAGAGAAAGGGGTAGGCTTTTAAAGCTTTCCCGTCTCTGAGATGGGTCGAAAGTGTGAAGGGGAAGCTTTTATTTATTTATTTATATTTTAAAAAGTGAATAATTACTACAACGTGAAGTGGGTTGTAGCCTGAAAAATAATGAGAAACGAAATATTAAAAAAATAAATAAATAAACCTTTGATTAAAATGTTAAGGAGGAAAATCAAAATCAAATTTATTTTTATCCAAGTTTTTTTATAATAAAACAATTAATTTATTAACTTAATCCAATTTATAATTAAACTTGATTTTATTTTTTAATTAATTTTATTTTTTTTTGATAAAAAATGAAAAAAATTTACAAAATTTAAATAAACTAATTTTTAAAATAAATAATTTCATTTATTTATTTAAAAAATAATATATATTTATTATAAATAAGTTAATTTTAATATTAATAAATTATTTATTTATTTTTTAATAATAATAATAATAATAATTCAATTAGTTGGATATATTTAAATAATAATATTCTTTCAGGGCAAGAGATATAATCTACTCTAATTGATCTTTTAATTCATTTATTGTGTAAATTAATTGAACTGCCAAATAACAATAATTCTCTCATTTTCTTTGCCTACCCTTTATTATTTCAACTTCCAAAGATGATCTAAAAGACAATAGTTAAAAATGAATAAACCTAATAAATACAATGAGTATATTTTTAAAATTGAAATAAATAAATTTATAATATGCACCTTTAAAATATAAAAAAAATTTAGAATTTTTTTTTCTATAAAATTTTTTTATATGTGATTGATATATTTAAATATTGAGTAATATGAATATATCCAACGTTAAAATTGTAAAGTTATTTAAAAAATAATAATTTATTGTAATTTAATGTTATTAATTTTAGATTTAAAATTTGATTTATTATTTTAATTAATTCAATTTTAAAATATAAAGATTATCTAATAATTTAAAGTTAAAAATATTTTTCTTTTTTAACGTGATTCCTACTAAACTAATGTTAGTGATCTTTTGATTCTGGACCTGTACCGCTAAACGATCTCCTTCGGACCAAAGTGCAGGAACTTAGCAAAAAAAACATGGGATTTTGGGCTAATGGCACAAGCTTTCTACGCCCATATTTAGCGATTATTGAGCATAACACAGGTTTATATATATATATATATATATATAAAGAATAATTACACTCTTTATGTAGCTAAATATTCTATATAATATTTTTAATATTTATTTAATTTTATTTTTAAATTTTTTATTCTTATAATATGCACATAATATTCACATAATATCCATACAACATTCAATAATTTTTATATAAAATATATATAATTTAAATAACAAATACATAACATACATAAAACATCTAAAACATATCTACAATATCTATAAAACATATGCGAAATATCTATATAATAAAATTATATAAAATTTTTTTATTTTATCATATTTATAATATGTAAAATTTATTTAAAAATAAATTTAATATTTTTTATAATATATTTTTGTATATTTTATGTTTTTATTTTTATCTTGTGAGTGTTATTTTTTTATAATTAAAATTAATTTTTTAAAAAAAATTATTTAAAATATTAATTTTTATTATTTTATTATTAATAGTGAAGTTTGAAAAAAAAATAAAAAATTGAAGTAAAATATTTATTATAGTGAGAGAAGAGATATTTAAAAAAAAATCTTATTTTAGTGAGAGGTGATGTATTTTTAAAATTTTGCTTTAGCTTTTTATAAAAATAAAATATTTTTATTTTTTCTAATATTTTTAAAATAAAAAGTATTTTTTCTAGTTATATAAATAACCTAAAAAATAACAAAAGGTGAAAGTATTTTTTAAATATTTTTTGAAAAATATTTATTTTCAATTTAGTTATATTAAACATTGGATATATGTAGATTAATTTTTTAAAATTAAATAATGTATTTGAAAAAATAAAAAGTGATACACTATAAAAAAGATATATAGTATCAAAGTCATTATGTGCATTGATGTAATGTTTAAAATATTTTTTAGAATCTATGTGCATGTTGACATTATGCCATGTTAGTATGTGTTGATATGGCATATTGATATTAAAGACACATCAGCATGTCATATACAATGTAAAATCGTTTTGTCATTAAATGTTAATGGGAACGGACTATGAATGTAAAGTTGATGAACAATCAATACAAAAACAAACTACAAGGACAATCATTTCTTAAATGATGACAAGCGAAAATTGCCTAAAATTATTTAGGGAATTTTTTTTAGCTCAAATGAGGAGATTAATTTTAAGAATGATTAGAATATAAAAGAGCATTCAAAGTGTTCGGATGATAAGATAGCCAATCCAGATTAAGGCTATAATTAACAATAGATTTAGTAAGTCAATATGCTAGTTTGTTATTCTTCCTACCAATATAAGAAAATACAAAATAACCTAATGATTTGGCAAGCTTAATGATTTTTAAAATAAAAGCCTCAATTTCTAAAAAACAGTTGGAAGGATTTTAATCAAAATAAGATTGTCACTCTTAAAAATATATTTGTGAATATGCAGGCTAATTGCTCTTTGAACGGTAAGATGCATCGCTTGGGTTTCGTTACAAAAGGAAGAGGTGGACTTCATTAAGCATGCCATGTCATTGACTAAAATGCCAGAAAAATTTCTAGCGACCAGAATCAAACCAACCAATGAGTATTCCATCTTAAAAGTGGCATCCAATGGCGGATCCATGAAAGTCCAATGGAGCTCCAGCCCCCTCAATTTCTCTAACCAACATATATACATATTATTTCAAGTCATTTTTTTTCAATTTTTTTTTATTTTTCTCCTATTTCATTTGTTAGTCATTTTTTTTATATAACAAGCAATTTCAAATTTTTTTCTTCACCCAACTTTTAATTATATATCTCTTTTTTTTTTTTTTTGCATGGATCCCAAATAATATAAGAGCTCTCTCATTTATTGATTTTATTTTTTATTTTTGATTTTAAGATTTATAAATTTTCATATTATTAGATTTATTATTTTTTGTGTGTATATATATATATATATTGTGTTTACATATATATGTAGCAAATGTACAATTACATCTAGGAATTTATATGTAACATTTCAATTGTATTATTCATGAAATATTCATTTTAATTTATTCTATATCGATTATATTGGTTATAAAAATTTTTAAAATATCAATTTATTCTTTTTATATATTTTTATTAATTTATATAATTATTGTGCAAAATAAGACATATTATTAAGTATTAAATTTATTATTTTAGAATTTAAAAATATTTTATAAGAGTTTATCGCCAAATAAAAATTTTAAAAATATAGATTCACATGAAGTAAGCCTCTACTAATTTTAAATTCCGTATTTACCCCCTATGACATTAATGTTAACTTTAATCCATCCACTTACGGGAGGGTACCAAGAATCATTCTTGTTAGATAGAGGCTCTGAGTGTGGCCCTGCGAAAATTATAAGGGGTTTTTCAAATATAACTTAAAAAATAAAAATATTTTTAAAAAATTTTATTCTTATTTTCAATTTTAATTTTAAAAATATATTTTTTTTCTTTTAATTTTAAAATATCAATTTTTAGAAATATATTTTTGATATATTAAAAATATACTTCATTTTATAAGATATATATTAAATATATATTGAGTATTTTAAAATTTTACTCAAATATATGATATTTAAAAAAAATAAAAAGGTATGCTATAGGCGTATCTCAAATTATTATAATCCTCTATCTCTGACCTTCTCTACTTTTGGTTGGGTTACGTGGAGATTAAAACCCAAACTAACAAATCAAGAATAAATCTATGATCTATCTTAGAAAAAAATAATCAAGTATAAATGCTGCCAATTAAATATTTCAACCAGCTTAATTACATTATAAATGTTGATATAAATAATCAAGCACAAATGTTGCCTATTAGTTCGTAGAATGACACCAACAGAATTAGAATAGACAAATAAATGAAATGAAATTCCCCCTATCAGGGTGGAACTAGTGTATAGTTGTGAAGCCTTTGGCTGTCAATTTTTTTTTATTTATATAATATAGTTATTATAAATATTATTTTATAAGTAAATAAATTTTGGCTTTTCAAATTCTAAACACTCTATATTTCACTCAATAAGTTTATGTATTGAAACATTTAATTGTGATTATAAAAGAATTAAATAATCTTAAATATTTAGTCATGTAATTATTAAAAAAAATTCAATAATATTAATTATTAGAATTTTTTTAAAAATATCTCAAAAAATAAATTATTTTTAAAAATAACAAATTTTCTTTTTTTTCAAAATAACTATTTTTAATTTATATTTTCAAAAATATCCCTTTTAAAGGTATTCATCTACTATATTTGTAATAGATTAAAGTTATACTTCACTTTCAAAAGTATATAATATATATTTAACATATATTTTGTATTAAAATATATCAAAGTAATTGAGTATTAAAAAAAATTAAAGCTTAATGTAGCGTAATATTCCCTTAATTATTTATCATGTAATTTTAAAATAGTAATAAATTAAAAGTATGTTTTTTAAGAAGAAAAACTAATTTTAAAAAAGATATTTAATTTTTTTTATTTTTGGCCTTCAAGTATATGTATTTTCTTAAGATTGCAATTTTAAAAAATAAATTTTAATTCTAATTGTAATATTTTTTTATTTTTTAAATATAGAGAATTCAATTATAGTAATTAGCAATTTCAATGACTTAAAAAATACTATAATCATAAAAAATTTTGTACTTAAAAAATATATACTCTTTATTAATATATAAAAATAATAATTTAAATATATTTAAAAATTATTTTATAAATAAATTTATCAGATCAACATTTAATTTTGGATGCACGATAATAACAATTTCCGTATTGCTTCTTTGAAAGCTATCTCAATAACTTAATTTTTCATAATATCTTCGGGGACTATGGGAAACGCCATATCATTGCTCTTTCTACACAAACCCAATTGGTATACTGGACCCCTCCCCCTTCATATCATCCACGTGGGATACTTATCTCGCCGTACACATGTCTGCTTCCTCCTTCATTTTTGCCTTTTGCCGATTTTACTGTCCACACGACGCGTGTCTCCTACATTTTAAAAATTATTAATTGGAACTGACGTCGTTTTTTGCGTCACTCGCCGAAACTGCGATGAAACACGCCGTTTTTATTTTATATATTAAGTATAATATATATATTGACGGGAATTCTAGCCATTAACTCATTCTTAAATATAAAAAGAAAAAAAGGACTTATATTTTTTTTTATTTTATTCTTTTGTTCTGTTCACATTTTAATTGAGATTTTTACATAAAGTTCCTTTGATCATATGCTATGTTTTATTTTGCAGTTTTGGAGCTTAAGAGTTTGTTTCTCAAAACTTAAAAGTTGGTCAAAATTGATTATAAGCAGATTTTAGATTATAATTTATTTATTTAAGTATTTCTGAAAATTTAAATAGTAGATTATAATCTGATTTTAATCAGTTTTTTAAAAGTTAAGTTTTGCTACTTTTTTTAAGCACTTATTTTTTAAGCAGTTTTGACAAAATAAAAGACCATACTATTTCTACCTAATCTTCAATATTCCAAATTTATCCACCTATATACTTTAGTTCTCATTAAAATTCTTTTACATTTCTTTTTAAATAAAATTTATTATTATTATTATTATTATTATTGCAAAATAAATTTTCAATTGACATTTAAAAAATTATTTTTATACAATAAATAAATTCAGGGACAGTTTAATCATTTTGACAGTTTCTGCAATTAAAAACTGATTATTAGCTGATTTTACAGAAACACTTAACTGATTATAAACTGATTATCAGCTGATTATTAACTAGTTTACAGAAACGTCTAACTGCTTATTTTTAATCTGATTATAATCTAAAAATTACTTATTCACAATAAGCTGAAAAGCTTCAATTTTGAGAAATACTCTTTAAATAAACTCGTATTTCAGATTATAAAAATTTTAGGAAGTACTAATTAAGACGGCAAAGATCAATCCCACAGGCCATAGTAGCTATTTATTATTATTTTTTATGTATACATATAGCCGTTTTCCATTTATACATTATTATTGCTGCCATAATCTTTGCTTCTATTTATTCATATATTAGCTAGCTAAGTGGCTGAGCTAAACTTAATTATTTAATTGGTATTTGATGATTTTGAAAGAATCATAATATATACATATAATATAAATAGCACAACACATTTCATTATCTTCTGATTCTCACACATATATATGTATGTATATATAAGTAAAAATGTGTAGTGGGGAACATGTGGGGATCATGAAAATCACCTAAGACTTGCCAAGGCAGACAAATGTAATGTTTCCATGTCTGAAAGAACCCCTGGCCTCCATATTAATTTTTGTGAAATTTTAAGCATTCCATTAATTGTAAATTACAAATTTATTAGTAAAGAGAGATGAGACATAAAGATCTTTTTTATATATATTCAGCTCTTTTTCATTGAGAAAAGAAAAGAAAAACACCCGTTATTATATGTATATATGGTCTATATATATTTTGTACATTCCTTAACATATTTACATGCATCCAACAATTTAGTTCAGTCGTCAATAATTTATAACAAATTTTTTTGACAAATGCCTCAAAAATGAGTTCTATATTGCGTTTTTTTAATAATAATTTATTCATAATGATTCATTAAATTTTAATCTTCATATATAATGATATGATTATGGTAAGGTCATTCTAAACTACTGTGAATGATATAAATACAATTGTAATATACGGACAAGTTATATATACATTGCACACACACATATACACACAATAAAAAAAAGATAAAAGGAAAATTAAAGAGTTTCAATATATAGGAGTGGGACCATGAACTAGTTATACAAGCTGCATGAAATGGAGGAATTAAATATATAGGAGGCAGCCGGTAATTTAAAAAGAATCCAAAAAATATGGCCAAGACAGTAGTGGAGTGAATAAGCAAGCAATAAGAAACTAGGGATTAGACTACTACAAGGTTAGCCCACTGTTAATTTCAAGATTCAAGTACTCGTCAAGAACTAGAGAAGGGAAATAATTAAATATAGAGGGCCAAAGACAAGAATTTTCAATGAAGAGACCAGGGATATAGACTACGACAAGGTTACAAGGTGAGCTCAGTACTATTTCAACAATTCAACAAGAAGGGAAATTGATATAGAAGGCCAAAGACAAGAATTTTTAATGAAGTTGAGTAAAGAAGCATTAAGAGACTACTAGCTAGGGATTAGACTACTGCAAGGTTAGCTCACTTATCTCCCCTATTCAATATTTCATCAAAAACTAATTACTGGGGGAAAATAGAACTTGACCTCTTTTAACAAATATAAAAAATTAAAAACAAATTAACAATTTTTTAATAAATAAATAAATAAATATTGGCCACATTTAATGGAGGTCTTGAGCCCGCTCCATTCCGAGTAAGGATTTTTCTTCAGTGGGCTACCTAACTGCACTTAGGACAGAGACATCAGACATGGCTGTATAAAGATTATAGGATACCAAACCCTCGCTTTTTTTTTTTTTTAGGGAACTACAAAACTGCTTTTTTAAATTTTCAAGACGTGTACATAACTATTAATTAGTGATGAGAAATAGTAATAATATTTTAAAATATATATAGTATCAATTAGTGATGAGAAATAGTAATAATATTTTTTTTAATTTTTTTAAAAAGATATTAATAATAATTAATAAATAATTAACTATGAGTGATTATAATTTATAAATCAATAATAAATATAATTTTTTATTTTAATAACTTTAAATAAATATAAATTAAAATTTTATATTTTTATCAATAATTAAATTTAAAAAATTAAAATATAGTTAATTATAAATTCTAATTTTAAGAAAATTATAAATAATAGTGTCTCATTTTAAGTAATTAAAAAATTAAAAAGAATAATTTTAAATAATTATAGACAAAATAAAAAAAATATTAATTATAGTTATTCTGAAATTAATATTAAATTTTTAAGTAAAAAAAATTAAGTTGATAAAAAAATTTAAAAAAAAGACTCAACTATATTATAAAATTATGATCTCAAATCTAAGCAATGTTTCATAAAATTGTTTAATTTTTAATTTGTGAGGATAAATAATAAAGCGAAAAATAGTAAATTTATCATATATGTTTTTTTTTTCTTTTTTTTCTTTTCATAAAATAAAATTTTGATTTTAAACTAATTTATATTTAATTTTGGGTCAAATAAATATATTTGGGTTAAAATTTTAATTTTAAATTAAATATATACATAATGAATTTATCTCATTTTTAAAATTTTATAATATATGTATATAAAGAATTTTTTAAAAAAAAAAAAAAGCTCCGTCCATGTATATACCAGCTAATTAATTAATTAATTATTCATACGTGGTTATATTATAACCAGCTGTTAGCTCACAATATAATTTAAGGTAATTAAAATTGTCATCAATGGAAATTAATTAAAAGCATGTGAAATTGTTAAATTGATAATTGGGAACCAAAAGCTAAAGCCAAAGCTAATTAATGGTCTAAGGTCTAATGTTGAAGCAGAAGTCCAAGGCATGGATTTGAAGGTTTTTAAGTCATTCTCTCATTCCACAAAGACTCACTTGCGTCAGATTACAATCTTCTTTCATCATTGCTTACGTACAGAACATGGTTTAAACCCAATTTTATTTATTTTTATTTCTAAAAAAATAATATTAATTAAGTTAAAAAAGAATAGAAAAGGTATGTCAATCCCACCAACAGACAACAGCTATCATGAATAGAAAAGAATTTTCTAATATAATATCATTATATTGTATGATTAATTATTATGTGTTTTTGACAAATAAGGCTAATTAAATAGAAATTTTTAATACTAATCTCTGTCACTCTTTCCTATAATGCTTGCTTCCAAACTTGGCCTGGATTATTAATTAAATAATTAATGGACAATAAGCTTCCCAACTTCCAAATTGAGAAATTTTGCAATCAAAAGATTGGTTGAAGGTCATGAAATTTAGTAATTTTAATAATGAATATACATGTAATATTAGATTTGTCCCATTCCCAGACAACATACATGTACACAAGGCTTGTTTTTCTTTTTCAAACTATAAATTTCAATAATGATTATACATGTAATATTAGATTCGTCCCATTCCCATACAACATACATGTACACAAGGCTTGTTTTTCTTTTTCAAACTATAAAAATTAAAATTTATGAAAAGAATTTCATATGAGAGGGATGAAATTTAAAAAAAATTATAATATTTTTTTAAATATAGAAATATATATTATGCTTTCTTGAATAAAGTTAATGATGCAGTGAAGAGAATGAAAAGGTTAAGAACTTTTGGTTGGAGAGAGAGGGAGAGATGGTGTTATTTGCACTATCTTTTTCAGTTATATATATATATATATATATATATATATAAGAGAGAGAGAGAGCTGAATATGTGTCTCACACATGAGGCTGAAGAGAGACTGAAGACAAGTGAATGGAGTGAGTGAAGGTTGATGGATGGATAAAAAAAAGAGAGAGAATAAGAAACAATAATCATCATTGCTAAAAACCAGATTATTCTCTGGCATGGGCTACCATGATTCCAAAAGAGAGAGTGTCACCTCACCCCCAACTCCAACTATGTCCTTATCTTCCAATTTGCTTTGCATAATCATCATCTCTTCTTCTCTATTTAACTCTTTCTTCATCAATTAATTATTTATTTTCATTTATATATATATTTGTGTGTGTGTTTCTGCATTGGGTTTGTTTATTATTCATAATTTTTTTTACCCCTGCTATATAGCTTTCTAATCATATATACCATTATAATCTCTCTAATTATTCTTATGCTAAATCATGATTCTAATTCCTCCCCCCCCCCCCCCCCCCCCCCCCCCCCCCCCTCTCTCTGCTGCTAATACGTATATATAATCTTCTTCACAATTATATCTTCATACTTTTTTTATTGTTATTGTTATTATTATTTCAACTTGTATTATTTCAATCCGTGATCTCTTCTCCCATGTGAAGGAAATCTAGGAATACCAATAAAAAATATTCATATCATAATGATCTTGACTTTTTAGTGAATATCACCCTTATTATTTTGTCATCAATTGGTGTCATTACTCTTAATTATATGCAACTTAATTATTTATCTTCCTCAAATTCTTCTTAACAAATTCATGATCACGGGTATATATATTATTTGATACAACAAAACATCTTTATTTTAATTTTTCTTTTTAAAAATATCCTAATGAACGTACTTCATATTTTTTTTATTTTTTAAAAAAAATAATATTATTTTCTTTAAATAGTAAAAAAAAATCTAATTCTGCATTTTTTTTTCAAGAATACAATTTTGCTATGATATTATACATTTAATTCTTATATTATATATATATATATTAGAAATTCATAACTTCAAAAATTAACTTAATTAATAACATAATTTAATTTTCTCCTTATTGAATTTTTATTCAATTATTCAATAAGAACTTGATTTTTTAAAATATGATAATTTAATGTAATGTGGGTTTTCTTTTTGTGTTTTTATAAGATCCACAGCGCGCGCGCACATAGAATATTTATCATTATGAACTGGCTTGTGTGAATAACGAGCTCATCATAATTTAACAACTCCGTTAATATGATTATCCGTGTAGTGCACATAGCTTTTTTTTTTTTTATTTAAAAATTCTCTTGGGATCGTCTACTTAATTAATTATATTCAGTTCACAATTTCGTATTAAGAGTGCAGTGGAAAATGATTTAATTGGATCACGAAATCATATTTAGGAAAATGATATTTTGTCTTATAGCTTGTGATATTTTATATATTTATATAAAAATAATGCTAAATGAAGTAAATTAATTCGATCAAAATTGTTTATGTATTAATTTTATTAAAAAAATTATTATTCTAACATTATATTTATTATTAAAACTAATAAATATAAAATTAAAATAATTATTTTTCTAATACAATTAATATATAAACACTTTTAATCTTAATATTCATATAGCATTTTTGTTTATATAATATATATGACTACTAATGAGACTCTCATGCTAGTTGAGCAACAAATTTATAACTATATGCACGTTTTAGTGTTGATTGGTCTCCCAATTTTTTTGAAAAAAAAATAATTAAAAAATTTCCAAAATGAATTTAAAGAGAAAAGCTTTGACTGTGCCTGACTCCTCTTTAATTCAATACATATATATACACACATACCCTGCCTTCTTAGTGGGCATCTCTTAACAAAAGAGGAAAATATAAATTAATTAGATTTAAAGAATCATAATCAAAGATTAGGCAACAATAATGGAGACGTTTTTTAACTTGTAGTTTATGATTGCGGCAGGTAAGGATTCCCTTAATCTTTGCCACCAATCACTCATTATTATACTTCATCCCCTATTTCTACAATTGATTAAAGGTATTCTCGATCGGAAGATACTTGCCATTTCTATGAGGATCATCATCAACAAGGAACCATTACACTAATCTTCATTCTTATACATAATAATAATAATAATAATAATAATAATAATAATAATAATAATAATAATAATAATAATAATAATAATAATAATAATAATAATTTAATATATTAAAGAAACATAATTAATCCAGTCCGTCAAGTACTTTTACTTTTCAATTCAACAAAAACATTTCAAGGGCGATAATAAAGATTTAAATATTTGACTTTTGACACCATATATATGAGACGAGAGACATTTAGTTAATCAAATCATTGTGTAATACAAAATGAAAATTCCAATGTGACAATATATATGTATAAATATATGTTGACACAACAAGAATATCAGGGAGCTATATATAAATAGCTGCTATGCTCACAATAGAAATATTCTTGTCTTTTAACCCCGCCTCAATCTCAATTGCAGACTGTATATATTTATAGGTGTGTGTAGACTGGTTTTCAGTTAGCATTTTTGTATTGAATATAATGGACCACTCCATTAAGCAAATCTTTCAAACTAGACTACATCATAACACACACAAACACCAACCTCTCTTTATTATTAATTTTTTTTTATTCTTGTTTCCTTGATAAAGTACGAGAAAAGAAAACCTTGCATTATCAAGATTGTATTAATATCAGAGTAACTAATTAAACAGACCATTGAAATCCAGCCATTACTGCTTAGTTTCTTGATCACAAGAGAAAAGTAATACAGTTACAAAACAAGAAAAAAAAAATAATAATATGGTTATGAACTAATTAATGATATGTGTTGATAATGCCATTTACAAAGAAAGAAAATAATTTAAATAGGGAGTAATTAAAAGTCTCTTACTTTGGTCCTAAATTCTTTTTTATTTTTTAGAAAAGATAAGAAAAGAAAAGAAAAGAAAAAAGAAATGATATATGACACTGTAATATATATATATATATATATATATGTATGTATGTATAAAAGATCTCATCATGATGATCATGACCATATAATCGCCACCAACACAAAACTAGTACTGTTTTGAATTTGATTTTTTTTTTATGATGGAGAATTTAATCAGTTTCAGAAAAGAACCCTCCTAATAAAACTTTTAGAGCTCATCACTAATTAATGTATCCTATTCAGAGGGACAAATCCACGAATCTACTGCACCTTCACTTCTCGGAGGAACATTCTCAAAACTTTTTTCATGAAAATCTGATGGAGGAGCAGAGTAATTCAACTTACAGCTATCAAGAGACCTTAAATGATCTTGATGTTGATCACTCCTCATCAGCCGCATCCTTTGTGTTGTTGTTGTTGTTCCATGTAATCCACTGATGTTGTTTATATTAACTTGACCATGGTTATTCATACCCAAGTCCTCAAGCAAAGGTAAAGGAAGCGAGGGATGAATAGGAGGAGGTCGTAACAGGGATTGAAATGAAAGCATTTGGTTTTGATTTTGCATGTTTAGCATATTTTGATGAGGTTGTTTAGGCATACCAAGATCAAGATCAGAGTAGTTAATAGAAGTAGGATTGAAAGAACTAGTTGTGCCAATTGGGATAGATAAGGTTGTACTAGTAGTAACAGCGCTAGTACTACTACTATTATTATTGTTTAAAGATGGAGGAGAAGATGTTGAAGAGAATAAAAATGGAGATTGTTGATCAACTTTTTGAGCAGCAGGACGTAAAGGATAAAGTGAACCCATTGGTTCCAAATGACTAGATCTCATACCTGAGCCAAAAAGATCGAGTCTGCGAGAATATGGTGAGCCTGAAAATGGTGGTGCTGGGATGCCAGTGAATTCTTGCACCATTGCTCGAAAGTTGGATGTGTCTGTGGTGAGAACTGTGGTTGGTGCTCTTCTTGATGCTCTTGTTCTTTTCTTTGGATTTCGAGTTGCTAAATGAGTTTGATCAGATGGAGAAGAAAAGCGAGCTGACGATCCATTGTCTTGTACAGATCGCAATTGCATTGATGGAACTGAACCCAAAATTGATTGGTTTGTTGCTGCTGCTGCTGCAGTTGCTGATGACGACGAACTTAGAAGGTGGTTGTTGTTACCAAGATCGGTGCAACCCACCTGATTATTGTCAGATCTTAGGCTTCTTGACGGAACCAAATCAAAATTTACCAGAGAAGAATTAAGATTTGGGTTTGTTGGAGATTGAGAGAAGGAATGGAAAAGATTTGGCGAAGGATCAAAAAAAGTGGGTTGTTGTTGGTGATGAGAAAAAAGGTTTGATGATGATAAAGAACCAAAGTGAGTAGAAGGATTCAGGAAAGATGGAAGTGAGTCTGGTCTTGAATCATACTCTTCACCACCACTTGAAGACATGCTACCACTGTTTCCAGAATCCATAACTTATATTATACTAAGATAAGAAAAAAAAAACACCTGCAAAAACGAGAGCGACGGTGATAGTTGCCAAGTTGTAGACAGGAGAAAAATATATATAAATAATTTAGAAAGAGAGATGGATAGCTAGCTATTATGGAGATATGCTGCAAAAGAACCTATCAAACTAAATGAAGAATTAGCATATACATATCTTCTAAATCAGCTTTAAAGAAAGTTCCCATATCTTTTAAAGCCTGATCTGAAATGGAGGCAATCTCTTCCTTGTCTTGCACTATCACCAAAAGTTTCTGTGAAAAGAAGAGAAAAGAGAGAGAAAAAATTGCCCACAGATCTTCGATAATGATGCTATAGAGATAAGAAAAAGCACAAACCCCACAAAACCAATCTCTTTTCTTTCTAATATTCTTGTTGCTTCTTCTTCTTATTGCTTCAACTTCTTTTTATTGGTGTTTAGAGTTGATGGTACATGGATTAGGGTTTTTGGAAAAGAAAAAAGAGAAATGAAAGAAGAGAAGGGATGTTATTTAAGCTTTTTGCAGTTAGAAAAAGAAAAGAAGACTCAACAAATGTTTCCACTAAGAAGATCCTCTAGAGAGTGCAGGGTGGGTCTCCATTGAAGTAGAGAGTTGGCGGTGGCTGGCAACGGGTCAAACTCATACTGAATGCGAGAGAGAGAGAAAAGGTTGAGTTGGCTAATAGAGTTATGAATGTGAAAGGTGGAAAATTAAATGATGTAAAATTATAAAGTTTTGAAAATACATTAATAAATATATATAAATACCCCTCTCAAAAAAATACTATTTAAATTTAAAAAGAAAAAAAGAAAGGAAAAAGAGTATAAAGTTATAACAAGTTGTGTACGTGCTCTTCGGCTATGAATAAATTCATTCAATTTCCACCGTCATAAAAACCACTATTACAAATTCTCTTCTTTTTTTTTAAGTTCACACTCATATTTATTTAACTACTTAAAAATAAAATAATAATGCACAATTCTTTTGTCCAAAAGGATTAGCAGTCAATCACAGGATATCACCATTTAATTACACGTAAACAAATATAATTTGTCTTTGTTAATTTACATAATTTTTTTACATATAATTATAATTAGATAGGATAGATGAATCGAATTTAAATTTAAAAAAATAATAAACATTTGAAGAATTTTAATAAATTGAAATTTAAAGTTCAATATTGAAATTTAAAGTTCAATAAGCAATAAGTCTAACTATGATTAATGGCTTTTATATATTAGAGGGTGTTTCTCAAAACTTAAAAGCTGGTCAAAACTGATTATAAGCAGTTTTTAGATTATAAGTTGTTTATTTAAGTGTTTCTGAAAACTTAAATAGTAGATTATAATCTGATTTTAATCAGTTTTTTAAAAGTTGGGTTTTGCTACTTTTTTTTAAGCACTTATTTTTTAAGCAGTTTTGACCAAGTAAAAGACCATACTATCCCTACCTAATATTCAATATTCCAAATTTGTCCACCCTATACACTTTAGTTCCCATCAAAATTCTTTTACTTTAAAATTCTAATTAATATTTTTAAGATTCTAATTAATCTGGTAATATTTATATTGTAATTTTTTATTTGTATAATTTATTGATAACACCAATATTATTATTATTATTAAATAAAATTTATTATTATTATTATTATTGCAAAATAAATTTTGAATTGACATTTAAAAAACTATTTTTATACAATAAATAAACTCAGGGATATTTTGGTCATTTTGACAGTTTCTGCAATTAAAAACTGATTATAAGTTGATTTTACAGAAACACTTAACTGATTATAAACTGATTATCAGCTGATTATTAACTAGTTTACAGAAATGCTTAACTGCTTATTTTTAATCTGATTATAATCTAAAAATCACTTATTCACAATAAGCTGAAAAGCTCCAGTTTTGAGAAACACCCTCTTAATCTTTCCTTTATGTATATATATTAGTTTGGAATTTTTAGTAAGAGCTAAGGCGTGACTTGATGATGATATATCAGCAAACTCTAAACCAAATCTCAGCCTTTGACCAAGTCAGAGACAGAAACAAGGAAAGAAAATCCAAGTTATAATTGAGAAACATCAGAGAATCTTTTACCATCTTCTTCCATCTCAAATATTTTTTATATTTCAAACAACATTACAATATATTTTTTGATCAGAACATTACAATATATTTTTTGATCAGAACATAACAATATATTTTCTATTTATTTATTTTTATTAAATAATCTCTTGATTCTTTTTGTTTTAATTAGTTAAAACATGAAAAATTAAATTTTCTTTGTTTCATTTTTTTAATTATTTTTTGAGGGAATTCTTTGGTTCGTGTTTGATTCTGGGTATATATATCATACATAAGAAAGCACTCATATATATATATATATATATAACATTTGGTGCCCTGGCTAGATAGCTATAGTTCATTTATTTTTCTTTTGGTTGTTGATGGATGCTTTCATTCTGTTCTCATTGTTTTCCGTTTTTCAAAAAATTAAAAGTAAGAACTTTTGGGGAGGGTGAGCTATAATTTGGATGGATAGGTCGGTTCACCCACATCCAAGTTTGCTACAACCATCCAAATTAAAAAAGTAATTAATAGTACTTAATTTGTTTGTTATATACTTCTATACAAAAAAAAAAAACTTTACACATAATTTATCAAAAGAAATTATAAGTTAAGTTGAAATTAATGCTAAAAGATAAATATTTCAACAATCATAGCTAATTTTAACTATTAAAATTAATAATAAATATAACTTATCTCAATATAAACGTGATTTGTGACAACACATTTAAAATAAATGAATTTTATAAAATTCATTTTAAATTCTACGCTTTTCAAAAATTCTATATTTAGAATATTAAAAAAATTAATCAAATTTTAGTAAAAGAGCCAAAATTTTGTAATAAATTTCATGATATGGTTAAAAATATCCTTTTTTCATATTTTTCTCATGCTCTCCCTTCTTCTCTCGTGCTCCCCCTCTCTCTCCTCTTTTATTCCTCTTTGTTATACTTTCTCTCTTTTTCTTTATACAATTCTCTCTCTATTTTTTTCTGCCAATTAAATTTTTTATTATATTTTATAAAGTAATCACTGATTATAAATATAATTAAGATATATTTATTTTAAATTATTTTATTTTTAATTTATGTATTAATTTGATGATATTTTACAAAATAATAATAAAAATAACTCATTTAAAAAAATATATGATTGAATTTCATATTTTAAATTTTATCTTTGAGAATTCTTTACAAATGAATTGCATATTTATGATTCATTTGTTCTAAAACAAACTACTATACTTTCAATTTTGATTTTACTTTTAAATTAAGATTTCGTTAAATATACATATATATAATAATAATTAAGAAATTGAAGTGGCGAGGCTAAATAAATAAATAAAAAGAAGAATGCTAGAGAGGCTAAAATGTCATTGTCAAAGTACGTGTTATTTTATTCTCTATTATGGGCATTGGCCTGCCCTACATAAACCAAATCCTATAACCCTAAAGATCCGAATTGAATTCTCTTCATGTCTTTTATGCCTACGCGGAATCGTATTATTATTATTTATTAAACATTATATAAATATATTTTTCTTAAAGTTCTGAGGTCACAATTTTGTATGAAATCTGACTGCTACTTAATATATATCTTTCCTTCTTCCACATACGGCTTGTTGGGAGACAAGGGGTTTGTAGTTGCTCGGTGGTTGAGCCAATTCTACGATTGTTGCCATTGCCTATCCTTTTTTTTTTTCTTTCCTTAAAGTGCCTTTATAATGTTTAATTTCTTTTCAACAATTCGTTTAAACTAAATTTTATTTTTTACCTAGATATATATATATATATATATAATTTTAGAAATTATATCCTTGCCCGTTTGTTGTATCCTCAATTATTTAATCTATTCTATGATGCGCCAAAAAAATAAAAAGAAGATATATTAAATATATATCTATCTTTAAATATCAATTATAAATATTGTCAATAAACATTAATTTGCAATTTGTCTTACCCCTTATAAAAAACAAAATTAAAAGGAAAAAATATTAGTTTATTTAATTTTTTTTTTAAATTATAAGTGGAGGAGGTGTAACACCTAAAAAACTCTAACCTAAGACTTAAATGGAAGAAACATGCTTGTAACTATTAAACTACACTTTAATAATTAGTTTATTAATTATTATATCCTCTATAATAACAAAAAAGGATGAAAATAAAATAAAAAAATGTGCTTTCATAGCCTTTTTATTCAAGAACTAATTGTTGAAAATACATAATTTATTAATCATCATTCTAGCTTTTTGTCACAATTCAAGCTCTAATGATCTCGTGTAGAGTTTTTTTAATAAACATTTTATTTTTCCACTTAATTTGCTTTTTATTTGTACAGGTAATTATTATTATAATTATTATAAAAAAAGAAAAATAGAATAACGCATCTAAGGATATGGTAGTTGAACCAAAAAAAAAAAAGACTGCTGTATTTTCATGGAAAATTAGATTTTTATAAACTTATTCATGTTAATGTATGATTGAATTTTTTTTCCCTAAAATGCTGCTTGGATTTAACACGTGATTAACAGGATTAGAGTTTTCTTTTATTTTCATTTTATAATCTATATAATATAAAAAATACTTAACGAATAATAAACGTCTAAATTTAATTAAAACTTTAACTTTTTTTAAATTATCATACAAATGTTTGATTTATTGGGCTATTCCAATATCAAAGGTATATAATTAAAATGAAATCGAAACTATGTGCAAAGTGCACCAGTTTTTAGTCTCTTAAAAAAAAAGCAACAAACAACAATTGATCCAAGAAATGCATAACATTTAGATCATATTTATCAATAAGCTGTATCAATGAAACGATAGAATGAACGTTATATTATGGATTATATTTATTTGATTATATATATATAATTTTATAAAGATTAAATTATACAAAATATAATATATATTTAAATGTTAATACTGTAACTTTTCATGTTATAATTAAAAATTTAATTTGAAATATGAATGTTTGTTTAGGCTATATAAAATGTAACATGCATGAAAATCTTGTAAAAATATTTCGTAGTTTTTATCGTATTATTAACCTTTTAACAAGTATGAGTAAAAAATTTTAATTTAAAAAAAAAAAGAAAATTAATCAATTACTTTTATTATTCAAAAAATCACGTAAAATTGAATAATTGAAATTTATGGACAATCCATTAATATTAAAAATCTAATATTTTTATTTTGACTTCATAACATATTTCTAATAATTCAAGTGAAAATTTCTTGCAATGATTTTTTTTATTATTTTAATTGTGAGAAACGAATACTTTAAAATAAACCTCCCTAGTAAAATTATTATGGAGTCATCCCTGAATCCCATAATATTATATTAAATCATAATATACACTTAATTATTATTTATTGGATTCTGTTCAATTACATTATTCTACTAAACATATTTTAAAATGACAAATAATTATTCTATTAAATAGCAATATCCAATAAATTTGAACTATCATTCAAATAGTGCAGCTCTCATTTTCACAATTCAAAGACAAAAGCACCGATCATATATATTTATATATGTTAAAAAAATGATAATATACATTGGAATGGAATAAAACTTTACTTGTCTAGAAGAAATCCTCCTTTTCACACGTATACGTATATCTCAGCACCGAAAATCAAAGTGACATCTATCAATATTTGTATAATAGTGTATAAGGTTGATTCTTTTGACAATTTCAGGTAGCGTACATATATATATAATAATGTAAATTTAAAATTTTTGTAATTTTTTAGGTAAATTTAAAATTTTTTTTATAATAATAATATTTTTGAAAATAGGTAGTTTTGTAAAAAGTCCATAATTATTATTTATTGGATTTCTATTCGATTGCATTCTACTAAACGTATTTTAAAAGGACAAATAATTTAAATATTCTATTAAATAGCAAAATCCAAATAAATTTGAAAATATCATTCAAATAATGCTGCTTTAATTTTTACAATTCAGACAAAAGAACCGAATATATATAATATAAAATGAAAAAAAAAAGAAAAATTGATAATATACATTGGAATGGAATTAAACTTTACTAGTCCAGCAGAAATCCTCCTTTTCACATGTATATGTATATCTCAGCACCGAAAATCGAAGTGATATCTATCAATATTTGTATAATAATGTAGAAGGTTGATTCTTTTGACAATTTCAGGTAGCAAACATATATACATATATATATATAATTAAGCATCTATTCTATACGGATGGAATTTTCACTTCATTATTTAATAGTTTGGAAACAATTGAGAAAATTCATAATAATAATTTAAACTAATCTCATAATTTCGAAAATCTCAAACAAAATTCATCTACTTGATCCATATTTCATTGTTTAAGAAATTAATCTACGACTTTCCGGTGTATAATCAAAGGCGGCCCAACAAATTTATGGGCTTAAGAAAGAGCCTTATATATTATTTGGAAAAGTTCATATCCCATTTTTTTCCCAAAAATATTGTACAATTTTTGTGTATTTTTATATATTATATGTGTACTAAATACACCTATTTTAAACTTTAAAATTGAAAATTGGATTTAAAAATAAAAAATAAAAGTAGGCTAATCAGGATGTGGCCTGGTTGGTCATCCTATCTTCCAAAAAAGTTGATAGGATGCGGAGGTCTCGGGTTCGATTCCTGCCGACTACACATTCAGCATCATTATGGTACATGCTAGTACCTCTATGGTGCTCAGGGGAGGGCTATCCCCTGCTGTGTAGCCCACAATATTACCCAATTCGTTAGTGGCATTCTTAGTATTAAAAAAAAAAGTAGATATTCTTAAATATTTTTCTATTATTAAAGATTTTTTTTAAAGAAATCCCTTATAATTTCTCTTCGAAAAGGTTCTAATTCCCTTCTCATTTATACGCTCCCAATCCACTTCAAAGTTCAATCTTTACAGTAAAAAAAAATGTAATAATATATCAATAATAAGTTTCTCTTTTTCTCAATGTTTTAAAAAATAAAAAAATTAAGAATGGATTACTCTCAAAAAAAAAAAAAAAAATTGGTTTGTAAAGAAAGAGAGCATATAAGGAGTCAAGCCCACCATCACTCATCAAGTTTACACGTAGCCACGGACAGTCTAGATCATCTTCAACCCAAAATTTATTTTAGAACAATTTTAACATTAAAATAAAATAAGCAGTATATTTTTTACTATTTATATCTTCAACACATTTATTCTAATTTTAACTCTATAAAATATATTCTCTTTATTGCATAGAATATACTTTTTACTTTCTTTTATTAAATTGGTTATGATATTTTTTAAATACTAAATTATGAATAATTTAATTTATAAAAATTAATTTAAAATAAAATAATTACTTAATAAATTTTATTTAATATCTAATTAAAAAAACCCATGTTATTTATAAATTTTATTTATTTTAAAAATAAGTAGAAATATAAATACATATTTAGATTAATTTTCTAAATTACCATAGTGTTTTTACAAATAATCAATTACTGCATTTCGAAGTGCATAATGAACCTCTTTATCCTTTAATTTTTTTATATCGTGCTAAAAATTCTTCGAAATAATAATTTTTATCATCTGCAACCTCAACTTTTGGAGTTGGTATTTCCATCCAATCAACAATGTTTGCATGAACATCACGCTCATCTTTAATTTTCATGCTCTGCATAATAATATATGCACTTTATTATATCGTGTAAAATATTTTTTTAGCAAAATCTTATGGGTCCAGCTACAATTGCAAACCGCGATTGCAAAGCTCCAAATGCACGCTCAACATCTTTTCTACATACTTCTTGTTTTATTATAAATAGTTTTTCTTTGGACCACGTGGATCATGAATACTTTATATAAGAGTGAACCATTTTGAATATATATCATCAATTAAATAATAACTCATGTTATATTATTTTCCTTGAATTCAATAATGAGCAAGTGGAGCAATATCTTTAGCGATATTAGAAAAAAGATGGGATGTCTCTAACACATTAATATTATTGTTCGAACATGGCATACCAAAATGTGTATGTCATATCTGACTATGACATCCAAAATAATAGTTGGAGACTCAGAATATCTTGCATATTATCCTACTCAAGCAGATTCCATAATAGCAATCTTAATTTTGCATTGTCTCCGTCAAACAATGATAATGAGTCTCCAATAAATTCTAATTTGTCTTTATTTTTTATTGACATAAATGATAGCAATAATGGTAAAAATTCATCAAGACGTCCTATGGGCATAAAAAAAATCAAAAATAAAAAGAAAAAAGATAACCAAGTTTTAACACTCATCCAATCTATAATATAGAAAAATCAACATTTTGTTGAAATTAAAAAAAAAATGCATTAGATAGGGAAAGAAATTACGGTATATAGGACCAAAGATTGACTATAAATGAATTTAAAAAAGAGAACAAAATTATACTTAAATATCTTAAAAATATAGTCAATTCACATGTATGTGAGCTCTTTGGAAGTGAACAATAAATAATAATGTAAAAAAGATCTCAACAATATGAGTTACGAACTGAATGTGAAGACCAAAAATTTTATGGTGCATAATTCAACAGTGGATTTAATCCGTATTTTAATTTTCTAAGTGGCTCACAAGATGATTTCTAAGAGTATTAAGTAATGTTTATTATGTTTCATTTTATTAAGTCTATGTTGTATTTTTTATATTTTTTTTAAATGTATTTTCTTTGTATTTTTAAGTTTGTAATGTTTAAGTTTTATTATTTATCATGCCACTATGTTGTACTTTCTATTTTTTTTAAATGTATTGTCTTTGTATCTTTAAATTTGTAATGTTTAAATTTTATTATTTATCCTGTCATTATCTTTATTTTAAATTTTATATATTTTATTCTTACATAAATATTAAAAATTTAATAATTATGAACTAAAATAATATAATATAATTAAGAAAATAAAATTAATTTAAACATATTTAATATTTATTTTATTTTATCTTATTAATAAGTTTTTAATTCAATAATACTAAAATTATTTTTTTAAAAAAATTATATTTTTAATTTTAAGATATAATTAAAATTAAATTAGAAAATATTTTATTTTTTCTAATAATTTTAAAAAATAAATTTAACTAGTGTGATTAATATATTTTTATCAACTAAAAATTCAGCATTTAATATTAAAAAATATAATTTATAATATATATTTAAAAGAAAAAAAAATCAAGGTAGCGCAGCTACAGTGGCGCGTCAGGTATACCGCTACGTTGGAGCGAATAGATGCGCTAAATTTCTAATCCTCCTAATTCTTCCTCTTCTACGTTAGCAACAAGAACAAGAAAAAGAAAAAAGAAAAAACAATCACACTTCACTAAGTCACCAAGCAAAGAAGAAGATAAGATAATCACAAAAATATGAAGCGAGAGACACTGACTTTAGTGCTGGTAAATCTAGCTGGGATCATGGAAAAAGCCGACGAGTCTTTGCTTCCTGGAGTTTATAAAGAAGTGGGTGCTGCCCTCCACACTGATCCAACTGGACTTGGTTCATTGACTTTGTTTATGTCCATTGTGGAGTCCTCTTGCTATCCCATTGCTGCTTATTTGGCTATCAGACACAATAGAGCCCATGTTATAGCTCTTGGTGCCTTTCTTTGGTCTGCTGCTACGTTTCTCGTTGCTTTCTACTCCATATTATTTTAGGTAATGTTGAAAATATCACTCATTTGCTACACAAAATTAAGTAAGATCAAATAAAAAATTTAAATTTAAAAAATAAATCAAAATTATTTTTATTTAATATTTTATATCATATTTTATAGATTTTATTTTTATTTTTCTATTATAAATTCATGTATAAATATGTTATTTGATTGAAATAAACTATGAACTATTTTTTAAGCTCCATTAAAAAATTAACAATGATATCAGATCATTTTGATCTTTAAGGGACCTAAGATGAAGAAGGAAAATAAAAAAAAATAAAGAGGGGCTTATGAAGCTTTTATAATAATACCCGCAACTTACCTATGTTCATAACCATAGCAATAGCAATATCTTTCACTTTTAGTCATATCCATATTCATGACTATAATCACAATCATAATTATATCCATAATCATAAATCACGTTCATATCCATATTTATAGCCACAATCACAATCATGATAATAAACACATCCAAATGATCTTTCAAGTCTTTAAATTAAAAATAAAGAAAATTAATGTCTATAAATTACAATAAAATACAAAAATGATGATGACTGACATGTCACAAGATTACAACAAAATATAAAATGATAAAGTGATCAACAAAAAAAAAATTTTGATGTTCAAAGAAAAGTGTCATGGCCAAGGAGAAGATTGATAAAAAAAAAAAATTAAGTTTAGAGAAGAGTTTCAAGTTTTCAGAAAATGATGCAAGAAGAAGTGTTAAAAGTATCTCTCATTTACTGCACAAAATTAAGCAAGATCAAATCAAGAAATTTTAAATTTAAAAAATAAATTGAAGTTGTTTTTATTTGATATTTGATATTATATTTTATAGATTTTGTTTTTATTTTTCTGTTATAAATTTATGTATAAATATGTTATTTGATTGAAATAAACTATCAACTATTTCTTAAGCTCTGTTAAGAAACCAACGGGTAATGCAAACATACCCTTTTGCCTTTTCTGTTTGGTTGCTAAGAAAAATGGAGGAAAAAATTAAGAAATCACTAAGTGAAATTTAAGTTAACCAAGTCAAATTGATAAGAATTGAGATTTTGGTTGGACTTGGACCTAATGAGTTGTTATATATAATACATCTGATCACATCAATTTAATTTCTTTTCACCTTTTCAAATTAAATTGGTTGATTGGATTGTTGATTATGCTAATTATTGATTCTTTTTCTGTGATTGCGATATAATCTTACTGATTTTACAGTTGAATGCTGGGAAAATTTGTGTGCGCTTATAAGTTGTCATAAATTGTAGATAAAAATAGAAGAATATGAGGATTTTCCTTTTAAGTTTCTGGTTTCACTCTTTGTTGCTTACCGAAGGATATGAGAAAAACTTGGCTGCATCATTTACTGTTTGTTAGGCTCAAAATAAAGGTTTTGGGAAACGCCTGCTTGCAGAACTTATCTAGATTTAAAATTTTATGTTCTAATGTTAATTCCGATCTCTATCTAATTGATTAACTTTTTTCTCTCTGATAAAATCTAAAGAGAGAATCAGAGGAACATGGGGAAACCTCAAATTAGATCCAAAGGAAGTGATGCATACAACTCTTTAAGCAATTAAACTTTGCATTTCACTTGAAAGACTGATATTTAGAAATCTATCACAGAGTTCCGCTGCGTGAATGATGAAGTTCTCCGTACGAGGGTTTTTAGCAGGTTAAAGCGGTATGATTCCAGTTAGATGCCATTGGATATCTCGAATTAAGTTGCTTCATATGGTGTGGATTCATCTTTAATATTTTATGAATTGCTGCAAACTCAGTGAAAATTATCCACTTCTCTGGTTATATATGTGGGTGTGTAGTTATATATGTGGGTGTATGTGAGAGAGAGACTTCATTATGATAATTTTGAATAAGCAATCACATTCAGTCAGTAAAATTTAAGTACCTAAGCAGTACACCAGCTGATTTTATTGATCTTCAAGTCAATTCAGTTTTTCTCAAATAGGTGGCTGTATCCAGAGCTTTGAATGGCATCGGACTTGCAATACTTGCACCTGCAATCCAGTCCTTGTGGCGGATTCAACTGATGATAGCAATCGTGGTACAGCCTTTGGATGGCTACAACTAACAGCCAACATTGGTTCAGTTGTTGGGGGACTCTGTTCAGTATTGATAGCTCCAATAACATTCATGGGAATCCCTGGCTGGAGGCTTTAATTCCATCTTGTTGGAATAATTAGTGTTGTTGGAGGCATACTAGTCTACCTTTTTGCCAATGATCCACACTTCTCAGATGCTAATATGAAAGCCAAGAATCAAGATGCAAGAAAATCATTTTGTTAGAAATAAAGTTTCTGTTTCAAGAAGCTAAATCAGTTATAAAAATTCCATCTTTTCAGATAATTGTGGCTTAGGGCATCACTGGTTCATTCCCTTGGTCAGCTATGACATTTTCAGCGATGTGGTTAGAGCTTATTGGCTTCTCCCATGAGAAAACTGCATTCCTCATAACATTGTTTGTAATTGCTAGTTCTTTTGGGGGCTTGTTTGGAGGCAAAATGGGGGATATGCTTTCCACACGTTTCCCGAATTCTGGAAGAATAATTCTGGCACAGATAAGCTTTGCATCTGCTATCCCTCTGGCAGCAATACTTCTGCTAGGTTTACCAGATGATCCATCAACAGCAGTCACGCACGGAATTGTCTTGGCTATCATGGGGTTATGCATACACTTGGAATGCTCCAGCTACAAACAAGTAAAGTCTCTCTAACTTTACCTTTTTTTTTCTTCCTTATTACTTGATTGTGAATTCTTAACCATTGTTATTATGGTCTGTGCTGTCCAATTTTCGGAGAAATAGTTCCTGAGAAATCCCGAACCAGCATCTAGCATTGGATCGATCTTTTGAATCCATACTGTCATCTTTTGATCCCCCATTAGTCGAAAGATTTGCTCAGCATGTTTATAATTATAAACCCCTTTCCAGTGGCGGAAGACCATGGGGTCGTGGGGGGTCACACGACCCCCCCTCACCGGCCTCCAGACGTGGAGGATCCTGCTTGCCGGCCAGTGCTCTGAAACTCAGCCCCCGCTGAGTTTCAGTTTAAATTGCAGCGAGGGGTAGACGAACCCTTCGCTGCAATTTAAAAATTTTTTTTTTTTATAAAATAGTCCCTGGCGAAACGGCATCGTTTCGCCAGGGAATAATTTTTTTTTATAAATAAACCCCTGGCGAAACGGCGGCGTTTCGCCAGGGGTTTAATAAAAAAAATAAACCGGCCCAAGCGAAACGACGCCGTTTCGCTTGGACCGGTTCAAAAAAATAAAACGCAGCTCTCCGTTCTTCTTCTTCAGTTTTTGCCGCCCACTCTCCCTGTCTCAGCCTCTTCCCCCCACTGCCAGCAGCAGCACCACAGCCAACCCCACCGGCGCACCGCAGCACCGTCGACCGCCGCACCACAGCCTCCCACACCACCGGCCGCCCGCAGCACTGCCGTCTGCGGCCCAGCAGGTATTTTTTTTTGTCTAATTTTTTTATTTTTGTCAATTTTTTTTGTCAAATTTTTTTATAATATTTTTTAAATGAAATATTTATTTTGTGTGTTGTTTAATTGTTGTAATGTGATTTGTAATTTTTTTTATTTAATTAGATTGATGTTTATTTTTGTATATTTTTAATTTTATTTATTAATTAGATTTATTAAAAATTATATATAATTTATTTAATAATTGTTGATTTTTTATTTGATTTAATTTATGTAATTTGAGAGTTTTTTTAGAAATATTTAATAGGATTAGATTAATTAAAATTTATTATTGTAATTTGATTATTTTGTTTTATTTAATTGTTGATTATTTAATTTTGGTTTGTTTTGATTTTAATATTGTAATTTGAGATTTTATTAGAAATATATAATAGAATAAAAATAATTAAAAATGATATATAGTTTATTTATTGATTATTTAATTTTTATTTTATTTGATTTAATTAATGTAATTTGAAATTTGTTTTAGAAATATATAATAGGATAAAATTTATTAAAAATTATATATATTTTATTTATTGATTATTTAATTTTGATTTTATTTCATTTTAATATTGTAATTTGAGATTTTATTAGAAATATATAATAGAATAAAATAATTAAAAATGATATATAGTTTATTTATTGATTATTTAATTTTTGTTTTATTTGATTTAATTAATGTAATTTGAGATTTGTTTTAGAAATATATAATAGGATAAAATTTATTAAAAATTATATATATTTTATTTATTGATTATTTAATTTTGATTTTATTTCATTTTAATATTGTAATTTGAGATTTTATTAGATATATATAATAGAATAAAATATTTAAAAATGATATATAGTTTATTTATTGATTATTTAATTTTTGTTTTATTTAATTTAATTAATGTAATTTGAGATTTGTTTTAGAAATATATAATAAAATAAAATTTATTAAAAATTATATATATTTTATTTATTGATTATTTAATTTTGATTTTATTTCATTTTATTATTGCAATTTGAGATTTCCTTAGAAATTTGATTTAATATGTACTGATTATATATTATAACAGAAATGGATAAATTTTTAATCAAGACAAATTGAGTGCGGAATCAATGTGGTGAATCTTCAAATGTTCCCAAACCAATTTCAACATCAAGTAGTCATGCAATTGGCGAAGAAACTAGCAATAAAAAAGGACGTCAAGAGTTAAATTTGGATGATATTATTAGCGATCCCGCATTGCGTAAACCCATTGACGAGTTTGATGTTGGGATTAGAGATGATGTTAGGAGACAATATGTGATTAAAGGACCTTGTCAACCAATTGGGCATAATTTTCCACAAACAAATTTTTCAAAAATTACGAGAAGTTTTAGAGATCACTGGTTCTCTAAATATGAGTGGTTGAAATATAGTATTAGTAAAGATGCGGCTTTTTATTTTTGGTGTTATCTTTTTAGATCAAATAGAGGCTCCAAGCATGGGGATAATGTCTTCACAGATATTGGATTTCGCAATTGGAAAAAAGCAATGGAGAGGTTTAATGAACATGTTGGGGGTCCAAATAGTCCACACAATTATGCTAGAATGCAATATGTTGGTTTTAAAAACCAGAGACAAAGCGTGTCTCATGTTTATCTTCTCATAGTCATGAGATTGAGATTACTTACCGCACTCGTTTGACCGCTATTGTTGATTGCATTCGTTTTCTTCTAGTTTAAGGGTTGGCTTTTCGCGGGCATGATGAGTCAGAGAATTCAACAAATCGGGGTAATTTTCTTTCACTTCTTAGTTGGTACAGCGAACGCAATGTTGATATTGGTAATGCAGTTAACTCAAATGCTCCTGGTAATAATCAACTCACTTCTCCATTAATCCAGAAGCAAATAGTTAGTGCTTGTGCTTTGGAGACGACACAAGCTATTGTTAATGATATTGGAGATGACTTCTACTCCTTATTAATTGATGAGGCTCGTGATAATTCGGTAAAGAAGCAAATGGCTGTGGTATTGAGATATGTTAATAAATTGGGACAAGTGGTTGAGCGATTAATTGGAGTAGTACACGTGAGTGATACATCTGTTTTGTCTTTGAAAAGTGCACTTGATGATTTCTTGGCAAAACATGGGTTATCAATAAGCAGAGTTAGAGGTCAGGGTTATGATGGAGCTTCCAATATTCGAGGTGAATTCAACGGGTTAAAAACTCTCATTTTAAATGAAAATCCTTCGGCAAGGTACATTCATTGTTTCGCTCATCAGCTCCAATTAGTACTTGTTGCAACAGCAAGGAGCAATAGATTTGTAAGTAATTTTTTTTATTATGTTGCAATGATTGCAAACATTGTTGGAGTTTCATGTAAAAGGAGGGATGCTCTCCGTCAAAAACAACATGATGAAGTAGTTCAGCGTCTAGAAAGTGGTGATATTCAAACTGGAAGAGGCTTGCATCAAGAAACAAAATTAGCTCTACCTGGTGACACGCGATGGGGTTCTCATTATAAAATAATTGTGCGTCTTCTCTCAATGTGGTCTCCTGTGAAAGAGGTTCTTGAGAATATTTTTTAGGATGGTTCTGATCTGAGAAATCGAGGGGCAGTTGTGGGCTTGCTTAATAAAATGGGAAGTTATGAATTTATTTTCATTGCTTTCTTGATGAGAAAACTTTTAGGAATGACAAATGATTTATCTCAAGCCTTACAAAGAAATGATCAAAATATTGTTAATGCAATTCATTTAATTGCAACTGTTAAACAAGCATTGCAAAGCTTCAGGGAGGATGGATGGAATAAATTACTGGACGTTGTTAATGATTTTTGTATAGATCATGATATCGCAGTGCCTAATATGGAAGATAATGCAGGTTATCTAAGATCTAAGCGTGTTGGTACTCCAATTACTTATTACCACCACTTTCGAGTAGAAATATTTTGTCAGGTACTATTTTATTAATTAATAATATATTTAACTTTTTATTATGCTATTACCTAATATTATTTCATCCAAATTTCATGTTATTGATTTCATTGCTCAAGAAATGGAAAATCGCTTTACAGAATCAAGTATGGAATTGCTTTCATGCATTGCTTGTCTTTCTCCTAGAAACTCATTCTCCAGCTTCCAGGTATCTAAATTACTTCATCTCGCTGAACTATATCCATATGATTTCACGATTACTGATCGGATGGTACTTGAAGATCAACTTGAGACTTACATTGCTGATGTAAGAAGAAATATAGCTTTCTCTGATCTAGATGATATTGGAGCTCTTGCTGAGAAAATGGTTGAGACAGGTTATGACACTATGTTTTCTTTGGTATATCTGCTTATCAAGTTGGCATTAGTCTTACCTGTTGCAACTGCTACTGTCGAAAGAGCTTTTTCAACAATGAACATTATCAAGACGGATTTGCGCAATAAGATGGGAGATGAATTTTTGAGCGACTGTTTGATTTGTTATGTGGAGAGAGAAATTTTTTTAAAAATTGAAAATGAGACTGTTATGCAACGTTTTCAAAAAATGCAGACTCGTAGGATACAGTTATCGTCTCTTAGTCGTAGTCAACCTAATAGCACAAATTAATTTTTGAACTACTGATACTGTAATATTAAATGTTTAATTTTATTATGAACTCGTCTATAATTTTTATTCTGTATAAATTTTGACCCCCTCGGAAAATTTCTGGTTCCGCCGCTGCCCCTTCCTAATAGATCCAGTGAATCTGAAGAGATTGCTACAGATAGAAGAAATGCAGCATCATAATACCTACCCAAGAGACAGAGAGCGAGCTCAGATGGAAGCATTGATAGAGTTAGAGATGCAGCAATTAATGTTAGATGATTCCCCTAGAAATAGAAAATACAGTCAAGTTCAGTTATTTGAAACTGAAGATCTGTTAAACAACAGACGTTTAGTTGAAATGGATTTTGAAGAGGAGGATGTTCTTGATCTTGATGATGATGATGATGAGAAGATAATGCTTTATCGCCAGCTGACATTTGCTAACTTAGGTGAATAATAATGATGGTGATTATAGGAAATTACTGATTATAAGAAGCTTGGTTTTTATCTACAATGGCTGCTCTCCATTGTAGAATTTCAGTTACGGGACAACTCCAAATTGCTAGATGGTGTGTTGTTGAAGAGTTCTTTTTGAGGATTTTAGTGACAAATTAAGCACTTTTGTTTTGATAGTTTTGAGCCAGACGTTATTCATGGAAGGAGCGTACACAATAAGGATGGTTGGAGGTTTAAGTTTGTTGTATAGGTCTTTTTTTTCTCAACAGATACAGGTATTGATTTTTCTTAAAGGGGGATCAGGCCCGTTAATTTTTTTGCTTTTTTCAAGATTTTTTTAAGAAACCTACATTAACATTTATTATATATCATTATTCCCTAAACACAAAATTATACTAGCTAATAGTTAAGAGTGAAGTGTTCATTTTATAGTGCAGAAAATTATGAAACGGGATCATAATAATTTTGATTGAAAAAAGAAAATAAGAACAATCCGTTCCTCTTAAAAGTATTTCTGACGCACTAAATAATCTGGCTTCAAACTTCAATTATTTTTGTTCCCCTGGCAATTTTGTGTTTTTGGTCTGTGAATAATTACTTTTTCTTAGTAAATGCCCTATTTGGGCCCATTGCTACATGTCTCGTCCTTGCTTCCGCAGCCACTTATTTGCTGAAACATGCCTAGACCATGACTATGCTTTGAATTTTTAAACACCTAATTTAATAGTCTAGCTTTGACATCTGCACAATCAAATGTAATTTAATAGACTGATAGATAATTTAATTAGTATTTAGTTCGTTATTTGCATATAAAAAATTTTAAAATATAGTTACACATAATTTATTTTAATTTAATTACATTAAACTTTTTAAAAAATAAACTTTTGAAGTAAATATTTTTTTTCTTCCATACCAAATATAAAAACATGAACTTTTAAATAAATAAAAATTTCATATATTCATTCCCACAAAACAAAGCTCTAGTTATCATATGATATCAAATTATATCTTAAAGCTTTTTTTGTTTTTTTTAACAATTTTGCGAAATTCTGAATTTGAATTTTGAAGTTTTCGAAAAACACACATTCTGCATTCTGCAATCACAACAAAATCTAAAAGTTGCTACACCCTCAAAATTCAATATTTGAGTGCATGTGTTGTAATGAAAGAGGCCAAGGACTAAAGCTCCCCCAAACAATCTCTTCTCCTTTAATAAATTTTCAATGTATTAATAATATTCAAAGTCAAGTTTGAGCTCTCTTTCTGCGTTCCTATGGATAGTGTACAGAAGCCCAGCATGAGATTAAAGATGCAACTTTTGGCGCCTTAATCTCCTTTTCCATGGCAGCTCATAAAATAGTGTCATAGTTATATAATGCACCCTATACAAATTAAACATCAACTATCATACAGACTACACAAATTGCTTTAAACTATCATGAAGAGGTTTACATCTTATATGTTTCATCATTTGCCATGGTTTCATAATATATTATATAATTTAATTTCTTTTTTATTTTTACTTTTACCTTTTATAGTATTATTTTTCATAAAAATCTCATGAGTTGGCAATTATGTATTTCAAACCACTAATTTAATGGTTTTCCTTAGTTTTTACAATTTTATTTTTTAAATTGTAAAAAAATATTTAAAATAAAATTTTTAAATATTGTATATATGCTAATAAATATTCTTTTTTATCTCTATAACACATTAAAAATTTTAAAAATATCATCAAATTAAATAAACATATTTTTATTTAAACATTTCATAACATACTATTTTTCTAAATACGATAAACATTATTTACAGCAGCATATCATGCAATACTATATATTAATATTCATCCAAATAAAAAGTTAATCATATCCGTTATTATGATCTTTTTTCTTTATTCATTAAAATTCTTAAATTTTATTTATAAATATAAAATCCCCAAATTAGAGTCTCAAAAAAATTCTTGATACTGTTTTCGATAATTAGAGTGTGATATAATAACTACATGTTGTCATGTGACAAAAAAAATTAATTTAATTTCATTCTCCATCCATATTTTTTCAGTAGATCTAACATAACTTGTTCTGCCTTTAATTAATCACATATGAATGTAGAATGAGATGAAATTAATTTTTTTTTAATTTTTTGCCACATGGCAACATGTGACTACCACATCAAGCTCTAATTATTGGAAAATAGTCTCAATCATTTTAATGGGATGGATTTTATCTTTACAAAATAAGTTTTAGAAATTTTAATGGAAAAAGAAAAAAAGATAGAGAATGATTAGTATAATTAAACCTTTGATCAAGACGGATAAGGAAAACCAAAGAGTTGAATGCTTAGCTGGGTTTTCCAGCAGAAAACATCACAAATCGCCCATTTCTTATAGTTGTGAATCCAACAAGCCCACATGCTCTGCAGATGTCTTCTAGTTCACTCTCTGCTAGGAAGAGCTTACTACCCCATAGCTGTGAAAATTTCTACAATGATATAAAATTATCATCGTTAGCGATACACAATGAATGAATATTGATGAACAGAGTCAATTCTCTCAGGTAAAGTTTTTTGAATAAACTTGAAACATTGAGGAAGAACACATGGCAAAGAAATCATCTGAATAGTAAAAACGAAAATTGAAATGAAGTCTTTAAAGAATAGCCCCTCAAATTCATACTAGTTATCCTTTTCATTTTTCTCTTTCTCTTTTTTGTCATCATTTTTTCTACCACTTTATTTTACTATGCTAGGACATAAAAGTTTCTTCTTGAGTCTGGGCGCGAAAACGTAGGTATTAACTAGCACTACGGAAATTAGGATCGACGATTAATAGAGTACTTGTTAAAAGTGTATTATCTAAATTCGGGCTCATTTGGTTTTTAAAATATTTAAATCCATTTAAATTTGATTATAGTTATATTCGTATACATCTCAAATCCATTTAATACTATCCGTTTAATATTTAAACCCGTTTAATTACCCGTTTAAATATAAAAATTTAAAAGTATTATAAAATTTAAAATATAAATTATAATTTTTTAATTAAATAATTATAAATAAATATTTAATATAAACATAATTTTATTAAAAATAATTTTATACCACATTATTTTATAATTAAAATAAAATATAATAAATATATAATTAATATATAATTAGATTCGGATAATTGGTACCTAATGATATAAAACCGAATCCGACCCGAACCCCATCACGGGTGATAAAAATACTATCTGTATCCATCCAAACCTGTTTATAAATTATCCGTATCTTATATAAATAGATTGAGAGAATCGGATATCTAAAAACACTCGACTCGTTGTCATTCCTAGCAGAAACCCCATATGAGAGGGTATGACAGGAAATGATTAATCTCATCACAATGCCATTAGTTACTGTGATTATTTTCTCACATCATATCTTTCAAATAATAATTGCATAGAAGTCTTTCAAAAACAACCATTCCAAGTTCTAAACAATAAAAAAATTATACATGTACCTGATGTAGATACCCCAAAAAGGGAAGAAAACGGAAAGGCCCATCCAATATGAAAGTGGTAGCAACAAAAACACCTCCAGGTCTTAGAACTCGGCTTATTTCAGCAACCTATAAAACCATAACTAAACAGTTAATCGATGATATTCTAGCAAAGCAAGGGATTAGGATCTTGGAGAGCATGCAATAGATAAATCAGGTGTGAAACTAACATGCTTCTCAAAGCAATGGCTACCAAGTGCTTATGTTGTGTGTCGGCAATGAGGGCAACTTAACTAATCAGTACAACTAGTTTAAAATACCAAAGTATAGAGAAAAGCTTACGGCTGCAGATGATGAAGGCCAACAGTGTATGGCAGCACCAGCATGGACAGCATCAACAGAACCAGAAAGAAAAGGAAGTCGAGAGATATCAGCTCTTACCAATAGTAAGTTCCTAAAGAAGTAAAATTCAATCAGAGATAATGACAAATATTCCTGCAAAATATGTACCTAATATCATTTATCAGTTTCACCCACCCACCAATGCAATGATTCAAATCATCCAGCAAATGAAATTATGTTTAGATTAGAAGATTTTATTCATACTCTTTGGGAATGTTTTCCTCCTGCTTGAAGAATTCGTAGCACTGCCGTAGCATGTTTTCTGAGTAGTCTAACGCAACAACAAGAGAAAACAACCCACTCTTGGCAAAAAGTCTTGACAATAACCCACTACCGCAACTAGCATCAATGATATTTCCACCTAAGACTGGCTTCAGGTAATTCTTCATCAATTCAAACTGCAGTCCGAGTTGACTATATTTAGTGCATTAACCACACAATTAGAATAAAATGTTAAGAACATGGATCGGCAGAATCAAGTAAATATCATCTCAATTTATTAGATCACATGAATGGTTATAGAATATGGATCTTACACATGTTAGCACTTCAATCAAGCTCATTGTGCATTAAACTGTATAAAAAAGGCTTAAGTTATGTTGGAAATTTGGTTGCGCCGGTCTTGAAACATATGGAAGTGTAAGGTGTTTAAATTAGGCTCCTAGTTGATGGACTTCTTCATGTTGATTTGGACACTTTCAAATTGGGCTTGTTGACAAAATGACTTGGGCTGTTTAGCCTTTCAAACCACGCAATTAATATACCCCATTTCTTTTCTTGTTTTTTCCCTATGTGGGATTTTAAGTTCATCTCCATCTTATTTGGATTTCTTTTTCTTTTCTTTTTATTCATTATTTCCAACAAGTTCGCTTGTCTATTCTCTGGCTGAAACTAGGCCATTTCTCCAGTCCGCAAAATGAAACTTGAGATGACTGGTAGACACAGCTTATTTTGTGAGACTATATTCCCTGAACTGCCAAAAATAAACCCATGAATTCAACCTCTTGATGCAGAATATGCTAATTTATATTTCTGATATGTATAATATAGAGAGAAAGCCCAAGAGATAGGTTATAGAAGACAGTAATCAAAAGAACTCTACAAATTAAAAACAAAACTGTGGAAGAAACTTTGATGAAGAAACTGTCCTATCACCTCTTTCTCTGGGCCAGGGAAACCACCCCAAATGAATTTTTGGCGCCAACCCCTCTCATACAGAAATGATACCCATCGAGTCCTGAATCAAGAAATTAATAAATACATGATAAGGAGACGTAAAACAAAACTTTGATGTGGTATCAGATAGTTTCGCATTGCTCAAGTATGATAACACCACCAAATGCATTAGCAGTGGCCTAAAGAAAGACCTTGCATCATAGCCAATAGACGCTATAAGTCAGTGCGTCCGTACAAGGAAGCTAAGAGGAATTACAGTGTTCAACTTTCAAGCTCCCATCTAATTCTTAATGAAAATGCGTATTAACGCTATTTAAACCATAGAAATAATAAACCCGACGGTCCGACGGATGTATTTGCAAACCTGAACAATTCAGTAGCCCAGGGCATAGGGTCATCATATGTTCCTGCACCACTAGATACAGTCAATTCAATATGTGTTTCCATGCCAGAGTAACTTTTCTTACAACACCCACATTGCAAATCAGAGCCAGCAGAGTCTCTGCAACAAATTCAAAAATTAAAACACAGAACCCAAAACTAATTGATATCAATAACATTTCCAGTAATGTAACTCACACAGACAGGACCCGGTCACCTATCAAAGATAGGGGCTCGTAACATAGGGGACAAGCTAAAATGTTCTGGCTAGTAATCGTCTCTTTTTCAATCGTAACAGGATTCTATACAAAACCAAAGTTTCTTTAATTTCAAATTTGCAAAATTAAACCAGAAGAAATCAAAACGATGAGTGAAATGAAAAGCAAACCGATGGTTTGGTTTCGACAAAGTCAGTAGTAGAAGAAGACGAAGAAGAGATCGAGCAAGTGGCCATTATTGGTGTCCGCATAGCTTTCTTGGTCAGCATAGATCGTTGGTTTATTTCATTCGAATAAATAAAAGCGGCTTAACGTTATTCGAATAAAAAAACGTTTTTTTTATTGTTCTAAACAGTTTTTTTAAAAAAATATTTACACTTTCACCTTAAATAATATTTTACTTTATTTTTTATTTTTTCAAACTTTATAATTAAATAAATATATTTTAATAAAATAATAAAAATTAATATTTTAAATTATATTTTCAACATATAAATTTTATTTTTTTTATAAAGAAAAATTTTTAATTTTGATTAAAATGAAAAAATACTCACAAAAATAATATAAAAAATAAAATATATAAAAATATGTTAATAAAATTCATTAAATTTATTTTTAAGTAAATTTTACACATTGTACACATAAAAGAAATTTAAAAAAAAATATTAATTTTATTATATAGATATTGTATATATGTTGTATATATGTTATATAGATGTTTGTAGAACTTTATATATTTTGTGCATATATTATGTATTTATTATGTATATTATATGTATATTATGTATATATAAAATTAAAAAATTAAATTAAATAAAATTAAATTAATTGTCCAGATGTTATATATATGGCATATATATTTGGTGTATATTGTGCATGTGTCTATATTTATTGTATATTTATTTTATATATATTGTATATATGTTTATATATTTTGTGTGTATATTAAAAATATGTAAACAAAATTTTATTTAAGAATAAAAAATATAAATAAAAATAAAATATATAAAAACAAAAAAAAGTAAAAAGTAAAACAGAAAAAAAATAAAAATCACTGTTGTTTTGTCCTTAAAAAAAAGGCAAAAATCTTAGGAATGAAAAAGAAAAACTAAAGGCTGTATATTTGAAAAGCGGAATTCAAAATCCAACATTGTAAATTCGTTGCTATTTTTCTTGTGGAACTGGTTTTTTATGTCTATATTGAGTTCAGCTTCTAACTTGTTAATCAAAATAGACTGTGTAAAATCTTAAATGAGCTAAAATTAGGGTCTGATTGAATGGCTACAATATGGTTTAGTAAAATATAATATAATATATTATTTTATAGTATGACATTGTAAGTATTATTTATTATTATGTTTATAAAAATAGTATAATATGATATGGTTAAATAAAATATTTTTATTTTATAAGATTTTAATAAGTTATGAGAATGAGAAAAAAATGACATACCTTTTCTGTCCTTTCATTATTAACTTTCGACCTTTTTTATTTTGTTAAGGTTGATTGAGATTAGTCTCATCTTTATACAAATGCAAATTATAAGTAAATTTCTTAACTTTTAAGATTAGTTCCCATTGTACTTTAATGATAATTAAATACATTTATTATTGAACTATTACGCAAGAGTAGTCTATAATTATCAAATATCTTATATATACTTAAGATATTTGAAATTTAAATACCAATTGTTTCTCTCATTTATATATATTATAATTATATAATTAAACTAAAAATACAATTAATTAATTAGTTGTAACTGTTCTCTAATCATTACACAAAGTTTAATTATATGAAGAATCAAATAGTTGCTCAAAATTTTAAATTTGACAACACATATTTAAATCAACCAAGTGATCAACAACACACATCACATAATAGTAAAATGAATTGATAGTTTAAAAGTACACGCAGTTGGCTAGCTAACTATATTTCCAAAAATGGATGATGAGCAATGAGTGCGATTTTTACCCTTTATTATATGACTATATACAATCTTCCAAAATAATCAACATTAATTAATTTATTCAGTTTGATCCATTAAGTTTTGGCATTTAATTTTCGCTTTTTTATCATTTTTATTTACATTTTTTTATTATCACCTATGCATTAGTTTTTTTGTTTAATTTTGGAAAAAAATATAATCCAATTTGAATATTAAAAATTCATAGCTTAATTGTTAAACAAATGTTATAATTTTTTAAAGGATAATTTTGTTAATATTAATTACTATATATCTATATATATATTTTATCGATAAGAGAAATATTCATATATAAATTAAAAGAGATTGCAATAGATACCCCTAAGGCTGGGGTCCTTGGGAAGAAATACAAAAACAAGTAAGACAATCTTCGATACTTTGTGGAGAAAAAGCCAAATCGGGTAAATAAAGCCATGGCATAAACCAGCCTAGAGAACACTTGCAAGGCCGAAGGAATAGCAGTTGACACTCTATGGGTGAGCTGCAAAAACACTTCATAAAATGGTGGAGAACAAAAGAGTCTCCCATACTCAGGTACTGAATAATATGATGAGGGAATGTGATAACTGGTAAAAAACTGTAAACCGGCCTAATATTAATTACTATTAGGTATACGGTGTTTGGATTGATATCAGGGAAAAAGCAATTAATTTAGAAGAAAACTGACTAGCTAATTTAATTAAAGCCAATAAATTACTTGATCGTCACTTTGTCCCCTGCCGGCACAGCTTTTATTAGCTTCCATATTTTTATAAGCCCGTCTAAATTATTGCTACTTGATGATATTGATGTTTAGTCAATTTATATAATATATATTGATCATTTTTTTTTATTTTCTATCATAAAAAATTGACTTCAATTTTATATTTAATAATGTGGATATCCATCCATTTCATAATAATGAATTTTTTCATATATATTTAAGAGAACTAACCTTAAAAGCTAACTGTTAAAGTTTGAGAGCTTATTTCTATATTAATTATTCATATACTTTTATACTTAATAAATGTGGGATGTATTTTTATTAGCCCCTTCAAATGACAACTGTATTAATATATTTTTTATAAATCTAACTGACACTTGCAATTTTGTGATACAGACTAGGTCAATAGAATTTTTAAAATTTGAGATACACCTCATACTAGGCAAAATGATTAAAAATAAGAGAGACATAAAGTAATTGAAATCTTAGTCCAAATTTATGAGAAATGGGATTGTAAGAATCATTTTATACTCCGATATCAGGATAAATTATATTGATCATCCATCAGAGATACTCATTTTCACGTTGTCTTCCATTATCTTCATTTTATTACATTGTCGTCCCTAAGATATTCACTGTCGTATCAACATCATCCTTCTATCCATCTGCCGTCCAAAATCTTAACAAAATGCTAGCGTGACAAATCATATGATTTGCCATGTCATCTTAGGGAGCTAACGTGGTGATGACGCAGAGCTATGTCAACTTACAAGAATATTAAAATTTATCTAGGTAAATTACACTCATCATCTTTCAGAAATACCCATTGTCACATTTTCGTCTCTCGAATATCTAATTTTGTCACATTATCGTCCTTCCGTTCATCTAAAAATCAAGAAAGTGAATTTCTATAAAGCCATAGCATAAACCAGCCTAGAGAACACTTGCAAGGCCAAAGGAATAGCAGTTGACACTCTATGGGTGAGCTGCAAAAACACTTCATAAAATGGTGGAGAACAAAAGAGTCTCCCATCCTCAGGTACTGAATAATATGATGAGGGAATGTGATAACTGGTAAAAAACTGTAAACCGGCCTAATATTAATTACTATTAGGTATATGGTGTTTGGATTGATATCAGGGAAAAAGCAATTAATTTAGAAGAAAACTGACTAACTAATTTAATTAAAGCCAATAAATTACTTGATCGTCACTTTGTCCCCTGCCGACACAGCTTTTATTGGCTTCCATATTTTTATAAGCCCATCTAAATTATAGCTAGTTGATGATATTGATGTTTAGTCAATTTATATAATATATATTGATCATTTTTTTTTATTTTCTATCATAAAAAATTGACTTCATTTGTATATTTAATAATGTGGATATCAATCCATTTCATAATAATAATTTTTTTCATATATATTTAAAAGAGCTAACCTTAAAAATTAACCGATGAAGTTTGAGAGCTTATTTCTATATTAATTATTCATATACTTTTATACTTAATAAATGTGGGATATATTTTTATTAGCCCCCCTCAAATGACAACTGGATTAATATATTATTTTATAAATCTGACACTTGCAATTTTGTGATACAGACTAGGTCAATAGAATTTTTAAAATTTGAGAGACACCTCATGCCAGGCAAAATGATTAAAAACCAGAGAGACATAAAGTAATTGAAATCTTAGTCCAAATTTATGAGAAATGTGATTGTAAGAATCATTTTATACTCCGATATTAGGATAAATTATATTGATCATCTATCAGAGATACTCATTTTCACGTTGTCGTCCATCATCTTCATTTTGTCACATTGTCGTCCCTAAGATATTCACTGTCGTATCAACATCATTATTCTGTCCATCTATCGTCCAAAATCTTAACAAAATGCTAGCGTGACAAATCATATGATTTGCCATGTCATCTTAGGGAGCTAACGTGGTGCTGACGCAGAGCTATGTCAACTTACTTACATGAATCTTAAAATTTATCTAGGTAAATTACACTCATCATCTTTTAGAAATATCCATTGTCACATTTTCGTCTCTCGACTATCTAATTTTGTCACATTATCGTCCTTCCGTTCATTTAAAAATCAAGAAGGTGCTTTTCTATAATGGTGTTGGCTAATTAATTTAGAAGAAAAATGGCTAACCTATATATATACTAAAACAGTTAATGCTGACATAATATTGTACTACGTGTCGTTATCTCATTTTTGCCACCTGTCTAATTTCTTAATATTTTAAATTAATTTTTTAGTTATTATATAATAAATATTTATTTGATATTTATTTAAATAGTTCAAATAGAAATATGATATTATATTTGATAATTATTTATTTTTGAAGAGTTTAAATAAGATTATGATACCTTATTTGATATTAATAATAATTATATTTATTTGAAGAGTTCAAATAGAATTATGATATCCTATTCGATATTGATAATAATTATATGTATTTGAAAAGTTCAAATAAGATTATGATATCCTATTTGATATTAATAATAAATATATTTATTTGAAGAGTTCAAATAGGATTATGATATCATACTCGATATTGATAATAATTATATTTATTTACAAAGTTTAAATAAAATTATGAATCTTATTTGATATTGATAATACTGTGTCACATGTCATTGTCTCAATTTTATCACTGTCCTAATTTTTTTATATTTTAAATTAAATTTATTATTTATAATATAATAAATATTTATTTAGATAGTTCAAATATAAATATGATATTATATTTAATAATAATTTATTTTTGATGAGTTTAAACATGATTATTATATCCTATTTGATATTGATAATAATTAGATATATATATATATATAACACCAAAAAGAAGTCATAAATACTACGCTGTTAACTTCTTTTCTTATGACACCATTCAGTTTTATAAAATTACAATACTATTGTTCAACTACTATATTATTATTTAATTGATATGTATGTAATGTATCATTTTTTTTTTATATTTTTGCTTTTATTTTTGATATTTTTTCCTATATGTCGTTTAGTCTATTATTTATTTTTTATTTATTTTTATTTGATCATCATGTTTGTAATTAAGATAGAGAATAATGTCGTTCTTCCTTTTATAGTCATTCATCGCTCTCTTCCTTGCATTTCATTTACCATTGATTACCATTTAATACAGTTTATTTTAGTGTTTTCTGTTTATATGATTATTTCTTAAATAATTTATTGTGTTGTTTAATTTTAATTTTTTTGTCATTAGATTTTTTTTCTGATTTTTTACCTTTTTTATTATTTATTTATTAGGTAATGTTTGGGTTGATTTGTATTATTTGGTTATTGTATGATTTTTTTGTGCTCTTTATAAAGTTTTATAATTTTTTTTGTTATTTATTTTTTCTGATATTTTAGCTTCTTTTTTAGTTTTTTTTAAATTAATTAATTTTTATTTAATTTTGGATAAATTATAATTTTATTTTAATTTATGTTAGAATTTTTTAATTTTTGTAATTTAATTTTTTTGTTATGATTTTATTTAATTTTAGTTATATTAATTATTTTATTTTAATTTTTATTCAGGTTTGTTATTTGATTAGCTTTTATTTTTGAATTTATGTTATTTAATTTTATCTTGATTTTATTTAATTTTTTTAAAAAATTTTAATTGTTATTATTTAAATTTTATTTAAATTTAATTTCACAATTTTTGTAATTTAATTTTTATTTATTTGCTTAAAATTAATATATATATATATATATAGAGTAAATATACCTATAGCATCACGCAGGACTTTTTTTTTAATTTAATTAATGATAATAAATTACTTAAATATCATAATCTTGATCATCACTTTGTTCCCAACTGAGAGCTTTATTGGCTTTCATATTTTATAAGTCCATCTAAATTATTGCTAGTTGATGATATTAATGTTTAGTCAATTTAAATAATGTATATCGATTAAGGGTATTCGTGGGCAAGGTTAGAGCGGGTTTTATCATCGCCGACAGCCCAGCTCAAAAATTTTTTGGGTTGCTCATTGCATTATGTGGCCCAACCCTAAGCCTGGTCAGGCTGGGCCACTTCGGGCTTGATCGGGCGGAGCCTGGAGTCGGACAGGGCCTGGAGCTTTTTTAAAAAAAATAATTTTTTAAATTCTAATAAAATTTATCTATAAATATTATTTAAAAAATTAATTATATCAAATTATATCTAATAGTATGTAAGTTATTATATCAATATTTAGAGTAACTAAATTATTTAATTATTGATAACCAAATTATTTAATTATATATTTCATTATTCTGGCTTTTCTCTTCACATATTTTCTTACTCTTTTCTAGTTGTATTTTGTATTTCAAAGAAAAAATATATATATCAAAATGTCTTGAATTTTTTTTTTGAGAAATTCTTTGTCAATAGCTGGTGCAGCTCGCCTATTTAATACTGCTTTTTTTTTCTCCTCTCTCTTGTTGTGGAACATCAAATATCACTTGAGCCTTCTGTGCGAAGAGGAGTGAACTTCTCCATCAAGGTGGTTAGTTCAGCATCAAACTGATTCTCCAACAGTGTCTCTTCAAGAAAAAAATACATAAAATACAAAAATTACTTCTCATTATAAAATTTTTAAGTGTCTCGATCATTATAAAATACATATAATATTTTGAATTTTCAAAACCTTTTAATATAAAAATTGAATTACTAAAATATATATTTTCAACGTAATATAAAAAATAAAAAATATTAAACCCCTTGGGCCAAATTGGGCGGACTGAGGATTTTCACCATCCACCCAAAGTCCAACCCGAGTGTAGCTTGGGTCTGGATGTTGCAGCCTGCTGCCCAACTCTATTATGGATTCGAGTCGGACCAAATTTTTTGAACCGAGAATTTTTTAAATATCCCTAACATCGATCAATTTTTTATTTTGTATCATAAAAAATTGACTTTATTTGTATATTTAGGTCATGTTTGGTTTAGCGGTTTCATGCAGCTGATAGCTGGTAGCTGGTAGCTGTTGCGGATAGCTGTTAGCTGATGAATAATGAGCGTTTGGTAAAAATATAGTAAGCTGTTGTTGTTATTGTGTAAAATGACCAATAACTGTATTAATATTAAAGGTTACAGATATTAATATTATCTAATAATTCAGGGTTAATATTATCAAATAAAAAAACTATCAGCAGCTGTTTAGAAAAAGCTAGGAGGAGGAACTTTTTCAAACAGCTGCTGTTTGAGCCTTCAAACAGCTAACAGCTGCTGATAAAAAAGTTAACCAAATACCTATTCTTTAGCTGATTGACTTGAAACAGCTATCAGCTGCCTCAATCAGCTAAACCAAACACCCTCTTAATAACCTTGATATCAACCCATTTCATAATAATAACAATGGTCATTAAAATGGCGTAATGAATTTTTTAATATAAATTTAAGAGAATTAATTTTAAAAATTATATGTTAATATTAGAAAGTTTATTTTTATATTAATCATTCATGTGTTTTTATACTTAATCAATGTGAGATATATTTTTATTATGTCTATCACCTAATTGATTTACATATTATAATTGAAGTGCCTAATTGAGTTACATTATATACAATACTACAACTCCTCCGCTAAATAAATAGTACAAATCCAATTTTACCCTTACTTTTCCTAATTCATTCACTTTTTTCTTCTTTTTTTTTTTACTTCTTTTTTATTTTTACTTTTATTTTAAAATATAAAATTTTCCTTTTTTTAATTTTTTTCTGAAAAAATATTATTAACTAATTAATTAATTTTTTCCTTTTTTTAATCCATAAACTATTATATTTGCCTTTTATTAATTTTTTATTTTTCCTTTTAACTTATTATTATTATTATTATTATTCTCTATAAATTATAATAATTTCTCATAACTTTTATTTTTTATTTTCATTTTATTATACATATATGCTAAAAGTTATTTGAATATGAATAGTGCAATTCCTATACAACCTCACCCTTTTTTTTTTTTTCTTATTTTCCATTTTACCTTACCTTTTCTTATCTTTACAAAAATATTAGAAAAAAATAAAAAAAATTAAATTTACTATATTTTTAAAAATATTTTTTGATTTATCAGAATTTATAATTTTTTATAAAAATACTAGATTTAGATAGTTTATTAAGAGTTTATTATACATTTATTATGAGTTTATAAATTTACATAGTTTATTATAAGTTTATTGTAAAATGATTAAAATGCTCTTAGTAAAAATAAAAAAAATTATAAAACATGATAGAGAGTGTAATTTTTCTCCTTGTTTTTGTTTTTCTTGCCTTTTACTTTTTTTCCCTTCTTATGAATTTATATGGCTAGTTTTGTTTATGGATTTTTTCTGCCAGTGAAACTTTCTTTTTTTCTCCTTATATATGTGTGGGTGTGTATTTATGTATTATTATTGTAAGTGCTCAATAAATCAATATTTCAATGAGAATGACTTTAATAAAATTTTATTTTTAACTTTTAATGAATTTTATAAGTCATCATTTTTATAATAGTGATTTTAATATTTTTATTTTATTTTAACTTTTAAATTAACAATATAAACTTTTTAAGTATTTTAAAAATAATTTTAAAATGAATATATTATTAATTATATTTGAATTTATATTATTTGACTTTATTTTTAATAGATTTTTTTTATTAATTTTTAAGTGAAAGATTAAAAGTAAAAAAAAATAAAGAGTGTATTAATATATCTTTTTACTTTACTTAAAGATAGATATTTTTATTGTAGCTAATTAGTTTAAATCTTAATATACTAGATCTTAATAGATATTTATTCTTCTATTACTTTTATATTTCTATTTATCCATATCATTTTAAGGTAAATTTGTAATTTGTCTATTTATCCATATCATTTTAAGGTAAATTTGTAATTTGTCTTTCTATTTAAAAAAATTAATAGGTATTTATTTTTTATTTATTCAATTGTATTCAAAATACTAATTTCAATTATTTTTTAAAATTTTCTTTTCAATTAAAATAATAAAATTAAAAATTAAAATCTCAATCATTCCTTTTGATTAATGAATTCTTAAATTAATTTTAAAAAAAATGTCTTAATACATTAAATATTTTTATCATAAATAATTTTATAATGTGAATATGAAAAATTTTAATATATATACATAAATATTTGTATGTATAATGCTATTTTTAATTTATTAATTATATTGATATATAATACTATTCTTTGCATATATATATATATATATGCATACGCTATTAAGCAGTACAAAAAATAACCAAATCAATTTTTTTTGCGCTTCTATATAATAATGAATAAATAATGAATAATTATATTAGTTGAGATTTTTATTATTTTATAACTTTAAAAAATAATTAAAGAGGGGAAAAATATCAATTCAAAATATTTTATGTGAGAGTTTATATTCCTCATTGTATGAATGAAATAAAATTTTATTGAGTCTTAAAAATTAAACAAAATAAAAAAATTATTTTTATTTATTGAAAAAAAAATTAAACTCATGAGATAATGATATATTTACCTTCTTTTATAATTAAATGTTGAATTTATTTTATAATTTATTAAAATAATTTTCTGAAAAATAATATTATTTTCTACTATTTATTAAGCTTTAATATTTAATTTATTTTTAATATATATTTTTTATTTAAAAAATATTAAATGCAATTGTTAATTCATATTAAAAAAATTTTAATTTATATACACTAGCAAATAACTAAATATATATTAATAAAAATAAAAAAACAAATTCTATGTAAAAATAATACTGCAACATCGTGTGGATAATCTAATTTATGAAGTATATAATTAAAGTAACAGCACTCTTTTCAACATTTTGCGGTTTTCGCATTAAAATTTTTTATTTAACAATGCATAGAAACTATTTGTAATTGATGATTTTGATTTTAATTAAACGTTTTAAAATCAAATATTATTAAAAAAAAAGTTCACATATTATTATTAGATATATATATACATACAAAACGTTCAAATAAGTTTCTTTAAACAAATTAAAGCTTCCAAATATTAATTATTCACTTTTTCTTGTACAATATCCAAATAATTTTTTTTTTCAACAATGTTGCCGGTGAATAGTTAAAATGTATAATATAGTTTAATGATATATATATATATATTATATTATTTATTGCATGTGTATAAAATTGAGATTACGGTAATCATAATTCATAGAATATATATATAGTAGATAATTAAAAAATCTAAGGTAACAGCTTTGAGAAAGTGGATATTGTGGCTTATTTGAGCAATCTCCAGTCTCATTTGTTGGGTGTGTTCCAAGTTGGCTTTGCAAATCGCAATATAGCAATGTGGAGGGACACGCAATTACTATTCGAACACTTGGATTTTGGCTCCACTGTTCCATCTTAATTTAAATTTGTATTTTCTGAATTTATAACTTGGTAATCACATTTCAAAAAATAAAAAAAATGGTAATCATAAAACCATGCATGATCAACTAATTATCTGTTTTGATTGATTTTGCTTGACTTATTTTTAATAAAATTATATCATACACAAGGTAGATGCAGATTTGCATATTGAGGGAGGTCAAAATTATACATCAGTAATATAAAAATTTTGCTAAAATTAGCGTATTATGCTATCTGCTGCAAGTAAACGGTATTCTTTAGGAAAAGAAAAAAAATTACACCATTCACAATTTTTATAAATTTTTTTAATTTTTATTAGAGATATTTTAGTCATTTTATAATAAACTCATAATAAAATAATATTAAACTATGTAAAACTCATAGACTCATAATAAAATTATATTAAACTCATAATAAACTTATAATAAACTCATAATAAAATGTGTAAATCTAGTATTTTGATAAACTAATCATAAATCCTTATAAATCTAAACATATTTTAAAATTATGATAAATTTATTTTTTTTTCTGATATTCTTGTCAAAACCCCTTAGTAAAAAAGAAAAGAATAGTTAGCTAATGCTCTATTATAATTATCATTCTCTACAATTCATAATAATAAAAATAAAAATAAAAATTAACATGGTATAAAAACTTATTTATGTTCGATGTCTAATCCTAATAATTAAAATTATTTCCTAGTTTCTTCAGCGGGATATTTGGTCCTATTCAGTTTAATGTTTAGTCCAAGTGACAATTAGATATATATTCTTAATTATTATTTGAGAGAGAGTATTAAAGGTAATCTCACATGGATTATGAATAAAAAAATATAAGGACTAAGATATGGTGATAGATTATCAACTAAGTATTTAGTACTAGATATTTTAATTATAATGGTATCCATTATATCTAAGAGCAGAGCTAGGATTTTAAAAGAAGGAGGGCAAAATTTTTTTAAATTTCTGACTTCGCCTCTAATTATCTCTCTTTATTCCTATTTTAGTGCTTATAGTAACATTCGTATACAAATATTATTTTATAAATTTGTTAATGTATTAATAATCATTCTTTATTCGTCAAAAAAAAGTAAACTAATTAAAGAAAATATTCGTATGTATGTGTGTGCGCACAACGCATGTATGCTTGCTAAATTTAACCAACAATCCATAAAAAAAATAAAGAGAAAAAAATATTGAATTATAAACAAAATCCCTTAATAAATTATAAAAAAAAATTATCAAGTAAAAAAATAAGAAAAGGAAAAGGAAAAATAAAAAATAAAAAAATATTTAAAAAAGTTAGAGATTTTACGTTTGTTTTTTTTTTCCTTAATTTTCATTTTTCTTTATATTGATTTTAATTTTTTTTCTTAATCTCTTTATTTATCAAAGAAGCTTAAATTAATCTAGTTGAAGAGTTTTGTCCATTTCTGTATTTTTTCTTCCTCTTTTTTGCATTGGAGAATATTAATTTTTTATTAATTTTTTTAGATGAGAAACATTACATGAAAATAAGTAATTTGTTTGGATTTCTTTTTCTTTTTCTTCTAGTATAAAAAAGAATGGAGGGCATAATAAAATTTTAAAGAGGAAAATAAAAAATTTTGAAAATTTTAATAATTATATATAATTTTTTTTAAGAAAAAGTTGTCCCCTTCTCTAAAATGTGGCTTTGCCACCAGATATATAAATATGTTTATATTTATAATTATAATACTCTCCTACAATTTGGGGCAAAATTACAGGGGGTCATGGAGGGCAGACGGCTCCCTTTTGCCTGAGGCTAGAAGCTCTTTATTGTGAGAGTATAGCCGTCGGTTCTGTTCCTGCCATTTAAAATTATAGAGAAAAGGGGGACTGGGCTCTGTCGAGAGGTAGAAGAGCTTTTGGCACTGTATTCGATCACCATTTTCATCGATTGATCATCATTTTGTCACATTCAATGAACTCATGTGTTCGTCACTGTCTATAATTATCAATTTCCTCTATTCATAATAATATTAAAAAAATTAGCAGCCTGAATTGTAGATATTTAAAATTCTTTATTCACTTATATAGTTTGTATATAGCGGCATATGTTATAAAATTTTTTAATAATTTTTTTATTATTTTTATGCTTTTATACTATTTTATTTTTTTATCTTGATTATTTTTTAATGTTAGGTCATTATATTTTAAAATATTATTATTTTTTATTAATTATATATGGGTAAAAGAGCATCTAGAAAATTTGAATTCAAGATCTAAATGAGAGCAATATATATTTTTTATCATCAAATTATACTTTGGTGTTTTAAAAATATTACTATTATTTTATTATTTATAGTCAATATTTTTTTATTAATAAAAAATAAAAAATTATTAAAAATTAGAGAACCTAATATTAAAAATCAATCAACTTGCGTCAAATTAATTGTATTAATTATTTTCTAGTATATATTTAATTAATAATATTTAAGAAATTGAAGTGAAGACACTAAATAAATAAATAGAAGTCTGCTGATAGAGGCTAAAATGTCATAGTCAAAGTAGCCTGCCCTACATAAACCAAATCGTCAAACCTGTAATAAGGTAAGAAACATACTCATGAATTTGTCAATTATATCAATTTTTAGAGTAATAATAGAAAAAATCGTCGCGGTATTTTTTTTTAGCTTTTGTTAAAAATATAAAAATAATTAAAAATAATTTTAACTATATTATATTCATAAAATATTTATTAAAATATTAAATATTTATTAATTTATAAAGAGTTTACAATGAGTTTATAATTAATTTTCAATGAGTTTATAATGAATTTATAAATTTCACACAATTTATAATGAGTTTATAATAAAATATCTAAAATATTTCTGATAAAAAATAAAATTTTTAAAAAATACAGTAAAGGATGTCATTTTTTTATTTTTTTTATTAATCAAAAAATGATATTCTTGTTATATATTTAAGATTATTTAATTTTTTTAAATTAATATCAATAATTAACTAAAAAAATATAATATTTTCTATTCTTTTTTATTATTTATTTAAGATTATATATTTTTTAATTAATATTAATAATTAATTAAAAATATACTACTTAAAAATTATAGACTGCATTAAATTATGACAATTCTTCACATTAAGTAATGAAACATAAACAATTAAATTAAAATTAATATTTTATTTAATATAAAGATAGACTATGAAAATAAAAAAAATAAATATTACAAATAAAATCAATTTAATACGAATATAAGAAAAAAAATTTTAGAAGAAAACAAAATTTATATTACTAATATTTTTATTAAGATCACTAAATAATTTAATTGATAGATACAACATATATAATATTTATAATAATAAATATCTATTTAAATTTATCTAAATAGAGTAAAGGTACCAAAATATTTTAAAATACCAGCAGAGGCAAAAAAAAAGTGAGATAATGAATAAAAACGTACTATATATTAAATGCATATATATATTGTAGACCTATAATATAAATGCATCTAACTTTAATCTATACATATATAAACATGATAAATAAATGATTTTTAATTTTTTAATTAAATTATAATATTTATAATATTTATTTAGGTTACTAATAATAATTATATATATTTAATGATTCAAATTGTAATGGCAGTGCAATAATTTTTTTATCCAGTTACATATTTATTGAATTAACAATAATAATCACTGATAATAATTTTAATATAATTTTTTTAATGATAAATAGTTAAATATTTAGTTAAATTATAATAATTAGCATTATTAAATTTATATATATATAATTTTACTTTTGATATAGTATTATAATGATTATAAAATTATTTTAATTATTTATGTTATAAATAATTTTAAGCTATAATAATAAAAAATAATATAAGTTATATCATTTTTATATATTTATTTAAAATTTAAATATTATAGTAATTTCACCATTATTTATTATACATGTTAAATTATATAATTATATTATAGTTATTTCACACATTATTTATTATACATGTTAAATTTATGTACATTTACTCTCTCCCTCTCTCCAAGAAAACTCACTCTCTCTCTTTATTTATTTTTATTTTTATATTATTTCTCTCCCTCCCTCTCTTTGGATGCAAAAAAAACTCTCTCGGTCTTTTTAATTTTTATATTATTAAATCATTTTTTATAAAAATATTATTAAATTAGTGGGTGCAATTTCACTGCAGATACAGTGAAATTGCTGATACTTTTAAATTATATAATAGATAGATTATTTTCGATGTTTCTTATACACAAACTTTAGCCTCCTTTTCTCTCATGTATATATGTAAAAAAAAAATAATTAACTTGGTCAATGAATTAGGAGCTTTTATATTTTATGATACACCAAAAAAAAAAAGAACATAAATTATTAACATTATCTTTTTAAATATCAATCATAAATTAATGTCAATAAAACATTAGTTTACAATTGTTATGATATACACTCACAAATTATCTATTTTTTTTTCTTTAAATTAACGTTGCCTTCATATATATCCTAATCAAATTATAAATTACAAACCAAATTTAACTAGCAGTTAGCTAGCTCATACCCAAGAGACCATTTAGACAAAAAGTTTTTGAAAATTTATATGAATCAATAAAAAAAACTAAAAAAATTAGTAACAAAACCATTTATAAAAAACAAAATTATAAGGGAAGAATATCAGTTTAGTTAATTATTATATGGTTTATAATAAAAAATAAAAAAAAATTGTGCTTTTGTAGCCTTTTTATTCAAGAACTAGTTGTTGAAATTAAACACATAATTCATCAATCATCATTCTAGCTAGCTATCACAATTCAAGCTCTAACGATCTCGTGTAGGCTTTTAATTTTTACATAAACATTTTATTTTTCCTCTTAATTTGCTTTTTTTATGCAGCCAATTATTATTATAATTGTTATAAAAAAAGGAAAAAATAATAACGCGTGTAAGGATATGGTAGTTGAAAAAAAAGGCTGCTGTATTTTTCGTGGAAAATTATATTTTGATCAATTTATTCATATTAATGCATGATAGAAACTTTTTACCTAAAATACCACTTGGATTCAACACGTGATTAAGAGGATTAGACTTTTCTTTTATTTATTGTAAACTATATAGTATAAAAAATATTTAACCAAAGAAATCAACATCTAAATTTAATTAAAACTTTAATGCCTTTATATATTTGATTTATTTGAGTTATTCCAGTATCAAGGTATATATAAAATAAAATTGAAACTATGTGCAGAGTTCACAATTTTTAGTCTCTTAAAAAATTAACAAACAGCAATTGATCGAAGAAATGTATAACATTTAGATCATATTTATTAATAAGTCGTTATCAATGATATGATAGAATGAATATTACACTATGTATTATATTATTTGATTTAGATACACAAAAAAATTTATCGAAATTAAATTATACAAGATATAATATATATTTATTTAAATGTTAATACTAAATCGATAGTAGATAGTTGAAGAACATTGTTAAAAACCCTAGCCATATTATTTTTCTCTAAATTTTTATAAGTTTTTCTTCTTAATTTGAGAGAGGAGCTATCGTTAATTTATAGCAGACGACATATTGTGAAAATTAGATTATTTTCATCAATAATATATATAGTGTGTGAATAATTATACTAATAATTATATTAGAAAAAATCTCAGAAAAAATGGATGAGTTATAATGAACACGCTTAAATATTAAATCTTCTCTTAACCAAAATTTTTCTAGATATATAATTAACAATACAAAATACCATCATATATATACTTCACAATAGTTATTAAATAAACAATAAAAAGAACACCATAATTTCATGATGTTCGGCCAATTTTGCTTATATTTTCAGATGTAACCAAAATAATTTTACTAATTTTAAAAAATACACACCACAAAAAAATTATTTATTAGTGACTAACGAATTTTGTTGCTAATGATTTATTTTTCGTTGCTATTAGTGTTAGTAATAGTTTTATGATCGTCGCACAACGTAGCAAATATCTCCCTTGCAAATGGTTTTTTTGCAACGATATTGTTGCTAATAATTTTTTACTATAAAATTATATCATTGCTAATAATTTTAAAAGTAATCGGCAATGATACTAAAAATGAGAAGAATAAGCTATGAAATTTTATTTGCGATAATTATTTGCCCTGCTATAAATGCGACGACGTTGTTACTAATAATTTTTTGTGATAAAATTATGTCATTACTAATAAATTTAAAAATGATAGCTAATAAATATAGTAATGAGAAGAATATGCTATGAAATTTTATTTATGATGATTATTTGCCCTTGCTATAAATTTTTAGCAATAAGCATTTTATAATTATTTATAACTAATATGTCTTGTCGCTATTACTGTATTTTTTTTATACTTTTTTTGACCATTTTAAATTGACGCAGTTGACATAAATAATAAGAATGAGGTTATATATTAGCGATGAATATTTGTTATTGCAAATTATTATTAGCGATGAAATAGATATTTATTGCTAAAAATATATTACTTTAAATGTCAGTATTTATTGCAATTGTTAAAACACTTTTATGATTGAATTTTTATTATCGTAATTGCATTTTATTTATATTGTTTTCTTACCACTGTATATGAATAGAATTGAATAAATTGAATTATCTAACTAAATTTATACTCATTTCAAATACAATCAAATTCTTGTAGTTTGATATTCTAAATAATAAAGTTAATCATCATAATAAATACCACAATATCCATGAAAATTTTGCAGGAAGAAAAAATATAATAACCAATTTGAAAGAAATTAAAATTATGATAAAAATAGATAACTAGCCATTATCTTTAGAACTATTTTCAAGATATTGATCTCCTTTTCACCTTGATCATTGTTGTCGACCTATAAAAATTGACATATTAGTAACTTATAGTTTAAGAAAATATAAAAAAATCACATAATTTGAAAAAAAAATCAACAAATTCTCATCTATATATTAGATATAAAACGAGTTTAAAACCTAATAAAGATATGATCCTATAACATAAAATTTATAATTTAATACATAATCTAGTAGATATCACTATAATATAAATAAATAAAATCAATGACTTATATAAATGACATTTATTATAATAAAATTTATTCTAATTATCAAACTTCAAAAAAAAAAAATCGACAATATTCTGACTTAGTTGAAATTTGTCAAGCCTCACCGTGAGACTACATAAAATACCTACAAATCAAACAAACTACATTCCTAAGATTCAAATCTATAAAACTTAATAACACGAGCATTTGAGAATTGAAAATTATAATTAAAACATACATTTTTTAAATCTACAACAATCAACAAAATAGGTACATAAACATCACAATTAAGTAAAAATATATATTTTATCAAAAAAAGTAAAAATATATATTCCTAAAATTAAAATTTACAATACTTAACAATATAAACACATAATAATTACATTGAATAAAATTTAATTATTTACATACAAATGAATAATCTATATCTGAAAAATATATTATTAATTTCTTTTACTATCAGAGAGAAGAAATTTAATAATTACCACTAAGTTAAGATATAAGTTAATGTAATATGAAAATTTGATAAAAAAAAATACATGTGTGAGATGAAAAATTGTACAAAAATAGTTGACATTGACCCCTTCTATTCATATCCATAATTCTCCTCTATGTAAGAATGCATAATTTTCTTCAAAGGAAGCATCCCATCTGTGCAGATATTCTCACACACTGGATTCTTTATTTATTTAATTTGATACTCTATTACTAATTGCTATGATTATTGATTCTCTCAATTATGATTTAATTAGCCTTTGATTAACATCATCATCACATTGTGACTTTGGCATTAACGATTTTTTTTATATACTGCATTTTGACATTTAAAATCAGTGTCAATTGGCTTGCTATTATGCTTTACCTTATTTGAGAATCAATTGTACTATATAGCAAGTCTGCAACTCTTAACCCAAGCAGATATAATTTACACGCATGTTTATGAAATTAAATATTAAATAAAATGAACTCTAAGTTCAAGTTAGGAACCCTACATACTCAAAATGAATTCTAGAATTAATCCAAAGCATAAGAATGAATGTAAAATTGAATTTTTTTTAACTGAGTTCATTTGTTCCAAACACTATATTAACGGGATTCCAAACCAACCTGATAAGTAGGAACTAATTACTATCTGTATTCTTCTATATCCTTTGGCTTGAGGTATTTCCTGTACTGAGAGCCTAACAATCTTTTATCTTGCCTTGTAGTTCAATTGTTATCCTCCCCACTCTGTGTGGATCATAAACACTACAACAAATGCTACATACAGCCACATGTTCCTAATCAAAATACACAAAATTGTAGCTAAATCTTTATTTTAGTTATGAAAGTTCATTTTTTGTGACTACATATAATTTGGCTAAATTAGTTAGTCACATAAATTAAATATTCATGGTAAATAAATTAATTTTGTTACAATATTTAAAGCCGAAGGTAATCATCTAATTATAATATTTTAGTCACAATAAATCAATGTAGCCAATTAATTAAATTAGTCACAAAAATTTAAAATGTATACCAAAATTAGTTATATAATTTTAATATTAGCTTACACAAATTAATAAATGATTAACCATAATTTATTGTTACAAAAATTATTTACATATAACAAGCTAAAATTTTGAAAATTTAATTTGCTATAAGCTATAATATGTGTGGCTATAATTAATATTGCATATCTTGTAGCTAATTAATATTTTGCAGCTACAAATTAAGGTGAAGGTGTGGCAAAATTATAGTTTTGAATTATGAAAAATGAAAAATTCTAGAAGTTAAGCATAAGTAAAGAAAAGAAAAAAGAGTTTTTTCTTCTTCAAATTTCATCAACAAAAGATAATTAATTAAATACATTATAATTAATAGAAAAGTTACAAAATGTAAAAAATGAATATAAGTAAATGCAAATATTCCAAAAATAATGAATATGAGTGTTAGTATAATCCCAGCATATACAATAATTATTATATAAATATATATATATGTTAAATGTGAAAATGCATATTTCTAATTTTAATAGAGAATTTAATTTTCGTATAAACGCAGCTTGACTTTGCATAAAACCAAAGCACACGTAACTTTCACAATAGTTATATTTATTTATTAAATTATATAAAAAAGTGGCTAAGGCTATAGTTGCTAGAAAAGTCCAAGCAATTTGGTGGGCAGTAAAGTGAAGTCCATCCTATTATACATAGATGATCAGAGATTCTTATGTAACCATAATACTAAAACAGAAACTCACAGAAATATAGAAAAACGAGTCTTCTTCTATCTCATTTCATGAAAGTTTTATCACTATTATTAGCAATCTTTGCATCTTCCAAACCCATGTCTCCATTTTTAAAGTCTGCCACTTAAACCATTGAAACAGACAAGGAAACTTTGATCTAATCTTCCAATTATTTGTCGTCATGGGACAGAAACTTCTCACCTTGTCACTGGATAGGAGTATTTTGCAACACAAATGGCCAAAAACAAATATAAAACCATATCAAACATTATAATCTTAAAAAGGAATATAAATTTCATTCGAAGTAAAATACAAAAATTATAAATTAGAGATATAACTAAAAACACTAAATTTAGCATGTAAATAAAAAAATAACTCATTCATACATGTAGTATTTCGAGCAATCTACAGTTCACTTATAATAATAAATCTTTATCATCAGTATCAATATCAGATTCTATATCATTTTCATATATAACTTCATCAACAGGATTTATTTGAGCACTAAAATCATTTATATCATCTCTTTCTCAATTTGTTAAATCATCATCCTCCTTAAGTATATTGGAAACTCTTGACAAATTTGAATCTCATCTTGTTGAAAAGCTTCTTCATCAATATGCAATGTATTAGTATTTGACACATCCTTTGACGACAAATCATAAAAATTCTCAAATTGGCCTTTTAAAACAATAAGTCAACTAAAATTATTATCATTTTTAACATAAAAAACATGCTCTGCTTAGGATGCAAGCTCAAAGGGCTCATTAGTAGCTAATTTTTTGGAAATACTGATACTTACAAAACCATACTTATCTATCTTGATTCTCCTTCCAATTTTTTCAACATCCCACAAATTACATTTAAATAAAACAATTATTTTTCCTCCTAAATATTGAAGTTCTATTATATCAGTAAGGACACCATAATAGCCTATATTTTTAAATCCCAATATTCCTCTCAATAAAGCAGCACTATTTTGATTTACCCTTCTTCTTTCAAGTTACTTTGTATGAAATTTGAAGTCATTCATAATATATTCCCTAAAGCATCGAACTCTAGAAAGAGAACCTTGAGCCAATGATAATAAGTCTTCACTTATAATATTATTTCCTTCTTTGTGTAATAGTTTAACATGTGCAATTGTAATTGAAATCACACCTAAATGTTACCTTTAGATAATATTAAATTAAGCTAATATGAGATTGTAATACTTTGAATAAAATAGAACATACTTTATTATAGAGCCACTCTGCAACATCCATATTACGCACGGCTCGTTCATATTCACTGCAAAAGATAAGACATTTATTTATAATGCTTATAATTAATCAATATGAGTGCATCACCTATACAATCTTGGGTATCTCACCATTAAAATTTTTGGATTCTGTATATGTACACAGATTTAAAAGAATATTTAGAGTTTAAATGGAAATTAAATGGAGAGATCCGCACTTTCCCATGGAAATTAATGATAAAAATTTATATTATAATAAACTTCTAACAATTAAAAACTCTCAGTTCACTTAAAGACGGAAACTCTTAAAAAAATAAAATAAAATTTTCATTTTTAAAGGGGAAATAGTTGTGCAAAAAAAACCATGAAATTAATGATAAAAGTTTATATTATAATAAACTTCTAACACTTAAAAACTCTCAGCTAAATTGAAGACGAAAACTCTTAAGAAAATCAAAATAAAATTTTCATTTTTAAGAGGGAAATCAATGTGCAAAAAAATTCCCTCCTTAATTCCACTAAATTTTTTTTTATAAATTTTATATCCCGCTAATATTTTCATTTTATATCTTTAATTTCATGGAATGGTATCTCTCAATTGCTTTTTATTATTTCTTTTTCTTATCAATCTCTGCACTACAATTGTGAAGAAACTCTGTATTCACACAATCAGGTATGTTAATCCTATATCCTTAGAGTTTGAATAAAAGCTTTCTATTGTTATAATTTAATTATTTGTTTCTTAATTGAATTTGCTTTCTATTGTTCCTTAATTGAATTTATTTCAAATCCCTTAACTCTAAATCATTATAGTTATTATATTGAAATCTATGTTGTTTTAATTTTTATTTCCACCGAGTCTAACATTAATAAATGAAGTTTTCTGAATAATATATTAAAAATAAAATTTTCTCTTTGTATCAATACAAAAAATAGATAGTGTTCTTATGTGCTTTTCAAATTAATTACATAATTTCAAAGGTAATTGACTTGTTTTGTATAAATAAATAAATAATTTGGTGGAAAGAGTGTGTTAGATTTTAAGTGAGCAATTGCATTTGGTGCGTGTCATTGTTGACCTTTTTTGAGTTCTTACATCTGCTATAATATATGTTGATATAATGAATTTTATACTTTATGAAATAATATGATCAGTTCTTATGATTACTAAGCATACTGTTTCTTTCACCATTATGCATTAGTGTGTTTACATTTATGCTTTCACCACAATAAGATGATAAATATATAATAATAAATAAATACATAACTATCATGTATTTATATGCTTTTTTTAATGCATTGGAATCCCCTAGTTGATAAAGACAATAAAGCACTATTTTCTAATAATCCTTTAATTAATTTTATTTATTTTTAATTCACAATTCAATTTTTTTTTGTTACATGATAAAATAATGATATGGGCAGGCATGGAGGGCTTGGGAAGAGAAAAAGAAATGAAAAATATAATAATATTGGCAAAGACAACAATGTTGAAGAAGATATTTCAAAAGCATTTGAGGTAACTCCTAATAATACAAATGGATCAAATAGTAAAATTTTTACATGCAATCTAGAATAAAAACTATTTTTGTTGGTAAGTATTATGAATCAAAGTATTATTGTGCATTTATTATTTCTCTAATTATATATATTATTAACTACACCACTAATTAGTTTTATTGACAGTAATAGGAACTTTGGATGATCCAAACGTCAAAACATTCATTTGTCATTATGGGAGTTATTTTACATTTTCAACAGATAGAGTTTATGTGAACGAGAAAATATATGTGAACAAAGATATAGATACTGACAAATTTGCTTATTTTGATATTTTGGATTTTTTGAAGAGTAAATGTGAGTTTGACATTTTAAATGGTGATAAAGTTTATTACCTAAATCCATCAAGTACTCTTACTGATTATGATTCATTGATGCAAATTAATGATGACGGTGATATTAGAAAAATGCTTCATAGCTATTCTTCATATAATTCAAAACCTATTAATGTGTACACTTTGGTGGAGGAATATGATATTCTATCTAAGGATGGTTATTAACAAAATATCAAAAATGATGATTTAAGAGCAATGTCAAATGAAGTTATTTTAGAACATGAAACTAGTGGTGGGATAAATGTATTAGGTCTGATTTTTTTTCTTTATTTTCCATTAGCTATTTGTTTTAATTGATTCTTTTTTAGTTGTTTTAGTGGTAGAATATTAACTATTTTTTTAATTAATATTTAATAGCTTCAAACACTAAAAAAAGAAATAAAGGGGACCTACACGTTACATGCAACTCATTGCATTAGAGAAAGGACAAAAAATGTAGGTGCAATTTGATAATAACCATTAAGCTATGGGTAATAATTCAACAGATTTTATTTAGTTCTTAGGATAAACAGTTCGTAATCAATAATGTTGTCCTTTGCAAGTAAATGAATGGAAGGATATTACAATGATTATTTTGACCATATGTGAAAAATTATTTTGGTGAGAAATAATTAATTTTTTTCATATAAAATATTTTAAAGTGAGTTTTTTTAATAATGTTTATTTTTTATACTTATTATTTTTTTTACAGGAGAAATTCACATTTGAGGTTTTAGATGGAAGGAAGGAAGTCATATTTAGGCATATGAATACTTTATACCGGTACTATAGGCATAAATTGAAGAAGTATTTTGATACAAAATCAACTTTTCAAACTCGCTTGAGAAACAAATCTAAAAATGTTAATTTAGATGATTGAAGATATTTGGTTAAGTTTTGGAGTGAGGCCTCCTTCTAAGTAAATAAATTTTAATTAATTTATTTTTTAAATTTGTTATATGCTTAAGTTGAAACTGTAACATACCAGCATTAGGAAATCATCTTTTTAAGAAAAATAGTTACCAAAGGTGGAACATGCACTAACTAATAAAATATAAGATTTTATTTCTCCAGCAATATAATTGTTGGATTATTGAGTATTCTTTTTCCTTTTTGTTAGGATTTCTTAACTTTTTGTGGTAGCTAGGTAGCATCTTAGTTAGATTTCCTCATCACTCATCAGAGATACAAGTTTCATGGAGTTGTATATTGAAATTTTTGTAGTAATGTTAAAATTGAGCATTGCTTTTATTCTTTCAATAATTTCTTGATTACTAACATTTATGCAAAATATTTATATACAAGACAACTTAAAATGTTTACAATTAGATGGCATTTTGTAATTGTATAAATTTTCTAATGAAAATAGAACCTGTAATTGATTGATTAGTTTTAGCTAAAAAGCTCTTTATATACAGATATGTGAAGGAAAAAAAATTAAATAACTACTTTTGCTGATTCAGCAACTAACAAACTAACAACCTAACATTTGATTGTGAAATTTACTTAGCTAATTAACAACTATATTTAACTAGCTAATATCTTTACCTCTATTAGCTACTGTAACTTACAACTTGCTTATAGAACAATGAAGAAAAAACAAAAGTTCTATCTAGCCAGTAGATTGGGATAAGACCAAAAGAAGAAGACAATATAAGATTGTACCATTAATTGTAGTTATAAATAATATACATAACTGATGAAAAATAACAACTAAATGGCATTTTAATTGAATAGTAAAACTTGGACGAATAAAACAGAAATTAATCAAGAAAAGAAAACAGCAGATTTTGCCAAAGCCAAATGCCAATCAAGAATTATCAAGAAAAGAAAAACAAACAGATGCCAAAGCCAAATGCCAATCAAGAACATATAACATAAACTCACCTTCTGATCTCCTAAGTCTTTTTATAAGGCAAAGATCTTCGACTACACAATAGGCAGAGTTCTCAGCCAAAGCCAAAGTTGCTTATCTCTTTCTCCTTTGTCTCTCAAGAAAAAAAAAATAGAACACAACTGCGCTTATATAGAAAAGAACAAAAAAGGACCAATAAAAAAGGGAAATAAATAAACGAGCACAATACTAATTAGCAGTTTGCACTTTACATACACAACACCATAAAATTGTTACATTTCATTTTTCATTTCTTTCCGTTTAAATCTCAAATACAAAAACTTAATAAGAATTTGTTTTGAATTGAAAACCCTAAATCAATTAAATTAAACAAATGAAAAAAAAAAACTAACTCCACAATTTGGAACGAGGAACACAGAGAGCAGAGCGAGGCCAAGAACGGCGAAGAACGATAGCCGGTGAGTGAACCTAGAAGCGGCAAGGAAGAATAACCAACAGGGGAGCCCAAGAGCAGTGTTCGAGGAGTGGAGAACGCCGAGAGAGAATGGAGAAGGCAAGAGAAAAAAAAATGAGAGGCGACATAGAGGGTGTTTCTCAAAACTTAAAAGTTGGTCAAAACTGATTATAAGCAGTTTTGAGATTATAATTTGTTTATTTAAGTGTTTCTGAAAATTTAAATAGTAGATTATAATATGATTTTAATCAGTTTTTTAAAAGTTGGGTTTTGCTACTTTTTTTAAGCAGTTTTGACCAAGTAAAAGACCATACTATTCCTACCTAATCTTCAATATTCCAAATTTGTCCATCCTATATACTTTAGTTTCCATCAAAATTCTTTTATTTTTAGGATTCTAATTAATATTTTTAGGATTCTAATTAATTTAGTAATATTTACATGGTAGTTTTTTATTTGTATAATTTATTGATAACACCAATATTATTATTATTATTATTATTAAATAAATTTTATTATTATTATTATTGCAAAATAAATTTTGAATTGACATTTAAAAAATTATTTTTATACAATAAATAAACTAAGAGATAATTTGGTCATTTTGACAGTTTCTGCAATTAAAAACTGATTATAAGCTAATTTTACAGAAACATTTAACTGATTATAAACTGATTATCAGCTGATTATTAACTCGTTTACAGAAACGCTTAACTGTTTATTTTTAATCTGATTATAATCTAAAAATCACTTATTCACAATAAGCTGAAAAGCTCCAGTTTTGAGAAACACCCTCGTAGAATTTAGGTTTTGAGTTTGGCGAATTTCAATATTGCAATAATATTTTAAAAAATAACTGCAGTATAATTTATTTAAGAATTTGATATTAGATTGTAAAGTCGAAAAGTTAAAAGCTGTTTAGAGTTGAATCCGATTCAATCTAAAACTAAAAATATAATACAATATTTTATGTAAAGTTTTAATTTTATTGGTTGATTCGCGGGAAATATTTTTATATAACTTTATATTTGAATAGTTTGCATTTATATTAATGAAATAATATTTTTGAGTTTAATTCTTCATATAATCAGTACAATCTATATATATATTTTTTGGTATATTGAAAATATGATTATATTTGATCATTTTAAAAAAATTGAAATACAGTTACTTGTTTTTGGATATTTATTTATTTTTATTATTTTGGAAGACCAAACATATTAGTTTTTATTATTTTTTGGACATTAATATTTTTTCATGGATTAAAAAATTATCGTAAGTGATTATTAATTAATTATTATTGTAGTGAATATATTTAGAACATATACAAAACATACATATAGTATATATAAATATATACATAATATATATTCAAGATATATACATTATACACGTAACAAACTTATTAATTTCTTATCAATTAAATTGCAATCATTGTATGAACATTTTTTTAGTTGAAAAATATTTTTAAAAAAAAAAGAGAAGAATGGAACCAATTTCAAGCGTCACAACTATTATTTTCAATTAAAAGTAATAAAATAAAGCTTTGAAGCTAATAATAAGAAATAATTAAAATTTTCTCTTTATAAAAAATTAATATATTTATATGTTGAAAATATAATTTAAAATACTAATTTTTATTATTTTATTGACATATATTTATTTAATAGTAACATTTGAATAAATAATAAAAATTGAAGTAAATATTATTTGAAGTGATGGAGGAGGTATTTTGTAATTAAAATATTTTTGAGAGGTATTAGTTTAAATTAGACTTTACTTTTTTGTAATTTATTTTTTCTCTACAATTTAGACATGTAGGCTTAAACTCTAAGTCGTGGCAACAATTATTAATTACTAATTTTATCTTTGGATAGCTAAATTGAAAGATTAATTCTAAATACTTATAAAATATATAGTACCAATTTTTTTAACTAAAGTAAATATCATTATGGTACTAAATTCTCTCTATAAAATAAATTATCAATATTTACGATCTATTTTTCTAATCACTTATAAATATGAACTTATTGTGATCACATTTATATGCATTGCTAATAATATGGGTACTAATTTTTTCCTAAAAAAATTAATCACTATTTACGATAAATATTTTTATTCTCTCTTAAAAATTAACTAATTCCGACCACATATAAAAGTCGTCACTAATAATATAGTATCAAATTTTTTTTCAAAATAAGTAATTACTATTTTTGATCAATTTTTCTAATCTCTTACAAATATGATTATATTGCGACCACATATAAATAGTTATCGCTAATAATTTTTTTCTCTAAAAAATTAATCACTATTTATAATAAAATCTTTCTATTTTCTCTCAAATATTAGCCTATTATAGCCACATATAAGAAGTCATCGTCAATAATACAGTACTATTTTTTTCCTCTAAGATATTTATCAACTTTTACAACAAACTTTTATAATCTAATGTAAATATTTAACCTATTGTAATTACTTATAAAATTGTATCATAAAAAAATAAGGCGCCAACATTTTTCTCTAAAAAATTAATTACTATTTGCAATGAACTATTATAATCTCTCACAAATATTAATCTATTTGTAACAATATATAAATAGTTCTCACAAATAATATAGTACTAATTTCTTCAATATAAGTTTTACTTTTTATTTACTATAAAAAGTTTTATAACCTCATTGATAACTAAGATTTTGCAATGAAGTGACATATTTTATTGTAAATAATCTTTCTATTACTACGATCCACAAGATGTAGTCACCGATAGCATGACACCAAATTTTTTTAAAAAATAACTATTAGTGATGGCTTGTTATTTTATTAGTGACAATATAAAAATTATGATAACCAACAAATATTTTTGCAATAATATAATAATTATTATTGCTAAAAGTCTATTAGTAACAAGTTTTGGGATCAACTCCTAAATCTTTGTTGCAAATGATATATTTTTATGATGAACTAAAAAAAATAAGATAAATTATTAACTTGCCTTCATTTATATCTCTTTAAATGTCAATAAAACATTAGTTTACAATTGTTATGATATAAACTCACAAATGATCTTTTTTTTTCTTTAAATTAACATTGCCTTCATATATTTCCCAATCAAATTATAAATTACAAACAACATTTAACTAGTAGTTAGCTAGCTCATACCCCAGAGACCATTATGTAAAAAGTTTTTGAAATTTTAAATGAATAAATAAAAAAGACTAAAAAAATTAGTAAGAAAACCATTTATAAAATCAAAATGATAAGGGACGAATATCAGTTTAATTAATTATTATATTGTTTGTAATTAAAAAAAACAAAAAATGTGCTTTTGTAGCCTTTTTATTCAAGAACTAATTGTTGAAATTAAATACATAATTCATTAATCATCATTTCTGACACGCGAGCATATGGACTAGAGTAATAGTGAGAAATGGTGAATAATAATTTTGGGAGATATGTACAGAGCAGATTATGATCTTTTATATAATGTAAGTTTGGATTGTCATATAGACATATTGTACAATTTATATTTATTAATTGGAACACTATACTAATTTGTAAGCTAAAAAAAAAAATATGTATTCAGAGTTTAAATTTTTTATTGGATCATTATTGTAATAGCATACATTGGATTTATATGAAAATGTTTGATTTATTGAGTAACATCTTTTGATAATGCTAAATAGGATTGTTAGGAGATGTTACAGATACTGAATATTGATATGTTTCATCCTTGTATAATAAACTTGGTTTTTTCCTAAATGAATAGCACTTCGACTATTATAGTATATTTTGATATATTTTTATCTAATTCCTAGTTCATAAAGCAATTCTTGAAGCCAAATTGCTTCTTTAACAGTCTCTATTACTATCATGTATTCTGCTTATGTAGTAGATAAGGCAACTGTTAACTATAATGTAGACTTTCAATTAATCAGTCCCTCAATAAGTGTAAACAAATTAACTATTAGTTGATAGAAGTTTATCCAAATCACCAGCATAAGAATCTCAATATCCAACTACACATTGACCATCTTTCTCACTCCGCTTAAATATCAACCCAACATCTATGGTGTTAAGTATATACCGTATAATCCATTTCACAGCTCGCCAATACTTCTTATCAAGATCATGTATGTACTTGCTCACAACTCTAACTGCTTGTGAAATGTCTGGTCTAGCACATACTGTAACATACATCAAGCTATCAACAACATTTGCACAGGGAACCTTTGACATGTACTCATGTTCCACTTCATTTTTAAGATATGAAGATGCACTGAGTTTCAAATGAGGTGCAAGCGGTATACTCACAGGTTTTAATTCTTTATTCAGGCCAAAATGATATAGTACCTTATTCGGATATTATTTTTGGTTCAAAAAAAGCTTCTCTCTCTTCCTATCTCTACATATCCCTATACTTAAAATTTTCTTGGCTTCACTCAAGTCTTTCATTTCAAACTCATGATTCAACTGAGTCTTCAACTTCTCAATTTCTCCTTAATTCTTTGAAGCTATCGGCATAACATCAACATATAGGAGAAGATATAAGAAAGATCTATCTTGTAGCTTGATCAAATATACATAGTGATCATATTTACTTATTGTGTACTTCTGTCTCATCATAAAATTGTCAAATCATTTGTACCACTAGCTTGGATATTATTTCAATTTGTATAATAAATTTTCTAATTTGCACACCTATTTTTCTTCCCCAGCAACCTCGAATCCTTCTAGCTGAGTCATATAGATTTCTTCTTCTAAGTCACCATATAGAAATGTAATTTTTACATCAAGTTAAATGAGTTTCAAATTCAATTGTGCTACCAAGGCCAATAAAATTCTAATGGACAAATTTTTTTACAATTGGAGAAAATACTTTATTATAATCAATTTCCTCCATCTAAGCATAGCCTTTAGCTACCAACCTTATCTTGTAATTCTTATTAGGAAATCTTTTTTTTCTTTGTATATATCTATTTGCATACAATTTCTTTCTTTCCCTTTAATAGATTAGCTAGCTTTCATGTCTGATTCTTTCAAAGAGATATTCTTTTAAAGAGACTACACTGGGATTAGCAATGAGTAGGTTACCTGTGAAAATTATCATACTTGAATCTGTTTAATTTTTAAACTATCTGAAATTGTTTAAACTCGATTATAAGTATACCCGTATCATTCCCAAATTCGTTTAATCCTACCTGTTTATTACTCGAACCCGTTTAAATATAAAAATTCAAAAATATTATAAAATTTAAAATATAAATTATAATTTTTTAATTAAATAAATATAAATAAAAATTTAATATTAATATAATTTTATTAAAAGTAATTTCATACCACATAATTTTATAATAAAAATAAATTATAATAAATATATGATTAAAATTTTAATAAAATATAATTAATATATAATTGGGTTTGGATAACGGGTATCCAAGAGTCTATACTCAAACCTGACCCGAACCTATCACGGATAGTAAAATACTATTCATATCCATTCAAACCTATTTATAAACTACACATACCCTATATAAACGGATTGGGATGGATCGGATACCTGACACGTTGCCATCCTTAAACTACATTTTATCACCCATGGCCTTTCTCCACTTCTCTTTTTCTAAACTTTATACAACTTCACTGTAAATGTGAATGTCATCATTTATAATTAGGGATACATAAGCCATCATATCATCAAATCGAACATGTTTGCAAATCTCTCATTGTGGTCTACTTAATGCAATAAGTTCTTATTGCTATAGAGGTTCTTGGGTTGGAACATCTTTTTCATCTAACTCCACCTCTACCGTTGGAGTGTTTACATATATTTTATCATTTGTTGCTAGGTCAACAATTTTTTTTAAAACTCTACATGCTGTGGAGTACCATCTATCTGTTGAACAATTTTATTTGTCACCTTTTTAAATGTGGTAGACTCATCAAGATAACATCTTTGTTAAAGATTATCTTCTTTATTTCTGAACAACAAAAGCAAAATTCTTTTACACCGGAGGTGATCCCTAGAAAGAGTGCTTTTTTTACCCTCTGATCTAACTTTAATTCCTTAATATGGTAATATATAATGGAACCAAATACACGTAAGGAATCATAATCAATAGCAGATTTTTCATACCACAACTCCAAAGGTGTTTTATCACCAATAGCAGCTGATGATAAGCAATTAACTAGATGGCTTGAATATGTCATAGCCTCAGCCAAAAATTGTTTACCTAATCTAGCATTAGACAACTTACACCAAACTTTTTCCACCAATATTCAGTTCATGCATTCTACCACCTCATTCTATTATGGTGTATCTCTAACTGTGAAGTGTCTAGAAATACTTTCATCTTGGCATAATTTAAAAATTGGATCACTTTTATACTCTCCACCATTATTCGTGTGAAGACATTTGACTTTTCTGTCCGTCTAAGTTTTCATCATCTTTTTCCATATGAGGAAAACTCGTAGCACTTCATCATTTGCCTTCATAGTATACACTCATACTCTCTGTGAGAAGTCATTAACAAATGTTATATAATAGTATTTTCCTCCCATTGAAGCTGTCTTGGAAGAACCCCACATACCTAAGTGAGTATAGTCTAAAATATTCTTGGTATCATGGATTACAGTACCAAATTACACTCTAATCTGCTTGTATTTGACATAATGCTCACAAAAATTTAACTTTTGGAGTTGCACTCCTTTTCAGTAATCCTTGATCTAACAAAAATTTCAAAGATTTATCACCAGCATGACCCAAGCGCATATGTCACAATCTGGTTGCTTCCAACTCTTGATCATTACTAGAAGCTATTACTGTTGTTTCAATAATTGCATTATCCTAATAGTAATACAAGTTATTGTTCTTTCTTATTCCTTTCCTTATCATAATTGCACCAGAGATGATTTTTATTACTCCATATGCTACATTTACAATGAAGTCCTTTGATTCTAGGACTCCCACAAAGATGAGATTCCTTTTCAAACTCGGTACTATCAGACATTTGTCAAAGTTCTTATTGATTCATCATGATTCCTCAATTGGATTGAACCAATCCCTTTTATAATACATGGACCGCCATTTGTTATGTAAACAATTACACTTTCTAGTTCTCTAAAGTCAAAGAGCTAATCTTGATTGGGACACATAAGATGGCTACAACCTGAATCAAGTAGCATACAATAGAAAAGCTTGTTAATGACACAATAACCAATGAAATGTCTAAGACTTCATTGTCACACTCAGCTCTATTTGAATTTACGATAGTTTTTCCTTTATCAGATTTATTTTTATTTTTCATTTTGGGATAGTCTATCTTCTAATACTCTTTCTCTCAGCAAAAGGTACATTCACCTTTGACTAGTCTAAATTTTGAAATCCTCTTCTTTTCTCTCTTCCCGCTTTGAAAGTGACCTCTCACTATCAATGCTTATGCTACTCCACTTGTATTTTCTTTCTTGTATTTCTTTTGCAGTTCATAACTGTATAAAGCAACAATTACTTAAGAGAAAGTCACTTCAGTCTTTCCATGAAGTAGAGTTGTTTCAAGAAACTCAAACTCCTCATGAAGGGATCTTAATAATATTAAAACAAAAATCTTCATTTTTGAAAGTCATATTCAAATTCATCAAATCAGCTACCGGGTGATTAAAATTAGTAATGTGATCATTCATAGTGGTACAAGAAATATAAGTGAAGCAAAACAATCTCTTTTTCATATGAAGCTTTTTTTGGCTACTTTTCTTCAAAAAAATTTCTCCAATGGTTTTCATAATTTATTTGCATAAATTTTCTTAGAAAAAACATGTTTCTGTTCTTTAAAAGGACACGATCAAATTATACTACATGCCACTTGATTGATGAATCAATTTTTTCATTAGTATCTTATGGTTTATCTTCTTGAATATCAATGTCTAGACCTTGCTAAAAGAGAGCGTCGAGAATCTCACTTTGGTATATGCCAAAACGACCCGTACCATAAAAAATCTCCACTATGAATCTAGCATTTGACGCAGCAGTCCTTAACCAAATTGACGAAATAGATGTTATCTCTTTTTGTAGTGGATGATTTATCGTCTGCCATCTATGCTTCAAAAAATTATTTAATAGCTAACAAATGTGAAATGTTAATAATCCAAGAAAATCTTTTCTTATATGGAAGATCAGACTGGCTGCAATTACAGAGCATACTCAGAAAATCTTGGGTCTGATACTAATTATTTTAAAAATTAAATTATTTTTACCAATAATATGTATAGTGTGTGAACAATTGTACGAATAATTATACCAGAAAAAAAAATTCAGAAAAGAAAGTTAAGTCACAATGGACATGCTTAAATACCAAGTCTTTTCTTAGCCATATCTTTCCTAGACATATAATTAATAGCATAATACCACCATAATTATATCTCATAATAGCTATTAAATAAATAATAAAAAAGAACACCATAATTTAATAAAGTTTGGATAATTTTGCATACATCCTCGAACACAATCAAAATAATTTTACTAATTTCAAGAAATATAAAAGAGAAGAAAAATAAGACCTTATAGAGGAGAAAAGTTTTTTTTTTAGAATGAAATTAACTAAAGGAGGAGGGGTCCTTTTAAAGCCTTAGGCCCCCTTCTCCATATCCCACATCTTTCAATGAGCAATAACAAAACTAAAAAAAAAAAGTCAAAAATTAACATGATAGCCCTGTCTATCTTTTTCACACTTATAATTTTATGTTCTTCCTTTTTTTAAAAAATTTTGTGTGTTTTTATTTGTATTTTGTTCTTAAAATAATTTTCATAACAATATAGATCTGAAATTTATTATTTTTTTTAGTTTCATATTTCGTTATTTTCAAAATAAAATTGAATACAATTTGAGTTTTATTATATAATTTTGTCATTCCTTGTTTGAAGGTTTTATATCTTCTTCAAACTAAGGTTTATCCTTCTTTGATGAAGATTATTTGTCATTTTCAAATGGACGTGTCCTTCTCACATGAAATGTGATGGTAATTTAATATATTGACAGATAGAATGAGTGTCCTGCTGAAAATCTGCTCGTGGCATATATGTTACCATTATCCATTATTTGCATCGAAAAAGTTGAGGAATATCCAGTAATTTAATTAGTCATGTACATTTTATATGCTTTAAAATTATATAATTTGATTTGTATCATATAAAAATATTTTTTGATTTATTAATAAAAATTTATTTTGCGTTAAAAAATGTTAATACTAAATTTTTCATGTTATAAAATATGTAAATGAAAATTAAATTTTATGTGTTTAGGTTGTATAAAATGTAACATACATGTAAATATTGCAAAAATCTTGTGTAGTATTTATAGTATTATTAACCTTTTAACAAGTATGGATAAATTTTTTAAAAATTTGTTATTTGAAAAATATAAAAATTATAATTATTTTTATTATTCAAAAAATCACATGAAACTGCATAATTGAAATACATAGACAATCCATTAATTTTAAATTTTTAATATCTTTATTTTGACTTTATAACATATTTTTAATAATTCAAGTGATAAATTCTTGCTTGAAATTTTTTATTTTATTTTAATTGTGAGATCTGAATATTTTAAAAATAAATATCGCTAATAAAATTATGGGTTCGTTTCTAAATTTCATAATATACTATATTATATAGAAATATTAGAAGTTTATATGCTCTTAAAAGAGCTAACCTCAAAAACTAACTATTGAGATTAGAGAGCCCAATTATATATAAACTCATTTAATATTCTATGTTTAATTCATGTGGGATCATATCATACTTAACAGCCTAAAACTCACCATAGAGTAAAAATTTAAATGATACTAAACTCGAAATATACCGAAAATTGAAAGAGAAATCATAATCTGAATTATGATAAAATCCGAAATATGCTGAAAATTGAAAAAAAAATCACAATTTGAATTATGATAGAATATCATTTTGCTCTGATACTATGTAAAAATGTTGAGAACTTATACACAGGGCCGACCCAAAGATTGGGGTCACCCTAGACAATTGTAGAGAGAAATTTAGCCAATAATGGTAGACACAGCAAAATCATGTTACGATGGAGACTGGTGAGAGGTGGTGTTGTTTGTATAATTTTTTAGGTTTTATTTGTTATAAAAACTGTTGCTAAGAGAGGTAGTGGTGTTGATGTTATAAACTTGCTTAAATTTTAATTTTTATAATGGCCCAAACTCATGTTTTTATAGTGGCCAATTAAAATTTTCATATATATATATATATATGTATATTGCCTCCTTTAGGGTGGTTGTCCTGGTTCATTGGCTTTCTAGGTTTACTTTAAGGCCGGGTCCACTTATATATTTTTAAAAGAGTCAATATTAAAAGTCAGTTTAATATTAAAATTTAAAATCTAATTATATATAAGTTCATTCGATATTTTATATTTAATTTATGCAGAATTGTATCATCCTTTTTTTTAATACAAGATAATATAATAATTAAAATATTAAATCATAATACGTTTAATTATTGGGCAAATTTTATAGAATATGTGGATATAATGGTCCACTTTCAATTATATGGAGCAATATTTTTTTTTTCATTTTTACGGTGTTGCTTTTTCTTTTTTTTTCTTCTAATGTTATTTTTTTCTTTTTTCTGTTTTTTTTTTAATTTTGTTTTTTAATATTTTTCTATTTATATTTTTTATTCATAAATATTTCTTTATTATTATATTCTGAACATACACATAAAAAAATAACATATACATAATATAAATAAAATACACATAAAATAAATAGTGACACATCTGCAATATATACATAACATATTTGTAATATATCCATAATATATAGATTATAATTAACCAACATATAAAAAAAATTAAACTACACATATCTATAACAGATATATTATAATTAAGTAATATATAAAGATTATACAACATGTAAAGACTAAAAGATAATATATGCATAATATATACACGATATATCTACAACATATATACAACTTATCTTAAACATATAAAATTATATTATACAATTATGTTCTTAGGATTTTACATTATATTAAATCATAATATACATTTAATTATTATTTATTGGATTCTGTTCAATTACATTATTCTACTAAACATATTTTAAAATGACAAATAATTATTCTATTAAATAGCAATATCCAATAAATTTGAACTATCATTCAAATAGTGCAGCTCTCATTTTCACAATTCAAAGACAAAAGCATCGATCATATATATTTATATATTAAAAAAAATGATAATATACATTGGAATGGAATAAAACTTTACTTGTCTAGAAGAAATCCTCCTTTTCACACGTATACGTATATCTCAGCACCGAAAATCAAAGTGACATCTATCAATATTTGTATAATAGTGTATAAGGTTGATTCTTTTGACAATTTCAGGTAGCATACATACATATATATAATAATGTAAATATTTTTTTTATTATCATATTCTCCACGTACAATATATATATATATATATAACATATACATAATACACAAAAACAAATAATGACACATCTGCAACATATATATATTATATCTATAATATATTCACAATATATACGCTATAATTAACCAACATATAAAAATTAAAATACACGTATCTTTAATATATATACTATAATCAACATCCATAAGGAGTCCACTCTTGACCTTGTGCTTTGTCTTCGTGGTGGTGCTAAGAAGAGAAAGCAGAAGACTTACACTTGATTCCTCTTGTTTATTTATATTTTATTTAACCGGATAGAACAGGTTAAAATTGATACAAGCTTTCAAGTTTATTTATATAATTGTTTACTAGATCCCCAATCGATAGTTTATTATTCTTTTAGAGAATAAAGTGTGGTAAAGATTGGTCAAGTTATAAAAAACTAATTAGGATTTTTTACTTCATATAGTTTTGTATTTTTTACTTGTTTTTTAATGCATACGAGGCAAAAGGAAATGACAAATTTAGATGAAGATGAAATTACAATTTGAGAGAATTTTTTGAAGTTGGGTTGCCGCTGTAAGTAGTTGAATTTATATCTCTCTTTCTATATATTTGGTAATAAAAGTTGAATTTTGTCCAATTTTTTTTCTTGAAATTGCCATTTGTTGTAGCTGATGGAATCAATGGTATTATCTGACACTGATTCCAGCAATGAGAAGATACACAATGTATATTATTTATGTATATTATTTTATTTCTTGGATTGAGCATCAAAATAAACAGTGTTTTCACTATGAATGGAGTTAGCAAGAATGGTAGGCAAGTCTCTGAACAAAAAAAAGAACGGTAGGTAAGTGATGGCAGGCAAGATCAAGTATGAAATTGTAGGCTTCATTTAATGTAATAATTTGATTTGTTTAATTTTTTATTTTGATAATGATTTGGTTTTTTTTTTATTCAAAAGTGATGCACATTACTTGTTTAATAAAATATTTCATAAAAAAGAATTTGTTAATTTTTGTTATATATAATATATATATATATAATATGTGGGTATTTATTATATATAGCTAGATATATGATTTAAAAAAACAGTATATAAAAGTATATATTGATATATATTATAACTAAAAAATAACAATATATATAGGTATATATCATTATATGTAGATATATGTGGATATATATCAATATATAATTATTTTATAGATTTATTTATATGTGGATATATATATTATATATAACTATATATATGTTGATATATGTTATAAAAAAATAATAATATACATTACATATGTGTCAGTATATATTGGTATATATCAGTATCTGTTACATATACTTTAACTAAAGACTAATAATATATGTCGGTATATGTTATATATACGTTCAATAAAGACTAATAATATATGTCGGTATATATTACATATGTTTTAATTAAAAAATAATAATATATATATCGATGTATGTTACATATAGATATATGAAGATATATGAATCATATACCTATATATACTTACATATATTATTTATACTTGTAATAATTTAAGGAGACCTTTATATAAGCATATGAAAGTATATGAATCATATACCTATATATACCTACATAGAGACTTTCATTTAGTATATTTTAAGCATTCTTTGTCAATCTTATAAATATATATAATGCTACATTTCTTTTTGTGTAAGTCTATTCTTATATAAGTGATATTAAATATTTCAATAGAGTAGTTATTGGCAATAGATATATATAGGTATATTGTACATATACCTTTATATATTAAAAATAATAACATATATATTTTATCTTTTAAAATGCATTATTGCATTAACTTGTAAACAATATATAATCCGATATGTATATGAAATATCTTATATGATAATAAATAACAATTTTTATAGTGATATATTTTTTTCTACGAATATAGGTATATGAATCATATACCAACATATACTTACATATATTCTTCATACATATAACTTTGATGATTCAAGGAGGCTTTCATATAGGCATATAAAGGTATATAAATCTTATACTTACATGTATCTATATATATTTTTCGTACCTATAACTTTAATAATTCAAGTAGGCTTTCATATAGGTATATGAAGATATATGAATTATATATTTATATATACCTACATATATGCTTTCATTTAGTATATCTTTAGCATTCTTTGTCAATATTGTGAATATATATAATGCTACATTTTTATTTATCCAAGTACATTCTTATAGAAGTGATCTTATATATTCTAATATAATAGTTATTGACAATGGGTATATATATGTATATAATACATATACCTTCATATATTAAAAAAATAACAGATGTATATTTTATCTTTTAAAATACATTACTGTATTAACTTGTAACAATTATCTTATTTAATTAAATATATCTCATAAAATGATATATCATGTATATATATATATATGTGATATATTTATTTTGGTACATTTCTACAAGTTTTTTTATTATGCACATGTTATCCATATTTGCTGTATTTGTTATTACTCTCTCTGTGTCTTCCTTTTTTAAGTCTTCCAACATTTACTTTAAACGGATAAAAATTTTAAATGTATTACTTATGTATAAGTATATTATTCATATACAATTATATACTCACACAAAATATATAATACACGTTAAATTTTAAAATAATAAAAATATAAAATTATTATATATTTAGTAATATATCATTATATATTATATATAATAATATATACTTATTAAAATTTAAATGAATAAAAATATAAAAATAATACATATTTAGTTATATATCAATACATATTATATATAATAATATAATACATGTTAATTTTTAAAATAATAAGAGTATAAAATTATTATATATTTAGTCCGTATATATATTTTAAATATATCAAGATATAAGTATTAAATTTTAAAAAAGTAATAGTATAAAAATATATAATAAAATGAAAACATGTATTGGTACACGTGTTGTAATAAAATATAATTAAATTTATTTTCAATTAATACTTATTAAATTATTATATTTATTTAATTAATTTATATTATATATTAATTTATAATAATTAATTTATATAAAAATGAATTGAGATAGTGAAATGCAAATATTAAATTATTTATTTCAAAGTTATTTTTAAAATTATATTTTATTTACTTGATATTTTTCAATAAAATATATTATTAAATTACATATTTTCCTATAAGGTAATAATTACAAGAATGGAAACCATCAGACTTTATTATCGAAATTTTGCAATTGAAAAGTTTTAATAGCGTATAATTGAATTTTTTTTTAAAACTGCCGTATAACTAAAAATTGTTTTCGTTTTTAGGTTAGTTTTATAAATAGCCCTTAGATATATGTACTAGATACACCTATTTTACACATTAAAATTTAAAATTGGATTTTTAAAAAAATAAAAGTGAATATTATAAAATTTTTACAGAAAAAAATTATCGACGAGTTTATTATAAAATTGAATATTTAATATTATAATAGTTCAATAATTAATTTGTGCTATTAGATTAACTACGCCTAAAAGATGATAATTGTATCATAAAACTTTATATGTTTTAAAAATTTTACATAATAGCTTCATTTTTAATTTTAAAAAAATATTTTTATCCACATAGTATATCAAGCAACGGATTATTTATATATATATATATATGTGAATTTAAAATATATATATATATATGTGAATTTTAGCAAAAATTTTATAAATGAAAATAAAATTCACTTAAAAATAAAAATAAAATTCACTTAAATTCATATATATATAATATTTATACATATAATTCATATATATATAATTCATTTAAATTATATATATAATTTATTTAAATTTAAATATATAAATTCATATATAAATATAAATGAATGTGTGTGTGTATATATATACATATATTTATATGTATATGGCTGAGGGTATATATATATATATATATATATATATATATATGTCAAGGGTCTGAGTCATTGAAGACTAAATCCTTGACTTGGGATGGTCTCAAGAGAAACCAATGCTAGCAGCAGTCACAGAAGTTCAAATAGAGAAGAACAATGGAAGAAAAGAGAGAAGAAAGCAGAAGAAGAAGAAAAAGAAAAGAGAGATTGCAGAAAGAGATGAGAGTTTAGAGAAATATTGTAATTCATTCACACCTTCTGTATGATTACATTTCCATTTTTAATAAAAACAATATTCTAAAATTAGTAAAAATAGAACTTACAGCTCATAATGGTTGTACTATCTATGTGTATAACAATTCTAATAACAATAACTGATAACTAACTAGTGCCAGCTATAGAATTGACTTCATCTCTTATTTTATGCTTGCAACCACAGCCTTCTTTTCCTGCACTTGAACCTTCTCTGCATCATCTTGGGCTGCTGGACCTGGCTTCCCCAAAAGCTACATCTTCTTAGTGCTTAGTTGGTCCATTGACTTGACAAATGTGTGTGTGTGTGTGTGTATATATATATATATATATATATATGTATTGGGGGGGCTGAGGGGGCTGATGGGGCATATAAGTATACGTATATGGCTAAGCTTCAGCATAAAAGTATATTTATATGGCTGAGCTGAGGGTGGTCCAGAGCCCCCCCTGGACCCCCCTCAGTTCCACCACTGCTTGTAGCCGATTCAACTGATGATAGTAATCGCGGTATAGCCTTTGGATGGCTACAACTAACAGCCAACATTGGTTCAGTTGTTGGGGGACTCTGTTCAGTATTGATAGCTCCAATAACATTCATGGGAATCCCTGGCTGGAGGCTTTCATTCCTTCTCGTCGGAATAATTAGTGTTGTTGTAGGCATACTAATCTACCTTTTTGCCAATGATCCACACTTCTCAGATGCTCATATGAAAGCCAAGAATCAAGATGCAAGAAAATCATTTTGTTTAGAAATAAAGTTTCTGGTTCAAGAAGCCAAAACGGTTATAAAAATTCCATCTTTTCAGATAATTGTGGCTCAGGGCATCACTGGTTCATTCCCTTGGTCAGCTATGACATTTTCGGCGATGTGGTTAGAGCTTATTGGCTTCTCCCATGAGAAAACTGCATTCCTCATAACATTGTTTGTATTGCTAGTTCTTTTGGGGGCTTGTTTGGAGGCAAAATGGGGGATAGACTTTCCACATTTTTCCCAAATTCTGGAAGAATAATTCTGGCACAGATAAGCTCTGCATCTGCTATCCCTCTGGCAGCAATACTTCTGCTAGGTTTACCAGATGATCCATCAACAGCAGTCATGAAGAATTTGTCTTGGTTATCATGGGGTTATGGCTCACTTGGAATGCTCCAGCTACAAACAAGTGAAGTCTCTCTAACTTAACCTTCTTTTTTTTCTTCCGTATTACTTGATTGTGAATTCTTAGCCATGGTTATTATGGTCTGTGCTGTCCAATATTCGCAGAAATAGTTCCTGAGAAATCCCGGACCAGCATCTATGCATTGGATCGATCTTTAGAATCCATACTGTCATCTTTTGCTCCCCCATTAGTTGGAATACTTGCTCAGCATGTTTATGGTTATATATTTTGAATATATATAATATATTATATTAATATAATTCTATTATTATAGAAATAGAATATATTATTTTATAGTATATTATTATTTTATTTAAATATATTATTCTAATTATAGAGTATATTATTATTTTATTTAGAAATAGTTTATTTAAATTATTTAAAATGGAACCAGAGAATCTGAAGAGATTGCTACAGATAGAAGAAATGCTGCATCATTGGCCAAAGCCTTGTACACAGCAATAGGATTTCCAATGGCTCTGTGCTGTTTTATTTATTCATTCCTTTATAATACCTACCCAAGAGACAGAGAGCGAGCTCAGATGGAAGCATTGATAGAGTTAGAGATGCAGCAATTAATGTTAGATGATGATTCACCTAGAAATAGAAAATACAGTCAAGTTCAGTTATTTGAAACTGAAGAACTATCTGTTAACAACAGAAGTGTAGTTTGATAAACATCAAGGGAGTTATAAGGAATTACAAATTACTAATCACTCTCTCCATTACTAATCACTCCCTCCCACAAATATCTGTTGCGAAAAATATGGAGTTATAAGGTGTTTTTGGAGGTATAAGGATGCTGATATTTTCCACCTTATTTGCAGCACATATTTGGTGATTAGGAGATTAAGTGTATCTTCATTCTTTGACTAAGTTGGTATTTTGAATATTCTGGTATGATTGTTTACTTTATTTTAGGGATTCTAGTATTTGTATTCATCTCTATATAAGTGGCATTTTATGAGTTTTGATGTATTCGAGAAATAAGGCAATAAAGAATTTTATTCAAAATCTGTTTCTTTTTACTGCATAAAACATATCAATTCTGTTTTTCTTTCTTGGTATCAGAGCAAGATCCAGACTGCCTATTTCTTCTCCTCCATGGCTTCCTCATCTTTATCCCTAAATGTTGGTAACTTTGTTACCTTGAAACTCACTCAAAATAATTACCTTCTTTGGCGAGAACAGGTCCTTGGACTTGCTGAAAGCCAGGATCTTTTAAGCCATCTCACAGATGAGCCACTTGTGAACCCAGCTGGTTCGGATAAAGCAACAGAACAATCCCTTCAAAATTTTGCAACTTGGCAGAAATCAGATCGCCTACTTCGTGGATGGATAATTGGCACTCTATCTGAAGAGTCTCTGGGACTTGTCATTGGACTGAATACAGCTTTTGCCATATGGGATGCGTTGAAGGATTCGTATGCTCAAGAATCTCAGGAGCGTGAATTTACTCTTCGACAACAGCTTGTTTATCTGCGCAAGGATGATAATGTCAGTCTCAATAATCATATTCGTCAGTTCAAAAATATATGTGATAGCTTAGCGGCAATCGGTCGGCCGATTCCGGAAAAAGAAAAAGTCTACAGCTTGCTCACTAGTTTAGGTCCACAATATGAGACTTTTACTACCACCATGTTAAAACCCCCAAGACCAACCTATTCAGAATTAATTTCTCATCTCCAAAATCATGATCAGAGACGAACATGGTTCTCCAATTCCAATGTTTCACCTTTGACAGCCCATACGCCACATCTGGCGTTTTATTCACAGCAACAGAAATCTCGATCATACTCTGGGTCGAATTCAACTTCTGAAAACAAAACTGCTCGTTCCAATTTTTCTTCTGCAGGTCGTGGATTTCAGGCACAAAATCAATCCGGACAGCAGCGACGACCACCACCACCAGGGAAGCAACGCATGACTGCTGCGGAACGAGAGCTTTATAAGGATGAGAAGTGTCAGTATTGTAACAGAACAGGCCACATAGCTAAAATCTGCTGGTGGATTCCAACATCTCCAAACCAATCGGATGCTCTTCCTCAAGCTTTAGCTTCTTTGACGCTTGATAATACGGTCACCGATCATGACTGGACATCGGACACTGGGGCAACAACGCATATGGCTGGAAATGACGGTATGGTTTCTAATTTACACAAATACACAGGTACGGATTCTGTTATAATTGGTGATGGTTCTTCCATCAAAATTGCTGGTGTTGGAAATTCTGTTATTCGTAAAAACAATAATGTGTTACCATTGGATGAAGTTTTATATGTCCCAAAACTGAAAAAGAATTTGTTATCAGTAAGCAAATTAACCTCACAATTTCCTGTTAATTGTGAATTTACTAATGATTCGTTCATTGTGAAGGAACGGAAGACAGGAGAGTTAATCATGCAGGGACCACGGAAGGGTGATTTGTACACAATTGCTAGTAGTCCTGAAGCCAATTTCTCGATTCGGTACAAGTCGTGCAGTGCTGATCTGTGGCACCAACGTCTTGGCCATCCTCAGTTTTCTGCTTTAAATCGTTTGCATAATAAAGGCTTAATTGCTGTAGATGGGTCGTTAAAAATAAATAAAGTTTGTGATAGTTGTCAGCTAGGGAAACTTAGCAAATTTCCTTTTCAAAATAGTGTTAGTTCTACAAATGCTCCATTTCAAAAAATTCATTGTGATCTTTGGGGACCAGCTCCAATTTTGTCAATTGAAAAGTTTAAATTTTATGCATGTTTGGTTGATGACTATACGAAATATACCTGGCTAATTCCCTTACGTGCTAAATCGGATTTTTATTCTGCCTTTCTTGCATTTGAAAGTTATGTTCAACGTCAATTTAATACTGTTGTCAAAATATTTCAATCCGATGGAGGCGGAGAATTTGTAAACTCTGCTCTCACCACTCATTTTTTAAAAAATGGCATAATTCATCATATATCTTGCCCGTATACTCCAGAACAAACAGGAACTGTTGAACGAAGACACCGTATAATACGAGAACTAGGAATGAGTATGATGTTTCATAGCAAGGCTCCATTATCTTTTTGGGTTGATGCCTTTAATACTGCTGTATTCTTAATAAATCGTTTGCCATCCTCATCAATCTCTTTTGATTCACCATATTATAAGTTGCATAAAAAACATCCTGATTATTCTGTTTTACGTTTGTTTGGATGCAAGTGTTTCCCATATATTTGGGACACAAAAAAGAATAAATTTGATCCAAAGTCTGCTGTTTGTTTTTTTGCAGGATATAGTGACAAGTATAAGGGATACAGGTGTTTTGATTTGAAGAATCGGAAGTACATTATATCAAGGCATGTGGTTTTTGATGAAAGAAGTTTTCCATACAGATTTTCAACTAATTCAGTATTACCAGATCATATTCATCAAGTGTTTGACACATGGGTTCCTGCGAGTATTAATGAGTGTGCCCTAGCACATGATTCTGATTCTTCTCCTTCTTTAATTCCAATACCACCAGAATCTCTAAATGCCGCTCCTAATCAGATTGTACCTGCCTCCTCATCATCAGTTCTTCGCCCAACATCCGCAATAGATTTGCCATCTCCTATTTCGAATTCATCTCAACATTCAGCCTTACCAAATCCCAATTCACCTCAGCGCTCTGTCTCGTCAGTTTATCCTTCACCTGAGATCGAGCCATCTTCTCCAGGTCCAGACACTTCGAGTATGAATTCCCTTAGTCAATCGAGCCCTCAATTACAGAATTATGCATCACAACAGAGTCCCGATTTGGAGGATGAGGATTTATCTTCGCCAGTGGGTTCTACTATACAAGACGTACATACTCCAGTGTTGGCAGAACCAGAGCCTCCAGCTCCAGTTGTTGAACCGATTCGACATTCCATGACCACTCGGTCACAGTCTGGTATTGTTAAACCTAACCCTAAATATGCCCTTGCTATCACTATGGATTCTTCTGTTCCACAGGAGCCTCGAACAGTCAAACAAGCCTTAGCCCATACAGGATGGAAGAAGGCTATGGAAGAAGAATTATCTGCACTTCATCATAATGATACTTGGAGTTTAGTTCCTCAAACTGCTGATTTAAATGTTATAGGGTCCAAATGGGTCTTCAAGGCGAAGCTGAAACCAGATGGTTCGTTGGATCGGTTAAAAGCCCGGCTTGTAGCCAAAGGCTATCATCAGGTTGATGGACAAGACTTTACAGAAACTTTTTCCCCTGTTGTAAAGCCAGGAACAATTCGGCTAGTTCTTTCGATTGCATTAGTTCGTGGCTGGCAGGTAAGACAGTTAGATGTCAAAAACGCTTTTCTACATGGTTTTATCACAGAGGATCTGTATATGGAGCAGCCACCAGGTATGATTGACCCAAAATATCCTTCATATGTTTGCAAGTTAAAACGTGCACTGTATGGTTTGAAGCAAGCACCACGTGCTTGGTTTGATCGGCTCAGTAAGTTTTTAGTTTCCTATGGCTTTCGTTGTAGTTTGGCAGACCCGTCTCTGTTTATTTGTCATTCATCTATGGGAACAGTGGCATTATTGATATATGTTGATGATATGCTTCTTACTGGTTCATCCGTTGAGTTACTTGATTTGTTTATGAAATTGCTGAGTCAAGAGTTTGCTATGAAGGATTTGGGCATGTTGCATCATTTTTTAGGCATTGAAATCACTCACACAACAAATGGTTTACTGTTGAATCAGTCGCATTATGCATTAACGTTGCTTGATCGTTTTGGAATGCTTGATTGTAAACCCATGCGAACACCTTTAGAGGTTCAACCGGTTGTAACATCTACTGCTGCATCTGTTGATTCACGTTTATATCGCAGTTTAGTTGGGGCTTTACAATATTTAACTTTGACACGTCCGGATATTGCGTATAGTGTAAATTTTGTTTCTCAGTTTATGCAGGAACCGACGGTCACCCACTTGAAGTTTGCCCATCGAATTCTTCGATATGTGAAGGGCACATTAAATCTTGGACTACACTTGACATCAAAATCTTCTTTAGTTTTGCAGGCATTTGCTGATGCAGATTGGGCAGGCTGCCCTATTACCAGACGTTCCACTACGGGGTTTTGTACCTTCCTTGGCAACAACTTGGTCTCTTGGTGTGCAAAAAAACAACACACCGTCTCCCGTTCCAGCACGGAAGCAGAGTATCGAGCCATGGCTCACACCGCGGCTGAACTCACATGGCTTTCATATTTGTTGGAAGATTTCTCCATTCCAATGCCATTTCCGCCGACAATTTACTGTGATAACTTAAGCGCACTTTATCTTACAGTGAATCCCGTGTTCCATGCCAGAAGTAAACATATTGAATTAGATTACCACTTTGTTAGAGAACGGGTTTCACAAGGTCTTCTGATAACTATGTGCCCACCGAGCAACAGGTTGCAGATATCTTTACCAAGCCACTTAGTAAATCTGCTATTCAATTCTTTCGCACCAAACTCAGCCTCCAGCCCCGGCAAAGTTTGAGGGGGGATGATAAACATCAAGGGAGTTATAAGGAATTACAAATTACTAATCACTCTCTCCATTACTAATCACTCCCTCCCACAAATATCTGTTGCGGAAAATATGGAGTTATAAGGTGTTTTTGGAGGTATAAGGATGCTGATATTTTCCACCTTATTTGCAGCACATATTTGGTGATTAGGAGATTAAGTGTATCTTCATTCTTTGACTAAGTTGGTATTTTGAATATTCTGGTATGATTGTTTACTTTATTTTAGGGATTCTAGTATTTGTATTCATCTCTATATAAGTGGCATTTTATGAGTTTTGATGTATTCGAGAAATAAGGCAATAAAGAATTTTATTCAAAATCTGTTTCTTTTTACTGCATAAAACATATCAATTCTGTTTTTCTTTCTTAGTTGAAATGGATTTTGAAGAGGAGGATATTCTTGATCTTGATGATGATGATGAGAAGATAATGCTTTATCGCCAACTGACATTCGCTAACTTAGGTGAATAACAATGATGGTGATTATAAGAAATCAGTTATCATTCTCCAATGTTGGTGAATGTTAAAAAGTTCAAGCTTGGTTTTATCTACAATGGCTGCTATCCATTGTAGAATTTCAGTAATGAGACTGCTCCAAATTTATGGGTGTTGTATTGTTGAAGAGTTGAGGATTTTAGTGACAAATTAAGCACATGATAGTAGGGGATATACAAATGTTTTGTTTTGATAGTTTTGAGCCTGATATTATTCATGGAATGAGTGTGATCAATGAGGATGGTTGGAGGTTTAAGCTTGTTGTATAGGTCTCTTTTTTTTATTATTTTTTTGCTGATATAGGTATGGATTTTTTTAAAGGGGGATAATGTCCGTTATTTTTTTCCTTTTTTCCATTTTTTTTAAGAAACTTACATTTAAATTTATTATATATCCTTTTTCAGGATATTGCATTATTCCCTAAACACAAAATTTTACAAGCTAAAAGTAGAGTGAAATGTTTATTTTATAGTGCAGAAAATTATGAAATGGAATCATAATAATCTTGATTAAAAAAGATAATGACAATCCGTTCCTCTAAGCTTTGTTTGTTTCTTGGTGTAATACGGTTTAATTTTGTTAGTTTTGATTTTTACCTTTTATAATATGATTTTTTTATGGTAATTTTATAATTTAAAAATTATAAATTTTTAAATCATTAATTTAATAATTTTTTATGGTTTTACAATTTTATTTTTTAAAAATATTTAAAATATATTTTTTAAACATAAAATATATACTACTAAATAATATTTTATTTTTATAACATATTAAATTCTTAAAAAATTATTAAATTAAATAAAAATATTTTTACTTGACTATACTATATCATACTATATTTTCAAACATAATAAATATTATTTTTAATATTATACCATATAATATTATATTACACCATATATTATCATATCATGCTACCAGTTATTCAAACAAGGCTTTAAAAGTATTTCTGATGTGCTAAATGATCTGGCTTCAAACTTCAATTATTTCTTTTTCCCTGTGAATTATGTGTTTTCATCCCTAAATAATTACTTTTTCTTAGTAAATGCTTTAGATGTTCTTACCTGGAATGGATATTTAGGCCCATTGCCGCAGCCACTTATTTGATGAAACATGCCTAAACCATGAATATTCTTTGAATATTTAACGACCTAATTCAATAGTCTACTTTTGATATTAGTACAATTAAATGTAATTTAATATACTGAAACATAATTTAATTAGTATTTAGTTCATTGTTTATATATAAAAAAATTTAAAATATACTTACAAATAATTTATTTTAATTTAATTATATAACTCCGTTTATATATGAATTTTTTGTATATAATTTGTCTCAAACTCGAATAAAGAATGAAGATTATAGTAAGTGACAACCAGTATAAAATTTTTATCATGTCTTATGATATAGAGTCTAATAATACTATCATTGGAGCATCCCCTAGTTGCGACACGCTGCATTGGAGTCAGGATATAGTAAGAAATAGGCAATGATGCAGGGCGTTCCCCTAATGCAACGCACCATATTGCAGCTCGAATGTGGCGCTAAATAAGCAAATGGTCTCACATCAATGACGGATGTAAATAAAGAAGTTAGTCCAAAATATGAATAATACGAGAGTTACATGTTCAAATAATGGTAAATGATTCTTTAGAAAGAGATATAAGAAAGAATAAGTAAAAAATAAGATCAGAGTAGGAACTTGAAATATTAAATCTTTTACAGCTAAATTGAGAGAATTTATTGTATGGATAGAACAAAATTCAGTATTGTTTGCATTCAAAAGACTAAATGGGTTGGCGAAAAAGGTACATAAGTTGAAAATACAGGATATAAAGTGTGATATACAGGAACAGACAGAAAAAATAACGGAATATATATGATTTTGGATTGAAATCTAAAGGAGACAGTTGCAGTGATGAAAAGAGTAGGCAATATGATTATTTCAGTTAAATTTATGCTATAGAAAGAGACATGCAACATAGTTAGTGTATATGCTCTTCAAGTTGAATTGGATGGAGAGAGCAAAAAAAATTTAGGATGATATAGATGAGCTTATGCAAGAGATCCCAAATGATGAAAACATCTTTATAGAAGGAAACTTAAATGAACATATAGAAAAAAAAAGAGAGTAGGTTTTGAAAATGTGTATGGAAGTTATAGTTTCGGAATTAGAAATGAAGAAAGTAAGACTATCATTGAGTTTACCCTAGCCTATGGTTTAATTTTGACAAACAAATATTTTATTAAAAAAAATCTCATCTAATAATATTTAAAAGTGGGCAAAATAGAAATCAGATTGACTTCATACTTACAAAAAAGCCAATCAAACTCGATCAAGAATTGCAAGGTTATTCCAAACGAGGCTTTGATCACTCAACATAGATTAGTAATTTCGGATGTCAAGTTTAAGAAGTTTACAAGTAAGCCAAGAAGGAACAAAAGTTACAAGATTAGGTGGTGGATTTTAAAAGGTGAAAAATAATTGGTGTTTAAGGATGAGTTGATCAAAGTCGGAGGTTGAAAAACGGATATGAATATGTCAGCAAATGATATGTGGGTGGGCATGTCTACAATAATTAAAAGAGTGGCTAAAATTTTTTTTGAATAATCTAAAGTGTGTGGACATCCCTCGAAGGAGTCTTGATGGTGAAATAAAAAAGTGCAAAAAATGGTAAAAAGTAAAAGGGAATGATATAAAAATTTACCCAAATATAGTAACAATGATACTTTTGAGCAGTACAAACAAGCAGAAAAAATGCTAAAAAGACAGTTAGTCAAGCTAGAGCATAATCTTTGAAGAATCTGTTTGAAAAACTTGAAACAAAGGAAGGAGAAAAAACTATTTATAAATTGGTTTAAATAAGAAAAAAAATATTATAATTTAAATCAAATTAAGTGCATTAAAAATAAAAAAAAATGGAGTTTTGATTTGAGAAGATGATATTAAGAAAAAAATGAAAAAGTTATTTTGACGATCTTCTTAATAATAACCATAGTAATAACATTGAGGGTTTGGATTATAGAGTCGAGAAAAATATGAAATACACTAGACATATTAGGTTTTCTGAAGTTAGAAAAGCTTTAAAGACAATGAAAGTTGGTAAAGTCTGTAGACCGAATGTAATACCCATTGAAGTTTAGAAATGTTTGGGAGACATAGGAGTTGTTGGTTGACGGCTCTGTTCAATAAAATTCTAAGTACAAAAAAATGTTTAATAATAAATAGAGACAAAACAGTTTGATACATATTTTTAAGAATGAAGTAGATATTCATATTTGTTCAAATTACAAATTATAAAGTTTATGAACCACACCATGAAACTGTGGGAGAAAGTTGTGGAACATCGTTTACATTTAGACACTTGTATCTCTTCAAATCAGTTTGATTTTATACATGGTCGATCAACTATGGAAGCTATCTTTCTTATTAGAGATTTGATGAAAAAGTATAGAGAGATGAAAAATGATTTACATATGGTTTTCATTGACTTGAAAAATACTTATGATAAAGTCTCTAGAGAAGTTTTATAGTGGGTCATAGAGCATAGAAAGATATCTATACGATATATTCAAGTCTTAAAGGATATATATGATGGAGTCATCACTAATGTCCGCACTGTTGGAGGATATACTAAAGATTTCCTGTTTCTATTGGGTTACACCAAGGTTCAGCTTTGAACCCTTACCTCTTTGCCTTGGTCATGGATGATTTAACAAGACATATACAGGATGACATCCCTTGGTGTATGATATTTGCAGATGATATTGCATTAATAGATGAGACTCAAGCAGTGGTAAATCATAAGTTAGAGTTATGGAGAATTACTTTGGAATCTAAAGTTTTAAATTGAGTAGGATTAAGACTGATTATATGCATTGTTGATTTAATAACTCGAATAGCGAATGAGACAAAGTTATTTTAGAAGAAATAACAACACCTCATAGTATTCATTTCAAGTATCTTAGTTTTATACTTCAAGAAGATGATGGTTGTGAAGAAGATATAAGTCATAAAATTAAAACTGGTTGGATAAAGTGGAGAGGTGCTATAAGAGATTTAATATGACCAAAAAATGCCAATTAAATTGAAAGAAAAGTTCAACCGTACTGCAATATGATTTGCGATGATGTATGATAGTAAGTGTTGAGCAATAAAATGATAACACATGAGAAAAATGCATGTTACGAAAATAAAAATAATAATATGGATGTATGGACATAGGATGGATACAATTCACAATGAGTGCATTAGAGAAAAAGTGAGAGTAGCACATATTAAGGATAAGATAAGAGAATATAAATTGAGATGGTTTGATCATATGAAACAAAGATCTAACAATATACCGGTCAAAAAAATCAAACAAGTTAGAATAGATATAGCTAAGAGAGTCAGGAGTAGACTCAAACTAACTTAGTCAAAAGTGGTCCAAAATAATTTTACAATTTTACATACATTGGAAAAGATAAACTAAATCGAACCGAATAGAAAAGAAGAATTCATATAGCCGATCCAAATTAACTTGAGATTAAGACTTAGTTGAATTGAATTAAGTTAAATTTAATTATATTAAACTTCAAAAAAATAAACTTAGTGAAATAAATATTGTTTTTTCTTCCATACCAAATATGAAAACATTAACTTTTAAATAAATAAAAATTTCATAAATTCATTTCTACAAAACAAAACTTCAATTACATCTTAAAGCTTTTTTGGTTTTTTGGACAATATTGCAAAATTCTGAACTTGAACTTTCAAAAAATACAGTCTGCAATCACAACAAAATCTAAAAGCTTTTTTGGTTTTTTGAATATGACATGACAGCCACGTGTTGTCATGTGACAAAAAAAATTAATTCCATCTCATTCTTTATCCATATTTTTTTAGTAAACCTAAAATCACCTGCGCTGTCCTTAATTTTCCACACATGAAGGTGAAAATGCGATGGAGTTAAATTTCTTTTTTTTTTAATTTTTGCCAGATAATAACATGTGACTATCACATCATACTTTAATGGTCGGAAAATGATATCAATAATTTTATTGAGATAAAATTAAAAGTTTGAGAATGTTATATTTATAAAATGAATTTTAGTCCCTTCAAAAAAAAATAATAAAATGAATTTTAGGAATTTCAATAAAAAAAAAGGCAAAAGATTAGGGACAATCAATGTAATTAAGCTTCAACGACAAATAAAGAACACCAAAGAGTTGAATGCTTAGTTGGGTTTTCTAGCAGAAAACATCACAAATCGCCTATTTCTTATAGCTGTGAATCCAACAAGCCCACAGGCTCTGCAGATGTCTTCTAGTTCACTCTCTGCTAGAAAGAGTTGACTACCCCATAGCTGTGACATATTCTACAATGATATAAAATTATCATCGTCAGTGATACACAATGAATGAATGATAGTCAAAGTCAATTCTTTCGAGCAAAGTTTGTTGAATAAACTTGAAACATTGAGAAAGAACACATGGAAAAGAAATTGTCTGAATAGTAAAAATGAACATTGAAATGAAGTCCTTAAGAATAGCCCCTCAAATTCATACTAGTTATCCCTTTCTTTTTCGTTTTTCTATTTTTCTTTTTTGTCATCATTTCTTCTACTGCTTTATTTTACTATGCTAGGACATAAAAGTTTCTTCTTAAGACTGGGTGTGAGACCGTAGGGATTAGCAAGCACAACGAAAAACCCATATTAGAGGATATGACAGGAAATAATTGATCTCATCACAGTGCCATTAATTACAGTGATTATTTTCTCAGATCATATTTTTCAAATAATAATTTTGCATAGAAGTCTTTCGAGATTTCAAGTTCCAAACAACAAAAAAAAATATACATGTACCTGACGTAAAGGCCCCAAAAAGGGAACAAAACTGAAAGGCCCATCCAGTATGTAAGTGGTAGCAACAAAAACGCCTCCAGGTCTGAGAACTCGGCTTATTTCCGCTACCTATAAAGCCATAGGTAGCCAGTTAATAAATGATATGCTGGCAAAGCAAGGGATTGGGATCTTGGAGAGCATGCAATAGATAAATCAGGAGTGAACTAACATGCTTCTCAAAGCAATGGCTACCAAGTGCTTAGGTTGTGTGCCAGCAATGACGGCATCTTAACTAATCACTACAACTAGTTTAAAATACCAAAGTATAGAGAAAAGCTTACGGCTGCAGATGGTGAAGGCCAACAGTGTATGGCAGCACCAGCATGGATGGCATCAACAGAACCAGAAAGAAAAGGAAGTCGAGAGATATCAGCTCTGACCAATATTAAGTTCCTAAAGAAGTAAAATTCTATCAGAGATAATATGAAAAATATTCCTGCAAAATATGTACCTAATATCATTTATAAGTTTAACCCTGCAAAATATGTACCTAATATTATTTATAAGTTTCACCAACCCACCAATGCGATGATTCAAATGATCCAACAAATGAAATGATGCTTAGATTAGAAGATTTTATTCATACTCTTTGGGAAAGTTTTCCTCCTGCCTGATTAATTCATAGCACTGCTGTAGCATGTTTTCTGAGTAGTCTAATGCAACAACAAGAGAAAACAACCCACTCTTGGCAAAAAGTCTTGAAAACAACCCACTACCGCAACTAGCATCAATGATATTTCCACCTAAGACTGGCTTCAGGTAATCCTTCATCAATTCAAACTGCAGTCCAAGTTGTCTATATTTAGTACATTAATAACGCAAGGGGAATAAAATGTTAAGAAGATGGATCAGCAAAATCAAGTAAATATCATTTCAATTTATTAGATCAAATGAATGGTTATTGAATATGGATCTTACATATGTTAGTACTTCAAACAAGCTCATTGTGCATTAGACTGTATAAAAAGACTCAGTTCGCTTTTCTATACTCTGGCTGAAACTAGGCCTTTTTTCCAGTCCGCAAAATGAAACTTGAGATGATTGGTGAGAACTCCATTATGTTTTGTGATGCTTTCTTAAGATCAAACGTCAAAAATGAAACAAAATGGACTATTGTTGCCAGAGAACATCCATGTGAATATATCATAATTAAATATTTTTGTGACACCATATGCCCTGAACTGCCAAAATAAACCTATGAATTCAAATTTTTGATGCAGATTATGCTAATTTATATATCTGTTACGTATAGTATATGCATGTATAATATAGAGAGAAAACCCAAGAGATAGGTTATAGAAGACGGTAAGAACTCTACAAATGAAAAACAAAATTGTGGAAGAAACTTTGATGAAGAAACTGTCCTATCACCTCTTTCTCTGGGCCAGGGAAACCACCCCACATGAAATTTTGGCGCCAACCCCTCTCATAGAGAAATGATACAAATCGAGTCCTGATTCAAGAAATTAATAAATACATGACAAGAAGAAGTAAAACTTTGATGTGGTATTAGATAGTTTCGCATTTCTCAAGTATTATAACACCACCAAATGCATTAGCAGTGGCCTAAAGAAACGCCCATAGCCAATAGACTCTATAAGTCAGTGTATCCATACAAGGAAGCTAACAGGTATCACAGTGTCCAACTTTCATGCCGTATCTATGATGCAAAATCCAAAACGAAAATGCTAAGATGTATCAGTACACAAAAGGTGCTCAACCACATTTTAAATCATTCTTTCACGCATCCATGGATGTGCTAACTACACTTTCATGTGCTTAACCAACCAAAGAGTAGCATTAAATTTCTACGTTCCATTCAAATTTGTGTGATTCAATAGATGCAACTGTCTCTAATGACAGTTCACTATTGAGAAGAGATAAAATTACTAAACAAATTCTCCTTTTTCTTCCACTTGAAAAATTAGACAGTTCAAAATGGCTGAAGCCACTATGCAATGGATTTCTACATTTTGAAAAGACGTCTATAGCTAAAGAAAATGCGTTGTCCACAATCAGGCTGTCAGGAACCATTACAGTAGCTGAATCTAAATACCAATTCAAATTTATGAGCACTGTTTCCCATCTAATTCTTAACGTAAATGCGTATAGATGCTATTTAAACCATAGAAACAATGAACCCAATGGAGATATTTGCAAACCTGAATAATTCAGTAGTCAAGGGCATAGAGTCATCATATATTCCTGCACCACTAAATACGGTCAATTCAAGATGTGTTTCCATGCCAGAGTAACTTTTCTTACAACACCCACATTGCAAACTACAGCCAGCAGAGTCTCTGCAACAGATTCAAAAATAAAAACACAGAATGCAGAACAAATTAAGAATCCAAAACAAATTAATATAAATAACATTTCCAGCAATGTAACTCACACAGACAAGACACCGTCACCAATCAAAGATAGGGGCTCGTAACATATGGGACAAGCTAAAATGTTCTTGCTAGTACTCGCTTCTTTTTCAATCACAACAGGATCCTAAACAAAATAAAAATTTCTTTAATTTAAATTTTGTAAAATTGAAGTACAAGAAATCAAAACGATGAGTGAAATGAAAAGCAAACCGATGGTTTGGTTTCGACGAAGTCAGTTGTGGAAGAAGACGAAGAAGAAGCGCGAACTTTTGTAGCCATGCCGCAGGCTCTGGAGATTGAAGCACAGTGTCGTTTGAATAAACAGCGCCTTGAGTTACTCAGTAGTCTGGGGATAAGCACGAACGAGCAAGTGGCCATTATTGGTGTCGTCATAGCTTTCTCTCAGCAGAGAGCGTTCGTTTATTTTATTTGAACAAAAGCGCTTATCGTGATCTATTATTTGACCGAAAGTTTTCTTTTTTAAAATTGCGTTTCTTTTGTTTTACTGGTCTAAAGATTTGGGCCCGAAGACAATTTACTTACTGGGCCAAAGATTTTAGCCCAATTTAGTATGTGTATTTTTCTTGTTCAACTTCTGGCTTGTTTTTTGGGCAGAACTTCTGACTTGTTAATCAAAATAGACTCTGTAAAATCTTAAATTAACTAAAATTAGGGTCTGATTGAATGGCCGACAATATGCTTTAGTAAAATATGATATAATATAATATTATATGATATGATATATTATTTATCATGCTTGTAAAAATGGTATAGTACAACATGGTTAAATAAAATATTTTTATTTTATTTTATTACATTTTATCAAATTTTAATAAGTAATGAGAATGAAAAATATGTTCTAAGTATATATTTGATTTTTAAAAATGGGTTATTGATATTTTTGAAAGACAAAATTTCAAAAAAGTGAAAAATTATTAAATTTATGTTTTGAAGAACTAATTAAAATTAATAATTTTCAAACAATGAGATTATTATAAAAAATATATATATTATGAAAATAAAAATCAAAATAAATAAAAATTTAAAATATACCATACATTATAAAATTATAGCAAATCATAAAATAACCAACCACTTAACGTTAGGGTTCCTAATTTTATTATAGAAAGTTTTGCTATATACGCAAAACTATTTGCATTTTTGTAGTTTTTGAGGAATTTTTATAGATTTGATTACCGGAAATTTGACATGTCATACAATGTGTGGAAACGAGTGTTTGGAAGCTATAAAGCTTAAGCTTTTTGAAGAATTGATTTTTGGGGGCACTGTCTCTGCCTCGGCCAGTCGGCCTCAGTTTTTTTTTTTAAGCGTTTGTTGATTAACTGCGTGTAGCCCTATAATTATTATTTTGATAAAAAAAAATTCTCATCTAAAATAATATTTTTATAAAATTTAATTTAATAAAATTATCTAAATAAATTAATAAATTAAAAATTAAAAATAAAAAGATAATAAAATTTTAATAAAATTTTAAAATTTAATAAATATTTTAAAAAATAAAAATTTAAATTTTATTATAATATTAAATATTTAATTTTATTTTTAATTCATCCATAATTTTATTTTTACTTGAAATATTTACTTTTCATTCATTTTATTTTTGTTCCCCCTATTGAACAAAAACGTATGGATAATATATATAAATATATATCTCTTCAAATATATATATAGATATAAATATATACACAACATATTTTTAAGATATAAAAAATATACAAAACAAACACACAATTTATATATAAGATATATATAATATATATAATATTCAAAAAAAGTATAAAACTATAAAAATTCAATCTAATTTAGAATATTATTATTACTATTTTAGTTTTTTTTAATTATAAAAAGGACAACTCATGATCATAGATCAAGCCAGTAGCAAAACCAGGACAAAGATGAAAAGGGGGTAAAATTTTCAAATAAAAAAAATTACGGATGAATTTATATTCAATTTTATTTTTATATTAAATAATTAAATGATGAAATTTTTATTATTTTTATTTCAATATATAAATACTATAAATTATATAAATATAAATTAATTATAGTTTTATATTATATAAGTATAAGTATATTAATTATATATGTATATAAATATACACTTTTTTATAAAATATATATATATATATACATAGGAGCCAAGGGGGACAATAGACTATACATAGGAGCCAAGGGGGGCAATAGACAAATAATTACCTATATTTTGTGTTTCTTTCTGAAAAAAAAAAATAACAAACCTTTTTCCCTGCCTTATAAACTTTCGACCTTTTTTTATTTATTTATTTTGTGAAGGTTGATGGAGATTAGTCTCTTCTTTATACAAATGCAAATTATAACTTATAAGTATATATTTTTAACTTTTGAGACTAATTCCCATTGAAGTTTAATAATAATTAAATACATTTATTATTGAACTATTAAGTAAGAGTAATCTAGATCAAATATCTTATGTACTTGAGAGATTTGAAATTTAAATACTAATTGTTTATCTCATTTATATATATTATAATTATATAGTTAAAGTAGAAAATACAATTAATTAGCTGTAATTGTCCTCTAATCATTACACATAGTTTAATTATTTGAAAAATCAATTACTTGCTGAAATTTTTAAATTTGACAACACGTATTAAATCAACCAAGTGACCAACAATACACATCACATAATAATAAAATGAATTGATGATTTACAGGCTGTTGGCTAGCTAACTATTTTTTTGCCCAGTGGATGATGAGCAATGTTTATCATATGAAAAATATACAATCTTCCAAAATCATCAGCATTAATTAATTCATTAAATGTTTAATCCATAAAGTTTTGGTATTCAATTTTCCCTTTTTTATAGTTTTTATTTATATTTTTTATAATCACCTCTGCATTAATTTTTTTTTAACTTTGTAAAAAATATATGTAATCCAGCTTGAATATTAAAAATTAATAGCTCAATTGTTAAACAAATGTTATAATTTTTTTAATGGAAAATTTTGTTAATATTAATTACTAGTATTAGGTATTATGGTGTTCGGATTGACATCAAGGAAAAAAGCAAAATAATAATATTGGTTAATTAATTTAGAAGAAATCTTACTAGCTAATTTAATTAAAGCAAATAAATTACTTAAATATCATAATATTGATCGTTACTTTTTTCCCAGCCGACACAGCTTTTATTGGCTTTCATATTTTATAAGCATTGATGTTTAGTCAATTTATTTATTATATATCGATCATTTTTTTTTATTTAAATCATAAAAAAATTGACTTAATTTATATATTTAACAATGTCAATATCAACCCATTAATTTCATAATAACATTTAGGGTAATTAAAATGCCTATTACCTATCTTCATTAAAAAAAATGCCTATTACCTAATTGAGTTACATATTATACAATTGAAGTAACTAATAATTGAGTTACATATACACTACTGAAGTTATAACACTATCACTCTTTGTACATTTTGCTGTTTTTACTCTTTGTATAAAATTGAGATTATGGGAGCAATTGAATCTATAGAATATATATATATATATATAAAGTGGAAAAGTTAATATATATACATATATATAAGGTAATAGCTTGAAGAAAGTGGATGTTGGGGCTTATTTGAGCAATCTCGAGTTTTGTTTGTTGGGTGTGTTCCAAGTTAGGTCTGCAATATAGCAATGTTGGCGGGACGCGTACGTAATTATCATTCGAACACTTATAATTAGATTTTGGTTTGGGTCCACTGTTTCTTCTTAATTTAATTTTGTATTTTCTGAATTTTTAACTTCTTAATCATGAAGCCATGCATATGATCAACTTAACTGTTTTGATTGAGTTTACCTACTTATTTTTAACAAAATTATATTATACACAAAAAAAACCTTGTAAAAAAAAGTGAATGATATTTTAGAGTTTGAGTATTAAAATATAACTAGTATAGGTTCAGCGCGCGATGCTTTATATATTTTTAATTAATATCTATAAATTAATTTCAAATAAATAAATAAATATTAAATTAATATCAACTAAAAAACTTAAATTTTTTTAATAAATAAAAAACTTAAAATTTTATACATTGTAATATATATATATATATATATATGTTATAGTATTGTAATACACGGTTTCATATATTATACTAATTCAAACAAAAGATAATAATTAACTTTAAAATAAGATAATTTCATTGTAATTGTAATCCTATAATAATTTCATAATTTCATCCAAATATAATATAAGTAAAATTAAAAAAAAAGATAATTTCATTGTAATTTTAATCCTTAATAATTCTATAATTCCAATGAAATATATTAATTACTTTAAAATAATGATGATAAATCAAAATAAATATGCATATATTTTGTAATATATTATATATTATAGTATTGTAATATACGGTCTAATATATTATACTAATCCAAGCAAAAGATAATAATTAACTTTAAAATAAAATAATCTCATTGTAATTCTAATCCGATAATAATCCCATAATTTCATCCAAATATAATTCAAATATATTATCTTAAAATAAGTAAAATTCAAGTAAAAAATAATTTTATTGTAATTCTAATCTTATTATAGTTCTATAATTCCATTAAAATATAATAATTATTTTAAAATATCGATAATAAATTAAATAAATATGTATTTAATAAATTAAAATATTAAAAAAAGATATGTGACACAATATTATACTAATTGTTTTAATATTATATATATATATTTTAACTTTGTATTATATAATGAAAGAAATAAATAATTATTGAATTATTAATCAATAATATATTATAATTATTATTCTTTGTTAATCTCACATTGTAGCATTGATTAAGCGGGTTTAAAACAAAATAAACGGCAATTTTCTTATTAACAAATAAGAAAGACAAAATGACCTTGCCATAATTTTATTAGCAGATCGAGAAAGATCTCAATTACCATTTTTTTAAAAAACTATATAAATTAAATTGATTCAAATTAAAAATATTTATACATTAATTATAATAGAAAAATAACTATCTTAACCTTATTTTTATTATTAAAGACAACAATAAATATAAAATTAAAATAATTATTTATCTAATATAATTAATACATAAAAATATTTTTAATCTGAATTAATTTAATTTATTTAACATTAATCTTTTTTTTTATTATTTTTGCTTATTGATTTTGTAGTTTTGTTCATTGTTCATTTAATTTTGTCAACAGACAAGGAAATAGTATAGCGGGTTGGTTAGCGGCTTATGTTTTCAAGAATTGTCTTATAGGGTATTTAATAAATTATTAAAAAATTAATTAGTATAAATATATTTTATTAAAATATATTATAAAAATTATATTTTATTAAAAAATTATATTATTATATTTAAAAATATAATAAAATATTAAAATATTAATTAAAAAATATTAATTTATTTAGTTGCAATTCAATTTTTAAAAAAAATTAAATAATATTTAAATTATTTTTATAATTTTTTTATTTTATTATATTTTAAGATGAGAGTATGATTGTATTTTATTATATGAATTTTTTAATTTATTTTTTAAATAAAATATTTTTTATTTTTTTAAAATAAAATATTTTATTAATTAATAAAATAAATGGGTTAAATAATCCGCCAGTGAATTGTAAAGTCTGTTATCTGCTGACGTAACTTCATAGTTGTTGTAATGGAAGTTCTTTCTTATTTTGATCAGAAAAAAAAAAAAAGAGCACAATATCCCAAACTCAATGGATAAAATGTTAATGTGGGCACGTGCAGCACCCATGGGCATCATTAACAGTTTAACGCGCTAGCCAGAATGTATTGGAAATATTAAGAATTAATTTAGTGCCCTTTAGTAGTTTCTCTGATTTCGAAGGAGCTTTCAGTAAATAAGAAATTATGCGAATACTAAATTTAAAAATTAAAGCATTCAAATTCAAAATTCCGCATCGGGTGGATGCAACTTTGATCTTTTTTGGCGGATTTTATTCTAACGGACACCTTTATCATTACGTCAACAACTCGGCCTGTTATGTTACGAAATTGCCCCTTTCATAAAAACATGCAAATTCCGCTTTTGTTGTTTTATTTCATTGTTCAACAAAAATTATTGAATCTATTGTCTTCGTACCCTCGTTTGAAAAAAGTTGTTATTGGCAATCTACCTTTTATATCATTACTAACGGTATTGAATTTTTCTTGCAAACTTATAAACTTTTTAATTTAAAATTTTAATTGAAGTTCAAATTTATTAAAAAAAATATTATTAAAATAGTTAAAAATTTTGATTTTTTTTATCCTTAAAAAATTGATTTTTTATCCTTAAAATTTTAAATTCTAATTATACTAAAATATTCATTAATTGAATTAACTATAAAAGTAATAAAGTGTAAATGTATTGAAAGATATCCATGGATTACTATTGCATCTATATTAAACATAAAATTTAAAATATCTTATATCTTGATGATCATTTCTCCAACTCTCAATTTTCACAAATTAATTATGAGTATTTTTATTAATTTAATAGTAATTAAAGTAGTATTTTGATCTTTTTTCCTCAAAAAACAAAAGGTAGTATTTTGATATTCAAGCCTTTTAGCTTTTGTGATGTTCCTATTTTAGTTGGCTTTCTTATTTGCACCATCTAGAATGATGAAGAAACAATTTTTTCCCTATTTTATTAATTTTGGATCATTGCCCCTAAGAAATTATATAATGCAACTATAAAATTCAAATGACAAATTAATTAGATAATAATATATATGTGATTTTTTTTAAAAAAATATACCCTATAATTTTTTTAGTAAACAATTTAATTTTTCTACTTATAAAATATAAAAGATATATTATTATATAATTAATTTACCATTCCAAATGAATATTTAGTCCGAATCACAAACAAATTATATAATTTTTTCCTTGCTCCCCTATATATAATCTTATAAAGCTTGACTCACTATGGCCCCTAAATTAGATTTTAAGAGAGCCAAATGAGGAGGTTGGCTCTCCACTTATGATAGATTTGAAAATTAGATGAAGGTAGGATCTCACATATTGTTTCCATGCATCATGTTCATTTATGCACATGTTTATGGATGATTATATAAATGTGATGTGACATTTCATATATATAAGTTTGAACATCTGTACATTATGGATTAATTGGATCACTATATGAGACACATGCTTAATTTATTCATCTTTTTGAAATCCTACCTACCTTCGTCACTTCTTTGAACAAAATACTAATCTTTGTTCAATATTTCTTCAAGCTATATGTATATATTATCTGATTTTCAATTTGTAATGAGCAGTAGAGTTAATGAAAATTGATATTCTATTGAAAAGACACTATATTTCTTCTTCTTTTTTTCCACATAGTTGGATGGTTTATTTTATGTAATAGAAATTTAAGTTTAAATTTTAAAACTCTATACTGTTATTTTTTAAATACAAGAGAAGGCACTTATCAAATAAATAAATACAAGAGAAGGCAACAACCTTAGATAACTAAATAGGAATCAGTATTGGCATAGAAATATCAATTAAGTTCCTCCACAGCGGAACAAGTAATCTTTTTTAGGAATCTGGTGGAAAATATGAACGTTGAATCGAAGGACACAAGTGGCTAGCCAATCAGTGGTGTAATTATGTAAATTCTGTATGGTTATGTTGAATTTAGAGAATAGTCGTCTTCCTCATCGTAGATGATGCAATATTTTATTAAGTAAAAACTTCATGATAACAATTTGATAGGATGGATATTCGTAATATTAACTTGTAAAGATTTGATATTGTATATAGGCTTGATTTAATAAGTTGCTTATAACTTTTTTATTTATGATAGTTATAGCTATCGTACATCGAATAATTAGTTTTAATAGTTATAAAATATTTATAATTTTCTGTTTTGTATTGACCTTAGTTAGAATCCGTTCAACACAAATATGAAAATAAATTAAATTGAGTTGAGATTTCAGTATAATTAGTTAATTTAAACCTAACTTGCTTTTTGAATAAATAAAGATATAAAGTTTTATAAATATTATGTGGAATCAAAATTATGATCATTAAATAATTGAAAGTAGTAAAATTTTCATCATATTAAAATTTCCTAAACTGTCGAGATTTTATCAATAACGGTTACAATAGATAATAAGTGTATTAAATGTATGTATTAGTAGAATTAGCTATTTGAACTGACTCTTAATAATTATAGTTAATTTAAACGTAAGATTAACTTGTAAACGAGTTATTTTAGTAAACTTTATTTGTAAAAAAATTGAATTTCATATGAATTTAACTAGAGCTATCTAAATATTTAGTTTGAGGTATGATTAACAAAAATATGTATTCAGTTTGATAGAATGTCTCACAAAAATGGGTTTGATGGATCCTTTACACACTGGCAGAATCAAGACGGGGTAAAATTTTTAAAGAAAAAAAATATATAAATTTATATTTAATTTTATTTTCATATTAAAAGTTTAATATAATTAATTCACATTAATATTTATATTTAATTTTATTTTTATATTAAATAATAAAATAATAAAATTTTTATTATTTTTATTTTAATATTTAAATTTTATTTTCAAAAATTACATAATATATATTATTTTTTTAAATAATATATATATATATATTTTGAGATACTTAAAAAAACCTTTTAAACTAATTATTTTTAATAAATTTATACGATAGAATATTTTTTATAAAATAATTAACTTAATTATCAAATTTTAAATCCAATTCATAATCAAAATACAAAATAATTAATCTAATAACAAAATCTCAAATTTTCAATTCATATCATAGTCGAATTCTAAAATAATTAACATAATAATCAAAACTTAAATTTCAATTCATAATTAAATTTCAAAATAATTAATCTAATCATTAAAATTATACACTAAAACTAATAAATTAAACTTTAAATTAAACAATAATTATAAATAATTATAATACTTAATAACATTATCAAAATAATAAATTAAAAACTAATTTTAAATTTTAAAATAATTAATATCTAAAAATTAATTAAAAAAATAAGTACACATACACACACAAATATATAAATACTATATATTATATTATAAATTAATTTTATATTACTTAAACATTATTAATTATATATATATATATATATAAATATACATATGCAAATGAAATAGAGGGTAATTATATAAATATTATAAATTACATATATATATATATATAGGAATAAAGGGAGGGCAATAGACCCCGTGCCTCTGTGGTTCCGTCAATGTCTTTATAAGTACAAATGTAAGCTTACCACCATACAAATAGACTCTTAATTAGAATATTTAAAAAATCGCATAATTTTTATCATTTCCTATCATACTCTCAGTTTAGCTATTCAAATAATGTTTTAATTGACCTACAAATATATTTTTTAATATTAATATCTCTATAAATAGTGGCTAGGTTATAATGATCTTGATTAAGTATAAATGAAATTTTTCTAAAAAAATAAAAAGATTAGGCTTAATAATGAATAAGGTCTCAAATCATAAATTATTAAAAAAATTATTAAAATAAAGTGAAATTTTAACAATTTTTTAAAATTCAAATTCAGTCTAAGAGAGATTAAAAGATTAAAAAAAAAACTAAAGAACTAATAATGCAAGGAATGAAATGGACCACTCGATCACGCAAATGGGGATAGCTTTGGCTTTGTCTTGTTCACCCCACACGTGAAACTTGGCATTGTGCCCCCACGAAAATGATTCGATTTCAAGTGGTGGAATGGATTTGGGGCATCTATTCTTATTAAATCTTTCATTGCTCACATGGCCATTGTGGTGTGGAAAAAGTGAAAACACTCTTCCAATTAAAGCTGAAATATTTCTTCAGAAAAATAAAAATAAATGGGCAGTTGGCCGTTCTTCTAAATTAACCATGAAATGAATAATAATGCACTATTACTTTATAAGAGTGGGTGCTTTGTGAGCTTTTGACTACTTAATTTATTTGTCATTAAGATTATACAAACTAGCAAATACATTTTGGCGAAGAATTTGGAAACTACCAGCAACCTCTAGTTGCTAACATGGTCACGAACAACCAAAAGAAAAAAAAAATGTTTGGAGACTTATCGTAACTAATCTTTCAGCCAAAAAAAAAAATCTAAATTGAAATCCATAAAGGCTAAAGAGGGTCAAATAATTTGAAATACCTAATGTTTTCAATTTTTTAATAATTACACCCTCCTATTTTTTTTATAAATTTTAAATTTGAATATTCTTATCTATTTTTTATTAAATTCTTTTCTATTTTTAATCCAGCTAAAATACAAATTTAGCAGAATATATATATTTGCAAACTGACTCATAATATCACCATTACCATTAAAAAAAATATCCAAAATAGAATTTAAATATATGACATTGCAATGATGTATGTAATTATTCATTAATTTAACAATATTATTTTGATTATTTTAATTTACAAGTTTATTCTATATATATTGCTTCATTTTTTTTAGTTCAATTTTATATATTAACTAATAATATCCTCAACAACTCTTTATTTTAAAGAGTATATATCATTTGTGTAAATAAATAGTAGTTTAATTAAATTTTAAATAAAAAGAGCGTAATTTTTTAGATTTAATAGATTTTAATTAAATATATTAGATAAATAATAAATAATATTAATAAATATAATATATGAAAATTATAAAATTTATTATTTAAAATTAAAATAAATAATGAAAATGGCCTTTAGATATAAAGAGTATCAAGTTCAAATTTAATCTTTTATTATAAAAAGTTGAGAATATATAAATGGCATAAAGGGCAAATCAAACTCTTGAGAAAGACATCAACGGTAGCTCATATCATACTCATATCCAACAACTTATTTACATCTAATAAAATTTTGATAATTAATGCTCAAAACCAATTGAATGAGAAAGTCGAAATTTTCAGAAAAGAAAAAAACGTATAAAAGTAAAAGACCCCAATTATTAACATTATTTCCTTCAATCTCTCGATGCTCAAACAGAAGTAGATAATTTTTTTTTTTAAATTTTAATTAATATCTGTTTTGGGATTTGAAATTAAGGGCAGTATGGGTACTTTAATTGTGGAAGGGGCATTTTAGGAAAAAGATATATGTTTTATAAAACCGGCTAAGCAAGTGAAAAATTCTAATTGATAAAAAACAGGTAAAAAATTCAATAGAAGAACGGACACATGGCAGTAACAAAAGCGCACACGGTGAGCATAAAAGAGCAGACAGAGAGTGGTCGGTAGGAGATTCAAATTCCGGAGAAATTAAGCACTGACCTGACTTTGCATAAAAAAAAATATTTATATATTAAATCTCATTTTCAATTTTCCTCTCTTTGCTTTTAAAATAAGAGCAAGAGAAGTGGCTACTACTCATATAACATACTACACTACCACTCTTCTCCTCTTCCAAAAGCGAACCCCTTCCCTCCTGTTGGCTATTTATATTAAATTTTAAAAAGAAGCCCTTAAACTTCCAGATCAGGGCATCCAAATAAAAGATAACCTTGTAATTTTGTTTCAGATCCGTCTATTTAATTCAACTTCTCCCTGAAATTTTCAGAAAGAGAAAAAGAAAAGAAAATAAAAAAGCAGAGAAGAGAGCCGACTCTCACTTCTTCACACTGCTTTTTTTCTAAGGACGCTTGTAGCCCAAGAGAAGAAGAAGAAGAAGAAGCAGCCAACAAACCCTCTCTCTTTCTATTTATTTCTGTATAAATATTTTATATATATACACATACAAACATATTTAGTCTTCAAATCAATTGCATTTCCTTTCTTGCTTGCTTGCTATTTTGCTAAAATTACAAAAAAATTAGAGAGATTGATTTTTAAAGAAAATAATGGAAAGGAGCACTCCGGTTAGAAAACCACACACTTCTACCGCAGATCTACTCACGTGGTCGGAGATTCCCCCAGCTGATTCCCCAGCCGTTGGCTCCGCTTCTCGTTCTCACCAGGTTACTTCTTTTTCGGCTTTTTTTATTTTTCAATATTAAATTGAATCTTTATTTTGTAGCTTAATTAATTGATTAATTCTTTGATTTCTATTTTCTATTTTTTTTAGCCGTCCGATGGGATCAGAAAAGTAGTGTTTGGAGGTCAAGTTACCGATGAGGAGTCTGAGAGCTTAAACAAAAGGTAAGATCTGCAACCGCTTCTGTTTTTATTAATTTCTTACAAAAACATCTATTTGGTATCTCAGCGTTTTTTTAAAATTATTATTTTTGTGGTAATTACTAATAAATGCAAAATCAAACTGACATGTTAACTGATTTTGTTTTCTTGTGGCTCTTATTTCTTTTTTGTCTCTTGCTTTTCTTCACAGTTTTTGCTACTTGTTTGTATCTTCTTTCTTTCTCTGTCTATTTATCTATTACAGTTCCAGATTTTTTACTTACTTTTGACTTGAAAATCAGCTACGTGTATAATATTTTGCACATAATTTCTAGTTTCATCTCCTTCTACACTTTTACTGGATCTCCTCATTTGATTTGTAGATTCAATTATAATTTCGTCTTAGTTGAAGTTTTTCTTTTTGTTATTAAATATTTTGGCTTATAATCTCTTAGAGATGACCACGTCCAATGATGGTAAAACTTGGGTTTCCACCTATTTGCACAAATTCTTTATCAAATTAAATCAATCATAGAACATGACCGTAACTGTGGATAAGTAAGATTTATCTATTTTAGAACTGGAGTTTGTAACTGTTCTACTCCAAAGATCATCAACTGAGCTTTTTTTTTCTCTTGCTAATTCGTGGCAAGCGAGTAATTTGCGCTACAAGTTATTTCATTGAAATTTGATTTACTTGGCCTAGCATTCAAATCATTTATAGTCTACACCACCAGTAGTACCAAAACAATTTGATCTTTGGCTATCTGAAGCAGCATTTTTCATTTAGCAGTGATGACGAAATATGGAAAATTGCATATTGTCAAGGATTGTGCATCATTTATACATTAAGTGGCTTTAGCTGTAGAAAAATTTAGGTTGTCCAGTCAACAGGGAATTTTGGCTGTCAAATACAAGCCCATGTCTTGTGTCTTGGTTTAATAGCAATGATGTCCTTGAACGGGAGACATGATCTGTCAGTTAGACTCTGCGTAAAGGCTAAAAGGTTATACTAATTTGTAAAAGGAGATAGGAGTATTCGTGAATTGCTATTTATTAATCATTTATCTATGTCCATGGCCTATGATTAAATTATATTCATTATTTGCTTTTATCTTTAGGAAACAATTATTTACCAAATTCCAACATTTTATTCCCTGTTTGCTTTCCCTTTCTTCCCTGTGACTCTCTAAAAAGAGTATGTTAGCTGGATGGATCCATTTCATTCTGAAGAATTGTCAAACTACTGCTTTTTTGTGCTTATACTGCATAGGCTCATGAGGCACAACAAGATGATAACAAAAATTCAAAATATGTTGATGTAAATGTATCTACAGAAGGTGTTTAAATTGTTCAACTTTGCATCTTCTTGATGATCGCGATTTTGTGCCATGTTTTTGAAGTATAAGGTTTCTGAACATATAGTCTTTGCAATTTTCAGGAAACCTTGTTCAGGGTATAAAATGAAGGAGATAACTGGTAGTGGCATTTTTGCAGCCAACGGAGGAGATGATACATCTGAATCTGGTAATGCGAATCTTACTCCAAATAGCAAAACAGGAGTACCCATGTACCAGGTAACTGTTACATTGTTCCATTATTGAACTTCATGAGATTGCTGTTGGCCAAATAAATGAATTTTGGCATGTTAAATTACTAAAATGCATATGGTAGCTGACTTTTCTGTATTTTTATGCTTGTAATTTGCTAGCAAGCACTTGCTGGAATCAGTCGTATTTCTTTTGGAGAAGAAGAGAGTCTTTCTCCCAAAAAGCCTACTACTCTGCCTGAGGTGGCAAAGCAACAAGAACTAAGTGGAACCTTAGAAAGTGATGCAGAGGCCAACTTGAAGAAGCAGCTTTCTGATGCCAAGTGCAAGGAGCTCAGTGGACATGCCCCTCCAGAAATTTTACCACGGCCAATAACTGTGCGTGCATTGGCATTGAAAGAAAGCATTGAATTGGGAGAACCTGCTCCACATGATGTACGCACCCCTGTCAAAGTTTCTTATGTTAGTTTGTGTGGTTGCATAAACAAAATGTTTTTGCTTCTCTCTCCCCATCCCCAAAATTAAAAAAAATACTCCTGTAGCTTGGATATTAATCTTTCATTTCCACTGGCTGGGGAGGCTCAAGCATTCTCAATTGTGGAGGCAAAAGGTCATCTGCTGACTGATGCTTCATGAGTTGCTGTACTTTCTGTTTCTAAATTGATTCTAAATTGTTCATGGTGATATCCTAAGGATTCAACTAGTAGATAAGGTGATGCTATAAGTAATTGGGATTTGTTTTTCCGAAGAATATATTTAGCAGACAAGGATAGGAAGATGTCATTATGCTATAATGAATCATAAGTATGGGTAGTTAATAGGAGGATACGATAAACAAATGCTTGTCTTTTTTTTTTTTTCCTGTTCCCTTTATTTAGTAGATATGTTCATCTCACATAACAAGATTATTCTGCATCTGTGCTTTTTATTTCCTGAAGTGCTAATTGCACGTTGCATTACTGGCAGAAATTTCCAATATTCTGTGCATAGGACTAGATTTATTCCTATATATATTCTAAACAATTTTCTGCTGTTTATTGTTCCATGTTTCGAACTTAATATGAACTGAATGACCTAACTGGTTCTACAATTTGCTCAAATTAATAGCCTGCTGGAGGTCAGATGTCTAGTGAGGAACCTGTGATCAAGACAGCAAAGAAAATTTATAATCAGAAATTTTCTGAGCTCTCAGGTAATGACATATTCAAGGGCGATGTTCCTCCATCGTCCGCTGAGAAATCTCTAAGCCATGCAAAATTGCGAGAAATGAGTGGCAATGACATATTTGCTGATGGAAAGGCAGAACATCGAGATTACCTAGGCGGTGTACGCAAGCCCCCAGGTGGCGAGAGCAGCATTGCCTTGGTTTAACTTTTTAGGTCTAACTCTGTTATCTCATCACTGCATCTGGTTTTGTTTTATTCCTAGTGGGGATGTGTTATGTTGTATGACCTTGTATTGCGGGTTTTGGGGATTATATTTAGGCCTTAACATGTCATCCAGTACTGTGGAATGTTCTAATTGGATTTTATGTCCATATTCTTGTGTTTTTCAGTGCTTGTTTTAGAAAGGTACGTCGGCATTATGTTGTCATTATATTGTTTGAATGCAATTTCTGGCCATGCTGCTTGCATAGTTTAGCTCATTTGTTTGCTCAATTTTTGGTATTTTGCTTGCATACCATTAGCACCATTAGTTTCAAGAGAGCTTGGGGTATTCTGTTGGTGCTTTGTTATTCTCAATTTCATAAGTACCCAGGCTTTTCAGCAGTTGCATTTTGGAGATTAGTTTCTGGTTCAGGACTTTAATAGTGATACATAATCATCTGTCTTCCGCTATTATTCTCAGTTCGATACCAATTCACATTTGCTTGTTATACTTTGCTGCTTCACAGGTGGTTGGTGTATTCAAATGTATTTGTAACTGTTGATCAGCTTGCTAATTGTTGTAACATTATTGTGGGTTTATGCTTTGTATGTTTTGGTAATAATCTAATGTAATCAAACACATTTAGATTTAAATGTATGAGCTGCAGCTTTTTCATTTTGAACTGAACAACATTTTTTTTTGGTTTTAAATGCAATGTAGTGTGTGATACAGAAAAGAAAACAGTATATGAAATGCAGCTGCAGCTCATGACTTGTCTCTGTATGCTGGGGGTGGTGAAATTTGTTGGCCAATTCCATTTCTTACGTGCCAGTCAAGCAAATGCAGGATTCTGAGTTCTTCTACCAAAAAGATGAGAAATAATATAAAAATTAAAAAAACACTAATAAGGAGAGCTTAAATATTCATCTGAGTCAGCTCTAATGTGACAAAACAGAGAGTTGTGGTGGCGCCCTGGAATTGGGCCTTGCGCAACAAGAAACCATCAGCATTGTTCAGTGATCACTGATTTATTCTTTTTGAATCTACTCTTTTGTTTTGCTAATTTATTTTTATAATTGAAAACATAAGTGACTATAATTCTTAAATAAAAGTAAGTAAAATATCCCAGCAACAACATTTAATACATCGGATTTTTAATCACAGCACTAGTTTTCTTAATGAAATAAATTAAAATAATATTATTCAAAAAGTTTTAAATTTTTTAAATAAAAAACAACGAATTATCTTATAATCCCATTAATACAAAAGCAAATTAAAAAAAAAAAAAAGGGAAAGACAACTTCTAAGGGAAGAAAGGTGTGAACCAAGTCAATATCGAGTGAGAAAATCAAGCAATTCTGTTTTAACTAAAGATTCTAATAACTAACAGATAATTAAAAAAAAGGTTTAATAAAAAATTATCAATTTATTAGTAATAGAAAAAGAACTTAATCCCTTAAGAAAAGAGCTTAAAGAAAAATATATTTATGTATTATTAACAGAGAATTTTAGTATCCTCTGTATTTTTTGTTTTTCGATTGTGTGTTTGTAGTGCCGACTCAGCTTCATTGTAATGGCGTGAGCGTGAACAGTCAGTAACAGACCGTACTGCTTCCACCGCCTCACTCCAAAATAAAACCGTCCCCAACAATGCCCACCTTTCCATATTCCATTCTCTCCGTTCCATATTCTCACTTTATCTCATTGAACCCAAAATCTCATTGATGATTCGAAAAATGCAACCTCAAATTCCTTTCATCACCTCCAGTGGCATCATCATGGAAAAGGGGGAATTTTTATATCTTTTTTAGCTTTTCCAAATCGATTTCTGACGTGGGTTTTGGGAAAAGGGTTTCCGTTGTTTTCTTCAATATTTCTCTGTATAAAGATTATGTTTACTATATATATATATATTATATATTTTTGAAACGTTTATTTTGATGATGTTGATGGTGAAAGTGGCTTAGAGAGAGAATAGGATTGTTGAGAATATGATGAGGGATAATGGTGACTTGTTTAATGACGTTTCTTATGTGCCATATTTTAGTAGTCTTCTTCATCAACAGAAGCCGCCGCCTAATGTGAGCAGAATCTCTCTGCAATCACCAGAGCAGTCTTCTTCCTCGAGTTCATTCTCAAATGGGTTTTGTTCATCTGAAGATGATTCACCTTATGCTGATAGAGAAAAGAGGATTGTGGAGAATATAAAGACAGACGGAGAGATGTTTAATGATGTCTCAAATGTGCCATATTTAAGTCTTCTTCGTCACCAGGAGATTCGTTTGAGTGGTTCTCAAGTGAGTAAAGTATCTCTGCAATCGCCAGAGCTTTCTCCTTCAAGTATATTCCCAAATTGGTTTCGCTCATCTGAGGATGCTTCACTATATACTCCTTTATCTGAGGAGGCCAAATATCAATTACTTGGTTCCCCATACTGGAATGAACTTTGTTTGGATTCTAAATCACCTCATAATTCTTATAAGATCAACGGGAGGTTGGTGAATGAAATGGGTTTGTCTGAAAGTTTGCGTGGCATGAATATTAGAGAGGACCAAAATGGTAGTACTAAAATGAAGGGATTTGAGATGGACTCAGTTGGACTTGGCTTTGGTGATGGTTCTTTCGGTGGAAGTGTGAAAAAATATGGCTCATTTGGGGGTTTGAACAATGGAGATTATGGTATTGAAGGTTTTCGATCCTCTCCTTATGGAGTTTCTCTGAGCTCTGTTGATTATGTAAATGGTACATGCAATAGTTTGCACGGTGGCTTTGGAAAGGATGCTTATGATTCAGTGGGGTCTTCTCTAGCTCATAATCAGTCCAATGATTTGTGCTCTGGCTCTGTTTGGTATAATAACCAAAGTGATTATCTATTGGAGAGGAGAAAGGACCTGGGGAAAAGTTGGAACGGTTGGGGGATTCAATCTCTGAACACATCTAATACTAGGCCTTACCTTGATGACCCACTTAATTTCTCTCAGCAGTCTAAAATAGATTTTAATGGATGCAGGAATGTCATGGATTCAATGGAAGCTCCTCAGGCAATGAATTCCAAATTAGATTTGAATGTTTATGACCCATTACATAGAGTTTTGACCTCAAAAGAAAGGATCAGATCAATTAAAAACAGTGGGTTTGTTCAATCATTTATGTCTATGAAAGGTGAAGGGGATATAGAAACCTTTGGCTGCGAGGGTAGTTTCATCATACAAGGAAAAGGTTTGAATCGTGTAAGCAACAAAGGACTTGAACCCTTGAGCTCTGACAAAAGGAATTTCTCCAATGAGATGTCTGTGCAAAACCTTCGAGGGAAAAATATTAAACTAGATGGTTCTACTCTTCATGGAAGAAGTTGGGAGAATGATCAAAGGCTAAGGAGTTATGGCTCATTGTCAATGTCTCCAAGTATTAATTCCTTAAGTGAGGTCCAGGGTAATATATACTTAATGGCACAAGATCAGAATGGTTGTAGGTGGTTACAAAGGATTTTTGATGAGGGAACAAGCCAAGATGTTCAGCTAATATTTAATGAAATTATTGATCATATTGTTGAACTTATGTTGAAGCCATTTGGCAATTATGTCATTCAGAAGTTCTTGGACGTATGCACTGAAGATCAAAGATTGCATATTGTGTACATGGTGACTGAACAACCAGGACAGCTTGTTGGGATTTGCTTAAACACATATGGGTATTTCCTTTATGCTTGATTGTTTCTCTTCAACTTTTATAGTTTTGGCCCAAATTTTTATGGTTTTGGATATAAAATTTTTGTTACTGTCATACCAGCACACGAGCAGCACAGAAGTTAATAGAGACTCTCAAAACCAGGCAGCAGATTTCATCTGTGATATCAGCCCTGAAACCTGGTTTTCTTGAACTTGTCAAGGATCAAAATGGAAATCATGTGATACAGCGTTGCTTGCAATGCCTTAGCAATGAAGATAACAAGGTACTACTTTTTTGTCTTTCGTTTTTTTTAATGAACTGATATTGCTTAAATTAATGCTTACTTGAATTCATGGTTCTATGAAGGCTATATTATATACTGTATCTTTTTGAATCCTTGAGTTATGCTTAGGTGCAGTGGTAACTTGAGAATGTACATGATTCTCATGCTAAAACTTATTATGCATAAATCTTATAGAAATGATTTGCCAAGTATAGCATTTGTTCTTACACCTAATATCTGGCTTAAACCCCAAGGGGATTCCTTTTTTATCTTATGTTTTATATGATTGATATGCATGAGAACCAACTTCAATCAGCAAAGCTGAATACTGGTGATTAGTCCTAATTGGCTTTCACTTGGTGTTGGAAATTGATATTTTCCCTTCAGTGCAAATAATAATTTTGTTTTGAAGTCATGCATATTCATTCCCTATCTGTGTTTGTACATTCATTCAAATTGTATGCGGAGAATGCAATAACATTTATGATATTTGCAATGAAGCTTCATATTTTTCAGCTGTACTAACTTTGGTGGCTAATGAACCAGACATTAGAAAATAATAAACATAAAAAGACACAGAGAAGGGTGAATTTTAGGCTTTGCTTTGGAGTATTGGTGTAGCCACAAGAATGCATATAAAGTGGATATATGTCATCAACTGTTAAAAGCAAGTCCTGCGGTAAAGGATCTTGATGTAACTACCCTTTGCATCATGACAAACAACAGAACAGGGAGATCAATGTGAATAGTAGAGTAGAATATATGGTTTTCAATATTTCTGGATAATTCCATGAGATATACCAGTATTTGCATGTCAAATAATTCCTTAAGATTAGTCTGTTTAGATCCTGAAAGAAGAGAAGGTGCATAGAATGCTTGCTGCAATTGGAAAAGAATAATTTCCTGATATTTTAACTGTGCTGACAGTCAGCAGGTTGGAAATTTTGCAACATTCAAACTTAGGATAAGGTGTCACCCATCACAAGGAATCTGAACTTGTCTAATGTTTGTCACAACTTCAGGCTAATAAAGGCAGGGTGAATTGCATACCCAATCTGATGCATTAACAATTTACTTGTAACATGTACTGAAGAAAATGATGAAAGAAGGATGAAATAATATTTGAGACGTATGGTAGTGATACCCAAACAAATTGATGAACTGATAAATGACTAAAATGCATCACTAAAGTGGGTGATATTCTCCAGAACTTATGACAACTTCAGCATGTAGCCTGTTAAAATTGTCCTTCCAGGATATGAAGAATTCTTAAATCCTATTTGTGAGTAGTATGCTTTGCATAGGTTCTCTGTCATATATTTGTTTTGAGAAATTCTAAATTTGCTTCTGTTTATGTTTTGCAGTTCATTGTTCATGCAGCTGCAAAGTTTTGTGTTGAGATTGCAACTCATAGAAATGGATGCTGTGTCATGCAACGATGTATTACACATGCAACTGGGAAACATCGAGACAAATTAGTAACCGAAATTTCAAAAAATTCACTTCTCCTTGCTCAAGATCCTTTCGGGTATGGCATTAGAAGTGTTTTAGCTGTATAAAGTTGTTTTCTTTTTCCTTAATCTGCACCTCCAAATGTTTTGAGACACTTATCTCCCTTTTAGATAGCTGCACAGGTTTCATCAACCTTAACATGTTTATCAACCCAACTTTTGGAGGTTCTTCATTTGCAAATTAAAATGTTACTTCTGCAGTATTTTATTGGTCGATCAAGTGTTTTTCTCAGAGGTTTATCATTCCTTTTTGTTAATCTTAAAGTCATTGTATATTCACTCAGTTATCATAACAAATTTGTTATCTTCGCTGTTAGTTTGCATGCTAATTGTTATGTTTGCATTTAGGTTATTATAATGTTTGCATTTAGGTTATTCCTTCTGATTCTAACATTTGTGGATACATGTGACTGGAATAAGATCAATTTGATATATTGCCTTGTTTCTCAAGTTATTGAATGAATCCTAAGCTATAGTTCTATAAATAATTTAATGTCTGGATAGGATCAAGTTTTGCAGAGCTTGAGAAATTTTAATGATTGAACACCATTGTTCAATAGAATTTTTATGTTCAAGAGCCATTCTCTTGCTCTCCTATTTCTCCCTTCTCTTTATAGTTATCAAACCAGTATGTTATATTTGTTTAACTAAACCATCCTTCCGCATGGACAAGTTTATCATGTTCCATAGATTTTATTTGTACACCTGATTGTCTCTGTTGATGTTTTCTATCTGGCAACTTGCCGGAGAAAAGACACTTCATTTTTAGGTTGATCTTTTTGCTTATCTATTGATATATAACATTTGTGAATATTGCTTTTTCATTGTTTTTCTGAACATTAATTCTCGGTTTTACTCTCCATCAGCTGACTCCAACTAACCTCGGATGTAGGCATAGTTGTTATTTGTTTGTTTTCACTCTCCATCCATGATTATAGCGAGAGAAACTTCTCTTTATTGCAATCATATGAAACAACAGATGCTTTGGACCTAATCATAGTTCTGATGGATAAATGTTTCTTTTTCACGTCATTGGCTAATGTTCAACTGGTTATTAGTATTTTGCATATCATTTGAACAACAATTTTGTGCCATAATTGCGTACTTGTAGTCATAATTGATGATTTATTCATAAAAATAACTTCATTTTAGCTATCTAAATTCTTTTTTTTCCTTGTATGTGGCAGAAATTATGTTGTTCAATATATCATAGAGCTAAAAAGCCCATCTGCCGTTGCCAATTTGCTTTCTCAATTTGAGAAGAGCTACGTACACCTCTCCATGCAGAAATTTAGCAGTCATGTAGTTGAGAAGTGTCTCAAGCATTTGGAGGAGAGCCGGGAACAAATTATTCATGAATTGATCTCAGTATCACGCTTTGATCAGCTATTGCAAGACCCATTTGCCAATTATGTCATTCAGTCTGCTCTGGCAGTTACTAAGGTAAGGTTTGAAAATTAAGACTGACTGGATATTGATAATACATTATGGTACTTCAATAGTATCATTTCATATAAAATAATCTTTCTGTCTCTCCTTTCTCCTAGGATCCTCTTCGTTCTTTACTGGTTGCTGAAGTCAAACACCATTTGGTTTTACGTACGAACCCATATAGTAAGAGGATTTTCTCAAGGAATCTCTTGAAGAAATGAATGAATTAATATGGGTCTCTGATGAGAAGTGTTGTTGTTCTGTCAGAGTTACACCTTGTTCACTACTCTTAACAAATAATTTATCAAGGGCGGGCCACTAGATGTAGAATGTTATCAGAATTCATTGCTGATATCCTGGCTAGAAATTTACCAACTAATTCTCTCGAATCTGGATGACCTCCATGAGTCTGATGAATCGAAATGAAAGTTGAAAGTTTTCTGCCACTTGTTTATGATGCAGATACAAACTTGTATTATTGTGTTGTCATGTTGTTGTCTCCTTTGTCTAAACTTCAGATGTAATAGATTTTGCTTGCTAGAACCTTCCTATCTGCCTCTAAAGTTTTGTAGTTCTGTAATATTTGATGCCAGGTTATCTTTTTTGATTGTGTCCTCGTTTCTGAAGTTGAAATGAATATTACATGGATATGTCTATCGAGTAATTTTAGTATGTTAGTGTTATACATATCTTTAGTAATGTTCGCATGACAAAGCTTGTTAGAGATAAGGTCATCCCAAATTTTATGGTTTATAAAAAATGGAAATCGCGCCAAATGGAAAAAATGAGAATCTGTATAGGGTATCTCAATTAAATTGAAATTAAGACTTTGTCGAGTTAGATAAAAAATGAAAATCGGCTTGGTAATATTTTGGATCTACAACTATCTTACATTTGACAAATGATGGCTTTGTTGTTTTTTTTCTTCAAAAACTAGCAGCCTCGCTATGAGTGTAGGCACTAGGCAGCATTTTAGTTTCCACTTTCAGTTTGATTAGCCTTTAATCAGCCTTTTTACTTAAATATTGCATTTTAGTTTGATGAGTCTTAACTTATATATTGCCTTACATAATGCTTTGCCTCTTTGTTTTTGTCTAATATAGAATTGTCACTCCCAATACTTTTCTCAAGCGCAACTGGATTGAATCCATTTTCATCTACTTCAATATTTAGTTTGAATGAACAATATACTCTCTCTCTCTCTCTTATTAGAGAATGAATTTCATTAATTCATACTAGAATCACACATAAGTAAATTCTTTGGTTGAGGAGGATGACTTACAAGCCAATTTGGATTCAAAGAAGATTTTTGAATTACCAAAGCTCAGTTTAGCAGCTCTGTTACAATTTCTGAGAACATGAGAAAAGGAACTAAATAAAACTTCCTAGCCTTGTTTTTAATATTTAAGACTAGAGCTATAATATTCCATAATATGATTTATTAATGGCTTTAATTAAGAGGAGATAATCTGATTCAAAGCAGCAAGCGGATAACTTTAGAGCAAGAGTTCTTTATGCTGCAATCCATAAGAGTGCGAGCTTCATTTTTAATTACAGAGGCAAAGTCATTTAGACAAGCCACCCCAACAAAGAGCTTCCGTTCATGAGTTTTAATAGTCATTGCAACCCTAGCAAGTTTATTATTGAATGCCAAGAATCCTTACAAGGGCCGCAAGATACCCGCCTACCAATCAATGAAAGAAGAGGATTAAAGAGCTATAAGATCAATATTCACATTTGATGAAAACCATATAGCTCTAGCATGATCATACTTAAACAAGCAATGCATCACTGCTTCTACCTTCATAGAGCAGATAGGACAGATATCAGAACTAAATAGTTCATATTTTCATTTAGATAGACTTACCAACGCTGACACTAAATTGATACATAGTTTCCACAAGAAACATTTCATTTTGGATTGAACATTCAAATTCCAAATGCTCCTCCAAATATGAGAGTTAGGAGATCGAAATTTTAAGGTTGTAATGAAGAGAAAATCGAATTGCAAAGATAATGATTGACTTCCTTGGCTGAGATTTTACCTCGTTTAGCAAAGTGCCAGGTTATTTGATCATTGACATGTTAAAGAAACTTGATTTTGTATGGCACTGTATGCTTTTCAACTGATACTGATCTAGCCACTTTTTAAGTTCATAGGAACAGCAATCAATAACTAGGATAACCATAGAACTGAAAATAAAGCACACATGACTATATTTCATTAAGTGAAGATATAGATGAAAGTCTCATAGATCAACATAACATAACCATAAAACTGAAAATAAAACACATCAAGCAACAAGGATAATCACATTCATCAAAGTGAAACCACTCATCCTGAAGCTGACTCACAGCTCAATCCTCTTTATGTCCCACAAGTGCCAGAAGCATTTTTTCATTGTCTCCATGTGTGTCCTTGATAATGGCACGGTCCAAAGGAACACTGTTTCTTTGCTGGTATTCATCTTTTATAACCTTCAAATCAACCTCTGCCCTTGTAGCAACAACTCTAGTAAGAGCTCCTTCATCTGTTCCTGTTCTGTTGATAGCCAGACGAAGAACCTTCTCAAAATACTTCTCAGGATGTGTTAAGCACTTCACCGTTGCCCTCAGTAGTGAGAGGAATTTATCCTTAGGGTCGGTTTTCAAGTCCTTTACATGAGTGTCGATTCAAGCATATTACTTGATCACGGTCAATTAGTAGAAAAATCAAATACAAGAAATGAACTTAATAAGATAAAATGGTATTTGCATACCTTGTTGATATCATTGCCAAATTCATTTTTGTAGTGATTCAAAGTGGCATTGATTTGTGCTTTGCTCCTCCTAGCCAAAATCCTGATGAGATCATCATCAGCATAAGCCTTCTTTGAGATCTTCTCATGCAGTAACTTGGCCTCCAGCGTATCGGTACGAGCACACAAGAGGAAACAATAGCTGGATAATACAAGAATTTATATGACAAGTACCGCATAAGTGAAATTGGCCATAAAAATTATAGACACAAGTTGTACCTTGCGGAAGTGCCAAGTTGTGTGATGTGCAACATCTTCTTCAAGAGATTTCTTAAAACGAGCATGATAAGCCTGCCTTGCATGAAACAATTCATTTGCAGATCTTGTACAGGCGATTTCCATAAGAACCCGATTGCTTGAAGTCCATTTCTTTGTTGCCTCATTGGCTAAAACGCATCGCGCTCAGCTGGACTGAGGATCCAAAGCAGCACCAGTCTCTATAATGATAGAAGCATAACAAGTCAGTAAATGATCTATTAATAAAACAAAATTAAGAAAAAGGATTCAAAATCCAACCTCAAAATCACTGGTAAGTTCCTTGTCCAATGCTTTGAGGAGATCTTCTCCATACATTTCAGCATAAGTCTCTCGGATCAGCTTGCGCTGAGCAGCATTTCTATGTCCCAATATGGATATGATCAAACCCTCATTTGTACCCCATCCTGCAATCATATTTCTCTAAAACTATCATTAGAAACATCAAAAATATCCAAATTTGAATTCTTCAGACCTGTTTATTATATAGTTTTTTTTAACAAATTAAGGTCTGTAATCAGAGATCTAATTCTATGATTGATTTAAATCCTATAACAAAACAGAGTTTCACAAACAAAAATAAATATGGTTTCTAGAATCATCGTGAGATCCAGGAGAAAAACATAATAGAACAAAGATCCGATAAGTGAAATGAAGGAACGAAATGAAAACGTCAAAAAAGAAAACCTTCAAAGGCTTTTTTGAGCTGTTCACAGTCTTCGGCCACTGCTGGAACTGGTAAAGGAAATGTAAGAGTCGCCATTCTCAAGTTGTTTCCGATCTATGAAATCCGATCGCTTTGCTGTGTGTATAGGCTCGAAAACGATAAAGGAAAATAATTATATATAATTAACTAGGGGTGCAACCGCGAGGGTGAAAAAAAAAACCGTCCATCGGATTGGTTTTCAAAAATTTTAAATTTAAATTTAAATAAATTGATTATTGACCACATAAAATAAAGGATTAATTATTATTTTTAATTTTTAATTATTACACTGTATATAAAAAAATAAAAATAAAAATAAATAAATTTTGATACATATTTAATTAAAAAAATTATATATAACTCATTATAAAAATTAATTTTAACATATATTTTATAAATTTAAATATAATCTATTAAAATAATTTAATATATATAATTTATTATTTATTTACATAATTTATAATTTATTTTATAAATTTATGTATATAATTTATAATTTATGTATAATATATATAATTTATACATGATTTATAATTAATATATATCAATTATAATATTATTATAAATTTATAAATTATTTATATATTTAATATATATATATATATAATTTTTTGGTTGACCATTCGGTATAATTAATTTTTTAATAATAAAATCATAAATTGAAATTAAAAATTAAAAATTTTTAAAAATTAAAAATTTAAATTTAAATTGTGAATTTAGTGAATCATAATTTTTAGTTTAATTTTATCAATTTCAATTTAATTTTTTATTTGTTTTTTGAACTCCCCTGTAGTACAAGCAAAGTAGAACCCAATAGCGCAAGTACATCAAGTGTATCTAATAATTTCTCCCTCCTCTCTATTCGTATTTCGCCCCTTGGTATTCTACGTTACGTTACTATACGTTACACACCGTTTCTATTTACGGCATGAACAATTGGACATTCCACATTTGCTTATACTGAATCTGGTTGCCATTGTTAGACAATGACGTGGCATCGTAAAATGTTGTCACGCCAGATCAGTTTGTCTATTTCATCTGCCGTGGCGTGGCACATATGCTTTTTTTTGTTTTGAGTAGGGCGTGGTACATTGCTATTGGGATAGAATATGTGAAATTTAGTTAAAAATCATTATTATTATTATTACAGTGAATAAAAGCTTGCAATGTAAAAAATCACTTTTGCCCTTCAACTTTATACATTATTCTGAAACTTTATGGGAAGCAAAAAGTGAAAATATAAGCGTTAATAATTACAGATAGAAATGTCGATGACAGCTAATTTCTAGGGTCATTGAATTATGGGCTACACAATCACCAGTGGTTGGTATATTTAATTATGTCGACATACATTCATATATGTATAATATATGCATATGTAACATATAGAAATTAGAGAAAAAAAATTATCAACTTTATCCAAGCTTTCATATATATATATATATATATATATAAAGAAAAGAAGTTGCTGTAAACACGTGGAAAATCTCAAACTTAAATCATTAAATCAGGTTACATACAATGATACATCCCACCAGGATTTATTTAGCCATGGTAATTTTATCTAAACATAGCTGACTAGCTGTGTAAAAGTAAATGTAAATAAAATTGAGAACAAAATGTAGGTTCAGCTGATGATAAAATATGAGAAATCATTTGCATGGTTGGTCGACATGTCGGGTTGCGGTTCCAGCATGAAATTGCGAGTCCAGCAATAGCAGTGAGTTCATCCTGAATTTCTGGTGAGGGATATGTAAGGCGATGGTCTATTATATCTTCAAGCAGTATTTTCTCAGTGGAGGGAGATGACATAGACAGGATCAATTCACCTGGATGCTTTCCTTTAATCATTTCCAATGCTAACACTCCCAAGCTATACACATCACATTTCTTTGTCACTTTCATACTGGAAGCGAGCTCTAACATCAAAAATAATTAAATTAAATGTTATATTTTTTTAAAGCAGACATGTGACTGTTTAGCCATATTAAATTAATGATTATGAGATGTTACCTGGTGCAATATAACCATATGTTCCTGCCAATGCACTCTGATGCGATGAATCAAAATTCAAAAGCTTAGCAGTGCCCAAATCTGAAATGTGAGCTTCAGATTCAGAATCTAGCAAAATATTTTTGCTTGATATGTCTCGATGAACAATTGGAGGTAAGCAATCATGGTGCATATAAGACAGGCATAGGCAATAATTTTAATAGTATTTACCCTCTTACTCCAATCCAATTCTCTAGCTTCTGCGTCATTGCTCAGAACTTTCGCCAAGCTACCATTTTCCGTGTATTGATAAACCAAGAACGAGTGCCGTACATTTGAACAGAAACCATAAACTTTTACAATGTTTCTATGCCTTATTTCTGTTAATGCTCTTATCTCGTTCAGCAAATCTTTTTGACACGGCATTTCACAATCACCTACGTCGTGGAGCTTCTTCACAGCTACTATATGATACCTGACGACAAACTGGCTTTGTAGACACTGCCGCATCCTCCCTTTCCAATGCTTTAAGCATCATCAAAATTTTTAGTAGCTTGTATGATTTCATCATGCGTAATTCTTCCATCAAAATGTGATATTGAAAGTACTTTCTGATCACCAATTGTCTGCCTTGCTCTGTTTCTAGTTCTTCTTTTCTTTTCCGTCAAAAGAAGAAAACTCCCAAGAAAGAAAGAAGTGAAAAAGCTCCAAAAATAGGAAGAAAAATTATTAGAAACAACATTTTGTGGGTCTTTTTTGAGGTATGATTATACGTGGAAGAGAGTTTGCATTGGTGGCAATCCATTGACATCTCCACACAATCCTTTGTTCTCTTGAAATGCTTCAATGGAAGCATTTTGAAATGCTTGGTAGTCAGGAATTGGATCTTCCAATTTATTATAAGATATGTCGATGGTAATCAAACCATGCATATCTTCAAAGCTATCTGGAATAAAACCAGACAGATTATTGTGGGAGAGGTTCAGAATTTCACAGCTCTCCAAACTGCTCAATTCTGATGGTATCTCTCCTCTAAAAAAGTTCCAGCTTAGATCAAGCTTCGACAAATGAAGTAATTTCCCCAGTTCATTTGGAATTTCATGACTAAAACCGTTGTTGCTCATATTCAAGTAGGTTAGTTTAGTCAAGTTTCCAATGTTTTCTGGGATTCCATCCAACCTGTTCAATGAGAGCTCTACATGCTCTAGACCTGTCAAGAATCCAAGTTCTGATGGTATTGCATCACAGAGTTGATTGTCGGTTAAAATTAAATTCACCAAAGAAGTCAACTTCCTTAATTCCCTAGGAATTCTCCCAAATAATTGATTTGAAGAAAGATCAAGTCCTTGTAGCCGAGTTTGCATTTCCAATCTCTGGTGGTATGAACCCAGTAATATTGTTGTCTGCAATCCATAGTGTGGTCAATTGTGGACATTTTCCCCAGTTGGATGATATTTCGCCGTAGAATTTGTTCTTGTTTAGATTCATAAATTGAAGCACTGGATAGACGCCAAAATCTTCAGGTATATTTCCAGTAAATTGGTTTTCCTCCAAGCGAACTCTCACAAAGCTCTTGCAATTTTTAAAGCTTTTATGGATTGGGCCTTGAAGAAGATTGTTATCGACAGTGAAATTTTGAAGCTTATTATTTTGGCAAATGACGGCGAAATATCATCCAACTGGGGAAAATGTCCACAATTGACCACACTATGGATTGCAGAATTTGTTCTTGTTTAGATTCATAAATTGAAGCACTGGGTAGACGCCAAAATCTTCAGATATATTTCCAGTGAATTGCTTTTCCTCCAAGCGAACACTTACAAAGCTCTTGCAATTTTTAAAGCTTTTAGGGATTGGGCCTTGAAAAGATTGTTATTGACAGTGAAATTTTGAAGCTTATTATTTTGGCAAATGTTTTGGGGCAAAGAACTATTCAATTGGTTGTGATCTAGTTGAAGCACAGACAGGTTTGAAGACTTGTTAGCTGTTCAGGAATTTTCTCAGAGAGTTTGTTGTCTCGGAGATACAAAGATTCTAACCGGCTTAAATTGCCCAAGGACGCAGGAATGAAACCAGTAAGTTGATTCTCACTCAACTCTAAATCAGTGATAGACTTCAAGCTTCCTAATGTTAGGAAGTTATAAGTTGTAGAACGGGGCATATAATTATAATTGAAGTAGAAATGAGAAATAAAATAAAAATAATAAACTCTAAAGTTTTACACGTAAAAAAATCTCTAAATTAATTGGATCAAAAAATTACGGACAAGTTGTAGAATGATTTTATTATAGCAAAAAGATTACAACAATTTCTTTTTAAAATAAGGAGAGCACAATTGATTATATTCTCTCTTATAATAGGAGAAATTAAAAACTCTCTCTAATAAAGAAAAGACAATATTTAGGAGAAATCTCGCTTTTCTCCCTAAAACTCTCTAATAATTTTTTTGGAATGAATTTCAAGTGAAAGCTAAATGGTTTATATAGACTTCAAAAAATGGGTTGGTAGAATTTTGTAAATGGTTAGATACCTCTTTTACCTAAATTAGACACCTCCATTTTTTGACCTCCTTTACCTAAGTTAGACACCTCCATTTTTTACCAAGAATTACCTAAGTTAGGCACCTCCATTTTTGACTAAGAATTACCTAAGTTAGGCACCTCCGTTTTTTACTCTACAAAAGTAATTTTATTACCACGTATCTCTCACTTAAAGTTACTTTTGTAATCCTTATATCATTTCTACACTTGTCATCACCATGCTGCTTATGTATCTGCTAAGCCTAAGGAGGATCGACACCAGATAATTTTTTCATTATTAATTGGCTTTGTTAACATATCTGCTAGGTTATCTTTTATATGAATTTTTTGTATATCCACACTTCCTTCTTCCACCTTCTCACGAATGAAGTGATATTGAACTCGTATGTGTTTTGTCTTCAAATGAAATGCTGGATTCTTTGCCAAATGTAAAGCACTCTGACTGTCACAAAATAGAACAATCTTCTCTTGTATGTATCCGAGCTCCTCCAGTAGCATCTGCAACCATATTGCCTCTTTGCTAGCTTAGGTAGCTGCAACATATTCTGCCTCAGTTGTAGAAGTAGCCACAATAGATTGTAATTTTGAAACCCAGCTTATAGCTCCTCCAACAAGAGTAAACACATAACCTGAGGTGGACTTCCTCTTATCAAGATCACCTGCATAATCTGAATCAACATAGCATTTCACAGTAAAGTCTGATTCTCCATAACATAATGCAACATTTGAGGCACCCTTGACATATCTTAGGATCCTCTTTATAGCACTCCAATGCTCTTTATCAGGATTCACCATGTATCGACTAACCACTCCCACTGCTTGTGCAATGTCTGGTCTTATACGAATCATAGCAAACATTAAGCTACCCACTGTCGATGCATACGGTACTCGAGATATTTCTATCCTCTCTGCTTCATTGCTAGGACTCATACTTGAGGATAACTTGAAATTAATAGGAAGGGGGGGTAGAAATTGACTTACAATCTTGCATGTTGAAGCGCCGCAAGATTTTCTTCAAATAATTTTTCTAAAAAAGCCATATCTTCCTATTACTTCTGTCTCGGTAAATTTGCATTCCTAGAATTTTGTTTGCGGGTCCCAAGTCCTTCATTTCAAACTCTCTAGCCAACTGTGCCTTTAAGTTTACAATACGATCTTTTTTAGAGCCTGCTACCAACATGTCGTCAACATATAACAACAGAATAATAAAATTACCACCACCAAATCTCTTATAGTAAACATAAGGATCTGAACTATGTCTGTTGTATCCAAGGCTCATGATAAAGGAATCAAATCTCTTATACCAACATCTTAGCGTCTGTTTAAGACCGTATAGAGATTTGTTCAACCCGCAAACCAAGTTCTCTTTTTCTTTTTCTTCAAAACCTTCTGGTTGGAGCATGTAGATCTCTTCTTCAAGTTCTCCATGAAGAAATGCAGTTTTCACATCCAATTGCTCTAAGTATAAGTCAAATGTAGCACACATTGTCAGGACTACTCGAACCATTGTGAGTCGAACAATAGGAGAGAATATTTCATTGAAGTCTATACCTTCCTTTTGAGCAAATTCTTTAACCACCAATCTAGCACGATACCGCTCCACTTGGTTGTTGCCATCTCGTTTTATCTTGTAAACCCATTTGTTCCCAATGGCCTTTCTTCCTTGTGGTAATGAAACAAGATCCCATGTTTTATTTTTATGAAGAGCTTCAATTTCTTCTTGCATTGCTGTCATCCACAAAGAAGCTTCTTGGCCACTTATAGCCTCATAGAAATTTGATGGCTCTCCATCCTCTGTTAGTAAACAATATGCAATATTTCCTTCTATGATGTACTCTGAGTGCCAAGTTGGTCCTCTTCTCTCTCGAGTTGTCCGTCGAACTTGTGGAATTGCAAACTCAGCTTGTTCTTGTTCTTCATATTCTGATGATGCTTCAGAAGTATTTGAAACTTCTTGTTCTTGTTTTTCTTCAACTTGAACTGTAGTAGTCTCTGATTTTTCTTTTGAAGTACTATCATTATTTTTTTCTTAAACCTTATCTTCTACAAATACAACATCCCTACTGATTAGCATCCTGTGGGCAGTGGAATTCCACAGGCGATACCCCTTGATTCCATCAGCATACCCTAAGAAAATACATTTCCTGAATTTTGGATCCAGCTTTGATGTTTCTTGGGTGTTGTACATAGCATAAATAGGACTTCCAAATGTATGTAAGTGAGAATAATCAGCTGGCTTACCAATCCACATCTCCATTGGTGTTTTCAGACTAATTACAGTTGATAGTGACCGATTGATCACGTAACAGGCAGTCTTAACTGCTTCTGCCCAAAATGACTTAGGCAACCCTGCAGTTTTCAACATTGCTCTTGTCCGTTCTAACAAGGTTCTGTTTATTCATTCTGCTACTCCATTTTGTTATGGAGTATATACCACTGTGAACTGCCTTTTGATACCTTCTTGTTGATAAAAGCTATCAAATTCATCACCAGTATATTCCCCTCCATTATCTATCCTTAAACACTTAATCTTATTTTCAGTTTCAAGCTCAACCAGCGCTTTGAATATTTTGAAAACTGAAAATGCATCTGCCTTTTTTTTTTATCGGATACACCCAACATCTCCTGGAGTAATCGTCAATAAAATACACAAAATATTTTGCTCCTCCTAGAGATAGAACCGGTGCTTGCCAAACATCGGAATGGATTAGTTCTAAGATAGCTTTGCTTTTAGCAGATGAACTATTGAATTTTAATCCGTGCTGCTTACTAGTCACACAATGCTCACAAAAGGGTACTGAAATCTTTTTGAGCCCTGGAAGCAGTTTTTATTCAGCAAGAATCTTCAATCCTCGTTCTGACATATGGCCAAGCTTTCGATGCCATATCATTGTTAATTTTTCTGCTGAACTTGCTAATGTAGTGGATGCAAGCATGTACAAATTTGCAGCTATCTTTTTCGCTTTCATTATTACAAGAGCGCCTTTAACTATTTTCATGATCTCATCTTAAATATGGGTTTTACACCCATTATTATCTAATTGTCCCAAAGACAATAGATTTTTCTTTAAGCCTTTGACATGTCATACCTCCTGGATGGTGCAAACTGTACCATCATGCATTTTTAATTTGATGGTACCAATACAAGCAATCTCCAAGGCATTATCATTTTCCATGAACACAGATCATTCGGAGATAGGTTCATATTGATAGAACCATTTTCTTCGAGGAGTCATATGCCATGTTGCTCCTAAATCCATAAGCCATACATCAGTGAATCTTCTTTTGCCTTCATTTACTATTGTTGCCTCGCTGTATAAAATTTCACCATCATCTGAGGTGCTTGCTACACAACCCTGAGCATTTGACGACTCAGGACCTTTTTCTTTGATTTCTCCATTCTTCTTGAGATACCAACACTCCCTTTTGTAGTGCCATTTCTTGCCACAATTATGACACTTGACATGCTTCTTACTTTTGGATTTTGATCTACTCTGATTTTGACTCCACTGGGGCCATATTCTGTTGATCTCCCTCTTATTACTGTCAAAGTTTCAGCTTGCTATGAGCCTCCTTGTCTATTTTCTTTGCTTTTGCGTCGATTTTCTTCTTCAAGAACAGCAGTTGCAATATCATCAAAGACTAAAACTTTAATGTTGTTGGTTAAGTTGATGATGAGTTGATCATACGAATCAGGTAGACTTTGAAGTAGAATTTCAGCATGTTCATCCGTCTCTATATTATACTCCATTGTTGTGAGCTGTGAAAATAAAGTGTTGAGGGTATTGATGTGGTCTGTCACCATAGTTGATTCCATCATCCGAAGGGTGTAAATTTTTCTCCTTAAGAAAATTTTATTGTGCAGTAATTTAACGTCGTACAATTTTGTCAAAGTATCTCATATCTCTTTTGTTGTCTTTTTCTCTATCACACTTGACAATACTCCATCGGCTAGTGCTAGGTGCAGATTAGCAATAGCATTGCTATCCATCTCATTCCACTTGCCATCGTTAGTGATTTCAGCAGGCCTATCTCCAATTGTCGCCAAGCAGTTATCTTTTCTCAAAACTGCTTTTATTCTCATTTTTCATAATGAGAAATTATTCCCATTGAACTTTTATATTTCATACTTTGTTGCCATTATTGAATATGTTCTTTTCCACTAACTTAATTTGACTATAGCACCAAAAAATAAATAGGCTATAAACCTGGTGCTCTGATACCACTGTTAGGAAGTTGTAGAACGGGACATACAATTACAACTGAAGTAGAAATGAGAAATAAAATGAAAAAAATGAACTCCAAAATTTTTATGTGAAAAAATCTTCAAATTAATTGGAGCAAAAAATCCTGGGCAAATTGTAGAAGGATTTTATTATAGCAAAAGGATTACAACAATTTCTTTCTAAAATAAGGAGAGCATAATTGACAATACTCTCTCTTATAATAGGAGAAATTAAAATTCTCTCTCTAATAAAGGAAAGACTATATTTAGGAGAAATCTCACTTTTCTCTTTAAAACTCTCTAATAATTTTTTTGGAATGAATTTCAAGTGAAAGCTGAATGGTTTATATAGGCTTCAAAAAATAGGTTGGTAGAATTTTGTAAATGGTTAGGTACCTCTTTTACCTAAATTAGACACCTCCATTTTTTGACCTCCTTTACCTAAGTTAGACACCTCCATTTTTTACTAAGAATTACCTAAGTTAGGCACCTTTATTTTTTACTCTATAAAAGTAATTTTATTACCACACTTAACTCTTTAGGAATGGAGTCAGAGAGCTGGTTTTGATAAAGGTGAAGAAGGGTGAGACTGGTAAGACCACCTAGAGTTGCTGGAATTTGGCCAGAAAGATTGTTTCCATAAAGGCTTAGCTGGTTGAGAGACTTCAAGTTTCCAATTTCTTGTGGAATTAGACCAGAAAATTGATTATCGAACATAAGCAAAACAATTAGGTTTTTCAAGTTCCCAAAAGTGGAAGGAATTGGACCTGCTAGACTATTGTTATCCATGTAAACTTCTACCAAATTGGTACTGTTTCCCATTTCTGGGGAAATGGAACCAAAAAGTTGATTTCCATAGAGATGCAATGAAGCCATCTTGGTTAAATTACCCACGGAAGCAGGAATATGGCCAGCTAGATGATTAGAAAACAAGGAAAGCTCAGTAAGAGAACTTAATTGGCCTATTTCTAGTGGAATTGAACCGTTGAATTGATTAGCGGAAAGGTTAAGAGTATCAAGATTTGTTAGTAGGCCAATTTCAGGAGGAATGTCCCGAACAAGAGATTATATGACAAATCTGTCAACAAAAATGGCTTAATTTCAAATGGGTGGGTGGCACAAGTTGCCATCTTTGATAAAAAAAAATATTAATTCTTTTGTTTTGTTACAAATCCCACATCGGGATTTTATAGAAAATTAGAATGGAGAATTGGCTATATAAGGAAGCCAATTCCTTAGGTTTGTAATATCCCAAACTTGTTTCCTCTCATCAATTTGGAGCAAGTTTCTCTCTTCTCTCTCCCTTTGTAATATTTCTTTAGTGAAATATATTTGGTAGTGTCCGAGGACGTAGGCAAAATTTTGGCCAAACCTCGTTAAATTTTGGTGTTCTCTCTTTTATTTATTTAATAGCTATTTGTTGGGCAAAACTCTGTTTTGGTAGTTATTGTGAAAAGGGATTACATGTCTAGGTAAATTCTGTCAAACGACGCGTAAGTCTAAGGAAAGTGGGTTTTAAGTGAGACCGCTTGTGACTCCTCCACTTTCCTGGGAATTTACCTGGTGTAGTTTTTATCACAGTAATTCACAAATTATTTGGTGGAAAAAGCCCAATTTCCACAACAATTGGTATCAGAGCCGAGGTAACTTAGTATTCACTGTGGTTGCAGCATAGTCTGATCTTCCACATAAAAAACGTTCCTTGGCTGTGTTCCGCATTTTTGAAAATTTGTTTTATAGCTATTAAATAAATATTTGTAGCAGAAATGACAGACAACAAGAAAAATACCACACCTGTTACTGCAGCATCGTCCTCGTCAACTTTAGTAAGGAATGCTGTTACAAATGCAAGATTTGCAGTGAAGATTTTCGATGGCACTGGTCATTTCGGCATGTGGCAAAGCGAACTTCTAGATGCTCTTTTTCAGCAAGGTCTAGATGTTGCTATTGAAGAGGAGAAACCCCAAGAAATGGAGGAGACGGAGTGGAAAACTGTCAATCGTCTGGCATGTGGTACAATTCGTTCTTGTCTTTCTAGAGAGCAAAAATATGCTTTCTCGAAAGAAACTTCAGCAAACAAATTGTGGAAGTCATTGGAGGAGAAATTTTTGAAGAAAAACAATCAGAACAAACTCTTTATGAAGAAGAGACTGTTTCGCTTCAATTATATTCCCGGTACCACGATGAATGAACACATCACAAATTTTAATCAGTTGGTGGCTGATCTGTTTAATTTGGATGTGGTCTTTAAAGACGAAGATTTGGCACTACTGTTGTTGGCATCTCTCCCTGACGAGTTTGAGTTTCTTACAACGACTCTACTCCACGGGAATAAGAAAGTGACTTTAAGTGATGTATGTGCTGATCTATATAGTCATGAATTGAGAAAGAAAGAAAAAGAGAGGACAAGTGAAGCAGAAGCTCTGGTGGTTAGAGGCCGTACACAAGGCCGAAAGAAAGGAGGGAAGAAAAACAAATCCCGTTCAAAAGCCAGAGTAGAAAAAGATGAGTGTGCCTTTTGTCATGAAAAAGGTCACTGGAAGAAAGATTGTCCAAAGCTTAAAGGCAAGGGCAAAGCTGTTGTTGATTCAAATGTAGCTGAGTGTGATGATTCAGAATCAACCTTCTCATTAGCAGTCATGACATCCGTAGACACTCCTGTAGCATGTTTGACAAGTTCTTCTAATGCATGGCTGTTAGATTCCGGATGCAGCCATCATATGAGTCCCACTCGGGAATGGTTTTTTGATTTCAAAGAACTTGATCATGAAGTTGTCTATACAGCAAATGACAATCCTTGTTTCACTGAAGGGATTGGTTCAATCCACTTGAGGAATCATGATGGGTCAATCAGGATCCTGACTGATGTTCGGTATGTACCTTGTTTGACGAAGAACCTCATTTCAGTCGGAGTCCTTGAATCAAAAGGGCTCAAAATTATTGCAGAAAATGGGGTTATGAGGATCATCTCTGGTGCACTTGTGATGATGAAAGGATTACGGAGAAGGAATAATTTGTATTACTATGAAGGTAATGCAATTATAGAAACAACAGCAGCAGCAGTTTCTGGTGATGACAAAGATCTGGAAGCAACCAGATTATGGCACATGCGCTTGGGACATGCAGGTGAAAAATCCTTGAAAAGTTTGGCTGATCAAGGATTATTGAAGAATGTGAAAACCTGCAAGTTAGTTTTTTGTGAGCATTGCATCAAAGGGAAGCAGACAAGAGTGAAATTTGGTACTGCAATCCATGATACCAAGGGTATTCTGGACTATGTTCACTCAGATGTGTGGGGGCCTTCTAAAACTCTTTCTTTAGGAGGCAAGCACTATTATGTAACCTTTGTTGACGATTTCTCTAGAAGGGTATGGGTGTATACTTTGAAGTCAAAAGATGAAGTGTTAGGAGTTTTCCTCAAATGGAAGAAATTGGTGGAAACTCAAACTGGCAGACGAATCAAATGTCTCAGAACAGACAATGGAGGAGAATATAAGAATGATCCATTTATGAAAGTCTGCGAAGATGAAGGCATTGTACGACACTTCACAGTTAGACATACACCACAGCAGAATGGGGTGGCAGAACGCATGAACCGAACGTTACTGGAGAAAGTTCGGTGTATGTTGTCCAATGCTGGGTTGGACAAGCGATTTTGGGCTGAGGCTTTGACATATGCATGTCATCTTATTAATCGACTTCCATCAACTGCTATTGGTGGTAAAACGCCTATGGAAGCATGGTCGGGAAAACCTGCTAAAGATTATGATTCCTTACATGTATTTGGTTCCACTGCATATTATCACGTGAAGGAATCAAAGCTAGATCCAAGAGCTAAGGAAGCCATTTTCATGGGGATAAGCTCAGGTGTTAAAGGATATCGGCTATGGTGTCCAGAAATGAAGAAAATAATCTTTAGCAGAGATGTCACTTTTGATGAATCTACCTTATTGAAAAAGGTGACAATAGAGCAGTCAGATGGTACTCCACAAAAGGTGGAGAATACTCCAAAACAGGTGGAGTTTGACAGAAAAATCCCAGCATCAGATGTTAAAACTGCAGACACTCCTGAGATAGAAGGAGAGTCAGATGAAGATGAAGTTCAAATCCAAGAACCTCCACAGCAACATGAATCAATTGCACTTGATAGGCCACGAAGAAGTATAAGAAAACCTGCTCGTTATGATGATATGGTGGCCTATGCATTCTCAATTGCAGATGATAGCATTCCGTCCACTTTTAAAGAAGCTGTCCAAAGTTCAGAAGAAGTAAAGTGGAGGAAAGCTATGAATGATGAAATGCAGTCCCTTCATAAGAATCAAACATGGAAGCTAGCAATTCTGCCGAAGGGAAAGAAGGCAATTGGATGCAAATGGGTATATACAAAGAAAGATGGATTTCCTGACAGAGATAGTGTTCACTACAAAGCAAGGTTGGTAGCTAAAGGCTACGCTCAGACAGAAGGAATTGATTATAATGAAGTGTTTTCTCCAGTTGTAAAACATTCCTCCATTCGAATTTTATTGGCTTTGGTGGCACAGTTTGATTTGGAACTAGTTCAATTAGATGTAAAAACTGCATTTTTACATGGAGATCTGGAAGAGGAAATCTATATGACTCAGCCAGAGGGATTCAAAGTTGCTGGAAAAGAAAATATGGTATGCAAACTTGTAAAGTCGCTTTACGGATTGAAGCAGTCTCCGAGGCAGTGGTACAAGCGATTTGATAAGTTTATGCAAGGGCAGAAGTACACAAGAAACAAATATGATCATTGTGTGTATTTGCGCAAGCTACAAGACGGTTCTTTCATTTATCTTCTTCTTTATGTCGATGATATGTTGATAGCCTCAAAGAATAAAGAAGAAATTGAGAAGCTGAAAAATCAGTTGAATCAAGAATTTGAAATGAAAGATCTGGGCGAAGCAAATAAGATTCTCGGTATGGAGATATCTAGAGATAGGAAATTGGGGAGACTTTGTTTGTCTCAGAAGCAATATCTGAGAAAGGTACTAAAGCGTTTCGGTATGGATGACAAGACTAAACCTGTTAGTACACCTCTTGCTCCTCATTTCAAACTCAGTGCTGCTCAGTCACCGAAGAATGATGCAGAACGGGAATACATGTCAAAGGTTCCCTATGCAAATGCTGTTGGTAGCTTGATGTATGCTATGGTGTGTACGAGACCTGACATTTCACAGGCTGTTGGAGTTGTGAGCAGGTACATGCATGATCCTGGCAAGGAGCATTGGCAAGCTGTGAAATGGATTCTACGGTATCTTCTGAACACCGTGGATGTTGGATTAGTTTTTGAGCAGGATAAGGAGAATGGTCAACGTGTAGTCGGATATTGTGATTCCGATTATGCAGGTGATTTGGATAAACGTCGATCAACTACTGGTTATGTGTTCACACTTGCAAAAGCACCAGTTAGTTGGAAGTCTACTTTACAGTCAACAGTGGCGCTCTCTACGACAGAGGCGGAATATATGGCAGTTACAGAGGCTGTTAAGGAGGCAATTTGGCTTCAAGGATTGCTTGGTGAATTGGGAATTAGGCAGGACAACATTGTTGTGCATTGTGATAGCCAAAGTGCTATCCATTTGGCAAAGAACCAAGTTTATCACGCAAGGACGAAGCATATCGACGTTCGCTTTCATTTTGTTAGAGAAATTCTGGAGGAAGGTCAAATTCAACTCCAGAAGATTCAGACTGCTGAAAATCCTGCTGATATGTTGACCAAGGTGGTGACAACTGTCAAGTTCAAACACTGTTTGGACTTGATTAATATTGTTCAAATTTGAAGCTGCGCTGCAAAGCGCGTTTGAGGACACTACAACTTTGTGAGAGAGAATAGAAGTTTGTATTTGGAAATTTTCGCCAAGGTGGAGATTGTCAACAAAAATGGCTTAATTTCAAATGGGTGGGTGGCACAAGTTGCCATCTTTGATAAAAAAAAAAAATATTAATTCTTTTGTTTTGTTACAAATCCCACATCGGGATTTTATAGAAAATTAGAATGGAGAATTGGCTATATAAGGAAGCCAATTCCTTAGGTTTGTAATATCCCAAACTTGTTTCCTCTCATCAATTTGGAGCAAGTTTCTCTCTTCTCTCTCCCTTTGTAATATTTCTTTAGTGAAATATATTTGGTAGTGTCCGAGGACGTAGGCAAAATTTTGGCCAAACCTCGTTAAATTTTGGTGTTCTCTCTTTTATTTATTTAATAGCTATTTGTTGGGCAAAACTCTGTTTTGGTAGTTATTGTGAAAAGGGATTACATGTCTAGGTAAATTCTGTCAAACGACGCGTAAGTCTAAGGAAAGTGGGTTTTAAGTGAGACCGCTTGTGACTCCTCCACTTTCCTGGGAATTTACCTGGTGTAGTTTTTATCACAGTAATTCACAAATTATTTGGTGGAAAAAGTCCAATTTCCACAACAAAATCAAGATAAATGAGTTTGGAAAGCTTAGTGATTTCAATTGGAGAAATACTAAAGAGATTATTCAAGCTGAGATCAATGAATTCAAGATAAGGGAATGATGAGAAAGAAAGCTCATGGAGTGTACTATTTAGATCTGCATTGGTGAGGTTTAATCTAAATACATTTCTTCTGCGGTTGCAAGAAATCCCAAGCCAAGTCCATGGGCTTGCATTTGGTTTGGAATTGGAAACGTTTTGCCATAAAGATATGTTGTTGGGCTGTTTTTGGTTTTGAAGGCTAACTGCCCATTTGAGAAGGGCATTTGCTTCTTCCGCTGGATCAGAAGCAACAGGAATAAAAGAAAATACTAGAAAAAACAGAACAAGTGAAACTAGGGAGGCTAGATTCTTCAAGGTGAACGTAGCCATAGTTTTTTTTTTGCCTTTTCTGCAGAATATTATGTGTTTGAAAATTGCATGCATATACAATAAGATTTGAATTAATATATATTTTGGCCAGAGATCATCTTTGTTTGGTGGCGAATCTAGGGTTTAAATAAAGGGGAATAAAATTTTTTAGCAAAAAAAAAATATACGTGAATGGAAGATAAAAATTAAATATTTAATATTATAGTAAAATTTATATTTTTATTAATTTTTTATTTTAATTCTCAAATTTATTAATTTATTTAAATAATTTTGTTAAATTAAAATTTTAAAATTACTATTTTTAAATGAAGACATTAATTTTATTCGATTCATAATCAAATTATAAAATTTTAATATAATCTAAATACCTAATCACAAAATTTTAAATATTCACTAATTAAAAAAATACATACATAATAAAAAAATCAATAATATAAATTATATATATTTATATATAAAAAATCCAATATTATATATATATATATAAATATATAATTTATATAATTATAATTATATATTTATTTATAATTATATACATTTATATATAATTATATATTGTTGTTCTGGGGAGAACAAGACTTGACTTGAGCGCTATTTTCACAAATCCCCTTGGAGCGTTTCTCTCTGGTGCAATCTTTTGCTTTCTAAAAAGAATTTTTTCACAATTTTTATTTTATTCAAAATGAGAATATTATTGAGTATTAGGAATTTAAACATTAAAGTATTACTACACTTGATATTTTGAAATGTTAATTTACATATTTCAAAAACTAAATATTTTTTTTGTACACTTATTTCTGCATCGCCGAACCATTTTCCATTTAAAAGAAGAAAACATTAAACAGCAAAAGAATTAAAAAAAATTACAGGTTTTTTTTCTTTGAATAAAAAATTTTGGAAGTTGCAGGATTGTAAATGTACAAGTCAAATTGATACATTTGTCACGTCGAGAAAATATTTTAAACCTAAAATGAAAAATAAATGGAAAGAAAACGTTAGGCTGATGGTAGGAAGACCATATTTAATTCCTTCTTTGTTCATTTGTACATGTTTTCAACTCTCTTGGGTCTTACATTCTTAGCAATTTGTCTTGCTAATTTTCAAAAAGCAAAAATTCTACACCTTTATTTTTTATGGAATTTAAAATTATAAAAAAAAAAAAGTTAATGCAAAGTATGATTTTGGGATTTCTTCAAAACTACATAAAAAATAAAATAATTTTTAAAAATATCCATTTTTTTCTTTTAAAAATACTTATTTTTCAATTTTAATTTTAAAATTATCATTTCAAACACATATTTAATATATATTTAATATAACAAAAGTATACCTCAAAAATATACTAAAACTATGTGATAATTTTGAAAAAAATTTAATTGACATAATATAATTTGTTTTGTGATTTTCCATTTTAAATTTGGTGTCAATCCAAATTACATTGCAATTTTACAAATGAGGAAAAAATTCAGTATTATTAAATAAAAAAATAAATTGATAAAAAATTATTATTTGCATATATACCAAAGAAAGCCCAATAGCGAATAAGCCTTAAAGTTGTTGGAAACTTTCCATGGCATAGAGCCCATATGTTCCAATGAAAAAGAGGGCTGGAAACTTTCCATGGCATAGGGCCCATATGTTCCAATGGAAAAAGAGATCTTTTGTGGGGAACAATGGAAATCTTTTTGCAATTTTCCTTTCAGGTAGATTTTGAATGTAATTATGTAAGACTCTTAACTCCTTTTAGGTAGATTTGAATGTGAGACTCTAACTCTAGTTTATATATGTATATATATAATATTTTTTAAAAAAAATTTAAAAGCTAAAATCATTTCTAAATTTTTTCTATATATATATAGACGATAATAATTTCTTTCTAAATTTTAAAAGCTGAAATCATTTCTAGAAAAAAAATTGATAATTTTTATGGCATATTAAAATTTTAGATTTTTGATAAAAATATAAAAATAATTAAAAATAAATCTAAATTTACCATATTTATAATTTTTTTATAAAAATATCATAATTTATAAAATATTTATTAAAATATTAAATTTTTATCAGCTTATAATGAGTTTAAATAAATTTATTATGAATTTAATATGAGTTTATAAATTTTATATAATTTATAATAAAATAATTAAAATTATTTTTAATAAAAAATTTTTAAAAAATTGGGTGAATAATGATATTATTCCGAAAATTTGTTTGAAAATCTTGGGCCCCTTAAGGCAGGCAGTGTTTTGCACGTCAACACAGCATACATGACCCAGTGACTTTGATGAACTCGGATCTCGTAAAATACACGTAAAGACCGGCCATAAAGAAAATTATATTCCATTCTGGAAAAAGAACACTATATATTAATAATTTATCAAATTCATAAAATTAAAGGACTCAGTTAATTTTTACAAAATTTAAAAATTATACTTTATAATATAGTGTCAAACTAGAATAGCACTTGTATGATATAGTATGTATTTTTAATTTATATATATATAATAATTTTAAAATTCTATAATAAGTTTGAGTAAAAAAAAATAAAAAATTGATAACCATAAATATTTTTTTATTTAATAATTAATTTAAAAATTATAGAATTAACATTCTATAATTATAAATATTATTTATATAATTAGTAATATTAAAATTTAGTATATTACATATAGAAATTATTATAATTTTAATATTTTAAATTTTTTAATAAAATAAAATGACATAAAAATAAATTGTTTAAAAATTATATTACCGACCGTTATGAACAGAAAAGATATACACATGTTGGATCGGATAAAAAATAAACTCACGCAGGCAAAATTTTAAAATATAAATATAAATCATTTAAATAGAATATTTTAATCTTATTTAAACTCTCTAAATAAATATATATAATAATTAATTAATTACCTATTCTAATAAATAATAATTAATTTAATATTTAAAAAATTATTATTATAGATAATAACTAATTATTATTAATATCAAATAGAATATTCTAATCTTATTTGAATTTTTTAAATAAATATCTACAACAATTAATTAATTATCTATTCTAATAAATAATAATTTAATTAATTGTCTTAGTATTATACTAAAAAGTATTCGTGCAATGTTCGAATATTTTTACTTAATATATATATATATATATTAATTTTCAAATAATTATTTACTTTAACAAAATTAATACGTGCATTGATAACTCTTAAGAAAAAATTCTTTCTAGAGCAGGTTGGCCAAATGTATTGCTCAAAGCTTTTGGAGTGAGTTGAGGGATTTAATACTTTTATGAAAGTATTAGGTAAATGTTTTGAACCCTTGAAAAAAAAGGCATAAATAAATATGAACCCTTTAAAAGTAGTGAAATAGCCAATACTTTATTCTTCTCCAGTTTGATAAGAAAGTCAAAATAGAAAAACGGACGGCTTCGTAGGTTAATAATGCCATGCCAAAACAAGAATGAAATGGATCAAGAAACAAGCAAAGTTAGAAGCTGCAGAGATAGAAGAAACAAACCTCATAGTTCAAAGAGCCACGCTCACGGAGAGTTAACTCAGCTTCCTTTATATTGTTGGTATATGGCTTTTGGTCAGTTTCATCATTTTCAGAAGAATAACCATTCAATGAACTTCTGGAAAAAAATAATAAAGAAGAGATAATTAAATCCATTGGTGGAGTCATGTAGTTTTTGAGCGTCCTATAACTTTTGATACTCTACCTAATTAGATAAGAGATAATTAATAAAATTTATCTAAATGAATTAATTTAATTTTAAATTTATCTAAAAGAATTTGGTTTAATTTGACACTTATAAAAAAATATTAGATTAATTTTAAACTTATCTAAAATAATTTAGTTTAATTTAAAATTTATTTAACGGAATTTAATTTAATTTAAAAATTATCTAAATTAATTAATTTTAATTTGATATTTAAAAATTTAATTCAAATAAATTTAATATGTAGTAAAATTTGAAAAAAATACGTGGTAAAATAATGTATTAGTGACATCAGTTTAGCGGATATATATATATATATATATGGTCTCAATAAAATATTAACTCAAGGTAAAATAATTCTGAATCACTTTTTATCTAAATTAGTTTAAATTTACTCTTCTCTTCTTGTCTAACTATATCTACCTTAGCTCGTGGTACCTAACTAGCAAAAGATATCGTACCTAACTAGCTATAAAGGAGATTATATATTAAAAACTAAAATACATTTACCTAAATAAGTTCTCCTTAATAATCAATAACCAACCAAACAAGTACTTAAATTGCAAAATTAACAAATCCAATTTCTTTGTAATGAGAATAAGTGAAATTATTTAAAAAAAAATTAACAAATTGGAACATTTTTTGTCATTTTTTATGACTACTCCTCCATTAGACCTTGACTAGGAAATATAAAGAAAAAAAAAAACAGAAGAAAAGAAGGGTATGATCCGCTCAAGCAGATTATGAAAAAGGGCAAGTCTTTAACACTGAGGCAGAGATGCGCTAAGGTTACGAGCTTTTACTAAGGCAGCAAATGTGACTTTTGAAGGAGAGAGATGTGATTAAATGTAAAATGAGGATTTCAAATGTTTTTTCTTTTGATTTTTTTTTATTTTTAATTTTAATTATTAAAAATGTGAAATTAGTCTTGTAATTTTTTATTAGTTTTATTCACCTTTTTTTTTTGTCTGAGGTCTTTCAATTTGAGCATTTTGCTGCTTCCTTTATTAAAAAAAATTATTAATCTTTGTTAAAATTTGTCAGGCAAATTTTTTAAATTAAATTTAAACTGAAAAATTAGTGATTAAACTAAAGATTCATTTAATATATATCCTAAAAATATATGTTAAATTTATTAAAAATCGTCCCATTTTTATTAAAATTTATTATATCGACTTTGTAATTAGTTTATTCTTTTTCTAAATATGAATAGAATTTAAATTTTAAAGGATTTTTCTAAAATATGTTCACAATATATTTATTTAATAGTAAAAAATATTTTAATTTTATTGAAATGTGTTTTATTTTTATTATAATTTGTTATAATTACTTTGTAAGGTATATAGTTTTCTTATCAATTATTCCATTTAAAATATAATTACAATGAATTTAACAAAAAATAAAATACATTTTAATAAAAATTAACGTATTTATTATTTTTTTTAATATAAAATAAATTTTCAGTAATAATTTATCAGTACATGTATAAAATATAAATAAAATTATATAATATTAAAATATATAAAATATAAATAACTGATAAAGTTACTCAATTTTCTTAAACTTCTTCCATATAAATAATGGAAAATAGTAAGTGATTATTAAAAAAAATACTTAAATTTTGTTCAGATTTTCTATCCTATCACGAGTAAGAGTGGATATCAGTCTGTTTGATTAAATAATCGATCAAACCGATAGATTAACTAAATCAAATTTCTTAAAAAAACCAATTTTTTTAATTTTATAATAAAAATTTTATTTAAAACAAAAAATTAATATAATTAAATAACTAAATAAAATTTATTAAAAAACTAAAAAAATAACTTTATTTTTCAATAAAAAATTATATTTATAATAAAAAAATTAATATAATTAAAAAATTAAACAATAAATAATAAATAAATAATTTTTTAAAAAAAAAAGTTCGGTTAACGGTTAACCGACCGAACAAAATCAGTTAACCATTAATCAAATCGAAAATAGAATTTTTGTAACTTTTTCAACCGAACGGACTGGATTATTCTAAATTCGATTAACCGAACTAAATTTTTAATCGGTTAACCGAATTTTTTCCACCCATAATCACACACTTTTTTTAACAAATAGGTATTTAAACTTAATTTTTTTCAATTATATTTTTTGACCGATTGAATACTCTGTAACCATAAATCATGCTAATATATCAGTTTGTATTTATTTTTTATTTGGATTTCATTCTTAACGGACGTTAAAAATTTTTAACGCATATTAAAACTTTTTAACCCAGTTAACATTAAAAATTAACATAAGTTAAAAAATTCTAACGACCATTAATATTAAAAATCAATATAAGTTAAAAAATTTTAATGTCTTAAGAAATTTTAATACCCATTAATATCAAAAATTAATATAAATTAAAAATTTTTAACATATGTTGATAATTTATATAAAGTTATAACGTCAGATAACTCAATTAATAGGCGTTAACTCATTTAATGGGTCTCAAATATATTTAATGTAGTTGAAGTAAAAGAGAAATATTTATAAAATAATGATGAAAAGTTATTAACTGATAATTTGCGATAGAAATAATTGAAATTGATTGATTCAAAGTTAATAATATTATACGAAGAATTATTCACAAGTGTTTAAATGGTAACGGTAGGAGGTTATCATATAACTTGGTTTTTCTATAAGTAATATGAATGAATTTATTAACCAGTTCGTATGAATGAACTGATAATATGCAGGAAACTAATAGACTAGAAAGGGGATTGTATAACTTGATTTTTTTATAGGTTGGCTATAGGTTGTATAGAGGTTGGCTAACGGGAGTTAAAAATTTTTAACTTATATTAATTTTTAATATTAATGGGTATTAAAAAATTTTAATACACGTTATAAATTTTTAATTTATATTGATTTTTATTGTTAATGGACATTAAAAATTATTAATGGGTGTTAAAAATTTTTAATTTATATTAATTTTTAATGTTAATAAGCGTTAAAAATTATTAACGGACATTAAAAATTTTTAATCTATGTTGATTTTTAATATTAACGGACGTTAAAATTTTTTAATGCTAGTTAAGAATTAAATTAAAATAAAAAAAATAAATACAAAGTGACACGGTAGCACTATTCTCAATCATGAAGTGTCCAACCAGTTTGCACCTAACTTTTTATCTGAATTAATTTAAATTTACTCTCATCTCTTCTAGGCTAGCTATATCTACCTTACTAGTTTGTATATTAAAAACTAAAATACATTTACCTAAATAAGTTCTCCTTAATAATCAATAACCAACCAAACAAGTACATAAACTGCAAAATTCACAAATCCAATTTCTTTGTAATGAGAATAAGTGAAATTATTTAAAAAAAAATTATCAAATTGGAACAATTTTTTTTTATGACTACTCCTCCATTAGACCTTAACTAGGAAAAAAAAACAAGAAGAAAAGGAGGGTATGATCCGCTCAAGCAGATAATGAAAACAGGGTAAGTCTTTAACACTACGGAAGAGATGCGTTAAGGTTAGGAGCTTTTACTATGGCAGCAAATGTGACTTTTGAAGGGGAGAGATGTGATTAAAAGTACAATGTAAAACAAGGATTTCAATTTTTTTTCTTTTGATTTTTTAATTTTTAATTTTAATTATTGAAAATATGAAATTAGTCTTATCATTTTTTATTAGCTTTATTCACTTTTTTTTTTGTATAAGGTCTTTCAATTTGAGCATTTTGCTTCTTCCTTTATTAAAAAAATTATTAATCTTTGTTAATATTTATCAGGTAAATTTTTAAAAATTAAATTTAAACTAAAAAATTAGTGATTAAACTAAATATTTATTTTCAAAAAAAAAACTAAATATTTATTTAATATATATCCTAAAAATTTATATTAAATTTATTAAAATTTGTCCTATTTTTACTAAAATTTATTATAATTACTTTCTAATTAGTATATACTTTTTCTAAATATGAATAAAATATAAATTTTAAAAGATTTTTCTAAAAAGTGTTCACAATATATTTATTTAGCAGTAAAAATATTTTAATTTTTATTGAAATATAATTTATTTTTATTATAATTTATTATAATCACTTTGTAATGTATATAGTTTTCTTATCATTTCCATTTAAAAAATAATTACAATGAATTTTAACAAAAATAAAATATATTTTAATAAAATCAACGTATTTATTATTATTATTTAATATAAAGTAAATTCTCATTAATAACTCAATAAATATATATATATAATATAAATAAATTTATATAATTTTAAAATATATAAAATATACATAATTAATAAAATTATTCAATCTCCTTAAATTTTTTCGATACAAATAATGAATAATAATAATATTTTAAAGATAATTTAGCTTTCAGCAAGACATTTATTTTATTTATTATATGTAAAAATAATAATTTTATTTGAAAAGAATAAAAAACCTATTTTAGAGGAGAATAAATTTTTATTTGAAAAAAATATATTATTTTTAAATAAAAAATAATAAAAATTCTAAAAATATATATATAACATTAAATTTAGATCCATATAAATCTAAAAAAATATTTTAAAACATCTCCGGACGATACATAATAAAAAAAATTCCAAAGGAATGTCAGAAAGTCCTCTTTTTTTTTTTTTGGCCAGTAGAAAGTTCAATTTCAAACTATGTCTTTTTCCTTCACATTGGTGTCATCGATCAATTCATGTTAGAAAATTGCAAGGAAGACTTAGACTTTATGAGTCGTTTTTGTTTTTTTGTTTGTTTTTGATGGAAGACTTTTTTACGCCTTACGGGTGGGTCGTTGGGGACTGAAATTAATTGATTGAATAACAAGGACATTGACTGGGTCGTCTTTTTAAATTGAAGCGTCCAATGTCAGAAAAAAAATTTAAATATATCATATTTTTAAAAGTATTTTTAAATTTATTAAAATTTATGATTTTTGTATAAAATATTATATTTAAATTATTTATTATAAATTTATATATTTTTATAATATTTACTATAAATTTTGTATAAATTTGTTATAAGCTTATTATAAAATGATTAAAATATTTTTAATAAAATAAAATTTTTTATAAAAATAATAAATGTTGTAATTTTTTCTTAAATTATTGTGTTTTTAGTGTTTGGCAACATTATTTAATATTTAATTATTTTAAATTATTTAATGAAATATTTTGGTGTGGGTGATCTCAAATTTAATTAAGTACTTAATGGGTTTTATATTAGGCAGATAAGATTGAGAAAGGAGATTAGAATATTTCATTGGGTCATCAAAATATAAAGAACAGGATAAGAAAAAAAAATTCTCGAATTGTTGCATTGGTTTTCCATGCTTTATTTACCAACCATAAACAATCAATTTTACACGGCAAATCCGGCTTTGATTAAGGTAATATCTTCACCACATAAGCAAATTAAAGTATGTCTTCTCATGCTGAAGTTGAGCTTCTTGGAAATTTCCTTAGTTCTTAAATAATTCATTTGGAAAAGTTTTGGTCAACTACCAAGAGATAACTTTGTCAAAGTGTCATTATACTTTTATAAATTTTAATTAAAATTTATATCGATTAATATATTTAATTTTTGATACAATTCTTTTAGCCATCACATATAATAAAGTTGATTTATATTTTATCTGTATAATATTTAAAATTATTATAAGATAATATTTAAATTTAATAAAATAAAAAAAATAATTTAGATATATAAAAATTATAAACTAAATAAAAAAGTACGAGTAGAATCAGTAAAAAATACGACATGTAATTAATTTATTATTTTTTAAAGCCACTTCTATATATTAGTAAATGAATAAATTTATATTTTTAAAACTATATATCATAATTAATAAAATTTTAATTATTAAAAAATAAAGAAATGAAAAATTATAATCAAGATAACATCAAAAACTAATATTTATAGTAAAAGGAAGAGTTTTATTTATATACAATGCTTTCTCAAAATCATATTTTATAGATTACATAATTAGCCTAAAATAATTCTAAAATTTAATGATATTACAAAACTCATTTTGATTTTTTTTTCTAAAAAAAACTAGAACAAAAAAACAAAAATCATTTCAAAACACACCATAAATTTGTAAATTGATGACTAATCTTGCGCTATCTTTATTGGAGATTTTGAGACTTATTTTTACACATACAAGTAACTAAGAATAGAGTGGAATTTGAGCGTCTAAAATTTGAGAAATCATAAGCATAGTAGGCCGATATTGTGGATTGTTGTTCAAGCAGGCAGTGACAATTTTCATGATTGTAATAAGTTCCTCTTGAATTTCAGGGGAAGGAGTTGGAAGTCTTTGGTCCGAAACTTCTTCCAGTGTTATCTCCTTCTCTGAAGGAGATGCCATGGAACAGATGATTTCACCAGGATGTTTTCCTTTCAACACTTCTAACGCTAAAACTCCAAAACTATATACATCACATTTCTCCGTCACTTTCATTGTATATGCAAACTCTGCAACATAAAAGTAAAAATTTTCAGAAATCAAAATGGAAAAGTAATTTGGTAATTAATTTTATTAAGAGATGAACGCATATTACCAGGGGCAACATATCCGTATGTGCCGGCCAATGCAGTCCAATGAGAAGAATCAAGATTGAGAAGCTTGGCAGTGCCGAAATCTGAAATATGAGCTTCATATTCAGAATCAAGCAAAATATTTTTGCTTTTTATGTCTCTGTGAACAATCGGAGGCGAGCAATCATGGTGCATATAGGACAATCCTTGGGCAACACCTTTGATAATATTTACCCTTCTACTCCAATCCAATTCTTTAGCTTCTTTTTCATTGCCCAACACTGCGGCCAAGCTACCGCCTTCAAGATACTCATAAACCAAAAATGAGTGGCGAGAATAAGAGCAAAAACCATAAAGTCTTACAATGTTTCGATGCTTTATTTCTGTTAATGCTCTTATCTCGTTCAAGAAATCTTTTTGATACGGCCTTTCACCATTATCAAGTGGGTTAAGCTTCTTGACAGCTACTATGCTTCCTGATGGCAGATTTGCTTTATAGACACTGCCAAATCCTCCTTTTCCAATGCAGTACACAGAATCAAAACCACCAGTAGTTTTTAAGATCTCATCATGCATGATTTTTCCATCAGAACTTGAGATTGAAATTAAGTCCTCTTCTTGTTCGTCATTTTGTTCTGTTTTCGGGTCTACTTTTTCTTTTCTTTTTCGTACAAAAAAGTAAACTCCCAAGAAAGAAACAAGTGAAAAAAATGCACAAACAGGGAGGAAAATTATTAGAAACAACAACTTGCGGTGGCTCTTTTTTGAGGTGCGATTGTGTGGGGAAAAATATTCGCACGCCGGCAATCCTTTTATATTTCCACATAATCTGTTCCCCTGAAATGCTTCAAAAGAAGCGTTTTGAAATGCTTTGTTGCCAGGAATTGGACCTTCTAATTCATTGTAAGATATGTCAATGGATGTTAAACCAAGCAGTTCGCTGAATGACGATGGAATAGAACCAGAGAGATGATTGTGTGACAGATTCAGTTTTTCTAAGCTCTCTAAACTGCTCAGCTGTGATGGTATTTCTCCTTTGAGAGAGTTTTGACTTAAATCCAACGCCGATAAGTGAAATAACTTTCCTAACTGAATTGGAATTTCTTGGGTAAACTCATTGTTGCTCAAATCCAAATTGATCAATTTACCCAAGTTTCCAATATTCTCTGGAATTGCATTCAACCTGTTTGATGAAAGGTCTAAAGACTCTAGATCTGTCAAGAATCCAAGTTCTGAAGGTATAACGTCAAAGAACTGATTGTTGCTTAAATTTAACGTCACCAAAGAAGTCAACCTCCCCAATTCCTTAGGAATTCTCCCAGATAATTGATTTGAAGAAAGATCAAGTCCTTGTAGCTGAGTTGCATTTCCAATCTCCGGTGGTATGAAGCCAGTAATATTGTTGTCTGCAATCCATAGTGTGGTCAATTGGGGACAATTTGCCCAGTTGGATGATATTTCGCCATAGAATTTATTCTTGTTTAGATTCATAAACTGAAGCTGTGGGTAGACCCCAAAATCTTCAGATATATTTCCAGTGAATTGGTTTTCCTCTAGGCGAACTCTCATAAAGCTCTTGCAATCTTTAAAGGTTTTAGGGATTGTGCCTTGAAGAAGATTGTTATTGACAGTGAAATTTTGAAGCTTATCATTTTGGCAAATGTTTTGGGGCAATGAACCGTTCAATTGGTTGTTATCTAGTTGAAGCACAGACAGGTTTGGGAGACTAGTTATTTGTTCAGGAATTTTCCCAGAGAGTTTGTTGTCTCGGAGATACAAAGATTCCAAGTGGCTCAAATTACCCAAGGACATAGGAATAGAACCAGTAAGTTGATTCTCACTCAACTCTAGATCAATGATAGACTTCAAGTTTCCCAACTCTTCAGGAATGATGCCAGAAAGCTGGTTTTCATAGAGATGAAGAAGGGTGAGACTTGTCAGACCACCAAGAGTTGTTGGAATTTGGCCAGAAAGATTGTTTCCATAAAGGCTTAGCTTGTCGAGAGACTTCAGGTTTCCAATTTCTTGTGGAATTGGACCGGAAAGTTTATTTTTGAACATAAGCAAAACAGTTAGATTTTTCAAGTTCCCAAAAGTGGAAGAAATTGGACCTGCTAGGCTATTGGTATCCATGTAAACTTCAACCAAATTGGTGAGGTTTCCCATTTCTGGAGGAATAAAACCAGAAAGTTGATTTTCATAGAGATACAACTTAGCCATCCTGGTTAAATTACCCACTGAAGTAGGAATAGAACCATCTAGATGATTGGAATACAAGGCAAGCTCAGAAAGGGAACTCAACTGGCCTATTTCTGAAGGAATTGAGCCACTGAATTGATTAGCGGCGAGGTGCAGGGTATCCAGATTTGTGAGTAGGCCAATTTCAGGAGGGATGTTTCCGAACAAGAGATTATATGACAAATCGAGATAAATGAGTTTAGAAACTAGAGTGAGTCCAAGTGGGATTGTACCAGAGAGTTCATTCAAACTAAGATCAATATAAGCAAGATCAGAAAAAGAAGAGAATGAAAGCTCATGAAGTGTACCGTTTAAACCAGCATTAGTCAGGTTTAATCTAATTACCCTTCCTTCGTTGTTACAAGAAAGTCCAACCCAAGTGCAAGGGCTAGTTCTTGAATTGGGAGCAGTCGCATTTTGAGTAAGGAGAGGCCATGAAGAAATGTTTGACTGTTTTATGTTATGAAGACTGGCTGCCCATTTGAGGAGAGCATTTGCTTCTTCAGCAGAGTCAGAAACAACGGAAAGTGGAAACTGTGATGGAATAAATAGCAGAACTGAAAGAAGATAAGGTAAAGGTAGATTGCGCAATATGTGCTTTGCCATGGTGTTTGTTTTTGCTATGTTTCTCAAATTCTTGTTTCTTTAGCTATATGTATATATGCTGCTGCCAAATTTCGCTATTCAAGGTTGACTTGACTTGTAGTGGGAGACTGACTTCCATTAATATAGTGCCGTAGAATTTTTGTTAAGATAAATTATTATTTTATCCGATAGATATTTTTTTATTTTATAAAATTAAAAAATTAATTATTTTCATTAAAAAGTAATTTATATGTATTTTTTAATATACTCTTATTTTAATATAAAATATATTTATTAAATATATTTTTAATAAGTAATATTATATATAAATATAATAAAAATTTAATATATTGATTAGTTTATTAAGTAATATATAAGCTGTAATTTATAAAAAATATATATATTCATCAATTTAGAATCCGGAAAGTATTTAATTTGTAGACTAATTTCAGCTAATTAAAAATAAAAATTTTAATTCCTTCAAAAAAATAAAATTTTTAATTAAAAATTATTTCTTAATATATAATAAAATATTTTTTTAATTAAAATACTTTTGTCCAGTTCATCCACTCATTTTTTTTAGTTATATCGCACTATGTTTTAAGGGTTTTTGATGAAAATATAAAAAAAATAATTAAAAATAATTTTAAATTTATCATATTTATAAAATATTTATTAAATTATTAGAATTTATTAAAATATCTGATTTTTATTAGTTTATAAGGAGTTTATAATGAATTTATAAATTTTATATAATTTATAATGTGTTTATTATGAATTTATAATAAAATAATTAAAATATTTCTTATAAAAATTAAAAATTAAAAAAAATATGGTGTTTTTTTTTTTGATATTTTAATGGCTCAGGTCCAATTTACCGGAGCAGGCGTAGTTAAAATCACTATCAGTTATCAAAATTTAGAGGGTTGCCCATCAAAAATCCCAAATGTACATTCCATCAGTGGCAGGCACTTCAGTGTGTAACTTTGTCACTTGTCTCCGATTAAGCAAAAACTCCCAGAACGTAGCAATAAGAAGAAATTAATATATTATTTTACAAAATTTTTGGAATATTCAGTTTAGTTATAAATAAATTTATTTAAAAATTCGTTTATAAATTTATTTTCATATTTGAATTCATCATGAAATTTATTTATTTACTTTTTTTTTTATAAAGGAAAAGTCCAACAGGACTTTAGACTACAATTCTCATACTTTAAGTGGTGCCAGCAATATCATGCAACAGTCATTATTGCAAATTGCAGGGAGCATTCTGAAAAGCATGTAACCCAATTGGAAACTGGAAAGCAAGATTTGCTAGACGACCTGTTGATTCATTAGCTTCCCTCTGAACATGAGATACGAGGGCCTGCCAATCTAATTCATTACTTTTAAGTATATTATTTTCCTATATTGTATTTAAAATCCATTGCTTCTTTTTTTTTTTTTTTGCAGTTGCACCCGGTATTCGGCCTATTAGCCGACTAATCCGAATTCGAGTACTGCAGTGGCCCAATTAAGGAAGCGACCCTCCCAACCCAGTTGCTCCATTCACATCCCCGTGGTTCGAACTCAGGGTAATGCTTAAGGGATTGAAACCCACATCCATCTCAACCAACTGGTAGTTGGTTAAAATCCATTGCTTTTAATTGTTTATACCTCTAACTATTAAATTTAGAATTAATTTACGGATTGCATGAGTTATGGGATAATTTAATTCAAGTTTAACAATTAATAAAATTAAAAATATAGAGTTTTAAATATATTTTTATTTAAATCCATCATTTTTATATACATTTAAAAAATATTTATTTTTTTTCTAATTTTTGTTACCTTTTCATTATTTTTCTTTTCAATTTTTTTTTTAAAAAAATTAACTTTAAAACCAATAATAGTTTTGAAATAAATTTTTTAAAATTAAAAAAATTCATAAACTGAAAACATTTCATAAAATTAGCTGATAAAATAAAACTTTTAGGATTATTGTTAGATTTTAAAATTAATAGCTGATAAAATAAAACTTTTAGGATTATGGTTAGATTTTAAAATTAATCTAAATATTATAATCAAGCTACATTTATAATTAATTATATTTTGATGGTCGGGGTTTTAGATTTTGATCCTTTTTCTCTGGTTTGTTTTCTTTTGCTATTAATATAGAACTGTTATACTAAAAAAAAAGTTAATTTTATAATTTATGAATAAGTAGAAGTGTGAGAAATAAAAATAAAATATTATCAATATTGCGATATTAGTGATAATTCAAGAAAAAAAAATCAATTTGCTTCTAAGGTATGAATTAGCCAAACTATGTGTAATGAATAAGCTAACTAAATTAAAATTACAAAATTACACTGCTAAGTGGTTGGTGTGAATAGTTTGACACTCTCACCCTTTAAATAAAAGGTCGAGTGTTCGATTCTTGTGAATGGAGTCACTATTTGCTGGTGGATCGATCCGTTGTAAACAAGATTATTCTGGTTTTAATAGATTTAGGAATACCTAGTTATATCAAAAAATTACAAAATATTTTAACTTCAACTTATTGATATTATTTAATGCTCTAGTAAACCACATTCACGAATCTAATTGTATATTAATTATTAATATATAATAAATATATACTTTATATTACGTATAGTATTTAAAATTAAATAATTATTGAAATAAAAAATTTAAATAATATTAATTAGCTCACCCATAAAAAAGGAAAAGAAAATTTTTTTGGAGCTCGCTGCTTACAGATGATGATCAATGCTTATAACTGGTATGTTAAGATATCTTCTCTATGGTGAATATGGATATATATGATTTAAGAATCCAACCAAAATCGTCCGAATCAAGTGGTTGCAAACAAATCCGGCCAGTTCCAAAGATGAAATTGGAAGGCAATGGATTAAGCTTGTGAAAAATATTTGATTTCAGTCGAGTAATCTATTTGCAGTTTAATTTTTTGCCCAAATATGAACCTGACCGAATGTTACAAACATATAATGCATGTATTATATTTAAACAACACCATTTTCTTTTAAAGAAAACGACACAAGGTTTAATGCATAACCCTAAGTTGTCTCAGTTGCATGCCATTCAGCCTTCATATATATCTCACTCTTGCTTCAAAATTCTCTCTCTAATTAATTCACTCTCAATTTCTCCAGAATTTCTTTGCAGGTTTCATCCTCTTCTCTACCAATTCATTTCTTTTAATGCATAAATATATAAACTTTCATTTGATTCGTATGATCTTCTTTATTTTTATGTGAGTTTTCTAAATTTCTTTTTTTGTATTTTTGTTTGGGTTGTTTCATTTTTTTTTGGTCATTGTTAGGGTTTTTACTGCTTTATTTTTGTTTCTATTAGTATATTATTTTTATTTTTCGTATTTATGATTGGGTTTTTATAAAAAGATTTTCAGTTAAATAAAGATTTTGATTAAGATTCTTCTTTTAATTAAAATGATTTTCGATTAAAATTTTTAATTAGGGTTTTTTTATTTTAATATATCAAAGGATTTTTCATTAATAATGGTCTTGATTAGGGTATATATATAATTTTCTATTTGGTTTTTGTTTTTGTTTATGTTAGATTTAAATCTGAATACATGTCTTCAACAAACCCAAATAGAATAAGGTTGGGTCGGTTGAAATTTTACACTAATTTAGTCGAGCTCAGACATATATTTTTATTAAAAGGTTAGATTTAGTTGGGTTAAAAAATATTTTAAATTCGACTGAATTAGACTTATTTATTTTAATTTAGAGTTTTATTATATAATATATGAAAATTTTTTATCTAAACTAAATGTATGTATATCCTGTCAATAAAAAATTATTAAAAGAATAATAATAAAAAAATTAGATATTTTATTAGGTGAATGTATGTAATCTCGGTTTAAATTAGTCACTCTCGTAATATATTACTAAAAAAATTATCCAATAAATTCTCTTTCTTTTGCATTTTTTTGGCCAATAGTCTTTTTTTTTTTTGCTTTTTTAAAATGAGAATTGACTCTGTTATTTAAAAAAAATAAATCTATATTGGCCAACATTAAACATGCTGCTTAGTCACCAAAATGCAATTTCCTCGTTGGTGTGTGATGCACGTTGATTAGGATAATTACAAGAAATTAAAATTATAATATAATAAGGTCAATTTCAATATAAGAAAAATAACATTCAATTAATAGAATTTATATAACAATTTAAATTTTTTTCTTATTGAATACATCCTATAAATTGATTAATATTTCCAAGTTTTACAACGAATCATGTGAATGAAAAATTTTCTTAATATCGATGCGTTTTGGATACAATTAATCAAATCGTAAAAAATAAATAAATAATTTTAAATTGAAATCGAATTATAAATAAATGATTATTTGAATATAAATTGACTGTATAAAATTAATGATTAAAATTTTTTAATTATTTTAATATATAGATAAAATTTGAAATATAATAAATTTTATGATATATAAAAAAAATTTATTAATTTATTAGAATAATAAATTTTAGCACAAATATATAAAAATATTTTAAGTATAGATATAATCCATTAAAATAATTTAATCTAATATATTTAATATATAAAATTTATAAATTTACGTATATATGGTATATATAATTATACTTTTATTTATTATGAAAATTTAAATCAAATAATTACTAATAATAATGAAATCTCAAATTGAAAATATTAAAAATTAAAATTTAAACTTAAATTATATTTCCATTTAACTGTTTGATTTGATTTGATTAATTTTAATTTAATTGATTTTATTATCAGTTTTAGAATTTATAACGTTCTTTTTACATTTTTTTTTGAAACTAAAACTCATTATACATATAATTAGTTAAAATTTTTAAACTAATTTTGCCAAATGAAAAAATAAATAAAAGAAAAACTTCAACGAAATGTGTATTCGATAAAAAAAAAAGTGTTTAATATAAGAATAAATAAAAAAGTTTAATTATGTCATGTATATTATGTATCCAAAACGTCATCATGAATTCCATAGAATAAAAAAAAGTCGTGGAAATAAATAAATTGTTTTATTGACTTGGAAAAAAAAATGATGTGGATGCCACAACAAAAAGGTTGAAATTTAAGAGAGAGAAGAAGTGCGACCCAGTCTTATAAACAAAAAAAAAAAAAAAACAAAGTGCGACCCAGTAAACAACGCCTTGAATTCTAATGTCCAAAATCATGCACTGGTGCAATAATGATATTAAGTTCTTGTTTGAATTTTGAGATATTATTATTATCTTTATTTTATTTAAATTATTATTTTTATAAAAAAATTATTTTATTTATAGTATTATTTTATAAATTAATAAAAAAATTAATTAAATTTTTAATTAAATTTTTATTATTGATAAATTAATTAATACAATGAGAGTATAATATTTTTAATATTAATGAATTAATTGAGGATATTTTAGTTAATTTAAAATAATTAAAATAATTTTATATAATATTTGAATAATTTAATTATTTTTTAATAAATATATATAAGCTGAATGTAATAATTTAAAAGGGATGAAATATTACTTTTTTAAATATTGATTTAGGTTAAATATTTTTTAATATAAATTAGAATAAAATCCCATATAATATTTTGGATATTTTTTTTAAATTCTATAAAAAATTTAAATAAATAATTATTTACATATAACTATAAAAAATAAAATTAATATATATATTAATAAATTTAAGTAAATAATCTATAATTATTAAATTATAAAATATAAAAAAATTTATAACACCACAATATTTTATATAAATAATATAAATTATTTTTTAAATCAAATGAACTCAATATAATCAATAACATATAAATAAATATTTATAGCAAAAATTAAAAGAGCAAAATCTAAAATATTTATTTAATAATAATTAAAATTTATTCTTCCTATGTTCAAATAGATTAAATAAATTAATTAAAATAGATTAAATATATTAAATTATTGTAATTTATATTATTTAAATTGCAATCTAGGTCCTAGAGCCAAACTATGCACAAAAAAATTTTAAATTTAGGTGTTAGCAAAAAATTTTTGTTTATAAATTTTTCTTATATTTATTTTAATTAAATATCTAAAAAATTTAATTTATATTATTAAATAACAACTAAGTATTATCAATATTAAAATAAAATATTCTAATCCTATTTAAATTCTCTAAATAAATATAATTATTATTAATATCAAATAAAATATTTTAATTTTATTTTGAGATCTTCAAATAATTATTTACTAAATAAGATATTCTAATATTATTTGTAATAAGATTATAATATCTTATTTGATTTTAAATAAATATATTATTTTAGATTTAATTATAATTATAAATAATAATTATATTTATTTAGAATTAATTATTGATAATAATTATATTTATATAGAATTATATTTATTTGAAATTGATTATAATTAAATAATAATTATATTTATTTAAAATTAATTATTGATAATAATTATATTTATTTTTTAAAAATAGAATATATATTAAGATGAAAGAGAGGTACGTTGCACAATATTATATTAGTATTATCTGTTTTAATATTATATATAAATTTAATAGTGTTAATTTTAAAAATTAATTATTAAAGTTGTAGAATTTATTTCTATATTATTTTTATTATTTATTTGTTGTTATCCAATATGAAAATTCTCACGTTTGATTCATTTTTTTAATTTATTTATAAAATAGAAGTTAATTTTATAAAGTCTCAAAAACTTTACTATTTATTATATTATGCTTATTAAGTTTTATTTTATAAAGATAAAATTCTTAAACTTGAAGCTTTATCTCATTTCAAAATTTTACCTATCTTTTCTGATAAAAAAAATATTTACGTAGATGCCACTGGAAATCTACATGATATCATATGTCCAAAAAATGTCATGTGGCATCCACATAAGCATTTAACATCACCAAACTGAGGCAAGGATACTAACGAGAATAAAATTGAAGTTTGGGGAAATAAGTGTTATAACAAAAAAAAGGCACAGGAAGTTAAATGAAATCATTCTTAAGATTTATAATTTTTTAAAGTTTATATTAAGTATTTTATGAGATTGAATTTTGTAAATTCAATAGTTTTTCTGTTTATTATTTTTTTGGAAAATTTTAAAGATAAAAAATTTGATTTATTTCAGATCATATATAAAAGTTTTTAAATTTCTGAAAATTTTAATTAATAGAAATAAAATTAATAATTTATTGATGTAAATTTAGAATTTAATGATAAATTATATTAAATATGTTAATATTCGATATCATTTAAACTATTTATCAAATTCCTAGTATAAATTTTATATTCAATTAAAATTAAGTATAGCTATAAAAATTTAGTTATTTATTTATATTTTTTTACTTTACTAAAATTTTAAATGAAACAATTTTTAGAATGGTCTAATTTTAATTTGGTATTATAAAGAAAGGATTTTGACTTGATATAAAGAAAAAATATAATAAATTAATATAAATTAATTATTTTCATTTTGAAATTTTTGAATGAAACTTAATAATTTATATTTTGATCTTTGAAAATATATCACCAGATTTTGAAGGTTTTGCAAGGAGACTAGTTCCACTGCAAAACATTTGCAATGGGACTAGTTCCATTTAGGGGGTATTCATTTGATCCATCAACTTGAATGATCCGGCCGATCACATTTAGTATGACAGGATTGGGCCAGGTTAAATAGAAGACAGTCTGGGCTTCAAAATGGAGCCTAAATATATTTCGACCTAGCCTGAATATTATATATTACTATATAAACTGCAGGGGTGTTAAATTAAATAATCTTTTTATATTATTATTAATATATATATGTATAAACTACAGAAGGTGTCAAATGTTTTGCTGCTTTTTAATATATAACAAAATATTATATTATAAATATATTATATATATATATAAAATGCTGGAGGAGGTGTCCCTCCTGCAGCTTTTTCTCTTTATATTATTATTATTATTATTATTATTATTATTATAGAGAGAAACGGTACAGTGAATATAATAATTTTAGTGATAGATATTAGTGGCTAAAATTTTTTTATCATAATTTTTGGTTTAAAAAAATTTATGATAAATTTATGATGAAGTTTTATGACATAATATTTTTCATTATAAAATAAAGGCGCTCATTATCTGTCAAAAATTTGTGATGGATTAGAGTTAAATTTTTCGACACTAATTTTAGTGAAGATTTTTTCATCACTAAAAAATGTTAAAAATGAAAATTTTCTTTTAAAAAAATTATTGACGAAAATAAATTTATCACTAATTTAATGACAAATGATGAATTTGTCAATAATTTTGTGACTAATTTAGTTATTTGTCACTGATTAGTGACAAATTTGAAATTCATCACAAAATAATAGAAGGATCAATGACAAAAATTGTGATTCTCAATTAGATTAGTGATGGATTAGTGGCAAAAAAATTTATTATAATTTTAAATTTTATTTTTTACCTAATTTGTTTCACTTATTTAAGTATTTAGTAATAAATTAGTGACGAAAATTATAAATTTATATTTTTAGGTATTTAAGGTAAATTAAAAAGAAATTTAAAATAATTTTAATAAATTAAAATTTTAATTCAATAAGAAATGTAAGATTTAAAATTTTAATGTAGAAATTTTGGTAAACTAATTAAGAGAACTTAGATTCTGAATTACTGTAAATATAAAATTTATATATTGTTAAAAAAAGAATTAGTTAAAAAATTTGTGAAATTTATAAATTATGAGTTATAATTTTAATTAATTAATTAACTATGGTTATTATAGGAAGAATTAAAATAAAAGATAATTAATTAATATAGACAGTAAATATATAAATTAACATAAAATATTAAGTATAATTAAAATAAAATTAGTATTTAAAATTCTAAGAATTTTTAATAGATTGTAGAATAAAATAATTTATATATGTATATGTTCAGTTGATGGAATTATGAATTGATAGATTGTTGTTAGTTAATAAATTTAAATATATTATCAATTACATTTAAAGAATTTTAATATATATATGTATATATAGTTGTTAAATAATTGATTAATTAGAATAAAAAATAATATATTAGCTTTAGAGTAATTATATTTATAATTAAATTAAGTTTAATTTTTTTTGAACTATAAACTTTGTTATAATATTAATAGGTGGTATTTTTGATATAGAGTTACAAATAAAAATAGTATAAGATAAATAAATTAATTAAAAATATTATTAGTATTGTAGTAATAAAATATTTAAAATTTTATAAATATTAGTAATTTTTTAAAATTTATATAATAATTAATAATATTATTATTACTGTTATTATTAATATTAAATATATATGTATAAATTTAAATGATTACTTAACTAAAAGATATAATTATTATTATAATTGAATATAATAACAATAATTAATATTATAATATTATTACTAAATATTTACTTAAAATTTTTATTATTATAAAATAGATTACTAAATGTCAATTTAAATAGTTACATTTTTATTATTATTATCACTAATATAATTGAATAATAAATTTAACATAAATTATTAATTTTAAAATAAAGATAATTAAATAATTATTTTTAATTATATAAATAATGTTATTATTTTAGTAACTTTATTATGAGCAATTATTAAAAAATAAAAGGTATTATTGAGTAAATAAAATTGTATATTATTAATTTTATTATTATTGAAATTAATATAAATTACTATAATTCAATTAAAGATGCATAAGTAATTTTAAGTAATAAAAAATAATTAAATAATATTAATATCTAAGTAAATATTATTAGTATCACAAAATATAATAAATACAAAAAATTTAAGTAAATAATATTATTTTTATTTTTTTATTTATTCTAGCATTGTAATTATTAGAATAAATATATTTATTAAAGCTAAAAATATATAAAAATTGTAGATTAAAACTAATAATATATAATTCGTAAATAAGTTAATTAATAAATAAATATTATTATTAATAATAAACTATTACAAGAAATAAACTAAAATAATGTAATATAATTATGTATAAAATTATTATAAGTACTTAATAAATTTTTACAGTTAAAATTTTATTGTTGAAAAATACTTATTAGAAAAATTAAATAGATAATTATACTTTATAAATTAAATAAATATTCATCGTAGGGTTACGTTAGCTCTTCGGGAATGAATTTTAAAATTTGGTAGTTTCAGAATCCAAGAATCCCCCAATATTCTGACTTGATTACCACTTCTAATAAGCCATCTAGCCCCCCTGAATTAAATGTCTAACCTCAATCATACTCCTCCAACTCCAAGAGGTTCTATGTCCTAATTTAGCCTCTAGAAAGTAATTTATGGGAAAGTAAATGGCTTTCATGATGTTGAACCACAAATAATTTTGTTCTGTCATGAGTTTCCAGCAATGTTTAGCCAATAAAGCCACATTAAATAACTCAAAATTTTTGAATCCTAGGCCTCCTTTAAATTTAGAAGAAGTAAGCACCTCCCATCTCCTCCATGCCACTCCTCTATCCATGCTACTCTGTCTCCACCAAAAATTAGAAATTAGGTTGTTTAACTTGTAAGAGAAGGTTTTGGGAAGTTTAAAGCAAGACATCAAATGTGTAGGGATAGAGTTAAGAATAGCTTTGATAAGAATCTCTTTTCCAAAAAAAGATAATAAATTATATTTCCAAGTCTGGATTCTTCCTCTCACCCTCTCAATTAAAAACTTACAAGCTTCCAATTTAGATCGTCTCCAATTAGTAGGGAGCCCCAGATACATTTCATTATCTCTCATTTCTTTAATCCCAATAAGATTAATAATCATATTCCTAGTGTCAGAAGAGAGATTGCTGCTGAAAGCAATTCTAGAATTTTCAATGCTTATGCTTTGTCCAGAGGCTCCACCATAATTATCTAAAATTTCCATCAAGTTTGAAGCCTCTGTAGGTGTTGCACTACCACAAACAATGGTGTCATCAGCATAAAGCATATGGGTAAGTTTAGGACCAGCTCTGACTAATGAAAATCCTGCAATTCTTTTAGATGAATGGGCTTGATCTAAAAGAAAGTACAAAGCATTGGTTACAAAAAGAAAGAGATTAGGATAAAAGGGGTTCCCTTGTGTAAGACCTCTAAAGGGTTGAAAGAAATTGGAAGTATTACCATTAATGAGAACTCTATAGCTCACAGTCCTAACACACTCCATCAATAATCTAACTATCCTGTCGTTGAACCCAATAAGACTAAGGATCTTCTCCAAAAAATTTCACTCAACTCTATCATAAGCCTTATGCATATCTAGTTTAATAACCATCTGCCCCTTTTTACTAGAAGATCTAGCTCTAAGCTTATGAATAATTTCATGCACAATTAATATATTTTTATGTATGATTCTGCCAGGGATAAATGCTTCTTAGGCCTGATTGATTAGCAAATGCATGAATGGTTTTAGCCTATTCATAATTATTTTAGCCACAATTTTATAGCTAAAATTACATAATCCAATAGGTCTAAATTGAGATAAAGATTCAGGAGAATTTACCTTATGAATGAGAACAATTTTGGTGATGTTAGCTCTAAAGGCATCGTAGCAGATTCAAAGATGGCTTGTGTTATTGAAATCACCTCCCCTTTAATGATAGTCCAGTATCTTTGATAAAAGACACCTAGGAACCCATCAGGTCCAGGGGCTTTGGAAGCTCCCACATTAAAAACAGTTGTTTTGATTTCCTCCTCAGAAGGAATGTTACCCAAAATTGAGTTGCATTGATCAGGTACCATCTTTGGAAAGTCTTTCAAGAATTGGTTAATCCCAACAGCCCTGACTGGCAGTATACAGATTCTTGAAAGAATTCACAGCTTCAGCCTGAATTTTTCCTGTATCTTCTAACCAAATCCCCTCAGTTGATTTAATTTTAATAATACAATTTCTCTGCCTTCTCTGCACTGTGGTGGTGTGGAAGAATTTAGTGTTTCGATCCCCTGCTTGCAGCCATTTAACTCTAGACCTCTGAAACCAAAAGTATTCTTCCATCGTCCAAGCTCTATCTAGTTCCTCCCTTAATCTACTTTCTTTCTCTTGGTAGTCTGATGTCCCTGGATTCAAATAAAGGTTCTCCAGTTCCGTTTTGATCTAGTTGATTCTTTTCTGGCATTCAAATTATTGCATTTATTCCATTCTGTCAATCCACAAGCCACATTTTTAAGTTTATCTGTCAGCCCATTCTGTATAACAGCAGTGTTCACAGCCCAATTAGCTTCGATGATTTCCTTACAACCCTCTACTTGAAGCCACTTTAATTCAAATTTGAACTCTCTTCTTCGGCTCCCATGATGATAATCAAAATTAGAATCAAAGGCCTATGGTCAGACCCAATAAAGTCACTGTGTATTACCAACGATCAATGAAAATTAAGTCTCCATTCCAAATTTACCAAGCTCCTGTCCAATCTCTGCTGAATGTTGGAAAACCCTTGTTGTTTGTTAGTCCAGGTGAATCTAAGTCCTTTGAAATCAAGCTCTACCAATTCAAGGCTGTCAATTAAATTCCTAAACCATGAACACCAGAATTTATCTATATGCCCCCCACCTTTCTTCTCATAGTAGGAAGTAATTTGATTAAAATCCCCTAAATAAGCCCAATGAATATTGTTACCTGGATTCAATAGTTTCAACTTCTCAAAGACCTCTTTTTTCTTATCTTTATATGGACTGCCATAAACTAATGTTAACGAGAAAGGGGCAGAGTTAGGTTTCGAAACACTTATATGAAAATCATGAGTGTACTTACATAGAACTTGAACTGAAATTGACTTTTTCCACTAAATGGTAAGACCACCGGTAGTACCCGCGGGATCTACATAATCTTCATGATCAAAATTGAATCTCCTTCTAAACCTCTCTAAGAATACTGTGTTATGCTTTGTCTCTGAAAGAAAGACCAAAAAAGGGCAGTATCTATTGATATTGTGTTTAAGTCTATTCCTCGTCAGGGCCCGCCCGAAACCTTGACAGTTCCAGGCTAATGCACTCATGGTGCTTGGGTGGCTTTGGGCAAGCCACCAGCGCCAGAGGGAGTCGGAGCATTCAAGGTTTTTTTGCCTAGCCAATCTTTTCCATCTTTTATTAGTTTTGGACTTCAATTCCAATTTGCCAGGATGGAAAAGACTAATCTTACTTCCTTCTTCTGTTACCTCTTCATTGGCAATTTCTGTGATTCTTTCAGAATCTGTAAATTGAGTATGGAATAATTTCTCTTCCATTTCTTGGCAAATGCTAACAATCTTGCAGGCTCAATATACAACGTTATCTAGAGATCCTTCCTCTCCATTGTTGAATATGAATTTTTCAACCATAATAGTCTCCTCTTCAGCCATATTTAGATCTCTTTTAGCATTCGGATTTTGGTAAAAAGGAGAACCTAGGTGGGGAAAGATATTAGCTTCAGGGAGGTTAGGTGCAAGCGCTGAAGTTTTAGAGTTTGGGGAATGGGAATAGGAAGGTTTAGGGTTCACAATATCATGGGAGCTTGATAAGCTAGAACTAGAAGTCACAAGGAGGATAAAGAAGTTGTCTTTGGGGTAATTACCTGACTGAGGAGTAACATATATTTTTTAAATTGGATAGTTGTGTTTTGAGATGGAGTCAGAATAGCTGAGGGGCGACTGATAACTTCCATAATTTATGGATGGGGTTGTTCATTTCTCCCAAGGGGGTGGTCAGAATCTTCAGATGTCCCATCAAAAGATAGCTTCCTTCCATTACATGATTTCCTTTCAGCAGAAACGACCAGAATTTTGTCTGTTTCCGGTGAAATCAAAATCGGAGAATTTGATTTTGAAGAAGCTACGAAAGTGTTTCGATCAATTTGATCATATCTAGATGGGAAAAATCCAGTTGAGGAGACTCTGATCCAAGGTTTGAATCTAGAACTTGATGATTTTACATCTTCAGTGGCTAACTTTTCTGAACACAACCTAACACCATGGCCAAGTTTTGCACAAATGAAGCAAAAATCACCCAGTTTTTCATACCTTATGCATATTAAATCCTCCTTATCTCCAGATGAATGTTATTGAAACCTGTTAAGAGTGGTTTGTCCACATCAATCCACACTTTTAATCTAAAGAACGGACTCCAGCCCAACCGTTTTTTGTGATTGGCATCAATTTCTATTAATCCACCAAACAAGTTGCCAACTTTTTTCGCATTTTCTCTGGCCATAAGAGAAGGAGGGAGATTGTGTACCTGGATCCAAAAAGGAACCTTGGAGAAGTCAATACTTCCAAATGCTTGATCTGGTTTCCATTTTTTTATGATTAGTAAGGAATTGGATGTATTCCACGGGGTTTCTCTCAATACCATTTTAGCATCAGCTCTGTTTTGAAAAAGAAAGGAGAACTTGTTCCAGCCTTGTTTCTGTATAATTAATTCTTTGACTGCTCTCCATGCTCTGTCTAAGACATTCTTCAAAGTTTCAGCATTAATGGTTGTTGGCGATAGCAATTTCCCAGCCAACACCATATTATTCAGTTGAGGATTTTCTCCTGGGTCAATTAATTATAGATCAATTGAATGATGGTATAGTAGGGGAGGTGAAAGTATAGGTAGTAATTAATAGAAGATAAAGAGTAGTTTCCACAAGGTATGAATAAAGATCACTAAAGATACAAGGTTAGAAAGAAAGAGAGAGTCTCTGCAAAGAGAGTTTTTTTTTTTTACTGAAACTTTACTACATAACGGTGAAGTAATTAATTCTAACATGCGCATACAGGATCCATATGATGTCATCCACTTTCTCCTATCAATTCAACTGTTAGCAATTTTCTACACTTTATTCTGTAAATTATAGTAAATGATTACTTAGTCTGATTATCACAAGTTTATCCTTCAATACATGTTAAAATAACATTAATGTTAATCCCGAATAAATAATTGAAAAATGCAAGTGTTAATAAATATTTTAAAAAAGACTAATCAAGTACATTTTTTAAAATGTAAAATTAGGATATGATTTTTGATTTAATAGATTTTTGGAGAAAAAAAATTAAATAGAGAGATAAGCAGCAGGCAGTGGCAACTAAAATGATAGTACCATGGTTATTGTCAGGAGTGAGCACAGTTCCATCTAATTTAAATATTTAAAAATTTCACAAACTATTTTATGGATTGAAGATTTAAAAAATATACTAAATTTTAGAACAATTTTATATATACAAAATTTTTTTGAAATAATTCAGTTTGAAAATTTGGTATTTTTTATACTAAATTTTATTAACCAAAATATTTTTAAAATAAAATTTTTATTAACTAAAATTTTTATTCAATAAAATTATATTACAAAAAAAATTTAATTCATAAAAAATTAAAATTTTTAAATATTTTTTTTAATTAATAATGAAATTCATTATTTTTCAAAAAAAATATAAATTTATATACAGTCAAACACTAATAGAAAAATATGATGATATAACTCTTAATACAAATTGAATTTTTAAATTTAAATTTTAACTTGTATAAACTATGTATATTTATCCATTTTTTTAATAACTTTATCCATATATTTTTTATTTTTAAAAATTAAGGCATAAAAAATATTTTTAACTATAAATAAATACTATTTTTATATTAATTATTGAATATGTTAGAACTTTTATTATATTTCACAAATTATATATGATTAATATTAATCAAATTATTTTTAACATATTAATCTTTAATGATTATTTCATATACTATATCATCTATATTAATAAAATTAAATTAAAAAGATGTAAAAAAATCAGTTATTATTTCAGTTCTTCAATTCAGTTCGATGCGATTCTCAATTTGGGTATAGTTTAATATCTATAATCATCTCATATTATAAAAAAAATAGTACGGTTCGGTTGAAAAAAGTTAAAAAGTCAACATATTTTTTAGTTCTAGATATTTTGATTATAATATTTTAATCGATTTGAATATCTCTAAAATCCGTGCTCATCCTTAATCACGGTTCTTTGTGAACCGTGCCCGAATAATGAATTGATAGTCCGATTCATGAACTGGATTGAAATCGAAAAAATTGAGTCATAACTAAACTAAGACCGATTTATAAAAGTTTAGTTCAAGTTCATTATTTCTTGAACTATAACCCAAACTAGTAATTCATAGTATGAAATGTAAAAAATAAAAAATAAAAAATAATATATATTATAAAAAATATGTATATATTTCAATATATAATACTTAAATTAATTTTTAATATATATATATATTAAAAAAATATAACCTTTAGTTCAAAAATAATATCTTAGAATTAATTTTTTTTAATTTGTTTTACACCCCAATCACTCTTAATTGAAAAAGTGAATTCATTCAATTAGTTTAGAATTAAAAATTTTATTAAGTTGAGTTGAATTCAATTACAATATTACATATTTAAAATTATTTAATTAAATACATATGTTTACAATAGAAAAATTATATTTGTTAAATTTTATCATCATTATTATTATTTTTATTGTTATTTATTATTATTAGATTAATAATAATTATTATTAATTTGTTATTATTTTTTAATAATTAATATTCTTTGATTAATATTATCAAATTTATACATTAAATATTTAATTTTATAAAAAATATTATCAATTACTTTATTGAAAATATAAATTTTTAAAAAATAAATTTACATTGATGATTCAAATTGCAATCAAAATTAAAATTGATCTATCATTTAAAAGCCTGAATATTAATGGAATAAGTTCTTACCTGTTAAAATTAAGATTTATGATTTGAAATCAGCAGTTCCAATAAGCTGAAGTGTGGGCATAGTTACCTATTAAAGAGGCTTGCACTGACTGTGTAAAAAGGACGGGACCCACATAATAGATCTTCACACCAAAAATTATACCCCACCCAACACAAAAGGGCTTCATAAAAAAAAAAAATAAATGTAGAGTTGTAGTGAATTGGTTGAGAGACTCTGAAAAAATAAATTTCTATGCAAAAGGGGCTAACTGTACTTTTGTGATCATAGTTTTCTCCCATTTATCTTTTCTTTTGTTGGCATATCACATTTAATTGCCCGTACTAACAATACTTCCAATTCTAAACAATTTATTTAATACCCCAAAATTATATTTACATAAATATAATACAGGGAAATTATCTAATTCAGTAATCATACACTTTTTACAATATATATCATAGGCTTATTTTTTTTTAATTTATTAATTTATAAAAACATGGGCAAACATTTTCAGCAAAAAGATAATTGCTAACTTTGACTATTATAAGATTTATAGAAAAATATTTATTTTTTCAAATATTTAATTTTAAAAATACAAACTTTCAATTTATAATTACTGACAAAAAACATTGTTCAAAAAAAATTGCTGCCAAAAAAATTTTCAATTTGTAATTGCTCATATATATATATATATATATTAAAACACATATATAATATAATAGAAGTATACATATAACATATTTTTAGTTAAATTAAAAAATATACATATTTTTAAAATTTTCTAAAAATTATTAAATATTTTTTAAAAATAAAAAAATATAATTTTATCCAAAATTATTATACTTCTGATACTACTCAAATGTTATGACAAAGACAGAGCTGTATAAATGACTAGCCCAGTTGCCTATCTAAACCATATGTACACATAATTAATTGGGATTTTGGCAAAAATATAATCAAAACTAAAAAAAAAATTAAATTTATCATATTTATAAATTATTTATCAAATACTATAATTTATAAATTATTTATCAAAATACTATAATTTTATTAATTTATAATAAATTTATCAAGAGTTTATAAATTTTACATAGTTTATAATGAATTTATTATTATTTTATAATAAAATGATTAAAATATCTCTGATAAAAAATAAAAATTTTAAAAAATATAGTGGAGGATAAGGATAGCAATTTTGTCCTATTCGACGGATATCCGATCCGATTAGATAAGATTATATCCGATCTGCTTATAGTTAGAGTATGAAATAGATCAAAATAATTATATCTGATATGGGTTTGGGTCGGATTCAGATTATACATAATTCTACCCGAATCCGATCCGATTATATATATATTTTAGATATTTATAAAATATTTAGTTTCAAATATTATACTAATAAATTTTATACAGTATTTTGATAAGTGCATAATGATCTTATATTTTTTATCAGATTTAGCATATAGTTGAGTTGAATTAATCTATTTTAAACATATTTATGTGCTTTTATTTTATTATTTTTTAATTAAGTTTAGTTTGAATTAATTTCTTGTAAGTCTGCGTAAACTGATTAGACATTTAGAGTTTCAAGAATAATTTTGGTGGTGATAAATTGCAACAATGAAAAAGTAGTCTTTATAAAATTGATAAAGGACATCACAAGCTTTTTGTAGAGGTCTAGTTTGTCAAAATCTGAGTTCATTTGTGCTTCCAACTAAAAAGTCAAAAATGGGTTTAAAATACAGAAGTATAATTTCAGTCCGAGCCATTGAGAGTAATTAGGTCATAATTTAGGTGTCTGGAATCCGAATAAAGTGATTGAAAACCTTAAATTATCTACTCGTCAAGGGTTACAACTTTGGTGAAGAAGTCAAAGAAAGATAAGGTCGTTATCTAATAGAAAATTAGGTTTGAAATTAAAATTTGAATTCTGCAGAAGTTGATTGGAAGTAGGAGTATGTTTTTGGATATTAAGGAGTAGGAGTTTTGTTTTTGAAAAGAGTGGGAAACTGAACAGTAACAGATAGTAGCCATCCTAAGAATTTCATATACACTTTTTCATTTTTTCTAGAGTTGATTAGTTTTTCACCATTGAAAATCAAAAGGAAGAAGACGTTTGTGCTGGAGAAAGACTTTATTGTCTCTACAAAATTCTTCATCCGTTTAGTTTAAATTCTCTTTTCAGTTTAGATTTTCAAGTTTACATTTTATTTAATACTTTGTCCTTTTCTTATTTTGAATATCAGAATTTTGAATTCATGTTTAGTTTCTTAATTTCTATGGTTATTTTGTTTAATTCAGTTATCAAAAACTAATCTCCACAGTATAATTAGGTGGATTTAGTATTGTGGATTATATATATTAATTAATTTAATTACCATATATTTCTTGAAATTTAAGTTTTGTTGATTTTAATCTTAATACTTGTGATTGATTGGCCACCAATTGCATGTTCAATTAAAATCATATATTAAGTGAAAGCTAGGTATGATTGTAGATTAAGAATCAACAACTTAAGAAAATTATATTTAGAGATAAAAAAATAATCTAATGATTGATTTAGTTCTTTTAAGCTTGATAGGTTATCGTAGTTTATTGTTCATGAAAATAGAATTTATAAATTACTTTCATCATTAATTTCTTGCTTGAGAAAAAGGAATATTAAAATTTAAGATATTGGTAACTTTGATTCAAGAAATATTTGAAATAGTTTAAAAAGTTATTTTTACCCACTTGAAATAATTATAATGAAACATAATCTTACTTGTTTATCTTAATTAATTAAATTTAATTATTTAAATTTGAATTTTAAGTTTGAATTATTAGATAATTATTTTGGTTTAATTTTATTTTAAATTTGAATTTCATTTTGAATTCTAATTTGAATTGGAGATTAAGTATTTAATTTTTGAAAATATAAAGTTAATTAATTAGTCTTCAGATAATAGTTTATTTAAATTTTAGTTAATCAAATTACTCATTCTCTGTGGAATCGACCTTTATTTTTACTTTATTACTTGTTACGAGCTATACGCTTGCGGTCAAAATCGATATACACATAAATCGACCAACATATTTACTTAATATTAATTTCTTAGTGTATTTTCAATAAAAGATATGAAGCATGCGATGCATTTAATTAATTAATTTAATTAATTTGATTCATTTTTTATTAAGTTAATATATTATGATAATATTTTGATGTTGATGTTGTTTATATTTCAAGAGATATTTATACTAATAAGGTTAGATTTGATATCAATATTTTTTTATAATGAAGAAAGTTAATTACTATAATTATTTTTTTATGAATTTTTTTATACTTGATATTTATATACATATATATTTTATGATCCTACTAGACTTATGATATGACCCTACCCGTTTTAGCCCGATTTGTGACAGTAATATTACTTATACTCGATCTGATTCAATTCGAGATGGGTCATATAATGGGTAGGTATGCCATTTCACTTATAGAGCAGGGTAAGAATTTTTAAAAATTCGATCCATAGTCGATCCATTGTTATCCTTAGTGGAGGATGTCATTTTTTTCTGATTAATATCAGGTGAAGCGTTAATTTAATTTTTCAGTTAATACTTAGTACGTTTTCGAAGTCGATAAAGTTTTGCTTTTTTAGGAAGCAATTTAAAGATAAAATTTAATGGCGATAAATAATTATAGATTCTGACTATAGCGATAATTACTTTTTTCGTTTCATTTCAAGTGCTGTGTAAGAATAATGCGCACAAACGAAAAAAATAATTAGCCATTATAAATTTCATAAAAATTTTATTATAATTTACCTAAATATCTTTTTTCATCTTTCCCAATGCTTATTCTCTTTTATTAATTAATAAGGGATAATATTTAAATATTTTAATTAATACTTTTTTAAATTTTTAAAAGCGATACTTGAAGGGAAATAAAAAAAATTTTCTTACATGATACTTGAAATGAAACGGAGAGAGTATTATTATTCTTATTATTAAAAATAAAAATAAAATAAAATATGAATAAATGTGAAAATAAATGAAGGGAAGAAGAGGTGGTTTGACAGCATTAAACATGAGAAATTAAGATGTTGAAGAAAGCGAGGTGTTGGCGTAATTAAATTGAAAAAAAAATGAAAAATGGAATGAAATGAATGGTGATGAGGTGATCTTTTGAATTCTGCATTTAAGAGAATTCAAGATGACTTAATGATACAGGTAGAGATAGTTATTCTTCATCTTCAACCCCTTTTCTCTATCCATGCTTTTAATATCTTTGGTCCCGTTTTATGGAGTATTAAATTTTTTATATTATGTTAATTAATTGACTATAACTAATTAAAATTAATTTCACTTTTAATTATATAATAAAGTGCATTTTAGTTTGGGAAGGATTTATATATTTATAATAGTTTGACTACTAGCTAGGAAATAGATTGGTATTTATAAGATCTTGCTGTGTGGTCTATTTAAGGGTCCCTCACCAATTTATATTTGATTGGTGAAATTGGGAAAATTAGGACTTAACTTCAAAAGGGTAATCCCTCTTCCATGCGCATGCTTTGATCTTTTTCTTTGAATAATTCTTGGCACAATATATTTTATTTATTTATTTATTTATTTATTTTTCAAATTAGGAATACTTGATTAATCTTTTGTCACCCTGAGGGGTGAGCACGGTTCAAAATAAACCAAAAATTGAAAAATCTCTGGAACCAAACTAAATATCGAAGATTTTTTAAAATGGCATTTCCGAAATTGCTCTAAAACTAAAAAATCTCTGCATTGTATTGCTCTAATATTTCGAAGAATTTCGGTTCGAAGTTTCGGATATTCGGAGATTTATCTATATTCATATTCATAATTAAGATGTCAATATTCATAATCAAAATGTAAATATCAAATATCCATAATCAAACCAATCCAATCTAATATATAATTTGGATTCCAATCAAAATCAATGGAAAAAATAATTTGCAAAAAACTTTAAACGCCATCACTTACATTGAGTTTCATATCTCCACATTAGCCCTTCGCTCAATATTTTCTATAATTTTAGGTTCTTGAGTAATACCTTAAAAAATTAAAATTAAAAACTATTAGAATTTACTAAATGCAAAATGATAATCAAAGAATAGAAATCAACAAAAATTATGATGAATTTTGTACCTGACTCAAAGTTGTCAAGTTCTTTAATTGTTTCTTCAACTTGGATAGGCTTATTAGAAGTCCTCAACCAATCTTGACAACAAATTAGAATCTCAACTGTAGTATGAGTTAATGAACTCTTAAATTTGTCTAAAGTTCTACCTATAATGCTAAATGCATATTCAAAAGTAACTGTTAATGATTGTATAGCCAAAACATCCATTGCAACTTTAGACAAAATTGGATATCTTACTGCATTATTCTTCCACCAACTCAAAACATCGAAATCAAGAGTAAACTTTTCAGCATATTCCTCCAAATACCTATCCAACTCCCCTTTAGATGTCATTTGTTTCTCATTCTCTTGTTGTAAAAAATAATCATCAATCTCATCTTCTTCCATGTAATTGTTATTATCAGTTTGAGATTGTTTTGAAAAGTTCCTCATTTCTCCCACCATTTCCTCCCCATATGCTATCTTGTATTCCTCCATCAAAACATTTAAAGAATTTATTACCCTCTCCACCAGATTGGTTGCATCATTTTCTTTATAAAATATAGTATATTTTACCATAAGATTATCCATCTTGTGTCACATCCGTGATTTTGGAGATATAAAATTTTATATATACTCAATATATATATCTAGAGTATATATAACATATAAATATGGTATATTAATTGTATATGTTGGATTAATATATTACATACTTAATATATTTAATACATATATAAGATACATTTGATGTGTATATAAGATACACATTACTTGTGCATATGTGTAATATCCCAAATTTTTTGAAAAGTTATAATTTTTAAAATTTTAATAAAATAAATTATAATTTAAAATGGATAAATTAAATTAATGATTTTAAATAAAAAATAAAGGAATTTTAAATGAAAAAGTGGAATATATATGTGATATATATGTAAAATATATACAACATATAAAAGTCAATACTTTTTAAAAGAAAAGTCAAAGTAAAATAGTATTTTGGTAATTAAATCTTCGAAATTTAAAATTAATAAAATAATTTAAAAATAAATAATTTTGGATGATAGATAATATTTTGAGATTTTAATTAATTAATTAATTAATTAATTAAAAATATATTAAAATAATAATATATATAAGTTTGAAAATGTGAATGGGAGGAAAGAGAAAATTATTTTTTTCATCATCTTCTTCTTCTTTCCTTCAAGGCCAACTTTCATGGCTTCAAAAGAAAATTTTTCTTCTTCCAAGCAGCCATAATTGAAGAGATTTCAAGGATTTAAGTGAAGTTTTAGAAGATTCTTCATAAATTGGTAAGCTTCTTTACCAATTTTGCCTATTCTATGAAAAAGTATGTTATGTGAATTTTTAAATTTCATAGTAGCATGATTTAATTGTTTAATTGGATATGAATGAAGTTTTTTTAATTGGTTATTAATGATTTTAAGGTTAGATTTAAGTAATGGTTGAATTTAAGTTGAGTTTAGTGAAGAGAGAGAATTTAAGGTTAAGGAACATTTGAGTTTTTAAAATCATGAGTTTTAATTGTGCAAAATGGTTCCAAATGTGTTATTTTGATGCATAAATAAGGATTTTAAAATCAAATGATGGATTTAGTTAAGTTTGGATAGAGTTTGAAGATGGTAGTTTTGATTTAGAGTTTTGAAAAAGTGAATTTTTAAAGAATAATTAATTGTTTGATTTTAGTGCTTAAATCATGTTATTTAATGATATAAGTTGTGGAAATAAGATTGAAATGATAATTGGATTGAGTTGGAATGGAGATCCTTCAATAGTAAAGGTTATGCCATTTTAGTATTTTGAACATAAGCATGTGGTTAATTAATGTAATTAGTTTAAACATGTTAAAATATGTTTGTAATGATATAAATAAACTCAAAATAATAATTTAATGGGTTAATATGGATTTGCTAAGTTAAAGTAAGGAAAGAATTAATTTTTAAAATTTTGTAGGAGTGTTATTAAATTAAGATTTGATGTTGAGAATGCCTTAGAAAGTGATATTAAATGATTGTTAATGATCACATTTGATATAGGCATTGAGGGAGGTTGATTTGCTTCATCCAAGTGGTGAAGGGCAAGTTGGAAGAATATGATTGGAGGTTGTGTTAAGCTTGCTTTGGGCTGCTAGTGGAGGTATGTACAAACTTTGAATATATTATTTATATTTGCATGACATTTGGGCTTAACATATATTGGTTGAAAAATGTGTTAAGTTACTTGGTTCATTGATTGAGTATGAATAATGTGCTATGACATTTGTAATGTCATATATGTGTTAAATGCATTGCGAAAAGCAATTGATAATGGCTAAATTGTGTAGAATGTAAAATATGTATATTATGTGAAAATATCCAAAGTAATTGGGTAATGTGTTGTGAATGCAAAAATGAGATATGTGGAATAATGAAATGAATTGATATTGATAAAAATGAGAAAAATGAGAAAGATGTGAAAAATGAGAAAAAAAATATGAAAATAAGGCAATGTGCCTAGATTGAATATGCGACAATGAGAAAGAAATTAATAATGAGAAAAATGAATAAATGAAAAAAAAATAAGAAAAAGATGATATAATAAGGCAATGTGCCTAGTTTGATCATGAGAAAATGAGAAAAATTTTGATAAAAGAATTATGAAAGAATTTGATAATGAGAAATATGAATAAATTATGTGCCTAGTATGTTATTCAATTTTCAGAGTTCTAGGTTTGGCAGCATGCCTATGATTGCCTACAGGCTAAACGCTGGAATGGTGAAAAGACTGGGTCGTAAGCCAGGCCAGCTGATAAATATGATATTTTTTTAGGGTGAAAAGACTGAATCGTAAGCCTCAAAAATCTATAGCAGTCTAGCCGAGTTGAGGACCAAGATACTGGGGCCTAAGGGTCTAGCTGGGTTGAGGTCCAAGAGATTGGGGCTGTTACATTATCCATGGATATATTGCCTACGGGGCTAGACACAAGGTGTCATTATGGACCAAAGTAGTAACTCTGAAATTTAAATATCATATTAGATCCTTTTGGGCCCATGCTTGTCTTTGCTTTAATGTGAATTATGAATTGTGATACAATTGAGCAATATAATGAGATATAATGTTATGAGTTGTGATATAGATATGTGTTGTGCATTGACATTACATTTGGACTATATTGTTATCAAAGTTTGTACTACTATACTTCGACTTAGCGCGATTGTAATTTATCGCGCAGGTGTCATGAACGTTTTGGTAGAGCCGGAGAGTTCTACTAGACCTGGTCGAGTCTAGGTTTGTATTTATTAAGCTTGAAGAGTTTTTCAGTACATCAAGATCAGAGACAGTTGCCAGCATGTAGATATTTGATATTACAGTATATTTTAATATTATATATGTTATGATATGTTTTTGAAGTATATAATGTAAATTATAAAGAATAATTTGTTTAAGATGAGGTCTTATATGTGATGTTGATATATATACCTATATATAAGTATTTTGAGAAAATATGGAGAAATTGAGAAATATTGGTGAAGTGGTGAATTGATTTTATTTGGAGTGTTTGTTTTATGCAGGTTGTATTTTGTTGAATTTTGAAAACGTCCAAATTACAAACAAAACTCTGGCAAATTTTTTCAGAGATTTTTATATAAAATGTTATTTCCGGTTACTATAGCAAGTAAAGAATATTTATATATTATTTAATTTTATATATTTAGTATTTAAAATTTTAAAATAGAAATGTGAAAATTTTTATTAAATCGATCTGTGACATTTTTGTATCGTATATACATATTTTACATATGCTGAAAATATATATTATACGTATATAGGGTATAAGGGTATTACATCTTGTATCTAGGGTCTAATCCTACAGCTAGGAAAAACATTACATTCATTTTGTCTAATGAACCTCAATACTTGTCAAATTTAGCTCTTATTTGTTTGCCCATTTCAACCATAGTTAAATCACTACTATCTTAACAAGTTTGTAATTCCTTCAAAATTCTAATTATTTCAGGAAAATATACATTGGACGTACAATATAATGACCCAGATAGCTTACAAGTAACATCATAAAATCTTTTTAAAAAGCGAGTCAAAATTACAACCATATCCCAATCATTATCACATGGTAAATTATTTCCAAACTCGCTTATAAATTTATTATCCATAGCCTCTAACCTATCGAAAGCTTGTCAATGACCCAAGGCAGATTTTAATATCAAGTATGTTGAATTTCACCTAGATGGACAATCTAATTGTAAAGAAGCTTTCGACTTGACATGTAAAATTTTACCACATTTCTTAAATAAATTTAACCTTTGCGGGCTGTTCCTGATGTACTTAATCACATCTCTAATTTTTTTAATAGAACTTTGAATAATCTCAATCCCATCCCTCATAATTAATTGAAGAATATGAGCAAAACACCTCATATGAAAAGCATCCCCACCCATAACAAAAACTTTCTTTTTCAATAACCTTTTCTTTAACAGTTGAACAACAGTATCATTAGAAGATGGATTATCAACTGTAATGTATATAACCTTATCTAATCCCCACTCTTCCATGCAAGCATCAACAACATTCTCTATGCTAATTCCTTTATGACTCTTAATCACACAAAAATTTAAAATTATTTAATGCAATTTAAATTTAGAATCAATGAAATGTGCAATTAAACACAAGTAAAATAGATTTTGGATACTTGTCCAAGTATCTGTAGTTAACGAAACTCTTTGACATTGACAAGCAAGCAAGACACGCAATTTTTTCTTTTCTTCAACAAATAAAGAGTAACAATATCTAGCAATAGTAAACCTAGATAGAATCTGAAATCTAGGAATAACAATATTAATAAATTCTTTGAATCCTTCCCCTTCAACAAACCTAAAAAGAAGTTCATCCTTTATAATCATTCTAACTAAAGCTTTTCTATAAGCTTGTTGATCAAACTCCCAACAGGTTAATGCAATCTCTTCTGAATCATTTGCAGTTTGAAAATTCAATAATTTTTGTGACTTATCTTTACTCTTATGGGCTGCAACTAAATCTTTTTTAATTTTATATTTTTTACAAGTTTTTCTTAAATTTTTCTACAATGCAGAAATGCTTAACTCACTTTTACTTTGATAATCTTTACCACACCATAAACATCTAGCCCTCCCATCTCATTTCCTTCAGAATCTTTTACTTTTTCAAAGTGAATTCAAACTCATGACCTAAGCTTTTTTGCAGAATGAGTAGGAGAAGATAGTTGAACTGTACTTATAATTGCACTATTAGATGCCGCATTTGAAGCTAAACATGAACCAACTATTTGGGACAGAATAGAAGATAGATTTGAGGTGCTCTCTTTTGACAATGGTGGAATAACAACTACAAGTGTATAATATGAACCAACTACATAATGTATACATATACTATTTGAAGCTAAACATGAACCAACTACATAATGTATACATATACTATATATATAACAGTATAGTATATAACATATACATATATTACATATATTATATAATATATATAGTGTATTATGCTACATAATGAAAATACTTGATGTATATATATATATATCTTATATTGATGATATTATATTAATTATAATCATTTTTTATAACATTAAATATTTATATCATATGCAATAAATATAATTGGTCATATATAATATATTACATTTTTATATATTAGTTGTATTATATATACAATTTAATTTTTTATATTATTAAATAATTTTAACTATATATGTATTAATGATAATTATATATAAGATTAATTAAATTAGGTAATTATTATAATTTAATTTTATATAATATTAAATATTAAGCAATAAATCAATATAATAAAATATAATTTTATATTATTAGTAATAAATCAATTCTTATTTCGGTTCTTCGGTTCGGTATAGTTTGGTTATCGGTTCAGATATAGTCTAATCTCCAAAATCACTCCATATCATAAAAATTGATACAATTCAGTTCTGAAAAAGTCAAAAATCAACGAATCTTTTCGATTTTGAATATTTTCGATCAAAATATTCGATTCGGTTCAAAAAATTTTAAGATCCATGCTAAGTCCTGCCTGAAATAAGCCTCTCTTATTGTCAAATCCTTCATATTTTTTTTTCATAATTACATCAATGTGATTTTTAAGTGGATTTATATATCTAACCTGTGCCTACAGAGCAAATGTTAATTAATATAAATATGAAATGTATTTTCATTTTTATTGGAATTTACTGTGTGATAAATGTAGTTTTCAAAATTAGATTTATCTTACATGAAATTATACATGAATCTATTTTCAAAAAATAAAAAAAAGAAAAGAAAATACATGAATTTATAATTAATGCAATTGCAAGTGAGTATATATATATATATATCTATATATATATATATATATATATGTTGTATTTGTTGGACTAAGTTTAGAGAGAATTCAATATAATTGAGTAGAATTCTAAAAATATAAGAGTGACTTACACATTATCACATTTAAAATGTGTTTCAATGCATCAAATTTGTTTAATAATACAAAGTTTAGAAAGAGTCATACGTAAATTGATATTAAATAGTCATATATATCCCTTTGTATTCTATAATTCAGACGACTGCACTGCACCGCTTTGGTATTGTCCACAAATAATGCCAGCATTCATATTTATTCAATTCATTAATTCATATATATATTTTTTTATTACATCAAAAAATTCAAATACGTCAAGAAATAAATTTATCGAAATTTAAATATTGGATAAATTTCTACATGACGATATATATATATATACTGACGATCGATCACTCTAGTGTTGATGTCATTACGTGTGTATATATATATATAAATTTCTTTTGAGGTCTATGCTGAAACATTGGTACGCAGTTGAATTAATTTATAGCTGAGGGTGTTGAGAGCTTTAAAAGCCATCTGGAGAGGAGTGATTAATATCTATATTGGTGCAGTTCAATTCATATACAGTATATAATAAAATTGAAGTTGTGAGGAAATTGAGGAAGTTGGAGTAGTGAAGTTATAAAACACCATAAAAGCATTCAACGCCTTATTTCTTTTCCTTCAACTGTATACAGACTCTTCACATTTAATGACTCCCTCCCCGTAAACTTTTACACATACACCCTCTCTTTCTTTTTCTCTCCCACCGCCTCTAATTAATTTATAGTAGTACCCAATTAAATTAAATTATATGGCTTCCACTTCTGATCGTTTAGCTTTTGGCTTCATTGGCTAGCTAACTCGTTTTCTGCGGATTAATGATCTATGAATATGATTATGTAATGGCACGTAAGCACCAATGAATTCCCATTCGCTACCTATTTGTATTTAAGTGCAGTTCAACATCTGCAAGCATATATTCAAATCAGTAAGTTATTTCTTCATAAAATTGGATATAACATTAGTAAGATAATTTTATTTATTTTTTTATGAATTAATTAATTTAATTTCTTTTGTTTTGATGTCAACAAATAATTTAATGGAGAAACAAAAGAAATAGTTTAATTGGAAAAAAAATAATTAATAAGAATAAGCAAAGAGTTTTTTGGTCAAGGACTGAGGCTTTGTATGGTACTAATATTATGGGGGTTGACGATATAATTAGCTTGAAGCCACGAAAGAGTAATTGAAGAAGCCAACTTGGGTAGCACGTTATGCATGAATAGTTACGGCAGGTAGGCCCTTTTGCCTTCCAAATAAGATCCTTCTTTGCACTTAAATATGCGCCTCCCTGACCTTTCATTTAATCCCCAACTCACCCTCTCTCTCTCTATCTCTCTCTACATATATATATACATGTGAACACCCAATACAGTATCTCATTTCACCATATATAGAGATTTGATTCATAGCTAGCTAGCTACAAACAAAGAAGAGAAGAGTTATGGTTTCTCTGCAAGAACCTACTTCTCCAAATGGAAGACAAAAAATCCTCCAAGATCAGCTTGATTATTCATCCAATAATAAGAGAAAAAGAGATGATGATCATGATCATGATCTTCAAAGGATTTTCCATAACAGATCATCAAACCCACTTCAAACCACTAAATCTTTCTTCGAAATTGAGCGTCAACTCGAGACTCCATTGCCTTTGGAGTGGCAACGATGCTTAGATATTCAGGTATTATATGGTATTATATCAGACAGACACTCGACTGCGTTAATCTATTAACTAGCTAGTATTTTTTATACTTTATTATTATTATTATTATTATTATTATTATTATTATTATTATTATTATTATTATTATTATTATTATTATTTTCTTTTCTTAATATATCGTCTTTGATGGATGGATGCGCAGTCAGGACAAATACACTTCTATAATACAAGGACTCAAAAGAGAACAACTAGAGATCCAAGAAGAAGTCCAGAGCCAGCAAGTCCTAGCAGCCATATGAGCTTGGAACTTGAGCTAAATCTGCCATGTACTGATCAACCACAAAGGAAAAAAAATGGAAATGATAATAATAATAATACAAAGCATAATTTTACTAAACCATTGATGATAGACTCAAGTCATGAAAAATTAGAAGTCCAAGCTCAAGCCCAAATTAAGCGGTGCCCTTCATGGTTAGCATTTAATGAAGAAAATGAAGAACAAGAAGAGATGATAGCTACAGTGTGTATAAAGTGTCATATGTTGGTGATGCTTTGCAAGTCCTCTCCTGCTTGCCCTAATTGCAAATTCTTGCACCCACCACTATTATCTAACCACAATTCTCCTAATAATTATAATAATAGTAGCAAGGTATTCAATCAAAGGCCTATAGACTCTTGTGCTAGACAGTATTTTAAGGATCAATTAGATTAATTATAATAATTTAATTAAGTTTTAGAGATGAAGTTTATTTCATCATGGGCAGGGGGTTAGTTAGAGTGTTGTGTAGTCTAGATCTTGGTCTTAGTTAATTTATTTACCAAACCTTGTATTCCATCTTTTAATTGAAATTGACTGCTTATGAGAGATGGAAATTAGAAAGAGAAAAGTGACTATATATAACTTGTATCAATAACTATTTAGTATATATACATATATATATTTATATTTATATATATGCACAAAGTGTATTCCATTAATATGTTCCTATATATATTTATTTATTACCACGTAAAAATGATTAGATTTCAATTGTTCTATTTGATAAATATGGCTGCATTTGTAAGGGGCCTGATTAGAAATTAGCTTGAAAAGATTATATATAAGAAATAAATATAAATTCAAAATTTTATTTCAAATTAGATTAGATTATTGACTAATTCATTTTTCTAATATATCAATCATGTTCATTTTATATTATTTCTGTGAGAATCCCAAATATGAGATTTATATAGAAGTACATCATTATTTTTATATTATTATTATTTTTTATATTTTTTAACTAAAATTAGTTGTGCATAAAACTCATGTTATATGTGCGAGTTTTAATTTAATTATTTTTTATTTAATTTAATTTTTTAAAATATTTTAAAATATACAAATCATTATTATATTTATTAAATTAAAATTATATGTTTTTGATGGTTTGAAATATTAATATTACAAATATAAGTACATATGAATAATTTAAAAATAATAAAAATTATTTATATGAATGTACATAAATTTTAATTAGCACTTAAAGAATAAAAAGAAAATTATATATAATCAGACCTTGCACAAATATATCTCAAATTAATTAAGAATGTTTTAAGCGTAATCTTAATAATCTTTCAAAATAATCAAAGAACCCAAAAGAAATAATAAACAAAAAAATAGATTTATTAAAATAAAAATTTTAAAATTAATTTTTTTATTAATTATATAAGGGAGGAGAAACAGCTAAAATTAAATTCGAAATCTAAACATTAGCAACACACTCTAACCATGCTATAGTAGTTAAATTAAAATTAAATTTTCTTTCTTCAATCGCCTTCATAAGGCCACAAAGCTTGATCTTCTTATTCTTAATTCGCTTCCTCGCCAATTTCAAATTCAGATCTCTAATTTCTTGAATCATCAGATCCTTCTCCTGCAAATGGATTTGAAACACACATAAGAATTCAGAATTAAAGGGAAAAAAAACAGGAATCATTTCAATCGAGAGAGATGAGTGTAAATTTCACCTCATCTTGATTGTTTCTTGTGGTCTTGAAATGGCGATTTGGCGATGATTTCACCGAATAAAGCAGAATAGCGGATTTGGCACAGCGAATTGCTATTTGTGATCTTAAAGCTTCATCTTTGCTCTCCAAATCAACTGCCTCCATTTTTTGCTCTAAATCTCCGAATTTTGTGAAATAAAGCTTTATTACAGTCAGATTTTATAAACTGATAACTGTATTCAAATATGCGAGGGTGGTGTTGTCCTTTTCTACTGTCCTTTTGTTGCTTTCTTTCAAGTACACTTCAAATTGATTGCGCTAGAAATTGGAAAATGAATACCTCAATCTGACTCTGTAATTGCTAGCTACTGTTCCTTCTAGGATTATGAGAATTTCGCTTAAGAAACTACTGGTGCAGCATTGTCAAGCTTCGTGAAATGAGATTGTGTTTTTCTTCTACGTTTGGCTCAAAATATTGCAGATAGGCTCGCATTCTGGCATATGATTGTTCAGTTGTGGAGGTTGTTGGATTATTTATATGGACTAATATTTATACATTAAATATAATATTAGGTTAAAATAATTTTATGTCATATATATATACTATCATAAAAGGTTTGGCCCAAATATTAAAGTGATCTAATTTGGTTTAGGTTAATTATGGGCATATTTAAGGTTGTAAAGTATGGGTCTATATGTGTAGATACTTTAATGTAATTTCTAATTTTATGATGGGCTAAATTAGAAATAAAGACATTAGGGTTATGGTCCCCAAATTATGTGTTTGAGTTTCTTCTTATATATATCCCATCATATATAAAATAAAGAGAGAGGAAGAAGTCTTAAGAGCTAAGATTTCTAAAGTCTTAAGAGTTAAGATTTTAAAAATCTTATAAAAGCAAAGATTTCTAAAGTCTTAAGATAGAAGAGATTTCTCTAAAAACTAAAACCTCTCAAACACATCAATTTGGAAGATCAAAACCATAAGGCTAAGGATTCAGATCTTCCATATGAATTCAGGTACGCTTCCGTTTTTAGTTTTATTTAACTATTCTTGATGATTGAACATGAACGATCTTGGATTGATGATGGTTTTCATCAATAGATTTTGATCCTACAATTGGTATCAGAGCTTTTCATGTTTAATTATTGAGATTCAAGTTATTTTATTGTTGTTTTGGATATGGATTAAGACTTGGTTCATTATTGTTGTTTTGGATATGGATTAAGACTTGGTTCATTTATGGATATGTGTTTTGGTTAACTTGAGTTGTGATTTGTATAGTATATGTTTGTGGTTTTGTGGATATGTTGAAATATTTTCTTCATATAGGTCCCATTAATTATTACATGTTGAAATTTAGAAAAAGGTGTATTTGACATGTTTGGACATTGATTAAATATATTTTATCAATTAATTTTGGATTTTGGGAATTTTAGATTTAAATAATAGAAAGATTATATATATATATATTGAGATAAATTGATTGACACAATAAGGCTCGCCAAAGTGAACTTAGTGGAGATTAATTTATTTTAAATATATAAAGAGTTAAGTGTGTGTGACTAATGTGAATATAAATTGGCCCAAAGGAAAGTTTATATTCAACATAATCACATATGCTCTTGTGGTGATAAATATGTGATGATTATTTGGTTTTACATGTGAGCAATAAATCAGCCCAAAGGAGGATATATTGTTTGGCATGTTAATTTATCATCAATATTTAATTGCTACGCCAAGATACCACTTGCAAGTTAATATTTTATCCAAAGATAAAATTTTAATGGAGTGTCCGGTATCTTGAGATGGGATTTACCATTATTTAAATTTATTATTCAACTTCAGTTATACTTTGGAAATATGTTAGTATATTGATTGTTTGTTTTGTTTTGGATTCAGTTAATGCTACCGCAGCTAATATTTCTGCCAATATTAATTCGGTTCCTATGTTAAATGGCACAAATTTTAAGGCATGACAAGAGAGCGTACTTATCACTCTCGGAGTCATGGATCTAGACTATGCGATTAGAGTTCCGAAACCCGATGATCTTACTGATAAGAGTACCTCTGAGGAAAAGAGGGAGATGGAAAAGTGGGAAAGGTCTAATCGCATAAGTCTTATGATCATTAAGCGTGCTGTTCCAGAAGCTTTTAGGGGCACTATGTCTGATCAAGTGGATACTGCTAAGGGTTTCCTTGAGGATATAGAGAAAAGATTTGCTAAGAATGAAAAGGCTGAAACTAGTACAATCTTAGCAAAACTTATCTCTATGAGGTATACAGGTAAAGGAAACATAAGGGAGTACATTATGGAAATGTCACATCTTGCTTCAAAGTTAAAAGCACTTAACTTGACCTTGTCTGAGGACTTGTTAGTGCATTTGGTTTTGATATCTCTTCCAGCACAGTTTAGCCAGTTTAAGGTGAGCTATAATTGCCAAAAGGAATCTTGGTCACTTAATGAGCTCATCTCACACTGTGTTCAGGAAGAGGATAGAATGAAGCAAAAAAAGATACCAAGTGCTCATTTAGCTTCCACTTCTAAGGACAAAAGGAAAGACAATAAAAGAAAGAAAAATAAGGAAGCTGCAGAAGCGCCACAAAAGAAACAAAATAAGGAACAAAATCAGATTACTTGTTTCTTCTGTGGTGCTCCAGGTCATGTTAAGAAGCATTGTACCAATTATCATGCATGGCGTGTGAAAAAGGGTAAGCTTCTTAATTTTGTTTGTTCAGATGTTAATTTGACTTCTGTGCCTAGACACACATGGTGGATAGATTCTGGTGCAACAACTCACATCAGTGTGTCTATGCAGGGTTGCCTAAGTTACCGAAAGCCTAATGATGTTGAAAGATACATCTACGTTGGCAATGGACAGGAGATTGAAGTTGAAGCAATTGGGACATTTAAATTATTATTAAGAACTGGACTTTATTTGGATTTGAATGAGACTTTTGTTGTACCGTCTTTTAGACGGAATTTGATTTCTGTTTCTGTATTGGACAAATTTGGTTTTTCTTGCTCATTTGGAGATGGAAATTTTAGTTTTTTTCAAAATTCAAATTTATTTGGTTCCGGTTCTTTGTCTGGTCATGATAATCTATATATGATTGATACAGTTGCTTCATTTCATGAATCCTTGTCTATTAATACAATAGGCATAAAACGCAAATTAACAAATGAGAATTTAGCTTCGTTATGGCACAAGAGACTAGGTCACATCTCTAAAAAGAGAATTGAGAGACTTGTGTCTGACGGTATTCTTGATCCCCTTGATTTTACAGATTTTGATGTGTGTATAAACTGTATCAAGGGAAAACAAACAAATGTGCGGAGATTTGGTGCCAACAGGAAATCAAACGTCTTAGAACTAATACACACAGATATTTGTGGTCCATTCCCTAAGGCTTCTTGCAATGGACAACAATACTTTATTTCGTTCATAGACGATTTTACACGATATGGCTACCTTTATCTCTTACATGAGAAATCGCAATCCCTGGACATGTTCAAAAGTTATAAGGCTGAAGTTGAGAACCAACTCAACAAAAGGATTAAAAGCGTTAGATCTGACCGTGGTGGTGAATACTATGGTAGATATGACGGTTCAGGTGAACAATGTCCAGGCCCATTTGCGAAATTCCTAGAGGAATGTGGTATTGTCCCACAGTACACCATGCCTGGTTCACCCACTATGAATGGTGTAGCTGAAAGACGAAACAGAACACTTAAGGATATGGTAAGGAGTATGATTAGTCATTCTACCTTACCAGAATCACTCTGGGGAGAGGCATTAAAGACTGTAGCTTATATACTCAATAGAGTTCCAACTAAGGCAACTGCAAAAACTCCATATGAACTTTGGACAGGTAAAAAGCCTAGTCTTAAGCATTTACATATATGGGGATGTCCAGCTGAGGCAAGGCCTTACAGGCCAAATGAAAAGAAACTGGACTCAAGAACTGTCAGTTGTTACTTTATTGGATATTCTGAAAGATCCAGGGGTTACAAATTTTATGATCCCACAACTAAGGCTATATTTGAGACGGGAAATGCCCGATTTTTTGAGGATGTTGAGTTTGCAAGGGGAGAAAGAGTTAAAGACTTTGACTTTGAAGAGGAATATGTAAATATTCCTTTAATTGCTCTTGACAATAACCAAGAACAATACTCCATACCTGATATTGTTCAAGATGCAATTCCAGACAATGTCATTGAATCTCCCACTCAAGTTCAAGAAATTGTTCCAGAAGAACAAACTCTACAACCTCAAGAAATATTGCCATTAAGAAGATCCACTAGAGAGAGAAGGAATGCAATACCAGATGATTATATTGTATTTCTCCAAGAACATGAGGTTGACATTGGAGTGATGGAAGATGATCCAATCAACTTTCATCAAGCCATGGAAAGTCCTAACTCTCAAAAGTGGATTAATGCCATGAATGAAGAGATAAAGTCCATGAGCGATAATGACGTATGGGATCTTGTCCCATTGCCTGAAGGTTCGAAACCCATTGGTTGTAAATGGATTTTTAAAACCAAGAGGGATTTGAAAGGTAATGTGGAGAGGTACAAAGCACGTCTTGTTGCTAAGGGCTTTACACAGAAAGAAGGCATTGATTATAAAGAGACTTTCTCTCCAGTTTCCTCGAAAGACTCTTTTAGGATTATAATGGCTTTAGTGGCATATTTTGATCTTGAGTTACATCAGATGGATGTTAAGACTACGTTTCTCAATGGCAATATTGATGAAACAATTTATATGGTGCAACCAGAAAATTTTGTATCGGGTGATGTAAAGTCTATGGTTTGCAAATTAAAGAAATCCATCTATGGACTTAAACAAGCGTCTCGACAATGGTATTACAAGTTTCATCAAGTTGTCATCTCATTTGGTTTTGAGGTGAATTTGGTTGATGATTGTATATACCATAAGTTCAGTGGGAGTAAGTATATTTTTCTGGTTTTATATGTTGATGACATATTGCTTGCCAGTAATGATATAGGCTTATTGCATGAAACCAAGAGATTTCTAGCTAAGAACTTTGAGATGAAAGATCTTGGTAATGCATCTTTTGTATTAGGAATCCAAATACATCGAGATCGCTCTCAAGGTGTACTTGGATTATCACAAAAGGCCTATATTGAAAAGGTTTTAAAGAGATTTGGCATGCAAGACTGTAAACCAGGAGATACCCCTGTGGCTAAAGGAGATAAGTTTAGTCTTGATCAGTGTCCTAAAAATATCTTTGAGGAAAAGGAAATGCAGAAGATTCCTTATGCTTCAGCAGTAGGGAGTCTGATGTATGCACAAGTTTGTACGCGTCCGGATATTGGGTACATTTGTGGAATGTTAGGCAGATATTTGAGTAATCCAGGAATGGATCACTGGAAGGCAGCCAAAAGAGTTATGCGGTACTTACAGAGAACAAAACATCATATGCTCACATATAGAAAGTCGGATAAGTTAGAGATTCTTGGATATTCAGATTCCGACTTTGCTGGATGCCAAGATAGCAAGAAGTCTACATTAGGTTATGTTTATCTGCTTGCTGGTGGAGCTATTTCCTGGAAAAGTGTTAAACAGTCACTTGTAGCTCCTTCCACCATGGCAGCTGAATTTGTAGCATGCTATGAAGCATCTAATCATGGAATATGGCTGCGTAATTTTGTCACTGGGCTGCGAATTGTGGATAATATTGAAAGACCACTTAAGTTATTTTGTGACAATAAATCAGCAGTTTTATATTCCAATAACAATAGGAGCTCGTCGAAGTCAAAGCACATTGACATCAAGTTCCTAGTTGTTAAAGAAAGAGTTCAAAGTGGACAGTTGTCTATAGAGCATATTGGTACAAACTCCATGATTGCGGATCCGCTTACTAAGGGACTACCACCCAAGGTCTTTCATGAGCACACTGCTCATATGGGTGTTACGTCATTTGAAGAAATTCAGTTTTAGTGGGAGTTTTGTATTATGCTTTCTTGTAATAGACAAACTTTGGTTATGTTATGCTTGATTTTCTGCAGAAATAAAGTTTTTCAGTTTATTCCACTTTGATTTTGGCATGATGTGGTTTCATCATGGTTTTAGGAGGATCAATTGAAAATAGACATGTTTAGATCACATTGCATGTAATTTCCATGCTACACATCCATACTTGATCTATGTCATTTGGTTATATTGGTATATGTAATCAAGGATAATTTTATTATGATGTAACTATAATAAATAATGCCTTGGTTCTATATTGATATAGCTAATGGACGAGATTGTTCAGAAAACCATTTGGTTATGATAGATAAGTTTTGAGCTCATAAGGTTATATTATGTCATAAGATTATAAAGTTGTAAAGTTATATTTATGTACAAATATAGTCCAAGTGGGAGATTGTTGGATTATTTATATGGACTAATATTTATACATTAAATATAACATTAGGTTAAAATAATTTTATGTCATATATATATACTATCATAAAAGGTTTGGCCCAAATATTAAAGTGATCTAATTTGGTTTAGGTTAATTATGGGCATATTTAAGGTTGTAAAGTATGGGTCTATATGTGTAGATACTTTAATGTAATTTCTAATTTTATGATGGGCTAAATTAGAAATAAAGACATTAGGTTTATGGTCCCAAAATTATGTGTTTGAGTTTCTTCTTATATATATCCCATCATATATAAGATAAAGAGAGAGGAAGAAGTCTTAAGAGTTAAGATTTCTAAAGTCTTAAGAGTTAAGATTTCAAAAATCTTATAAAAGCAAAGATTTCTAAAGTCTTAAGATAGAAGAGATTTCTCTAAAAACTAAAACCTCTCAAACACATCAATTTGGAAGATCAAAACCATAAGGCTAAGGATTCAGATCTTCCATATGGATTCAGGTACGCTTCCGTTTTTAGTTTTATTTAACTATTCTTGATGATTGAACATGAACGATCTTGGATTGATGATGGTTTTCATCAATAGATTTTGATCCTACAGAGGTTGCTTTGGTGAAGTTCAGGGAAGTTTAGGCTTTACGAAGTGAAATTTAAGGATTTTAATGATATAGAAAAAAAATCAAGAATATTCTGCATAATTAAGAAGCTAGTTAATAGCAGGAAAAAGGGTTATCATTGTTATTGACCCTCCACAATATTTTTTTCACGCAGGAATTAAAGATGTTCTGTTATGTTGCCTTTGATCAATTCATATATTATTGTATTATATATAAAAAAGCCTAGATACCGATGCAAACTTAAATTAATTTTACTGTTCCGCTCAACAAAAAATTTACTGCAGGAAGATTGAGGTAAGACTGCAGTATCCATGATCAATAATATGGATGATAAAGGTTTGAGGTCAAGGTGTCATATTTGTCACAGGAAAAGAGAACTGTATCTATCACCAAAATATTTAACACTTAGCAGTAAAGGACCATATTACTTCTTCTTTTTTTTTCCTTTTGTATTAAGCTTATTTATTTTTTTTAATAAATAATTTGTTTTAAAAGAATTTTTTTAGCGAACGTGTCAGTTAATTTCTCTTATTTTTTATTTATTTTAAAAAGATGAAGAAATAAATTTTATTTTTTTTCTATTTAATAAAGTGATGAAGAATCAAATAATCACAATATTTATTTATTTTTTACTTCTTCTTCTAAGTGCAAGATAACCCTAAGGGGTTACGGATTTTTTCTACCAATTGGAGTCCTCCTTTCACCACCCCCATAGAAATGATATACATGATGCATAACTACTTTTCTTATTGCAGGATGCTTACCTAGCCAGCATGTAAGGACTCATTTCGAATTCCTACTTTCTAGGAGATTCTTCATAAGCTTGCAACTGCCGCTTCTCAGCCTCCTCCTCCCCATAAGACTTTCCCCCTCATTTCATTTTATGCCAGAGCCTACTAGTTCGTGCTCGGAAGTATTCATTATCTGACTGAGACTGACATCAGGAAACGAAGACCAACAAATACTACATCCCATGCATAAATAAGGCACAAGAATATTCGAAATTTCTGCAAGAATGGATTGGATCGAAACGACTTTCCTGTCGAACCCCTTTGTGTCTGTATGAATTTCTAACCGCATGGAATCTCTATAGCTAATTTTCCATTTAGGCCAGCAAAGGGAATGGTTTACCGCATATATACAATAAGTTGGGGTTGAATCCTCCGCCACTATAGATTTGTCAATCCAGCCATAGAATATAGAAATATCTATTCTTTATTAAAGACATACACAGCATACTCAGACAAGACGAAATAAATGTCAGTCAAATTATCACAGGAAAAAACAAGAAAAGAGAAGAATGTGCCAAGCTCGATTTGTTCTAACATTGAACCCAGCCCAATCCTGTGAAATAATTTGCCAAATCTAGGCCGTGCATTTGTGAGATCACGACCTAGGTTGTGACCTAACCTCTATCCAAGATTTAGAGTAACTTTAGAAATTGAATGGTGGAGCTGAAGCATGCGTTTGGGGCTTTCAATCAGATCATATAGCTGAAGTAATAGAGTTTACCGCTTCATAGTAATGTGTACATTCCACCATCGTTATTAAAGAAAATATAACGTCATTCTTCAAAACAAGCAGTAATAAACGTTCAACTGTAGCAGTCTAAATGCAGATATAAATTGATCCCACAAAAGCTGCACGACCAAACAGAAATAGAGCTAAAATGCTTTATCTCGCACTATTGAGCAAGTATGCTATTCGTAAAGTTCCAAGTACTTTCTATGTTTCTGATCTGAAGGAACGCAAGAATAATGCAGCAAGGCTCCAATCCATGGGTACAGTATCATTTGTTACTTCATAATCTTCTAAGCATCCCAGCAGGATGATAATCCAGTTCAACCTAAGAAAAAACATAGACATAACAAATTTTTTTCTTAAGTTAAAAAAAATTACGATGGATCGGTAAAAAAAATTGCCATAATCCAGAAAGATAAATGGGTTAAGAATGACTAAAGTTACTGATCTCCATTGTACTTTCAAATCAAGCGGAGAACTTGAATAACCAATTGCAAGTACCTCTAGTCAAATGAATAAGGATCATCTGCATATGGATTCAGTGACCCTTCTGAAAACAAATCACCTATGTTTGAAGGATGTGAATGACCTCCTCCTTTAATTCCCTGCAAAAGAAACTTGTGTTTATAATTTCAAAGATGGCAGAATTAGGTATGTCAAATTGTAATTCAAGCAATCCTACAGATCCTTCCATGATGTCCCAATCCCACTAGCATATAGTTTAAGATCCTATTATATCTTTTTTTCCTCCCTCAAGTCTTAGATTATGTGTTCACGCTCTCCAAGATGCCACTCTTTCATGTAAAAGATATATCATTTTGAGATCAAGGGACACCATGCTATGCAACAAAAGGCATTTTTCATGATCCAACTAATGCTGCATGACTCGATGGAGCAAATGGAACTTGATTCCTCACAACTAATAACATTCATGCCTTTAAAAGCACCTTACATGAAAAAGAGAGACAAAAAAAAATTTACTATCAGGCCAATCTCCTTTAGGTAGATCATTTATCATAGGCTTGACCAAAATGTGGGCATTAGATAGTAAAAGCCTAGTGACTGATCAATTAATAACTCAGCCAATTTAAATAAATGTTTGTTTTACCAAGTGGGAAATCAAAGTCCAACCAATTACGCTAAACATGGGGTAAGGAACCAAAAAATTCTGAAGAAAACAGAGTATTAAAAGGACTGAACTGAACAAATAACCAATTCAGGAACTAACAACCAGGCTATGGGTTTACCTTAACAACACTTCTAGGAGTTCTAGCCTTTGGTGTAACCTTTTTATGTTTCCTTGGGTCCTGATGTAACAAAAAAAAGGAAATCAAGAATTAGGAGCTATAACCTGTAAAAGTTAAGACCCTTCGATAGTAGAGAGCAACTTATTTCATGCGGAAACTTCACATGCATGTGCGGTGGCTTCTAGGAGGAATACCTCAAACATGAATGTGCGTCTTGTCTTTTTTCGTTTTGTAATTGTTCTTCCATTGGCAGTTTCAACTTCGTATTCATGGTGAGTTACCTGGCATACCATAAAACCATAAGGGGTGGAAGCAAGAGATAATAAGTAGCTGAGTAGTTGGTAGTACACCGGAGAAAATAACAATACATTGCAGGATATCTTACCCCAAGAATCTCAATAAAAAAAGAAAGAAGTTGATGAAAAGGCCAAGTATATTTCACCTTCTGGTGATGTTTAGGGATGCTCATTACACTTCCAGTGTTAACATTCTCTACTCTCTTCAATACTTTTGACACTGGGGTTTGTGTTTCCCCTGGGAAAGGAAAATCCTACAAAGGATAAAAAAAACTATGAAATCTGCAAAGGTTCCAATTATTATGAAAAGAAGAAAAATTATAAAATGGCCTTCAGTCACCTTTTCTCTGTTTTCCAACCTTACCGGTGCACAATGACTTCTTTTTCCTCCACCAGGGTCTCTCATCCTGATTGATGAAACGGAATTACCCTGCAACATTACAAAAATTTTCATTTCAGAAATTAAACCAAATGATTTTATAGAAAAAAAAAAAGGGTCATCTGAACCAAATGAGAGCAAAATTATATGAGATCATTATCCACTGGACATGTAGCTCATGATCTCATATTTTCAGAAATTAAACCAAATGATTTTACAGAAAAAAAAGGGTCATCTGAACCAAATGAGAGCAAAATTATATGAGATCATAATCCACTGAACATGTAGCTCATGAGAAGTATTTTATGCACAAATAAGCAGTTGAAATAAAGTTTTGCAGACAGTGCAACAGAACAACAGCATAAGATTCAAACTTGAAGATGCATGGGAACAAGACATATTTTCCGTTACCACTATGAGTATTATGAAATGCATAACTTAAAATGCATAAAAATTAAATTACTTTGTCGGCATTCTTATTACATCAATGCTTGAAGACATAGAATCTCAAACCTTTACATATGTTCACAACACTAATCAGTTATTTGCTAAATTGGTACATAGTCCATCTGTAGGAATTTCAACGCGACAGATCTTGGTTTTGTAACTGTGTCTATGTATGAGGATGGAAGGGAGGGAAAGATTAACATTTGAAATAAGCAAGCCAACCTTTTTCGAAGTCACTTCTTGGTCATCTTGCGGCTTATCGCCCATCACTTTCCACTGCAACTGCAGCAAGGCCCTTTGTCTTTCTTCCTGCAATCTACCATAATCAAACTAAATCCAAGGCTCAGATAATGTAATATGACATAGCACTTCATAGAAATGCATGCCTTGGACTTCTGAAGATTCAATTCCTCCTGCAGCCTCCTGCACTCATCTTCATGCTGACACCTTAGAGCTTTCACTTGAACTTCATGTTCATTCCTAAGTTGCATCGTTTTCTGAACAAATTAAAAAAAAAAAAGCATTGAAGTATTTTAATTGCATGTTGACTGATTTTAAAGCTATATTATACCTCTCTCATCTCATTTTCAGCTTGAAGTTGGGCGCGCTTTAGCTCTTCAAAGAGATTAGCTCTCAGACTCATTTCCTTTCTATCATGCTCCTCCTTAAAGCGCAACACCTGCGCATGAGGATGAAGATTAATCAGCCATGAAGATTGACGAAAGAAGTATATCAAGTCTGTATTTCCAAACAAAGTTTAAGTGCAGCAAGGAGTAGACAAAGTATACCTCAAAAATCAGTACCCCAACAATAAACAAGAGCAGCCATAATATAAATAGTATCAGGTTAATCTTAACAACAGCCCTCAAGACTAACAGTGACATGCATGAAACTTTTGAAAAGCTTGTCATGGCAGCAGTAATGCAAACTTTGTGCATATAAAGGTTTCCATGGGAAATGGAAAATTTGTTTTCTGTCAATATTTATTTTAAAATATATGACAAGAGATGCTTACTAGAGCAGCATGTTCCTCCTGAATATGTGTCAACTGCTGCTTTGATTCTTCTATGAGTTCTGCAAGATTCTGGTTACATTTTGTTTCCATTTCTTGCACCACATTGTCTGCCTGGAAATTAAACATATTAGGTGCATGATTCACAGCTAACCTTATCAAAATAGGCATTAAGGCTGAGCAGACCTTTTCTTTTTCCATCTTAACAATCTCAAGCTTCTCCAACTCATATTTTTTCTTGATATCATTAATTGCCTGTCAAAAGTGGTTGTATCAATATGAACATACAAGCTCATATTATTAAGGATTCATGCAAGATAAATGGTAAATGATAAGTTGATAACACCTGATCATTCCTCTGAGATATTTCTTTCAAATGTCTTGATAATTCCAATTGTTTGCTCTCCAGCATCAAATCATATTGCCTCTTTGCTTCAGCGAGTTTGCTTTCAGCAGCAGCCAAAGATGCCTGACTCTGCAGCAATACAAGATCCCAATACCTTAACAAAGGCTGTCAGAAACCCATAAACGTTATTTACTTTATCCATTCTCATACCTCAGTGATTTGATCTTCCAACTTCTTTTCTCCATCCTTGTATTGCAGAAGTAGTTGTTCCTTCTCCTCTAATATGTTATGAAGCTGCTTTACTTGCTTCTCTAGTGAATCTACAAGTTGGGCATGCTTCTCTCTCTCCTTTTGCCAAGAAGCTGCATCTTCTGCTTTTTTCCTTGCTTCTGCCTCTAATTTTTCAGTAATATCTTTGTTTTCCGTGTCCAATGTGGAAGTTTTCAACAATAAATCTTGCTGCAAGATGGAAAAAACGGTGGGTGGTGAGAATATGAGCAAATCATGCTCAGGCATACTTGCAGGGATGAAAATAAACTAGTGCAAACCATTTTATTCTCAGATAATCTTGAACTTTCCGATAAAGCTGCAATTGTCTCCTCCAAGTTGGAAACTAACATCTCTGTTTCATTCTTCTTCGACAACAGCATTTCAGCTTCAGACTCTAATCTTTGAATCCTCTCTCCTGCTAAACGGCAATCCTCAGAAAGCTGTGCCATAACATACTCTTGGGCTTTCTGAAGTTCAACGATCTTCTTGTTCAACTCTTGGTTAACCAACAGCAGGGCATCTTTTTCTGATGTGATGCACAAGAACTTATCATGCAGCTGATCATACTTCTTTTGAGTATGTTCAGCAGCAAGGTCCCTCTCCTGCTGGACCAACTTAAAGCAAGTGTCATAGAGAGAGTTTAGATGGTCAAACTTTTCATTAAAAATCAAATTTTGCCTGTCCAATTCAACCAAGTGTTCAGTCAACATATGAACGAAGCTTCCAAGATTTGTTATCTCCTCTAGCGACATAGCCAATTTATTAGCAAACTCATTGCTGCTAAATTGTAGGTCATTCCTTTCTTTCTCCAAGTTCTCCTGGGTAATAATCAAATGTTTGATTTCATCTTTCTTCTGCCCCAACTCAAGGTTCATCTCCTCTAGTTTAGAATTCAAGCTCTCCATGGTCAATTCATTAGCTTCTACAGTTGCCTCAAACTTCTTTAGCATATCATCTGCATAATAAATATATACATAATAAATTACCCAGATCCCTTTAGAAAGCAACTCTCTATCAATTAATTTTTTACTAAATCAAGCTGTAAAACATAGGACCGAAATTCAATCAAAGAACTCAATGATAAGAAATTGTTTTGGAGAAGTAATTGACATGAGCTTGGCAATGTGTAACCTTAGTCCTTAAGCAACATAATCAACCAGATAATATTTTACAGACTCTCTAGCTGAAGTATCTTGATATCACTATAAAGAGAACCTACCTTAATATGCATGAAATTTTCATGAAAAGTTGTGTTGTTAAGCATATCCTTTTGCCATCCCAAGAAGTAAGTGAAACGTAAAGTGCTAGGAATTCATCATGACATGAATCAAGCATAATTCAAGAGTGAACTGATAAGAAGGGCTGGCAATCAAGCTAGGGGAATCTGCAATACTTGGAACAAGGAAAAACACTATAAAGGTTTGATTCAAAGTATTACCGTCCCTCACGTGATGTCAAAAGAGTGGATGAATCCACCTCCAGTAAAACAGAACTCATAAACTACAAATTTAACAAGAACTACGAAAAGTGAAGGCAGAGGTGTCATTGTTCAAAGCTGAGAAACTTCTGGAGAGACTAAGACGCAAGAAATAAACCGAGTTTGGAGCTAAAATGATGCTGGAGGATAATTAACATTAGAATTAAATCACAAAACTCGCAAAGAAAAAGCACCATTTCCAAACTGAAAGCCAAATTCTTCAATCTGAAAAAATAAATGCTTGTAGTGGAAATAGGGGACAATATCCCAAATGAGGTTTAAGCATTAGTTATTAATAACAACAGTAATTCTTATTCAATTTAAGCCAACAAAAGTATCTCCATCCTTTTTGGTGAAATTACTTACCTATAACTACAAGAATAATATCCATATTCAATTAAATCAACAAAGCTCAATCTAAAGATGACTACAAATATGAAGATAATGATGATGATGGTGACAAAATCATGTCCAAAGATGATGAATTTCTAATTTGATGCAAGTAGCTAATTCCTATAAACATAATCATAACACAGGTTACATGCCTGACATGAAGCTTCTCTCGTTCGAGGCATAGATTGAAACATATCATTTGCAATCAAAGTTGTTTAAGAGCATAAGTTTCACTTCTTCTTTGATTAAAAGTTTTTTTAGAAACTCAAATTACCATAATGAAGTTCCTATCTGTAATGGAGCAAGCTGGATGATTAGACTTCTGGTAATATCATTTACCTTTTTGTTCTATGAGATTAGCCATTCTGCACTGCTCCTTTATGTAAATCTTATTCCTTTCCTCTTTTTCCATTTTAAGCTCTGCCAATTCCTGCTCACCTGCACTCAGATTCAAACACATTACAAGATTGACAATTCAAGTCCCAAATCCTATGGCATCTTCTTCTTCTTATTCTTCTTCTTCTTCTTCTCTCCCTCTCTCTTTCTTCTTTTTCCCTTTTTTCTGGGTATAAACAATCCTATGGTGCTTCATGAGTGATTCAGAGTTCATGTTTGCAAACAATCCTATGGCACTTTAAGAGTGATTCAATACTGATTTCATGTTTGTTAATAGAACTTGAATCATTCCCGATCATGAATAACTCAAACAATCCTCATCTTAGAAATGAAATAGCTTTTGCAGCAATCTCACACAAATAGCTTACGAGTTTTAATAATTTCCTCTGCGGAGCCTAATTTCAGAGACAGTCCATTCAACTGTTGGTTCAAACTATCAACAGCATTTGAACTTGCAGATAGTTTGCTTTCAAAAACCTCCTTATCTTTTTCAGCTGCAGAAACAAGTTAAGCACATATAACTGTTGATTAAAAGAACAATAAAGAATTCTGACACCACCAACTGAAAATATTACATACCATCATGAACCTGACCAGCTAAGAGCTTCAAAGTTTCGGTCAGTTGATCACATAGAGTCTTAGTTGTAGAGAACTTTGACTCCAATCCTTTCCATAGTTTCTCATCCTCCTTCTGCTTTACTTTAAGCTTAGCATTTTCATTGAAGGCATTTTGCAACTTTTCCTCTAACATACTGATATGCTCCATTGATTTCTTCAGCTTAGAGTTCTAATAAATCAAAGTTTTCAATGGAATCACCATTTAGTTTCATGTTATCAATAAATTCCAGTACCTTTGTCCTAGAACGTATTCCTAATTACCATGGAAAGCATAAAAATAATTGAACCTAATTTGCATGAAGTAGCACCAATTTATATAAATATGTCATTTTATTACTCGAGGATGCAGCAATAACAATATGCATATGTATAGAAAATGACTAGGACATGTATAAACGAATATACTAGATATATGAGCAAACACGCATATCTACAGGCGCACACAGGCTCAAAAACACATATGGAGAGAGAGAGATTCGTTTACGTTACCGCTATTTCCAGATCAGTTTTTGCGGAAGCTTGGTCTTTGATCAATTTCTCTTCAAACAAATGGATCAACGACGTAAATAAGCCAGAGAGTACAAATTTCTTTGAAAAAACAAAGCAACTTAAAATCGTCGATTCAAAACCTGCGGTGATCTTCAAATTGACGAAACTCCCGGATGAAATCGAATCCGAAGATGGCCGTGAAGAAAATGAAAGGTTTTTCGCCGATCCTAAGACAGATCCTGATGGCGATTTGAAATTCTTCAAGCTTGGAAAGCCTAACTTTTGCATCTTGAAGTCGAAGATCGGTCGAAGGAACCCCTAGAAATTTGTGGTTGAATCTCCTTATACCCCCTCGCTCTTGGAAAGGAACTGTCTCTCTCTCTAGCTGCCGTTGGAGTTTTGGAGCAACTAGTTGAAACGATAAGGGCGCCAAATGACGTGGTATTTATAGGAATCCTAGTCGAGGCTTCAGAGCGTAGAAGGCTAGTAAATTTTTACTAAATTACTATTTCGTCCTGTTTTTCATGAAATTTGCGAGGGAAGCTTTGACTTTTTTTTTTAGAAACAAATTAAGAAGTCTCAAAATAAAAGATGCACTTAATTTGCCAAAGCTACCCCCAAATAAAAGGAAAAGAAAAAGAAACATAGTTAATAACTATTCCCTTCCTTTCCTTAAATAATCGTTTTCAATGTATGCACGTCTATTAAAAAATTTTAATTTTTTAAATATTATTTAAAATTATTTTAAATAAATTAAAATATTCTTTATTTATTTATTAATATTATACTCTTATTTTATTAATTAAATAATTAATAATAAAAATATAATTTAAAATATTAATTAATTTTTTAAAATAGTATTAAGTGACAATTTATGAAGAATAATTTTTTTTTTGTGACAGTCATAATTTCAACAAAATAAAAAGGAATAATAAAAAACACTAATTTTAGTTATTCTTCTGTTATCACCACCTTCTCCTCCTTACGCCACTCCTTCGGCAACTCCAATTACTTTGCCTCCTATAAAGAAGTTCACATAGTTATTGTTGATGGCAAAATCAATCAATCGAAGAAGTAAACGAAGCATGCAAGCCAAGTAAATCGCTTGTTCAAATCAGAGGCAAGTATTTAAAATTGAAGAACAAATTTTTAATAGGAATAGGAAAATGTAATACTATTTATTTACCAGTTGCAATATCTAGCGATGTCTCTTAATTATTACTTTTTCTGCAAAAATGAAATTTTATTTTTATAAAAAAAAATTATCTCTCTTAAATTATCACATATAATAAAAAAATAATTTTTTTAATTATATATTTATTATTAATGACTTTAATTAATAAAATAAAAATATAATATTAATTAATTAATTAATTACTAAATTATATTTTAATTTATTCAAAATAATTTTATATAATATCTAAAAAAATTTAATAATTTCTTTAATAGATATGCACTATGAGTAAGTAATAATTAAGTTATTCTCTAATGAGTTGCATTAATAATTGCCTGAGGGTGTATGATTAATGTTGCCTACTCGTTAGTTTGGCTTAAAAGGCTAATGAGTAATACCAAAATAAAATTGTTCTCAAGTACAGTGCTAGGGCAATATATTAATGATTTAAATTATTTTCAATTTACTATTACTATTATTATAATCATATTATTATTTATGCTGCCCTTATTTTACCAACCTCTTATACCGAGCTTTTTGTATGGCCATTCTTATGACCGAGCTATTAACAATATAACATATCTCGGTTTCAAGTATTTTCAGTCTCACCGAACTCTTAATCTCCAGTTGACAGTCTATCGACATATCTACAAATTATACTGATATGGGCCAGATATTATGGTCCCAATACATTCTTAAACTGTGTTGATATGAGCCAGACTTTTTTCTTCCTATATCAATTATAAATAGTGAGTTACCCCCCACAAGTAAAGGATTCTATTCTCTCTCTCTCACTTTCTTATTATTCAAAGCAACTGACTTCTAACTTAGGTATTGGAGCCTTCTTTCTGGGAGCTCAGTCTCTCTCTCTCTTTTGTCTTCCAGGTAGGAGAGCCAAAGCATTGGAATGTCGAACCCGAGCTACATAGCTAAGATCGAGCCCTTGAGGAAAGCCCCATCATCATTGGTGCGGTGGGCATGGACAAGGTATTCCCTAGCAGAGGCATTAAACCTCAGGTAGGTCCTGAGCTCTCGCAGCAAAGGCACTTTAACCGTGCCTCATTTTAACATTTCATATTCTAGTATTCTCATGCACAAATCTCTTATACCGTATTCTCAAACTAAACTTTTATAACGTTCTTGCACACTTTAAAATTCAGTGCATTTTATAATACCGTATTATGCAATGATATCTCGCACATTTTCTTCATTTTATTCGTAAAATACCTAGCCGTATGATGAATGTATGATATAGCGTACCCACATATAAAACGCTCGCAACCCACTTATTTCGAGCTTTCATGACTCTCTCATGCGTACCAATTTAATACATATTATTCAGTTCATCGCATGCATAGCATTTCAATTACTTACACTGAGCATTGCAATTATTAACACCACATTGCGATTACTTAAAGCTAAATGTGCCTTACACACTAAGTTCATCAGTGCTTCTGTCGTATATTAATTTTCTATATATATAAAGCTCAATATGACCGAGGTCTTCAATGTCTAGTTGGGCATATCTCAAGCAAATTCTCGTGCCTTGCATGCCTAGCTCATAAGTGCCTCAGTCGCATATCATTCGTTTATATTTATATAACTCCAGTGCCTCGCACTTTGAGCTCCTAAGTGCCTTAGCCGCATATCATCTTAAGTCCTTCTGATCTAGATCCTCTTCTCCCTCATCTTCATCATCTTCGGCCTCATGTTCATCGATGAGCTGGTTGATGTTTATCTCTACCATCCATGTCAGATCCATGTTTGGATATTCTTTCTTCATCCGATCTGACACAATTTTTTGATAAGCATAGACACCTCGAGCATAACGCTTGTTGCTCCTCTCATGTGCAACAACTAGCCCTTGATGGATGGCTTCAATAGTATCTTCTGCCAGGCGCAGCTCATCATCCTTAGCTTTTAGAGCTTCCTTGGTCGAACGCAGCTCTTCGCTCTCCCCTATAGTTTTTTTGGCCGAACCCAACTTTTTAGTCTTCTTCTTCAAGGCTTCTTAAGCTTGCTTCAACTCGTCATCTTTAGCCTTTAAAGATTCCTTCAATCTCTGCCTTTTTTTCTTTTTCTTCATTGCAGTTCTTTGTGGCTCGATTAAAGTTAGTTGTCATACCCGCCACCCAGTTCTCGATTGGATAAGCGAGCTGGGCAACCTGAAAATTCATCAAGTTAACATTTGCACCGAACATTCAATATAACTTAAAATTTTATATCATTCCTTATCATATGAGACATTGTCACCATTTCTTTTGCTACTTGCTATGAGCTTTTTTGTGCATTCTCACGCCTTTCCTCCGAGATAGCTTTGTATATTTGTTTGAATACCTTCTGAGGGCTGGGGTCCTGCACTGAATAGCTAATATTATATGGGCCTGTCAATTTCTCATTCACAACCTCCATTAGCCGAACCATGCTGTAACAGCGGGCCAATGGTTTCTCTATTTCTCTCTACGACGGAGTCTATTCCTCTGCTTCACTCTGATGAGGGATCCTTTCCATCCTTATCTTAGTCAGGCGCTTTGGTATTTCTCTAGTTTCTTCAGTTTTCAGCGTCATCTCTATGGGGAGTGTTAAGTCCAATATAGGCTCTTCTTCCCGAGCGAAACTGGTTCCAGCAGTTTACTCGCCTAGTTGCTTGCGATCCATCCTGGCCTTTTTTCGTGCCTCTTTTCTAGCCTCTCTCTCGGCTAGTCTTTTTAGCTCCTTGCTCACCGATATCAAGCCCCTATATATTTTATTGAACTAAAAGTTAACTCATAAACACTTTCAAAAAATAAGTATTAAAGCACAAGGCATACCTGTCCGATTTTCTAGTAGAATTTCTTTCGAAGCCTTCTCAAGGGGAAAGTACTCCCTTATCAAAGCAATGACATTCATCCTCCCCTTCAAAATGTCTTGCTTTAAAGTTTCAAATATTCTTCGCTCAACTTCCTTCTCTTCACTTGCTCACCACTTGGATTGACCCACCATATATTATGGCAGCGAAACCCTCTATTTATAGAGAAGACTTCACCCAGTCCAACAAACATCACTTATTGATATTGCATGCATTACAACTTTTCAATTTTTGCCCAATTGTTACCTCTGTTAGTGAAGTGTCGCCTCATTATTGCCTGACATATGTCCTTTTATAATGTTAACCGAATATCCTTGGCATAAATGCTAAAACTTTTCAAAAGGGACTAGTAGTACTACCCCTAGAAAATCGGGCCTTGCCCTTGGAGCTCCTCGAGCTCTCTTTCTCTTTTTGAAGTTGGGCCTTCCTCAAGCTCTCCTTGTCTTCATTGAGTTCCTTGAACCCTTTTTTCCTGAGTTTTTTCCGAGCTCAATCTCATCCCTCAATCGACATAAATGTGAAGTGTTAGAGAATTAATGGTAGTTCCTCTTTTTTCAAGCCGGTTATCGAGCCATATGTAAATGTTGCATTTTATCATGTCTCATTTGCATCATGATTTGACATTTTCACTTGAGCTCACTCAGGCTCCCATGCATGACTTGATTTAGCTTTGACATAAATATCAAAAGACCTAAGGGGGACTATTGATGCTACTCTCATTTTACCGAACTCTTATACTAACCTCCTCCTCGTATGGCCATCCTCATGACCAAGCTATCAACAGTATAGTATGCCTTAGTTTTGGACACTTTCAATCCCACTGAGCTCTCGATCTCCAGTCTACCAACACACCCACAAATTATACTGACATAAGCCAGACCTTGTAGTCCCAACACATCCGTAAATTGTGTTGATATGGGTCAAACTCTGGCTCATTGAATCAATTAAAAATAGGGGGTTATCCCCCTATAGATAAAGGATTTTATTCTCTCTCTTTCGCTCTCTTATTATTTTGAGCAACTAACTTCTGATTTAGGCATCAGAACCTTCCCATAGTGAATCTAGTCCCTCTTTCTCTTATCTTATATGTAGGAGAGTCAATGCATTGAAATGTCAAACCCGAGCTACAAAGTTAGAATCAAGCCCCTAAGGAAAGCCCCGTCATCAATTATTTTTAGTTCTTTTATTTAACTTTTTTTGAGAATTTCTTTTATTTAACTTTTAAATATACTTGGTATTGTTTTTTTAAAAAGTGACTTTTCAAGCTTTTAATTTTTAATTTATTTTCATTTTTAAATGAAAATCATGTTTTATTATTTTAAAAATAATATAAAATAAGTATTTCATTAATTATAATTATATTTAGAGTTTTTATTATTTAAATTTATTTTTAATGATTTTTTACTCACTTAAAAAATATTTTCATTATGCAGATTTAATTTAAGTTTCAATATATTTATTTTTATCACTTTTTATATTTCTCTTTTATTCATCTATTTTTCAAATAAATTTATAATTTTTTTATTCCTCTAAAAAAACAACAATTATTTTTTATTATTATGTATTTAAATTAATGATTTCTATTATTTTTATAATTTTTATTTTTTAAATAGAAAATAAAATTAAAAAAATATTCTGATTATTTCTTTTACAACGGATATTCAAATAAATTTTAAAAATATTTTAATACATTAAATATATTTGATTATAAATATTTTGAAATATATAAATATTAAAATTTTAATCCCTATACATTTATATGTATAAAATCATATATTCAGGATATTAAATATATATTTTATTTTTAAATATATATGTTAGATATATATTTGATATATTAAAAATATATTAAAAAATAAGATATTTAAAAAAAAAGTTAAAAATTGTGCTAAACCCAAACCAGCGTAATTTCTTCAAATTATTTTAGTGGTTAGTTAGCCCCAAAGAGGGCCAAGTTCAGTCCTGACGAAATTGGCCAGATCAAAACTCCTAGCAGCATGTGATATCGTAATGCCCTTTGACTAAGTTTGGCCTAAACAATTACTTGAGATATTATAATTTAATAATAGTTAGGTTGGTACGCAAAATGCAGATGATAAATTCAATAAAGTTCGGATCTTTTACTCTCTTAATGCTAAAGAAAATTTCGCCGAAGTTTGGATCAACATTGATTGGTTTGGTTATATTTTAGAAGCACGTAAAATTGATCATCATCTATTTTATTAGAGAATTTATTTTTTAAAATTAATAATTTAAAATGAAAAAAATTTGTAAAATTAACTAAAATTCAATCCATTTTATCAAATTTAATTAATTTTAATTTATAAAATATGTAATATAAAATTAAACTGATAATATTAATTAGTTAAAATTTTAAATTAAAATTATTAATCTAATCAATTTAAATTAATATGATCAATTAAATTGATTAGATTAATTATGAAATCTAATTGATTTAATCCATTTACTCAATTCAACCGTCTTTTTTAGAATAAATGTTTGCCCTGAAATAGTTTTTCTAATATGTTATTAATAATAAAAACAGCTTAAATAAATTATATTTATATTTCATTTATTGGATTGGTTAGGTTGGATTAGATTTTTGAGATGATTATAAAGTCAAGTGTTGACACGGATTCAAAAAAAAAAAATATTAATCTATACACTAGTAGCATAATTATCTCGGATAAAAAAATTAGCATAATTATCCATAAAATGTTTTCGTAGTTTTTTCTTTTGGGCCAATTGTTTACATCTATTGGCTATATACGAAACGGCAATTTTTAAAAATTTTGAACTTTTCACAACTACTTATATTTTGAATAAATTTCATAAAAAGTTTAAAAGAATTTGCAAATAATTGAGGAGTTTTTTTTTTCTTTGCAGGCCATCATAATTATATATATATAAATAAATTACTTTGTTAGATATTTAACTCCTAACTTTCAAACTTGAGACATTGTGGGTGTTCTTTTTGAGTCTAGGTCGTTTTATATGATTAAAATTATAAAACTTGCTTTATCGTGAAGCAAGTTTCACGGCATTTGGTTGTAGAATAACCTCTCTCACCTGATTTTTCATTAAATAAAAAGTTTTCATTTGGCTTTTTATTAAAAAAAATATAAAATTTATTTTTAATAAAAATAATAAAAATAATATTTTTTAATATTTTTAATAAGAATAATAAATTTTTAAATGAAAATAATAATTTTTAAAATAAAAATAATAATTTTTAAAATAAAAATAATAATTTTTAAATGAAAATAATATTTTTAATTCATCACCACAGATAATAAAAATAATATTTTTTAATAAAATAATTTTAATCAAGTGAGACTTAACTCTCATTGTTAGAATACCAAATTCTATTTTAATAAGAGAGATTAGAGATTCTTCTGCTAGGGATGCTCTAAGAATTGTGCTTCTCTCACCAAACCCACCCACTCATTTTGAAGTCGCGGTTCATAATGGTTTGTGCGGCGAACCAAAACTTTAGCGGAAAATAATAATAATAATAAAAAAATTAATAAAAAAAAAAAGCCCCACTCTATTCCCTCTAGGACGGGAGTCGTAGTCGGTGGCTGGTCTGGCGATGGAAGCAATGCCAGAGCCAAATCTAAATCCACCATTTTACTTCTCTAGTTATCATCTCTCTTTGTTTTCCTCTCCATTTCTCATTCGAATTCTCACTTCTCAAAAACCTCAATCTCATTGAAATCTCCCAAACAGCTCCAATTCCGTCTTTTTTTTTTTTTCCTTTTTTTCATAATGCCAGGGTTTGAAGTTTGGTCCAGAAATTCACTCTCAAATGCCCAATCTCAGACTCCATTTTCAGTCGATTTAAGTTCGAGTTCTACCTCATTCATTTGTGGTGGCATATTTCTCGAGCCTACCATTTCCATTTCTTCTTCTTTTTTTCTTCTTTTGTTAGTCTTATTTCTTCTAGGAATAGTTCAATCAATATTTCGAGTTTGATATCTTGTTCTAAGCACAGGGATTTGAGGGGTTTCAGGAGAGAAAAGAGTAGTCAAGTGGCGTTTAGTGGTTTGTTTTTATCAGTGAGCTTGAGAAACGATGGACCTTGGCTTGTGCAGGAACCCAAGATCTGTTTGGTGCAAAATGAAGATACCAAGAGCAGCATTGGAGAGGAAAAGGTGCTCGACGGACATAATGCTATACTGGAAGAAAGAAGGAAACGTAAGGTTACGGTGCGAAGACGTGGTGCAATGAATACCACCAAGCATTTGTGGGCTGGAGCTATTGCAGCTATGGTTTCAAGGTCTGTGCAATTAATACAAATTTGTATGCTGATATTTTTAATTTTCTTGTCCATGTTTGTTTTCCCTTGGAAATGGAATAAAAATGGTAGATTTCTAGAATCTCGTTCCAATTTTATTTTTGTAATAACTAAATGGTTTTATTCCTAAAAGTTGTGGTTACTATTTCAATTTATTCAACTTATTTAATTACAAAAATGTCATAAGAAGAGACAATTACAAAAATGTCATAAGAAGAAATGGAGTTCTTAGTTGAATGAAACAAGAAAATCGAATCCTATTCCAAGGATTGTATTCCATTTTCATTTTCAGAGCAATCAAGAATGGTTTTCATTCTATTTTCACTATTTGATGCTACAGCAACGACTACATGCTGTTTTTTTATTACTATGGTGTAAAAATAAAGAGAATAAGGTACATTAAAAAATAAAGAGAATAAGGTTCTGGTTCAAGAAGAGGATATTAAGAAACGATGGAGAAGCTATTTTGAGGAACTTCTTAATGGTAATTATAATGATAACATTGAGGGTTTAGATGTTAGGCCGGAGAAAAATGTGAAATACACTAGACGGATTAGATTTTCGAAAGTTAAAGAAATTTTGAAGAAAATGAAAGTTGGTAAAGTCTATGGACCAGATGAGATACCTATTGAGGTTTGAAAATATTTGGGAGATACAAGAGTTACATGTTAAATCAGTTTAGCTTTATGCCTGATTGATCAACTATGGAAGCTATTTGTCTTATAAGAGATTTGATGGAAAAATATAGAGAGATGAAGAAGGATTTACATATGGTTTTTATTGACTTGGAAAAGGCATATGATAGAGTTCCTAGAGAAATTTTATGGTGGGTCCTAGAGCTTAGGAAAATATCTATACGATATATTCAAGTCTTGAAGAATATGTATGAGGGAGCTACTATCAGTGTCCGCACCGTAGAAGGAGATAATAAAAATTTTTTTTATTTCTATTAGATTACACCAAAGTTCAGCTGCTGACAACTTGAAGGATATAACAGTTGACCCTCATAGGTTACCTGATGAGAACAAATGGGACAAAGATTTATTCAATGAGTTGTTTAATGAGAGGGACAAACACTTGATCCTTTCCATACCTATTAGTCTTAGACTTCAGCGAGACTCATGGTTCTAGGCAAGGCAGTCAAATGGTGTGTATCCAGTGAAAAGTGGCTATAAGAAATTAATGGAGGACAATGTTGTACAACCCTACAACGATGGAGACTCGTATGGAGCAAAATTTGAAAGCTGCATATTCCACCAAAGGTGCGTAATTTCCTATGGAGGGCCAGTCATGTTTGTACTCCCAACCTTTTGTCTTTAGCCAAAAGATATGTAGAGGTTAATGTCTTGTGTCCTGTTTGTCACATTATGGAAGATTCAGTTACACATGTGCTATTCAAATGTCAAATTACTAGTAATTGCTAGAATAAAATTGGTGTAAGCGGTACTACAAGTCAGGATCTTTTAGTTAAAGGCTGGCTATCACGATGCTCTGCTTGCTATGAGAAAGAGAAGGTTGACCTAGCAGCCATGTTGTTATGGAATATTTAGAACAACAGGAATGCTATTTTATGGAAGCGAGTCGCTAGGCCTGAATGTCAATTGGAGGATTATGCGATAAGCTTTTTAAGGCAATGGCAATAGATACAGCTTCAACAGATGCCCAACAAACTTGGTGATATCTTAGAGCCTCCTTTTGCTAAAACTAATAGATGGAAAGGACCAGCAACAAACTTTCTAAAATGCAACTTTGACGCCTCTGTTTTTATAGAAGAGGGGAAGATTGGCTTTGGTTGCATCCTTTGCGACAGTTTCAGTGCTGTGATTGCCACAACGAGTAGTGTTCCATGGGGAATTATGGATCCTTGCTTAGCAGAAGCACTTGGTTTCAAGGAAGCATTGAGTTGTATCAAGGCTAAAGGTCTCCAACAAGTTATCTTCGAAACCGATGCTCTATAATTGGTTCACTCTTTGAATGGTTTTCATGTGAATGTGACGCACATTCACCTGAAGTCACATTCACCTGAAAACTATTCAAAGAGTGAACCAAATATAGAGCATCGGTTTCGAAGATGACTTGTTGGAGACCTTTTTGTGTGTATTTGGTTCACTCTTTGAATGGTTTTCACTAATAAATATATTTTTTTTGTGTCAAATATTTTTAAATAATATCTGACATACATAAACTTCACAATTAAACGTTGATAAAAAGCAATTTGATTAAGATATTTTTTATTATTCTCTAATTTTGTTTATTCAAATTACAATAACATTAATAGCTATAATTTTTGTAAACTTAATTTCTATATCTATTGCTTTTTAAAATCATAAGTTTACCGTTTAAAATATGATGTTCACATTAATCTTACAATTCAAAACAGACTTCAATATCAATTTTTGTGAAATGGGATTTTTTTTTGCTTTTAATATTTTTATGAATGATTTATCATAAATTCAATTGGAAATCAATGAAAAATATTTTTGACCCACTTTATTACAATATATATAAAAATAAAAGTTATAATCAATTATTGATAAATAAAATGATTTATTATTTTAAGAGTTGATTAAATTAATAAAGTGTATTTTTTTAACTTTTATTTTTTGGTTAATGTAAGTTTAATTTTATAAAATTTACATGTATAATAAAGTTTTTCTTAAAGCTTATAATATTTAACCTACAAAACAAATTGTTTTAAAATATTAGAATTATAATATCATCTCTTCTCACACTGTTTCTCTTTTTTAAAATATTCGTATTTTAATTTTTTAAATATCAAATTAAATTTATTAAAATAATTAATTAATTATTATAAATACTTATTTAGAGATTTTATATAAGATGAATATTTAGAATATATTACAACAGTTAAAAGTAAAATTAATAAATAAATAAAATATATAAAAAATGACATTTAAAAAATCACAAAATATAATACTATTTACTTATTTGCACTCCATTGATAATATCTTATAATAATTATATTAATATTTTATTTATTTATATTCATATTAATAATAATTTTATTCTTAATTTCGAATTTAATTTTTCTCTATCTTTTAAAAAATATTAATCACTTTTTATATTATTTATAAAAAAACTAAATACATAAATTTTCAAGTAAAATATATATATATTGAAGCATTAGTTAGATATATAAAACTACTAGTCAACAGAAGGTCACTAATCCAATGATCCCCACTATAAAATTAGTTATTTATTCTAGAAAGCCCCTAGCACCCCAATGCTAACTCCCCTAACACCCCCATTGCTAACTACATTATTATCCATTATTATTTGAATAATGTAATGAAAATGAAATATAGTATTATCTATCAAGATATAATTTAATGGTTAAAAATATGTTATTTTGGTTTAGATTTTAAATTTAAATTCTAAGTGTCTTCATCCTTTACATATAATCAATAAAAAAATTAAACATAAAATAAAATAAATTTTTTTGACACCTCTATTTTTTTTATAAACGAATAATATAAAAATATATTTACATATATAAATATTATTTATATTTTTATAGTTTTACAATTTAGAAATACACTAAATAAAGTCAAATATATAAAACAACAAAAATATATTTTACATATTTTGAAAAAATAGTAAGAAAAAAATAAAAAAATAATATTATAATAAGATTTAAATTTTTGATATTTATTCTTAAAAAGACTTTTTTTTTTCTTTCTTTACTTTTGTGAGTGAGAGTAGCAGCATGATTTCATTAAATCAGGCAAGCAGACTTGGCTTGCTTCTATTAAATTGAACCCCACGACGGGCTGCCAAATTAATGCTATTTTTTTTTGTTTATAGCACAACTGGAACAACTACTAAACCAAATGTCACAAGATGAATAAAAAGAAATGTGACACATCGGACCATCTTAGATCAGTTTTATGGCTTCCAATCCTTGTAATCTTTTAATAACATAATAAAAATTATACTATAATAATTTATAATTTAAATATTTTTATAATATTCAAAGACTTAAAATAAAAATAAATAAAATTAATCAGTGAGTATATAAATTAATTAATAAAAAATTATTTTAATTTAATTAAAAATTTTAAATTTAAATTTTTAATACTTAATAATTTAATAAAATTTTAATTTTAAATCAACCGAGATAAATTATATGAATATTTCTTTCTCACCTATTATAATTTAGAAAATTTAAAATTTTAATATAAAGCTATAAAGCTTTAGAAATTTTGCATTCTTATAATTAAATCTGATTTTATTTTAAAAAGTTAAATTAAAAAATAAAAATATTATATAAATTAAATTAATTTAAATTAAAAGTGATTATATATTAATTATATTAAAAAATATTTATTTTAATATAATTAATATATAAAATATTTTTAATTTAAATTTATTTAATTTTAAAAAAAATAAATAAAATAAATTAAGATGCACGTCATTCCAAAATAAAAATCCGATGGAAGAGGAATAATTATATGCTACAACTGTTGTAGCAATAAATGCCTACAACACACTAATAGAATTCTTACACATAGGTATTTATTGACATTTATTTAATTCTGTTGTAGCAATAAATGCCTACATGTAAGAATTCTATTGGTGTGTTGTAGGCATTTATTGCTACAACAGTTGTAGCATATAATTATTCACGGAAGAGCCCGGTAAAACTACCTTCACACGTGTTACTCTTACAGTCGCCGTTCGATAAAAGCGAGGCGCACACTGCACACACTTCAGTCTTCGTCTTCCATATTTTTCTTTCAAAACATATTCCCACCAAGTTTTCTTTACGCCAATTATCTTTCTTTCTTCTACGCTTGGCTTTCTTAAACAAACCTACTTCTCAATGTCGTCGTCGCCGCCGCCGTCTGGCGGCGGAGCCGTTACCTGTTATTCTTCCATTTCCATCGAGAATGGTGGCTTTCATGACGACGATTATAGATCCCGTAGTGATCAGCAATGCACGAAGTTCGATACTCCTTCTTGTTCTTCTCGTTCTTCTCTATTAGGATTTAATTCGATTCCATCAAAGGACTCGGATAAGCTACGGAGAATCATTATTGCTTATGTTAAAGGATTCTCAATTGGTGTTGGCCTTAAAGGAGGTTTATCTTTGTTTTCAATTCTCGCTAGGCTGCGTCGCACCAGATCATCATCTTCATCGAGGTGAAAATCGTCTTTTATGACTTTCAAACATCTGACTTCATTTCTTTAGCTTTGGATCTTAATTTTGGTTTCTTATTGTAGAAGGAAAGTTGAGGTGTTTTCGAATAGTGAAGCTATAGCATTAGCTTGGAAAGAGACGCTAAGGTACGGTCTGTTCCTTGGGACCTTTGCTGGTGCATTTGCTTCTGTGGATGAAATAATTGCCTTTTTTGGAGGCCATCGAAGGTAATTAAGCAATTAAACATATTTGTACTTTTCAGTTCCAAATTAAGCAATTGGAGTGAATGGTTTTGAATTTGGAATTGATTAGTGAGAGGCTTCAATTCTAATTTCAGAACTTCAAAATGGAGAGCTTTATTAGGAGGACTGATTGCTGGACCCTCTATGCTTCTTACGGGAACAAACACGCAGCATACAAGCTTAGCCATCTACATACTCATGCGTGCTGCTGTACTGGCGTCACGTTGTGGGGTTAAAAGTAAACGGTTTGGGAAATATTGTAAACCTCTCACTTGGAAGCATGGTGATATTTTTCTCATGTGTATTTCGTCTTCTCAAATTTTGTACGTACCCTTTCTTGCTTAATCGAATTAATTAATTATACTTATTGCAGTTTGACTCTATAATTTCATAACCTGTTTGTTTTATAAATTGATTTTTTTTAAGTGCAACGCGAAGTGTTTTTTTTTTTGGACGGAAGTGCAATGTGAAGTGTTAACTATGAATTAAAGACACTCTTTACTTTTCCTCTATTATTTTCAGTCATTACTCAATCCAAAAAGTGATAACTAATGAATTATGGTGGATGAAGCTTTCATTCATGCTGATTGTTGCATATGATTACTTAGCTAGACTCTGGCACCAGCACTATCCGATTGTATCCTTGGAATCTATCCATTAGGGCTAATGATAATTATGAAAGGTTTGCTAAAAATCCATAGGCTACTTATCACTAGATAATACGCTTAATAAATATGCTATGAGCTGTGGTTACCTTGTTAGGAATTTACTGTTAACTTAGACCTCATTTATGTCTGACAAAATGATAAGGCTTAAAATTGATAAAATTTATATCCCTAATTGTTCTACCAAGTCCGTCACCAAACTTCATATATGATGTGCAATGGCACAAAAGGAAAAGTGAACCGGAAAGTACTTTTTTTTTTGAACCATGACTTAATTCCACAAGTTTGTTTTGACAGTCAACTGCATTAGGACTCGCAGGCTGCATGGAATTTGTGATGTGCTTGCTTTAGCTTCTAATTCTTTAACAGAGTCTAAATATGCTTTTCCCCCGAAGTATTGTTTAAGTAAGAAACATGCATTTTCCAGGTCAGCTTACATATTGAAGCAAGAGAGTTTGCCTCTGTCATTTAAGTCCTTTCTCAATAAACATGGCGGAAAGGATCCTGTTATCTTGCAGGGAGTGAAGGAGATTGCAAGTGGCTTGCCTTTTACGAATTTGGATTTAATAGAGAAATATTACAAATCCACAGGTGTTAACATTAAGCTAGATCCAAAAATGAAAATTCCGTGCTCGGTATGATCTCTGTCTTTTTTAGGTATTTGGTTTGAGAATCTGTTATTCTACATTCCTGGTGCATGACATGCCATTTCATAACTATAGAAATATTTTAGCTTGCATTGATGGAAGGTTATATTATATAAAGCTGGTTGTTGTAATATATGTGCATTTGATATATTCTGGTCCTTTACTCATTTTGACTGGTCAAATTAATTTTCAGAGATGTACCATTGAGATTGTCAGTGCACAGTTACATTATAAAATTAGTGGATGTGAATCATGCTTTTGGTTGGGAATCATGCCAAGACCATGAATAGTTAAAAGCTCATTTCTTAAATTGCATCAAACCTTTAGTTCATTAATTTATTGTAAAAATAAAACAACTGTCGTCTAAATTTTTAAAATAAAAATTCATTCTTCTATGCAATTTCTTTCTATACCATTGCTCTAAATAGAATTGTTTGAAAAAAAAAAAGATTTGAGGAAAAATGCGGGAGATAATAGTACACATCTAGAAAACCAAGTCTGTGATATTGTTCACCATATGATTTCAAACCTAGCTTATGCTTTTCCTAAATGTTTGGATTTGGTTCATGAATTTTATATATGAATGTAAAGTCAGCACTTTGGCATAGTTTCTTATATGTAATTGAAAGGTCAAGGATTCAAATCATATTAGATGTCAGGTGTTTTCCCCTTTTTGTTTGTTAAATTAACTTCCAATCTATTAGATATTTTGAGCTTTATTAAGACCTTTTAATATTTATCAAGATTGCTTGTATTTATCTGGGCAATTTGTGGCTGCTGAAAGGAATTTGATGGTGGTTCGCAATTGGTTGTTTGTAGACAGAATGATATGGATAAATCTTTTTAAATATTTAGCTTTGGCAATGACACCAATTAGCCATGTTGTATTGCTTAAATTTTGTCCAAGACAATTTTATACTTCTGCCAATTGTGCTTAAAACTTTAAAATGCTGTGCAGATCATACATGGAAATCAATCATGCAGTGCACATATTAAGTCCTTTTTTGTTCAAGCATATACAAGAGCACTCCCAGTGTATCTCCCTGTATATTTGATTCCTGCATTGATTGTTCATCGCCAAGACCTCTTGAAAAGGTAACAGCAGTAAAGTAGACTATCATTTTGTTGCTTCTTGAAAGGATATCATGGTATGGTTTGGCTGTCTGGTTGAAATTGTTTATGAATACTTTAATCATGTGACTGGTGTTCAGACTTTATTTAGTGAAATCAAGTGAATATGGTGTTTAGGTTGCTCCACTTTACTGTATGTTATGTCAATAGATGCTTGATTATGCAAGTCTAGTTTAGGCACTTCAAAAGGTACTTTGTTGCCTAAGCAATGTTTCATCAATAGATAGCTGGAACAGAATTCCGTAAAAACTGCAGCATGCTTTTATAAAATTATTAGTTCTAGCATATATAAACAGGGACATGTCTGTAGCTGGATGTAGGAAATTATTTTTAACCCTGCATTTGTTTCCTTTCTTATGTACCATTTTCAAGCTCTTCAGAAGTACATCTGACTACCTGGAATATTATTAGAATTTGGCTGCTTTGATTGCATTATTAGTCATCTCTTTCCTACTATTTGTTATGCTTTACATAACTGTGTGCACCTTCCTATTTGAGCTTTCATTTGAATGAATATTGGGACTCTGGTCAGTAAATTTTTGTTCCATCTTGCCACTCATGGATATGCTCCTAACCAGTTTTGTCTCATTTATTTTTGTTTGACCTCATGCAGGCCTTACAGCATTTTGAGGAAGGGTCTTTTTGGGACTGCAAGATCAAGCTTGTTTCTATCTGTATATTGCTCATCTGCCTGGTTAGCAGTCATTCCTTATTATATAATACTTATTGCCATGGAATTGTGCATCTTTTTCCTTTCAATAAGGTTCCTCTTTTAATCTGATCACTTATGCACTAATTTGATGCACATGGAAGCAATTAATCACCTGATGTATAGAAGTACTTAGCAGCATGTCATTGTTTTATTGTGGCAGTCCATGTCCATGCTGACTAGAGTGGATATGAGAATGATAGTCTGCAGTGACAAAATTGTTAATTTTTTCCCTACAAAAGGCATGTTGAAAATAAAGTTCATATTCAAAATAATAATTGGTTATCTGGTTATCTTCAAAATTTTCATGGCATCATACATGAAATAGTGCGCTTAAGAAATTGTATGACTTGAGTAACCAAAGGTTCTTTTGCTGTTCATCAGGATGTGGACATGCGTGCTCTTTAGAATTTTCAGGAGATGCAATATTTCAATGGTGGCAATGGGGACGGTATAGGAACTTTTGACTATTCTTTTAAGTTGAGAAAAATATAAATGATCATCTTTTAAGATATAGCTTGTGTCTTCTCTATAGTTCCCCACTGGCCTAGCCCTGGCAATCGAGAAGAAAAGCAGGCGGATTGAGATATCACTCTACTGCCTTGCACGGGCAATTAATAGTTTCTTTACATGTATGGCTGATGCTGGATATTTGCCACAATCAAAAAAACTAAAGAGAGCTGATGTGTTGATTTTCAGTATCTCAACTGCAATAATCATGCATTGCTATGCACAGGAAAGGGAAGTGTTTCGTTCAAAGTACCTTAATGTTCTTGATTGGGTTTTTGGGGTGCCTCCTCCGGATGATGAAACCCCACACTGCAAAAAGAGTTGAAAGCCAATACCCGGGGCTTTGGGTTCATTACAGCTTACAATTTCCTCTGGTTTCTTTTTTCTTTTTTTTCCTTTACAATTTTGAAATTTAAATTTATTACAGAACTATACCAGTTCTTTATGAAAGCGAAATGAAATTATATGAGAAAATCGTTGGAGTCGAGCATTAATGGTATAAGGAAACGAGGATTGAAATGGACTTGTTTAGCATTCACTTTATGTACCTCGATACGCAATGGAAAGCAATTGGCCGCTCCTTTGATGTTGGAGAATAGCTGCTTGTAGGGATTCTCATCTCTCTCTATCATCAGTAGCAGCGACGGCGGCAAAACTAGTGTTAAGTGTAAACTGGTAGAGCGCTGAAACTGTCTGATTTAGTTTTTTTTTTTAATATTTATTATTTTTTTATAACTGATTGAACCATTTCAATAATTTAATAAATTGTCAGACTAATTTAATAGCTAACATAGTTTTTAAAATATTGGTTAATGAATCAATCAATTCAAAATACAATTTTTAGTGTATAACATTCATAGTTAAAAGTTAAAGAGTCTTTATCTCCATTCAGCATATTTGAATACCTTAACTTTAGTGTCTTTTTGTTTAGGCCAAAAGAAATGTTTTAGTATTTTTTTTTCCAAATTTATTGTGAATTTTAAAAGAAATGTTGTGTTATTTCTGTCTATATTTGGCATTTTATTCAACAGCAATTGCGAATAATGTTTTTTCAAGTTTGTTTCAATACTTCTATGTTACCACCCTTTTTAGTCTCCCCTCTAGTTAGTACCAACCACAAAGAACTATTCCTGGCAAAATGGTGAGAGCTACAGCATCCATTATTTGCATTCCTGCCTGCACTACACTCAAATTCGAATAGATTATTCTCGTATCAATTTAGACAATCTTTTGGACTAATGACATTAATAGATCGAATAGCAATAATACATATATATACTCTCTACTACCTTTGTGCTTAATTATAATTCTTTAAGGTGCAGTAAAGAAATGAGGTTTTTTTTTTTGGTAAAAAAGCACTCGACAATACAAAATAGTCCTGTGATACAAATCATGAATCATACAATATAATCGCCCGTTTTGTTTCTGAGAACTATATATATGAAATATACAATCCATATCCTTCAGTTTGATATGTATGTCCACCACTTGTATAAAGCATACCCATATACACAACTGTAAGAAATCGATCTAAGAGGAGAAATCCTATTCCTACATACACAAATAAATTCAATTTCAGAACAGATCTTTTAATTCAATGTCTGACACAAAAAAAAAGGGAGGGAGGGAGAAAAAAACGAACCTCAACCCAGATCTTTGAGCAATAACAGCTTTCTCTTCTTCAGTAATGGGAGAGCTCCACCGCGAGAAATCTCTATCGAAATAATTCCAGTCAGGAAAAAGAATCCCAGCAATTCCAATCACACCCACTATATAAGTAACCATTACTTTCTTCAAAGATTGACTCCAAATCCCTACCACTGCCATAACTGAAGCCAACCAAACCAGGGAAGCCCTGAGAGCTGCATCGTTATTATCAGCCATCCCGTATGGTTATAAGGACATAAAAACAAACAAGAAATATCAAAGCATTGGCTAATTGACGGCTGTGTTTAATATTTGCAAGGGAAACAATGAGTCGTTGGGAATTTGTACCATTAAATGCGACCGCCATTAATGCAATTTTGATGACGTCACATGGTACTGTGTTAACTTGTTGGGCAGATGCGAGACGATGTAGTTTTTTTTTTTATTCATTATTAAAATGACGCCCTTTAGATAAATTTTGGTTGTAAATTGGAGGGATGAGATCATAAGACCGCGTTTGCTGTTTTGCATTTGAAACAACAAATTGACGCGGCAAAGAGAAAATCTGGGTTTTAGATTTCGATTCTTCGAAGGTCCATTAATGGCAGAACCGAATTGCAAGACAGGTATACTTTTATGTGAGCGAAACGATACATTTATGCATTTGTAATTCATTTGATGCTCGTTTTGAATCGTTATAAACATAGAAATTATGTGATAGTTTCTGTGAGTTGTTGATATGATAGCTATAATATACTTTGCCTCTCTCCCTCATTTGAATTTAATTTCGGAAGCTTTGATTGATGTTTTTTTTGTTTTTCCTTTTGAAAAAATAAACAAAGAATTCAAGAAACTATTTATTTTATTTTCTAGTCTTTCCTTTTTTTTATTTTTTTAAATTTTTTTTCTTGTTACTTTTTAAATGAAAATTAAAAATCTAAAAAATATGTTTGTTTAATGTTGTTTTTCAGTTTTTATTTTTATAATATTTAAATTACTTTTTTTTAAATATTTTTATATAAAAATATAATTATATAAACAATTACATAATCTAAATATGAAATCATAATTAAATAATATTTTCAAATAAAAAAATTTTTAAATTGTTATAAAATTAAAGTAAAAAATAAAAATAAAATAAAAAGTATAGTTGTTTAGACGTGGAAAATATTTTTTATTTTTATTTTTTATTTTTTTATATTTTCTAAATAAAAAAGAGTCTGTCTTTTTAAAAAGCGTATTTTTCATTTAGAAAATAAATAAAAACAGTTTTATACAATTCAATTACTTTGTAATAAATATATAAAACTATTTTTTAATTTTCTAATTAGAAAATATTTCTAACGAATAATACAGTGAACTACAAAAATTTCAGATCGTATTCAAGTTTTACTCTGCTCGGCTCGCCTACCTGCAAGATAAAAAGGGAAGGACTGAACTTCAATGATAAGATTTTAATACCTAAATCAAAGATTAATTATCTATAAATAGACGAGTTAGTAGATTAGAGAAAAGACTATTTATCTACGGAGATATACCTCTATTTATAGTTAATGGGCAAAGAACAACACCTGAGTATGTTGTATCTTTTAAATGTAACAGTATCATATCTCTACTGTGTCAGAATCCTATTTACCGAATAAATATAGAGCTTGGTTTAGTTGTGAAGCTCGGTACTTGTAGGGTAATATCACTAACTAAACATTAAAATCTATTTTTCATTTTGTTTTTGAAAATTTTCTAGAAAACTGAAGTTATTTTTTTAACACCTTATTAAAATTCTATATTTTCTATTTAAAAAACAACAAATTCTAATTTTACAGAGCTTGTTTTCCATAACTTAGTTCCAATATTTGTGAATCTTAATGCTCTTCACACCTCATCCATCGTTTATGCTGATTTTTCCACAGTTATTCTTGCAAGGATTCAGACTTTTTTTTTTTTTCTACATCTCAATATACCAAAAAATTAAAATGGAAAAATGGTAATAAACCTGTATTTACTAACATATGGTTCAATCTTATCTTCTTTCACTGGACATTGGAAATGTCAAAGCGGCAGACCAATAGTCTCATTGTTCACTCTCGAATTGATAGTCAACTGTTTATATTTTCTATTATAATGAATTAATGATCGTTTATCTGTTGTTGTACTATAAAATTTTTTGTCATTGCTGATGATCAGTAATGGTTGATATGCATAAATATAATAGCTCCCCAAATAATTGAAGCATATAACGGGTAGTTGTTTGGCAACTGTTGTCAACCTTGTTAAAATCAATTAACAAGTGTGTATAATAATTGTTAATTGTTTGAGGATTATGATCAAGTTGCTGGTTCTTTAAGAACTATACATTATGATAAAATATTTATAAAGACTAATTCTATGACTTTATATTATATATATATTATTGTAACTTATAAGGTCTAATAATGCAGTGATGAGTAAATTTAAACGTACTCTCAATATTAATTGGGGGTATGTCCAGTGATCACTTATACAGCAGCTAAGATAAATTAATTAGGTGAGAGAAAATGCTACGGCTGATATCAAAATAACCTTTTGTGTTAGTATCTTTTCTTTTTTTTTTTAGTGCAGCAGAATCTAAGAATCAGGGTTCTAATTATGTTTATATTTTTCCCATAACATTGCTGATATTGATTTTATTTCTTTTTCGGAAGAGGTAATTTAACTGTGGATGAATGACGCATATTAATTGTTGCTCAATAGTTTGAATTGTAATCTATTTGTTGTACCATTTCTTGTCGATTGTCCGTGTATGTGATGTCATTGCTTACTTACAAGTTGACACACACATAAGAAACTCAAACTAGTTATGAAATATTAAAATGCAATAATTACTTTCCCCAATACGTGTTTTTCATATGAAATTTTCGTAAGTTATTTAAACATGCATTTTGTTGAAGATTTTAAAAATTTAATCAACTGGGGAATTTTTATTTATTTATTTATGTCAATTAGATATATATTAAAAAAGAAAACTAATATACCTTAACATGAATTAATTATATAAAACGAAAACTGAATTTTTTAATAAGAATTCATTATATTTAACATTTTTAATACTAATTATGTTCTTTTCGGGTTTCAGTAACGATAGCGATATTGATCATGGCTCAAATTTGAGGAATTATTAATCAAGTATTGTTTGAGCATACGCAGCCATCTTAATTTGAACAGATACGAATTGTATATAATAATATTGCTGTTGTTCTCTCTACTGCTTCTGATAATTGCATTTGGTTAAGTTTTCAAAATGAGGATGTGAGATTTTTCTGTATGTTTAACAATCTCTCAAATGATTCATGTGGGTAAATATAATATATATGTTCAATCAAATTGTCTTTGGCAGGACAAAATCACTTTCTTGAATTTGTTTATTCGATCGGTTCTTACGGCCCGAATTTAATTTACTATGAACTGCTGATTATTTGTAAGATACTACCCACTATTTTCATTTGTTCAAATTATGAATCTCAAGAAAACAAGTTATAGCAACTAATTAAAATTATCAAACTAAAAGATCAGCAACGACGTAATTTCATTTCAGTCATCATATCTCAGCATCTTTTACTTGTAAATCTCTATACATGTTCTCACACCCAAAGGAATTAATAAAACTTTTTTGCAATTGCTTCCTATTAAATGAAAATTGGCTAAGAACAGAAAGAGTTGAAAACAGTTAAGTCTGGTCGGCAGAATGAAAGTCAACCGAGTTTTCTTGCAATTCGTTTTGAGTTTTTATGGTCCTGATTAGGTGACCCACGATAATTGCTTAACACAATAAGTTACTCTTGGAACAGGTAATTATAACGGTCCCCACGATTCAACAAGCTTAACCTGCAGGCTATTGTCACCTTAATTAATTTAATCTTGTGGTGCGCAGGATCACTATTTTATGCCTACCAATTACTCTTAAAAGTTTGGAAAATCACATAAAAATCTAAAATTTAGCCTCAATTTTTTGAATTCTTGTCAAATGCAATGATAATTAATTTCACTTCTAACATTATCCCCAGTTAATTAAATAATAGTTTATATAGAAAATTTATTTATTTTGATACTCAATGTATTACATGGGAATACCATGCATACTGCCAAAATGGGGCCTAACCATAGACAATACTACCGATTCAATTGATATATTACTTCAAAATTCAGGTTATAATTAACGAAAATGAAATATAGGGATACACAAGCAACAAAAATAAAACACGTAATTAATTAAAATATACATTTATGTGAGAAATTCATCCCATTTCCCAGGGATGAGATCTTTTCAGTAAGATACATGCATAGAGACACAGAGACACGTAGAGGCCAATAAGGTAGATGGCTTGAAAAGTCTGGCTTTCGAAGGATTGGTTAGAAACCCATTTAAGCAAGCAAAATCAGTTTGTTTAGCTGAACCTTGAATTTTGAAAAGCAATATATATATGCTCAATGAGCAGACATCACTCACATCCCCTTTTACTCAAACTATATATGCATAGTCCGCCCGACAAGGAAACTTGTTCGAAGGATCAAACTCTAATGTTTTATGTGTATATGAACCGTTTACTAACTAATGTGAGGTAAGAAAAACAATATATGATTTACAGTTAATAAATTAACAAGAACTGAAGAGATTTGTTTAATCAGAAAACTGTCGCACTCTGGCTGGTGACAATTGATGTTGACACTGAATTAAGTTGACAAATTAAATAATCGTTTTAGGTTTGAAAGAAGCTAGCTTGCTTGTGAACCGTAATTTCTACATAGTTTAAGCCAATCACAAAAGTTCAGATGGCCTCCATCATTTGGCTGAAGTATATGAATTTTTTTTTTTGATATGCTAAGCAGAGATCAATTATATAATGCAAATGGTGCAATGAAACTGTGGAATAGAGACAAATATTGTCTAGATAACAGAGGAGAGAGTTATATTTATTCTGAGTTTATATATTTTAAAATAACTAAGATTAGAATTCAATGTTTAAGGGAGAAAAATATCATGTAGAATACAAATTAATTATATTTTAGAAAGTAGACTAGTTAGTTTTAAGTTAAAGAATAAATTAAGAGAGACTAATTAATAATTGGTGCTTAATTCAGACGGCCAAGATTAAAAGTTTGAAAAAATATAATAATGGCTTGTGCAACTGGGTTACCACTTGCTTTCAGTACAGTAGAAAAATAATGAAAATATTAAGATTCCATGCACATTAATAGAAATATTTTATGCAAGTAAAACAAATAGAAAGAGGACAAAGGCATACATAAGAAAAATGAATAGGCGAAGTATTTCTAGAATGTCTTGTAGGTTACAAAAAGATGAAAATTGGTGTGGATATGGATGCGTTTGCTGCACCCACTTCCCCTCTAATAACTGCACTACGTACCTTCTTCTACTTTCTTGCAGGTCGTCAAATAGCTCACATCTTCTACAGTCTCTTTCCTACGAATTTTCTATCTCCTACGCCCTCAGTTTTTGAAATTTATTTATTGATCTAAAACTGGGGTTTTAATTTACTTTTTCTAGTCTTTGTGAATTATGACGGTTAACGAACAGGTAAAAGAGTTGAACAATCTTTGATTATAAATATATTAATAAGGATGTTTTTACCATACCCATTTTATCACAGACAAATGTAAATATATTGTTTGTGACGTTTTGATTGTTATTTGTAAATCGACTGGGTCTTGTTCGGAATTTTTTTTATTTTAAATTTTATTCGTGAAATAATTGTTTTATAATTACTATTTGATAAAAAAAAGGGCCAAGTTCTGACTATGAATTTATAATTCACCTTCTAGTAATACTTTTTCATTTCAAGATTATTCAAAAATCTTCTGGAAATTTCAAATTTTTACTATTCAACCATTGCCATAAACAATTAATCAATCAAATTTGAACTCCCAAGTCAATGCATGCACAGACTCGATACTCATCTCATGAAAATTAATTAATATATGCCAAGTTCTTGATGGGCTATGTATGTGAAATAATATTACTAGTTTATGAAATTAATTAATTCGTCATATCATATGCAATTTTTAGATGATTTTGATATTTATACTTATTGAGGCAATGTATTTTGCAGTAATTAAGGGAATGGTACAGCTATATTAGTGGATATATTTTCTGGTAGTTTGCTTTGTATGGGAAATCTTTATACAGGAAATTTTGCACAGATATAGAAGTTTATTTCTGGTAGGAGTCTTTGATCTAGTAGGAGTCTTTGATCTGTATATATGTTTGATGTTAATGAGAAGAGGGGCAAGGCTTTCCACCCCAATATTATTGTTTTCTTCAATACTACGTTTCCTTCCTGAAATATACTAATTAACTTCAGTTGAGTTCGATGGATATCCTTTGTATATTATAGTCTTACGCTTTTTATTGTTTAGAAGAAACCATTATAAGATATCTAAATAATTGTGCTTCTTTTTTTAATTCACATTATCCCTTAAATTTGTCTTTTTCTTACAATTTTTTTATTATTATTTTAAATACAAGAACACATGCAAACAAAAAGAGTAAATAGACATTAGCAAATAATGGTATAAAAAAAAATAGACATAGCAAATAACTAAATCATGATAATTTTATCGTGGTATAATAATTAATATATTTTCTAAGTATACACTCTTTTATTGATATGGAAGTCTAAAATCCCTTTTTATAATTGAATTTTATGTATTGAAGTATAATTTTTGAAAAGGTATTATCACATCTAATAATTTATAGATTATTGTCATATAATTTTACTTTTAATCATAAAAAAAATTAATATGAAAAAAAATTAATAGAGCATTTAGTTGTATTATAATTCTGAAAATGTTGACAAAATAATTTTATTTGATCAATAATATCATATTTGTTTGCAAATAATTTATTTAAATTAAAATATTGAGTCTACTAAATTTTACCAATCAGTTGATAAAAAATTTGGTAATATATTTTACTTAGGAAGGAGTAGAAAAAATTATTTCATTATAAAAATAAATTGTGGAGTCTAATGTCAAAAAATAATTATATTTCTGTTTTAAGATATAGTAAATTAAAAAAGATATATTATAAGTGTAATTTAAGTATTGTTCAAACTTTTTTAATAAAGTTAAATTGTAACTAAATGAGTTAATATTTTTTTAATTTATTTTTTTAGTATTTTATTATATCTTTCAAACATGATAATATAATTTTTTCAGTAAAATATAATTTTAGAAAAAAATCTCTATAAAATATATTTTAGATAATTAATTTTTTTTTAGTAATCTACCAAATGATCTATAAGACTTGGTTATTTGGACAAATAAATGACTAAAGTTTAATAAAAAAATGAAAAGTTCAAAGTATACCTTACCCTTGTACTAATGTCAATCTTCATATTAAAAAAAACCCCGCACAATATTTTATTACTCCAATAGGTAGAATTAAGGGTGACTATTATTCAAGTCAAATTGAAAAAAAAAATATTTATTTTTATTCAGTTTTGTTAAAAAAATTAAATCAAGTTTGTTTTATTTTTTATTACTAGCTAGCTTTTTATTTTTATAAATTTAGATTTTATTTAATTTTCTTAATTGAAAATTTTTTAGTATAAAAAATTTGAATATTTCAATCTTATAAGAATTAAAACATAGAGCAAATAATGATAAATATCGATCATGCGTGATAGACCTTCCCAAACAATTGCAAGTCCCAAGAAATCCGTTGTTTGTAGTCGTCTTATTTTAACCATTTTAATAAACAAATATGCTGTAGATGTGCCCTATAATGGGGACGTTGCCCTCCAATAGGCTATTGACATGCATCTTAATATTAAATATTTCATGGTGCATGTGTTTGTGGGGATATATATATTAGAGGACGTTGCCCTCCAATCGGCTATTGACATGCATCGTAATATTGAATATTTCATGGTGTATGTGTGGAATAATTATTCGTATGTGTGTGGGTATATAATAAGTTTAAACATAGGTAAGTTAAAACCGTATTCCAAATATAATAACTACAAAAGTTCACGTGATTACCCGTGAAAATCTCAGTTAGTAAATAAATTTTATTTATAAAAAAAATTATTATAAAGAGATTATAGACAGAATAAAATTTTTGTTTAAAATTTTATCGATAATGAAATTAAGATTAAAATTTTTGGGCTGTTGATATCACCAAGAGAATATATTTTTATCGGTATCTCCAATAAAATTTTAATTGATAAATCCACCAATTCAAAATTAAAAATGATCGATATTACCGATAGATTAAATAGCTATTAGTACCACCAATGATAATTTTGGTCAATGAAGATAAAAAGAAAAAAAATTTAGAAATACCTACTATCAGTACTTCTGTCAGAAGCGTTTATCGAGAATGCTGACTTGATAAAAAAATTTATTGATAAATTAATATTTTAATTTTTAATGTATTAAAATTCTCTCTTTATAAGCTTGACAACGGAGTTCATAACCATGTTTTGTGATAGTGATTGTTATCATGATGCAATTTTCTCAAGTTTTGAGTTGTTAAACTGATTGTGAGTTTTGAAAGTATGTGTTTATTTATTCTTTAGTATCAGTAATGTGCTCTTGGATTTAATTCGTGACAAGAATAAAAAAAAACTTACCGTTATTATTTGTAGAAAGAGGCGCAAGTTGTGGATGAATGAGAACATAGAGAGAGAGAGGGAAGGAGAGAGAGAGAAAATAATTTTTTTCCTAAGGTAGGGCGGGGAAGAGAAAAGAAAAAATGAGAAATTTATGCATGAGTTAGCTTTAATGAGAGACATTTAATTCTTTTAGTAACTTATTAAGAACAAAAAATATTCACCAAAAATTAATTAAAAAGATACATTTTTTTTTTATTTTCGTTATAGAGTGATTTTCTCAATAAATCTACATAAGAGATTCTCTAGGTAAATCTATAGAACTTTCACATTAGAGTTTCATAATTATTGAGAGGAAATAACCTCGCAGGTAAATAATTTAATAATATTTAAAAGATGTGCCAATTCATTTTCCTTTACAGAAAGACAAAGTTATTTTTTTTTATAATTCTATAGACTACTTATATTAGGATTCACAGTTTACTAAGAGAGTACTATATCTATCGTAATGTATTAAATAATATTTGAAACACGTGCCTTTTCAATTTTGCCTAGAGAATTTGCATCTCTCTCAGCAAAGATTAAGACTTTTTCAAGAAAGTAACATATATGTCTGTAACCATATTAAATAATATTTAAGATAGACATCTTTTTATTTTTATTTACCAAAAGACACTATATATCTCTCAGTAAAATTAAAGGCTGATCATATTATGGCTCCCAATTTTCTGAGATAGTACCATATTTATCGATAGGTCTACTGCTTATATTTGCTATTGTAAATGAGCTAGTTACTTCAACTTAACTTGAGTTGTAGCTTCACAAAAGTTCATTGAAATTAAATGAGTTAAGTTCAAATAAAAAAATTACTCAATTAATTAGCTTGTAAGTTGACTCATTTAAAAAAATTATGAGTCTAGCTCATTTATTATATTAAATTAGAAATACATATAATTTTTTTAAATTATATACATTATAAATATATATAATTTAATTTATATATTGAATTATGTATCTCATTTGAAAAAATAAATTTATTATTTTGAATGAATAAATTGTATCATATAATTTTTTTATTTTTATTTATATTATACAAATTACAAAAATAAATGATTATTTAATTAATAATATTATAAAAATATGATGACTTAGCATATATATAATAAATATTTAGAAAAATTTAGTTCAATATATAAATAATTTAATAATTTAGCAATTTATAATAGAATATAAAATTATAGTAATATAATATTTTATTTTTGTTAATATATAATCATATTACTTATCATTCATAAAAATATTATTAATTTTAGTATTTCTGTCCTAAAAAAATAGAAATGATGAATAAAAAATAAAAATTGAAATAGACTCATTTAACTCGTTAAACTTAATTAAATAAAATTCGAGTTTAAATTTAATATACATAATATATGAGTTAGATTGATAAAAACTTAAATTCAGCTCGAATTCTATTTAAATTTAAGTTCGAACTCGACTATTTTATATTAAATTCAAAACTCAAGATGACTCATCTTGACTGTATTACAATTTTGTGTTATAAATTTTCCGATAGGTAATATTCAGCCCATAGTAGTATCGACAGTTATGATTCTCTCTCAATAAATTTATTGCCTTTTATTTAGCGTTTTCAGAAATCTCCCGAGAAATACTATATTTCCTCAGTAATATCGATAATTTATGAGATTTCTAATTAAATATTCTTAGTAAATAATGACGCCATAAAATCGTGCCACCAGTTCCCTATTACTTTGATGTTCTGTCGGTAAGTTTAGTCAGTATATTCTCGCATCATTAATGGACCGATGGTAAATCACATCATTCTGTAATCTCTCAATAAAATTTTGGTATATTTTTCTATTAATTTTCTTAATTTGTTTGCTGGTATTTAAGCTATATCTTGTTCTCTCGGTGAGTTTCTTGTGGTGAATATTAGTCCAAAATATGTCTAATGAAATGCAAAATATATTATATATAATAATAAAATTAAATACGCAAGTCATTTGAAGCCATGCAAACGGTGACGAAATATATCCCTTTTGCGTGCATGGAGTGCCTTCCTTTGACCAACAATGATCTACCACTTTTTTAATTTAAATCTCAAAAATAAAATATTATAATACAATCTTTTATAAAATATATATTAAAATATCAGCACCTACGACTCTTTAACTATTATATAATATAATAATTTTTTTAAAAAAATATCAATAAAACATATATAAATATATATCTATCATTATTAATTTGTTATGAGATGTACTTTTCTTTAGATTTTGAATTTTTTTTGTGAATTAACTTATACTTAATTAATTATAAATTTTTATATAAATAATGTTTATCTAAATTTTAGAAGTATATTATTGAATAATTTTCTATTTAATTAAGAATTTTTTTAAACCAACTTATAAGGAGTTATTGCATTGTAAATTTGATTTTAAAACCTAAAACCTTTAAAACAATTTATCAATTGAAAATTTGACTACAGGAAATTTTCTTGGAGGGAAAGATTTAGCAGCCTCTAGTGCTATGAATAGAGGATTTTGGAGAAGATTTTTGTGAGCTCACCTCTCATCTTAGTCAACCAAACAAAAAAGCATTACATATAATTTCTTAATTTGAATTATGAAAGCATTAAATATAATTTCTTAATTAGAATAAAGGACATTAAGTATACTTATCTGTGTATAAATAGGAAGCAAGATATAGTTTTAGCCGCTGCAGTGGGAAGCAGAAATTTAATTAACCAAATTAAAGCAAAACACGCTAGAGATATCATGGGGAGGTCTCCTTGTTGTGATGAGAACGGCCTCAAGAAAGGACCTTGGACTCCTGAAGAAGATCAAAAACTTGTTGACTATATCCAAAAACATGGCCATGGAAGTTGGCGAGCTCTCCCCAAGCTTGCAGGTTTCATAACTTAAGATATATATACAATTTACATACATATTTATATATGATCTCTCTTATATACTCGCACACTCTAATCTATATTTCTTGTTATTGATTTGCTTCAATTTCAGGTCTTAATAGGTGTGGCAAAAGCTGTAGGTTAAGGTGGACAAATTACTTAAGGCCTGACATCAAGAGAGGAAAATTTTCTCAAGAAGAAGAGCAAACAATTCTAAATCTCCATTCAATTCTTGGAAACAAGTAATAATAATGGATCCTCTTTACGTATCTGTACAAAAATATTTCCCTTTCTGTTAACATTTTCTTTTACAGTAATTTTATTCTGACCGGAGTGTGGATTTGCAATCTCATAATTTTACTAATAATTTAAGTACTAATATTAATGAGGTAAAAGCTGATAGATTTTGCTACATATACTATGTTTAATTTTGTGTTCTTGCTCATTTCAGATGGTCATCTATTGCCAGTCACCTCCCCGGTCGGACTGATAATGAGATAAAGAATTTTTGGAACACCCATTTGAAGAAGAAGCTGATTCAGATGGGCTTTGATCCAATGACACACCAACCAAGAACTGACCTATTTGCCAGTTTGCCTCATCTAATGGCTCTTTTGAACCTAAAAGACCTAATGGAGCATCATTCATTAGATGAGCATGCCATTAGATTAGAGGCAGAAGCTATCCAATTAGCTAAGCTTCAATATTTACAATATCTTCTCCAATCAACAGCTTCAATGAACTCTAACTCTTATACCCAAATAAATAGCAACGATATTACAGATATGGAGATTCTAAATTTGTTGAATTCAATTCCAAATGCTATAAAAGAAAACAATAATACCCAGGAAGAGGAGAATTCAATTCCTGCTACCTCATATTCCTTTCAACCACTCCACCATTTAAATCTTTTACCTCAATTATCTGACCCACCAGTCACTTTCAGCTATCAACCATCTTTGAATAGTGATCAAATGGGCCAAGCTGTTACATCCGCCGCCACAATGCTCATCCAAGAAAATAATAATAATAATCCATCTGAATCTTCTTCATGGGTTCTTCCTTTTTCTTCTTCTGTTCCTCCAACTATGACTGAGAATTCTATAAGCAATAACAATAACAATCCAGGTGAAGCTAGCAGCTCCACTTCTAGTTTCGGTGGAGGAAATTCTTCTTCTTCTTATTGGCCTGATTTCTTTTTTGAAGATCACATCATGCATGAGATTTCCTAATTCCTAGTTATAATTACTGACTCGAAATGCTGGCCATGTGCAAGGTTTCAAATTTAAGTCTTCTCCACTCTTTGCAAATTATATATTTATCGTTTGTACAAAAGCAACATACATGATATACATTTAATATAGGCTTGCATATATCACATATATGATATATCTATACATATATATATACACACATTATTATGTACATATATAACGATCATCGAACTACGTTTGAAATTTTTGTTCCATTAATTCAATACAAGGAGTGTTGTGTTTCTGTTATATATTTTTAATATTTTACGCTTTTAATTATTTCTTCTCTATTATAATTTTGCTTTCTTTGATTTCCTGTTTATTATTTTAATTTGTGACGGGAAGTATAAGGAAATTAGATTAGCAACTAGGAGATAATAAAAATACGAGGCCCTGCCTTGCTTATGTAGCCAATTATTTGTTTTTTTATCAGTAATTATTTGTTGGTTTGAGCGGATGTGCAAAGAACATGACGTTTTCTTTGCCTTCCTCCGATTAAAAAAATCATATTTATAACATTAATATAATAATAATAATAATAATAAGATTTCTAATAATTAAATTTTTAAGCATTAATTTTGATACTATTCACTCAGTGTATAAATCAGTTAAGTAAAATACTGTTATAATTTAACTAAAAATTTCAAGTTTAATTCTCCGAGTATGCATTTGCGTTAAAATTCAGGTGGGAAAAATTTTACCACTCTTGTAGTTCTATCTGATTCGACTTCAGAATAATAATTTTTTACTAAAAAAAATAAATAATAGTTTAATCTAAAATTTTAATATGATTAGTAAAAGAGTTTATTTCTTTACATGTTGATTGGTAATAGAATTAATTTCTCTACTTATTAATTAATTTGAGTTTAATTCTCAAATCATAAATAAAAAAAAATAAATAAACCAAAAAGAGTGATACACTTAATACGATACACAAAAATATTATCATATTCAACACTATCTATATTTTGTCTATTAATTAATAGATATGGATCTTGCATAAATATTAACATTAGGATGCACTATATAATATACTATATGTCCAATAATATCTTATAATTATAAAAGTTAAGAATGACGATGAAATAATGTGCACTTTATTAGCACATAAAATTATGTATTCGATAGTTTAATAAAAAAACAAAAAAAAATTAAGGATGAAATTAATCGAATATTTTCATTCAGTTTTTAAAATAACATGCATGATGCACCAATATTTCACACACTAATTCATCTAAAATTAATTTTTAAGCATGATTTTTTTAATATTCTCTATTCATGTTTAGGGATGACAACGAGTCAGGTATATAAAATATAGATAGTTTATAAATAATTTTAAATAGTTATGGATAGTATTCTTACTGTTCATAATAGGTTTAGATCAAATTAGAGTTTAGACATTTGAGTATCCGTTACTCAAACTCGATCATATATTAATTATATTTTATTAAAATTTTAATTATATATTTATTATATTTTATTTTAATTAAAATTATATAGTATTAAATTATTTTTAATAAAATTATATTAATATTAAATTTTTATTTATAATTATTTAATTAAAAAATTATAATTTATATTTTAAACTTTATAATACTTTTAAATTTTTATATTTAAATAAATAATTAAACAGAATAATAAAATAATAATATTAAATAAATTTAAAATAAATATGAATATAACTATAATTAAATTTAAAAATATTTAAGTAGTTTAAAAACAGGTAGGGATTTGGGTAATACAATTTTGCCACACCTAACTATAAACGTGCAAGAGTTTGCAAGGTTTTATTGGCTAGCTATTGTGGTAATCTCTGGTTTTGAGGATTTTTTTCTTGGGGTTATTTATTTATTTATTTATTGAAAAAAGGCATCTCCATTATCTTTTAAAAAAAATTAGGATTGCTTTTTGTTATAACCTTCTTTTTAGGTTGGTGCTTCAAATTAATTTTTCCAAATAGCAAGTTTGATTTTGTCACTTTTGAGTTAGTAAGTTTTGATTTCTCTGTTTTTAATGATTTTTCTATTTTGAAAGTCATATTTATTGTTTTTGGATAATTTTTAGACGCTAAAAGTTGATGAGTGATTGACTTTTAATTATTATTAAATTTTCATCGCTTATAATTCATCGCTTAATATATATATATATATATATATATATATATATATGCGTGTGTGTGTACATAAATGGTGACTTGGACTGAGAAACACTTCACAAAATCTGTTACCGAAGTTTCTAATTCTTTTTCTTTTCTATTTTTATATAATTAAAACTGTTTAAAATCAGATTTCTATTATTTCGATTTTACTTTATTGTTAAATATAATTTAAATATTAGAAAAAACAGTTTAATCAGTATTGTTACTTAAAATTATTTTAAAATTTTTAGGATTAAGATATGAAATCAATAATAATAATTTTATTAATAACAACTTAAGTAATAATGTCAAACGTACATTTATTTTAATGAACTCACAGATCATGTTCTATAGTACTCAACCCATGCATGTATAAATATGTATGTATGTATATAGTAAATTAATAATAGTCAAATGAAACCAATACTCACACTCAAAATTGGTGAAGTAGATTTGAAAAAACCCTCTGAGTAAAAAATAAAAATTGAAAATTTTCATAATTTCCAGTCTGATTCCTTTTCCATCAAGAAATTGACTGGCACACCTTCAAAATGGAACTCATACATATATTAATTTTCCCTTTAGAATGAAGCAAATGTCTAACAAATGTCAATGACCCAATGGACTTAATTTCTTTGTTTCCTTTTCAGCAAAAATAAACTATATGTATTTAGATTAGATTTCTTCATAAAATTAATAATGTATAAATGGTGTAGATTTCTTCTCCTCTTCATATAATGATATATTAATTATATTAATTGTGTGTTTATATTTATATAGATATATATATATATATATAAAAGATTGTTAAATTTTCTTCACCTAATCCTACCCCCAATTATTTGTTTGGATACCACAGAAAGTTTCTTAGGCCATTCCACTGCCAATCATGTTATAATTAAAAATATTTTACATTTAATTATACATTCATGCACATGTTATAGGCTATATATTTTATATATATTAATCGTGAGTGCTAAATAATTAGATCCCATATATAAATATAGATAGATAACAGAATATCATATATAGAATATACAGTTGGTGGCAACTAATTAAATGGAAATGAAGGCTCCCAATGCCCACATCAAGAAAATGATGTATTGTTTTGTGCTAAGATTTTATGATCATGCATTAATTAATTGTTTCTTCTTATATTTTTAAATTTTTTTATGGGTTTAATACACATGCAATAGTAATAAGTTTTTTAATTTAGTGTTGTAGCAGACATTTTGAGAATCGAAAATTTTCAAATTTAAATTTAAATTGTAGTTTAATTTTAAAAAATTATAATTAATTTCTTAACAAATTAACGTATATTATGAAGAAAAGGCGTGAGTACTCATTAATTAGTTAATAATTATTACAACACGATGTTGTTTATCAAAAAAAATATATTTTATATCATCTAATATAACCTCATTGATTTTTTTTAAATGTGAGAATGAGTTTCAACTTTCAAATTCGGATTGTGCAATTTTATTATGAAATAGAAAAGAAAATTTTTTACAATTATTAATACAGAGATTTACATACCATACATAAACTAAATATAGATTAATATATTAGTATTATTTGCTTCGTTAGTCTAACTATGAGATTATCAAAGCCAAGTTATCTATCTAACACAAATATTATTGTTTTAATAAAGTATTAGCTACACCCTTAGACCATTTCAAACCAAATGAAATGTTTGAATATTAATAATAAACATCAATAATTTCGAAGATCATTAAGAATAATTTTATAATTAATTGTGTACCATAATAATTGGGACATCATCTTCCAATCTACAAGTGCATTATTGGAACAGAGCCATAATAATGTTATAATATCAACTGGTTGCTTCGTCAATGAGCTACTCATGAATACATTTCCATGGTGTAGTTGTACCAGAATAGTTAATTTTTCTGATTACATCAATTCAAAGTTTAATTAAAGAAATACAAAATGTACAAAAACAATTATGTAGGAAGATCATGGACTGGTATGGCGGTAGGTGATAGAACAAAATCACAGCTTTAAAAGACCAGACACTGTAAAATCAAGGCTCATATTGATATAATAATTGCAATAGCAAGCATAGTCTGCTATAGTGTACATATCTCAATTGGGAAAATGACACAGGTTAAAGTCTATCATGCCTAGTGCTCAACAAAAAATCAAAATTGTAGCAAGGCATTAACACTGTCTAGCTAGTCCATTGCAAACAAAAGGAAGTCGGACTGCAATTTCAGGCTCGTCCCCATTTCTTGCACTGGTATAAAGTATTGGTATATACTGCACTGCAGGTTTAACTTGTGAAGAAATTTACATACTCAGTTAAAATTCAGCATTTTCCAAACCAAAGCACTTGGACAGGTTATTACCTTGTTTTATATTATATGTATCCTTTTTGGGCCGAAGAAGCTGGCGATAATTGTCAGAGACTAGCAACATAAAAAAATCAGTGTGTAAATAGTTAAAAGTGCTTCCAAGAATAAGCTTATCATTAATCATATTTATCCATCTCTTTCAAGATAGCCGAAGAAAGAGTTGGCTTGTTTCCGGGTTCTGATACCATTTGGCAAAGCCTTGTGGCTTGTAGCAAGGCCACCAACACTGTCAAGTACTTTTGGCAACAAATAGGATCATACCTAGCTATGTGAAAATTCAAGAAGCTTGGCGAGAATTTAAGCAGACAGTTAAGGGGAAAGCTATAACCAAGAATTTGAAGGACAAGCATAACAAGAAATATGAAGGGAAAGATATTGACTTGTTTCCTCGTGTAATAACGTTAACTTGATATAATTGCAATTGCCACATAAAGCATTAAATTTTGAAGAATCCTTTTCATATGTTCATTGACGAGCCATAGTTTCTAAATACTAGCCATAGTTTCTAAATATTGACTACTTTTTCTCTTTTCCATTTTCTTATCCATGTTTTAGTGAAATAAGGTTTTTTGGACAAATCAAACATTCTACCACAAAATAAAAGATAGCTTTTTCTTAGCAAGCAAATGATAGCTACAATAGTAAAATTAACCTTAAAAACAGTGCTTCTGATTGTACCAGGAAAATAATCAGAAAAACTTCTATTTCCCAGAGAGAAGAAAACAATTGGTCAGGCTTCAATAAAGCAAGTATCAAGAGAACATTTTAACAAAACCATTCCAAATAAATTACATGACAGCGACATCAGCTGGTATCTCCATTTGGAAACAGAAGCTAACTTCTAAGTCGCTCTGTTCCTCATAGGCCTCATGATCACTAACATCAGGGAGATATCCAGCTAGTTTCATTTGCTGTGTAAGCATTTTCAATAACAAATAGATCTCCTTCCTCTGATGATGTTTTTTATCTTTCACCATGAAAACATGCACATGACCCAGAATTTCAATCCAGCTGCAGCCAGGCTGTTTCACGACTCCTCGATGCCTCATTAGTTTTCTTATCCGTACAACATCCTTCCATTTGCAAAGCTCAGCATACATATTTGAGAGAAGAACATAAGGTCCAGAGTTTGTAGGGTCAATTTATAAGAGCTTCTCTGCAACATACTCCCCTAAGGTAATGTTGTGGTGAACTTTACAAGCACCAAGCAAAGACCCCCAGACAACGGCATCAGGGGGCATAGGCGTTGTCTCTATTAAACTTTTGGCTTCATCAAGGCAGCCAGCTCGGCCAAGCAAATCGACCATGCACTTGTACTGGTCCTTGCATGGTACTAAATCATATTCCTTAGTCATTGAGGAAAAGTAATATCGGCCTTCTTCCACAAGCCCTGCATGGCTACAAGCACATAGAGCACCAATCATAGTAACACGGTCTGGTTTCTCTCCTGATGCCAACATTTTCCTAAATAATTCAAGGGCCTCCATTCCACAACCATTTGTGCATACCCTACCATTATGGCATTCCATGAGACAATCTCTTTCCGCCATGTTTTCAAAAACCCGACGGGCTTCCTCAATGGATCCACATTTCATGTACATGTCTATGATAGCATTTCCTACAAAAACATCAGACTCTTCAGCAGCTTGAAACTGAAACCCATGCTTCAAAATGTGAGTGTGTGCCTGTGTGCCAAGTTGTAGATCAGTAAGATTTGCACAGGCATTCAATAGGTTCCCAAAGGTGTAGTGGGTTGGGCAGATGGTTTCTCTCTTTAGCATGCGGAAGAGTCCAAGTGCCTCTTCATTCTCCTCCTTCTGTGTATATCCTGCAATAAGGGCATTCTAAGAGAACGTTTCTCTCTGTCCTCTTTGTAAACAGTAATCTCGCGGCTTTAGTGCTTGCTACCTTGGCATAGCCACTCACTATGGAGGTTTCAGACACAACATTCCTCATTGGCATCCTATCAAAAACACGTCTAGCTTCTTTAATTCTACCACACTTTGCATACATATCAACCAACGCATTACCTAATATAAGATCATCCCTAAATTTATCACATTTCACCACACAAGCATGAATTTCGAGACCTTGTTTAATTGCAGCCAAGCTTGCACAAGCACTGGCCACGCTGGCCAGTGTAACCTCATCTGGTTCAAACCCACACTCCATCATCCTCACAAAAACTTTTAGAGCTTCACTTGGTGGACCATTTTTTTCATAAGACGTAATTAAGCTATTCCAAGAAAAAACATTTCTCTCCTCCATCCCATCAAAAGCCCTTTGAGCACAATCCACAACCCCGCACTTAGAATATATGTCAATAAGAGCAGATCCCGTATAAACATCCCATGAGAACTGAGATTTCAACATCAAACCATGAATCTGTGTACCCATTTTCAGGTCCTTTAACCCCGCACAAGCACTAAGACCACTACCAAATGAATACTCATTAAGCATAAAACCCTTCCTATGCATCCTAATAAAACAATCTAAAGCTTCTTCAAACCGATCATGCTGCGCAAAGCCAGCAATCATTGAATTCCACGAGCACTAATCAGGCTGAGGCATGGACGCAAACAACAGTGCTCCCTCATCAAGAAAACCAGACTTCATCAATATGCTCACAATGGAATTCCAGGGAAACGTGTTTCTCTCAGGCATTTTATCAAACATCTTGCGCGCATCATCCAAACAGCCGCACTTGCCATAACCATCGATAAACCTATTCTGTATAAAAACTTCAGAAACAAACTGGGTTTTGATGATGCGTGCATGTATCCAGCGTGTATCAGCGGCGGACTGAGATTTGACACATGAATCCAAAAGTTTCGCGAAGGGAGAAGAGTCGAGGAAAGAGAGGTCCCCAATGATTTTAGCTTTAAAGAAACCATGTCTACTCATTCATTATCGTCGTTGTAGAAGAAAAGAGTTTCAGGTTTTGAATTCAGGCTCCAAGTTTTCGTATTCTATGGTGATATCAGAAAAAATAAGGCGCCGTAATATATATTTGAACGCCACAAATGCTAATAGCCCTTAGATTTTGGGAGTTTCAATATGAGACATTTATAATGACGAAAAAACCGGCTATACGATTTACTGGTTACTTTCGTGCCTGTCTGCAGAAAACTAATAAGTCCTGCCAATCATCTACCATCGGAGACCGGTGAGTCGCCGCCATATAGGTGCAATTTAATCTCTGCCTTTGGAGGAAAATTGCTCAAAATAAAAACCCAAAACCAAAACCACCACCATTGTTCCCAATTAGTTGCCACTGATTGTGGGTTTGGTAAATCAATGGGAGTGGTAAGGAAACAGTCGCTCTGTTTCTTTATGATAGCATTCTTTCAACTACATTTTTGACAAATTCTGCTAATATTTAGAATCCAGACATATTTTCTGCGTTGGAGACTTGGAGTCAATTCGTGATTTGGTTCTCCATTCCTCAAGTGGCACAGGTGAGTTGTGACTTACGAGAAAATGTACCTGGAGTGCTTGCAAAGGAGGAAACTTTCTTCAAAATTAATAAAATGCTTCATTAAACTGTGATGATCTGATCCTAAATTGTTTGTGATTTCTCCAGAGTTCTAAGAGCAAAAGCAAAAAAAAAAATGTTTTCTCCTCCCTCTCAGAAGTCTAAACACTTTTCTTTAGCCAGTGAGACGAATAAAAGTGGCAAATCATCAAGGCAGCTGAGAGAAAGGACTGCTGCTCCGCAACTTCTTGATAAGTCAGAGGATGATGCTCATGATACTGGTGGCTTTCCATCTGAACCTTCCAGTAATTCTATTTCGGGTGGGGAAGATGATGGTTATGATTGTAGAGTGGGAGTGGCTAAAATTAGAGATACATCTCCCAACAAAAGAGCTTCAAAAAAGTCAAAGAAACCCGTGGCTGAGAAATCAAAACAAGTTAGAAGATACAATGATGCCAGAACAGTCGACTCAACAACCGTGCAAGAACTTTTCTCATTCAACTCATTGGAAAAACAGATGTTGTTTCAATATTTGTATGTCATTTAATTTGAAATTATGATTTTTAATTTGTACATTGCTCAGTTTCATTCTTTTCTGCAATGAAACATTTACTTAGCATACGAGAGGATGAAATTGATTTTCAGAAGCTGCCTTTCAATGATATTGCTTTGCTTGCAGGGTATATAAGGAGAGTTTCGCTGTGTAGCTTTTATAATCACATTTTTGTTAAAGTTACCATGATTTAGTTCATCGAGAGCATTTCAATATTCCAATTCATTTCATATTTGCCGATTACGACTTGCTTTTTTTCTCTGCAAGACTTTCATTTGTCTTCCTTTGCAGTTAAAAGAGGCAAAAGCATCAAGGATGCCTTATCAAAGGTATGAAATTAATTACACGAGCACAGATATCTGACTTTGATGTTCTTGAGCAAACTTGTCTGTCATCTTATATGCATCGCCCGTGAGAATCAATATAAATGTATCTGAACCAAAAAATCACCGAGGAGCTAAATTTATACGTAAAAAAATATTACAACGAATTTACTGTAAAATTAAATATTTAATATTATAATAATTTAATAATTAATTTATATTATTAGATTAATTATGTCCAAAAGATGATGATTATTATCATAAGACTTCTCGTATTTAAAAACGTTCCATAATAATCTCATTTTTATTTTTTTTAAAAATATTTTTCTTTATATAAAAATACTAAACAGCCGATTATTTATGTATATACGAATTTAAAAAAAATTATGAATTAAAATAAAGTTCATTTAAATTTATATTATATATATAATTCACTTATATATAATTTATTTAAATTATATATATAATTCATTTAAATTTAAATATATAAATATATATATATATATGAATGTATATAAATTCATATATAAATATAAAATTCATATATATGTATATTTTTTTTCTTTTTTTTTATTTTTTTTATTGGGAATATATATGTATATATAAAATTATATATATACATATATATAATTAATGTGTGTTATGTGTATATATATAAATGAATGTATATAAATTCATATATATAAATATAAAATTATATATATATTTACTCTGTTTGACCGGGGAATATGATAATATGAAATTTTGTTTTTTTTTCTTGCAATTCAGATGGTATTGAGCTTTAAACAGCAAGCCAACAGCATAATGTGCTTGTTGTTTTTACCAAAAAAAAAAAAAAGAAGGCAGAAAACCCTGTTACAGCATGTCTTACTGCAGTTGTTGGGTCATTGGGAATGTATGCATTATTGAGATAGTATCTCTTGTTATCAATGTTAGGCATGAACTTACTGTTATCATGTGATGAAAACTAGAGTACCAAGATGGCCTACCTATTAAATGATTGAGCATACTCTTTTTTGAACTTGGGGGAAAAATATTCAGACGATAATGCAGCAATTATCTGTTCAAAATGTTGGTTGGCATGAGTGAATTAGGTTAAAAAAGAAAGGAAAGGGAAGGAAGAAAGAATTAATACATTGTTTTTTGCTTTTAGATTTTTTTCCCATGGATTGCTCAAATTTTAATTGAGCTTATGTGAATGGAAAGTGTTTCGCTAAAGAATATACCCGTCTTCCACACCGCATGATTGTGTTTGTGGATGAGCAGTATACTGGTTAACCTGGTTCCTACAAATTTTTCATGCAACAAAACTCTACTATTTGAATTCTTATCGAAGTTGATCCGTGGGATTTGAAGAACTCAAAATTTCAGATCACACTTTTTATCTCTAAAGTGTGAGCTATTGTTGTTGGTGCTTCTATCACAAGTTGGTATAGAAAAGGATGCACTCGCTTATATAGTACTTATTTTCTGTCTGTGATATGTATGTCCAGTAGACTTATACTCTTGGTTCCATGCAGCACCTCTAGTTCCTTCCATGTGGAAGGTTCCCACAAATGGAGGATATACTATTCCTTCAGAGCAAGGTGGAGGCTGCACTAATGCATGCTTCTAATTCCATTGTTGTGAGTTGATATTATAATTAGATTTCCAGAAAGTTTTGTCGCCCTTTTTCTGTAATTTGGCTAAAGGACATCTAATGTGTGAATATGTAGCATTACAAGAGTATCCACACACAGCAAAAGATGGAAAGATAAGGAGCAATAGTTGAAGTTCATGAAGGTGATCCTCTAAATTCCGACCTCTAGATATTGGATATTAGGGCTGTAATCCAGTGGAGTCGAGTTTAAAAAAATTTAAACTCGACTCATTATAAAATAATCAAGTTTAAACTTAAATTCGAATCGAGCTCGAGCTAAATCCGAGCTTGTATCGAGCCAGCTCATATATCATGTATCTCGAGCTTAAACTCGAGTTTTATTTAAATAAGTTTAACGAGCTAAATAAACTTATTTTATTTTTATTTTTTATTTATTTTATTTATAAATTTTCATAAAAGATATGCTAAAATTTATATTTTTTATGAAAGATGAACAATATAATTATATATTAACAAAAATAAAATATTATATTATTATAATTTTATATTTTACTATAAATTATTAAGTTATTTATATTGTATATTATTTAATTTATTTATTACATATACCATATATTAATAAATTATATAAATTAAATTAGTCGGAAAAAAATATTCGCATACATAGTTTAGTATATATAAATTAAACTATATACATTTTTAATTTAATACACTAAACGAGCTAATTTACGAACTTAACTCACAAGTTTTTTAAATAAACTAGCTCGTGAGCTAGCGAGCCGAGCGTTTCATAACTTGAGCTTGACTTATTTAATAAATGAGCAGTTTGAGCTTAAACCTGAATGAATTTTTATTAAATCGAGACTCAAACTGAACTCGAATAGTTTGGCTCATTTATAACTCTATTGGATATTATATATATATATATATATATTTCATATCAAAACTGAATTTTAATTATCAGATGACAATTGATATTTTTGCTTCTCGTGATCTTTTGGCCAATCAATTTTAATTATTACAAATTTGTAAAAAGAACAATGTCTTTATTATGACATTGAAGTGGAATATATCTGATTGAAAAATAGATGAAAATAAAAACTAGCAAAAAAGATTCTATCACAGGTCTAATAGTAACATTGACATGCATGCGGGTGTAAATATCAGAGACAGTAAATAATGAAAGTTTGGTACTTTGGTTTCCTTCTTTGAGAACAAATAAATAATTTAGGGTATTTTTCATTGAGAAAAATGAGGTACCGTAATTAAAATATAAAAATGGCCATAAAGCAATTGCAATCCTGATTGTTTTGGGTAATCAAGTGTGCATTTCGTACGTGAATAGAATATCCATATTGGGGTCATATTCCTTATCTTTAGGATTGAACGGACCCAAACCCTTTATTAATTGGATCTTCAGTCTTTGTAGATATAATTAATTGTTGCAGACCAATAATAAATTGACTCTACATTTGAATTATGATTAATTAAGATGTTGAATTAATTTCACTTCATTTGCTTTCCCCACACAAACTGTGAAGTTGTTTGTGGAACATATCTATTGCTGTTGAAAATGATGTTTATTGGTACCAATAGAAGTTTTCTGATTTTTTTTCCAGCATAAAATAAATTTTTAATCTCTCAAAATCTCAACTTTATTCTTATTAGTAAATTAAAGTAATAATTAATCAAATTAAATTAAAATGATTATTATAATATCTAAATTTGATCGAATTTTGCTTTTTGTAGTTTAAAATTAAAATTGAAAAAAAAAACTCAAATGAACTTGTCTTTTATTCCAAACTTGTAATTTATTTTTTAAACATAGTAATAACATAAAATATTATTTAAAAAGTATATAACGTAAAATAATTCACGTATACGGCTAAAATTTATCATATTTGAATGATAAGAATAAAATACGCTGTTGTGGCACGAATGGTTCAGATGTATTTTGCGACTAATAACAAAATGATATGGTAATGGTATCCCTCTGCCGCTGCTTTTCAGCTTTAACTCTGTAGTCTATAAAACACAAGTCAATGGACCATACACAACAAAAATACGCAGTGGCACTCCAATTGTTTTATTTTTGGGAATCGGATATTCTAACCTTACTCACCTACTGAAAAATATTAAGAGTTCGTTTGATTATAGAAAACAATTCAAGTTTTATTAAAAAATTAAAAATAAAAATTACTATTTAGTTAGAAATGTTTTTATTTAAAAAATTACAAAAATATTTTTTATATTTATTAGTTGGTATTTAAATTTTAGAAAATTATTTTTAGTTATTTTTTAAAATAAAAAATACACTCATAAAAAATTAGACTTATTTTTATTTTTTATTTAAAAAAATAAAAATTTAAAATATTAAATAATAAAATAATAAAAATAAAAAATGTTTTCCGCAACTAAATAACTTCTAATCTTCTATACCATTGATTATATAATTATTACGAATTTTTTAAAGTATACCTATGTTATTAAACTAGAAATGTATACATATATATATAAATAAATATTCTTGCGTTTATAAGCTGTACATAATTTCGCGAGTTATTCATTAATATATATATATATTATCGATTTCACTCTCTAATATTAATATATAAAAAATATTAATATCATATAGTAAATGCTACAAAGAATTAATCAAATAAAAAATTACACATAATATAATATGTAAAAATCGATTAATATATTATTTTATTGATCAAAAGAAACAGGAAAAATAATTTGTTTAATCTATGTTTGGAAAGAAGAAAAATAAGGGAGGAATAGGAATAAGATAGGAAAATAAAAGAAATTTCCTCCCTTTAATTTGTTTATCTTTTATGTAATTAGTATTTTAATGGAAAGATAAAAAAGAAATTGAGCTGCTAGAAGCTATGTTATATTTATATATGCATTTATTTTACTTTAAATTATCTAAAATATGTAAGCTTAGGACAATCAATCCGACCAAAATGAAATGCAGAGAGAGAGAGAGAGAGGAGAGTGGGGCCACATCATAAATCACTTTTAACAGAGACATGTAATTGGAATCTAAGCTTTATGGAGAGCTTGCAAGAAATGAAAAAGGTTGAGAGACCCGCTTAAAGAGAAATGGCCAATTTCCATCGCGTCACCAAACTCTATCAATATCTATGCTTTCAATTAATTTGCCAACCTGAAGATCATAATATCTTCCATTTTTATTCCTAGATCCTTTAAAAATAAAATAAAATTACTAATAAATAATTAATATAAATAGTTAATATTCTTATCTCTTAAATAAAAAATCGTAAATTTAATTTTTATAAATAAAATTATCATTTGCTATCAATATTTTATCTTTTAGTGGGATGATATAGTGTAAACAAGATCAGTTCAGAATATCTATAATTATACCAAAAAATAAAATAAAATAAAACTCCCTTTTATTATATAAACTACTAAAAATTCCAAAGCATGCCCATTCTAAATATATAACCAAATAAATATGAGCAAAAAATTTAAAATTTAACCAATCCGATCGATCATATCGATTTAAATCAATTAATATGGTCAATTTTATTTTATATATTTACTAATAAAATTGACTGAATCTAACAAAAATTAACCAAAACAATCAATAATGATTAATTTTTAAAAATAATTTTTTTTACATAATTAATAATGATTTGATTAATCGACTTCTAAAATTTAATTAACCCGATGCTCATCACTCTAACCAAGAATACTACTCTTTAGTAATTATGTTTTTAATATGGTATAATTATAGATTTTTAAGAAGACTCTTTAAAGTAGAAAACACCGGCTGAATCTTTTTAGTTGTAAAAAATATTTTTTATTTTATTTTTTAATTTTTTTAATTTTCTAATTTTTAAATTTTTATTTTTAACTATTTTTTAAATAAAAATCAAAATAAAATTTATAGAAATCAAAATAAAAAATAAACACTTATATTTTTTTAATAAAGTATTTTTCATTTAACTAATAAATATAGAAAATCATTTTCTAATTTTCTAAATGAAAAATATTTTAACTAAACAATAAATTTTATTTTTTTAAAAAAAATTAAAATTATTTTCTATAACTAAATAATCTCGGAATAAAGAAAATTTGTTTTGCTTTCATATTTCATAGATTTTAATATAATTAATTAAATTTCTTTTAAATTAAATATATTTCAAATTTGAATCTAAACTAAATTAATAAAATAAGAATTTTTTAATATGTGTTATGATAATATATGTTAATAATAATAAATTTTTTAATTTTTATTGAAATGTGTTTTATTTTTACTGTTTAACATGTATTCTAATTAGGACATATTACAAAAAAATAAATTTTAATATGTAATAATTCTTCGAAATAGAAAAATAGACCTATATTTGAAATTTAAGAAAATTTTCATTTCCACCCTGTCAAAGAGAGAGGATTAGAGAAGGAACTAGAGAGGCGGGTGAGATTCGTTTTCTTGAATGAGATAAAAAGAAAAAATTTATATTACAAAAATAAAAAATCTACAAAATAAAAGTTGTGGATGCAAATTGGCTATCAATTTTTGCTGCGTCCCCACTCCCATTAACCAATCCTATTCCATCCATCCTCTCAATCCCCCAAAGGGAAGGCCCTTTTTGGTTGCAAAATGCAAAAAATTGACCAAACCAATAGGACTAATCCCAATGCCCATATTCATTTCATTGTTAATTATAATTTTTTGGGTCAAATATTAACAAGGGAGATATAGTATGAATAGTAATCAAGGGAAAAGATAATTGTTAAATCCATCATCAACCCTCCAAAATCAATTGTATTTTTCTTGGTTATGGCCTAAATTCTCCCTCATATCCTAAAGATGAAAACTTTGAGCATCGTAAGTGCCAAAAAGATAATCTTTTTTATTACAAATATTCCTTTGTTGGCTTCAGAAGAATAAAGAAAATATGTTACAGCTGATATAGAAAGAGAGAAATTGGTTGGTGTAGATTTTTCTTTACTTTTCTGGAGAGATGTCAGGTGGGTGTAGCATAGTCTGGTTCAGGAGAGATCTGAGAGTTGAAGATAACCCAGCACTTGCAGCTGGTGTGAGAGCAGGTGCTGTTGTTGCAGTATTTGTATGGGCACCTGAAGAGGAAGGCCGTTATTATCCTGGTAGAGTTTCAAGATGGTGGCTTAAGCAGAGTTTGGCTCATTTAGACTCCTCTTTGAGAAGCCTTGGCACTGCACTTGTCACCAAGAGATCAACTAATAGTGTTTCTACACTTCTTGAGGTTGTCAAATCTACTGGTGCTACCCAGCTCTTCTTCAATCACTTGTATGGTTAGTCTAATTATCTTCTTCTCTTTTTTTTGTCCGTTACTTATCTTCTTCCTGCATAACGTGTCAGAATCTAATTAATTATTATTTATTGCGTAGGATTTTTGGATCATCTGGACTTACTTTCGTAATATAATATTTACTTCCCCAGAGTTTTCTTTCTTTGGATTTTCTTTATTTTGATATTGTCTTTTATCTTTTTTCTGTTTTGAAGTATAATGCCTTTGCAATAATTAAATATTTGCATGAATTAGACTAATTTTAGCTTGTTATTAATTACTTCAAATTAATTAAAAGAAAGAGGAAATTGTCTAATTTAAGGTTTGTGAAAGGGAATTTTTCCTTCAATATGAATTCTGGAAATTCCTAGTACATAATGCAATCTTGAATTTCAACATTTAGTTGCAATTTATTGTTTTCAGATCCCTTATCACTGGTTAGGGATCACCGGGCAAAGGAGATTTTGACTGCTCAAGGGATAGCTGTTAGATCCTTTAATGCGGATTTGCTTTATGAACCTTGGGACGTTAATGATGCCCAAGGACGCCCTTTCACTACCTTTGCTGCTTTCTGGGAAAAATGTCTTAGCATGCCTTATGATCCAGAAGCTCCACTTCTCCCACCTAAGAGGATTATTTCAGGTTTGTCTTCTTCTATCATGTCTTTTGCTTCCATCTTTTCTTTTCCATATGGGAAGAGACCTCACTGTTTTTATGTTTTTGTGTAAATCAAAGTGAATACTTTAAATAATATCAAATACATTAGAACAAAGGAGAAGTTGAGGGGGGAAGAATCATACTGATGCATATTTGCTTTACAAGATAGTTCTAATTTGTTATGTTTCAAATGATTGTTTTGATATCCAATCTCCTTCCAAACATTGCTTGCGTTTTCCAGGTGATATATCTAGATGCCCTGCAGATGCATTGATATTTGAAGATGAATCAGAAAAGGGAAGCAATGCACTGCTTGCTAGAGCATGGTCACCTGGTTGGAGTAATGCTGATAGGGCTTTGACCACTTTCATCAATGGACCACTAATTGAGTATTCTAAGAATCGTAGGAAGGCTGACAGTGCTACAACCTCCTTTCTTTCTCCCCATTTGCATTTTGGGGAAGTTAGTGTTAGAAAAGTCTTCCATCTTGTTCGCATCAAGCAGGTCCTGTGGGCAAATGAAGGGAACAAAGCTGGTGAGGAGAGTGTAAATCTGTTTCTCAAGTCAATTGGGCTTAGAGAATATTCAAGGTACCTGAGTTTTAACCATCCTTACAGTCATGAACGGCCTCTTCTTGGACATCTTAAATTTTTCCCTTGGGTTGTCGATGAAGGCTATTTTAAGGCTTGGAGACAAGGTAGAACTGGTTATCCATTAGTTGATGCAGGAATGAGAGAGTTGTGGGCAACTGGTTGGCTACATGATCGAATACGAGTAGTAGTTTCTAGTTTCTTTGTGAAGGTTCTACAGCTTCCATGGAGATGGGGAATGAAATATTTCTGGGATACCCTCTTGGATGCTGATTTAGAGAGTGATGCTCTTGGTTGGCAGTACATTTCAGGTATTCTCCCTGATGGCCGTGAGTTTGATCGCATAGACAATCCACAGGTGCGGACAATAAAGTTTACTAGTATTTTTTTTGGGTTGGTTCTGTTACATTGACTTTACTGGCACACGTGTATACTCTTATCCTTGACGATAATCATTTGTAATTATGTACATTCTATTTCCTGGCACTGAGCTTAAAAGTATTCAGGAAAAGACACATCATATCGTAAAGACATACAGCAATTCTGAAACATATTACTACTAGTGCACAATTTGGCCTTCCCTTTTTCTGCCTATCTGCTAAAAGAAGACATTAACTGGAAGCTTATGAGAGCTTCGTGCTACCTCAAATGCCAAGTAATCTTGATAGATGCCAATGGCCAACACCAGTCACCAGTAGTTATCTCTTGCACATCTGTCGGTAATGGTTATCACTGTTGGAGGCTAGGATTGAAAATTTAGAATATTGTCTTCAAACTGGAATTCATTGTATCTAATATCTTGCATAGATTAGACTTCTATATTCCGATTGATTTTAGTGTATCACTTTAATGGGAACTTCACTTTGAACTTTCTTGCTTCCACTTGTTGAATTTTTCAACTGTTTTCATTCATGAAAATAATCGCATGCATTTAAGAGCTTTCTAGAGGAAATATGGAACATTATAGAAAGATTCTGTAGTAATTGTTTTTCTCTCTTTTGCTCTTTTCGTGGTAATTCCACCCTCTTTCAATGCCTTGTGTATCTCCAGATAAATCCACAGAAGTTAAGAACACAATCATGATATTGGTATTTTATTTTACGTCACCTAATTCAACTTTTATTAGAATTGACATGCTGGGAAAATATCACATTCATTTACTATTCTTCTACAGTTTGAGGGTTATAAATTTGATCCTCATGGAGAATATGTCCGGCGGTGGCTTCCAGAACTTGCCAGACTACCAACTGAATGGATACATCATCCGTGGAATGCACCTGAATCTGTGCTCCAAGCAGCTGGAATTGAATTTGGGTCAAATTATCCTCTCCCAATTGTAGGAATAGATGCAGCTAAAGTCAGGTTGCAAGAAGCACTTTCAGAAATGTGGCAGCAAGAAGCTGCTTCCAGAGCTGCCATTGAGAATGGGACAGAGGAAGGGCTTGGAGACTCGTCTGAATCAGCCCCAGTTGCCTTCCCTCAAGACATACAAATGGAAGAAAACCATGAACCTGTAAGAAACAACCCCCCTACTACAATTCGTCATTATGAGGATCAGATGGTTCCAAGCGTGACTTCTTCTTTGCTAAGAGTTGAAGAAGAAGAAACTTCTTCAGATCTTCAAAATGTAGCAGAAGATAGCAGAGCTGAGGTGCCACGAAATGCAAATGTCAATGAAGAACAAAGAAGAGACACTTTGAACCTGAGGCCTGCACAAACTCCTCGTAACAATAATTTTCCACATTTTAATATTGTCAGAGGTTTGGGAAATACTGAAGATTCAACAACGGAATCATCGAGTAGTAGTAGAAGAGAGAGGGATGGAGGTGTAGTTCCTGTCTGGTCTCCTCCAACTACTAGTTACTCGGAGCAGTTTACTGGCAATGAAAATGGAATTGGAGCAAATTCTCCATATTTGCAGAGGCATCCACAATCCCATCAGATAATGAACTGGAGGCGGCTTTCCCAAACTGGGTAAGAAGTAAGAACTCTGAAGGATTGGCAAGACTAAGAAAATGTCCAATAAATGTCCAGTACCCTTTTATACATGATTTCAGTTTGTAGTTTGTCCTGCAATCAGTTGTATACTAGTCTACAAGCTCCTTTTGCCTGATGATTTTGAAGGTTTATGATCTGAAGAAATTACATGTGATCCAAGAATTTTACAGTATTAGATGTCACAGCTACTCTGCTATAGGCCATGTCTGCAAATCATTAAATACAGGGATTAATAAGCAAATTCAGATGGGATAATTTGCAGGATGAGTAGTTTTGATTATTCCTGACTTTTGAATCTTTCTCTTCTCAACAGGTAAGACATGCATTCGTGGCAAGACATGCTGCTAGGAGTTGGAGAATTCAATGGCGAAAAATGCTGTTTCTGTCTTTCTGATGGGTTAAATAAAACAAAATCCATCGGATGTCAGTTGCCCAATGCTGTTCTCACCATTCTAATCTGATCAGTGGTTTGAGCTTCGGTGGGTATGATAGTTGAAAAAGACTTGACGCGGTCCTTCTATCCAATCTTGAACTTGGTGTACCATAATACATAGTTCTGCTGTATAGTATTTATAAGTGAGGGATGAGAATGATGATAGGGATTTGTAGTTCTCTAATAAAACCCAGGTTTGTGCTTTCCTATTTAATTGATTAGGCAGATAATTTACTGTTATTCATGCTTGTTATCTTATTCCTGGCCCTTGACATTTTTCTCCTATCTTTAACTTCTTAGATTGGAATTGTTCATATTTTTTGCATTACATATTATACTTCTAATGAGATATTGAGGAAAAAGAGATGCTTGTGAAGAAGAAAATTGGAGAAAAGATAAATGATGTTTGATTTTTACAATTTACAAATTTTATTCTTATTGTAGTACTAATAATTTATACGCAAGGTATTGAATTGCTGAAACAGTTTCACCTTCTCTGCAATGCATACTCTCTCTGTGTTGATAAAAAGGTCTTGTAAAGAGTTTGCAAATAATCTACCTGTGCTTTCACCTGTGAAAGCATGTCTGTTTAAGGATCAGCATGTGAATAAAGATGATTGAATATATTTTTGGTCTTGCCCTCAAGTTTTTCAGGCTTTGGTACCCTAAGCATGTTGTACAATAGGCTTGCAGCTAATGCTCCAAGGATAGGGGATACAATAAAGACCCAAAGATTCTTGTAAACACCTGAGACAATTGCAGGGCCTAAGCTTCTTGCAGGGTTCATTGAAGCTCCAGTTATAGGCCTGCAGAATTGGTTAAAATAAACCATATGATATCTTTCAACGTTAATGAGCCTCGATTCAAGCTAAGATTATTCACAAATGGTGAAGTAGAGAAAAGTTTATATACCCAGCAATCACTGCAGTAAACAGCAGTGTCCCGCCAACTGCACTCCAGCAAGGTCTTTGTTCTGGTTTTGTTTGGTTATTCATTCAGAGTCAGTTCCTTTGTCAAAATAAAGGCATGAACTTTAAAATGAATGAGTTGAAAGAAATAAGGTGAAATCAGTTTATACCGATCTATGATCTGTAGCAATCCCACAAATACTAAACATTAAGAAAAAAGTGATCATAAATTCCCATATAATAGCTTCAAGATGAGAGGTTGAATCCTTGTACTGAGTTATTGTTGCCTGAATCAGTTTGGTCTTCGAGTAATGCTTTAAGGGTGAGAGTAGCAAGTGTTGCACCCAGTAGCTGTGCCAAAAAATACATAGGCACATTTTTCCAAGGAAATTTCTGAGCTGCAGCCAAGGCAATGCTAACTGCAGGATGTGCACAAGATATATGTCCAACAGCATAAATTGCAACCATTAAAACCACACCCCATACAATTGCTACACCCACAACTGTTAGTTTTTGAATATTGTTAGTAAGAGAAGCTCCACAACCCACAAATACAAGAATATATGTCCCCAATAACTCTGCTACTATCTGCTTAAAATCAAGGAAATTTATCTCCCATGTTTTGCTGCGTGCAAATCACAACAGTAATGTCTGCTTATCATACACCACAATAAATTCTTTTTTAAACAGTTCTAAACTGATTTTTTTTAAAAAATATTATATGGATTAAATTAATCTGGATAAAAAATATTTATGTATTAATTATATTAAAGAATTGGCTATTCTAGCTTTATATTTTTCGTTAAAGATAACAATAAATATAATATTAGAATAGTCATTTTTCTACGGACATTTTTAATTCGGATCAATTTAACTCTCTTTTTTATCGGGTTTATATACAACTGGTGCTGGTGTACTATATGTGGGCATGTTTTGTGACTCTAAATTTGCTGCCGATGCTACTGTTTACTTGGGCGATGTAATTTCACTTTTTAGACGGTCACATACGTTGTATTTGAGTTGCTTTCTAGTTTTTTGTAATTTGAGATTCTGGAGTTTTTTTACATATTTTGGAGTGTTTCTAGAATGGACATGTTTTGGACCATTGTAATTTTTTTGAATAATTTTCATCTCATTAATATATTTTTTCCCATTAAAGATTATATTAATAAAAATTTCTTCTTATTATTAAAAAAAAAAGCCCTAAATCAGTTTATGTAGAACGATCAGCATCCTTACAAGAATTGTTGATTATTTATCTGATTATTTGTGATTGTTCAAAAAAGAATCAGTTCACTATTTTATTGAATTAACAATTGGTAAATTTTTTTTTAAAAAAAAAGAAATACCTTTCAAATATCTTTTTCGACTTTCCTTTTCTTTCCTTAGAGTCATGGCCAACCTTGCTATAATATTAATTAAAGTTGTTTGCAGAAGGGTAAAAGACATGGACCAATTCAATTCGTACAACAGCCAATTATTTGATTGAGACTTGACATTTTTGAATTAGCTAATTCATCTTTGCAAACTGAGATCGATGGTCAATTAATTTGCATAAAATAAATTATATTTTAAAGTAATTATCAAATATTATGCAAATAAATTTTAATATTTGCTCATTTATAAGTTAAGACTACAAATTTTAGTAAGCTAATCTTAGTTCCTAATTAAGAAAGCTACATTACTTAAATATATTATTATTACTCGTTTAATATAAATCATCAATTAGTAATTAGATATAAATATTTTAATACTTTAATTTAAGACACTTCAAAATTAATTAAATATTAATATTTTAACACTTTTATTTAAGAAATTTCATATAATACACTGAATACTTCAATACTATTGAAATCTTAATTGCATAACTTGGATCAAAGAAATTTAATCATTATTATAAAATTACATATCACGATAAGAAAATAACAGGCAGGCAAGCGTTGCCACCCTGCACATTATTTTTTTGTACATAATATATATATATATATATTTATTTATTTATTTATTTCATATGAGTTGTTCAAAAAGTTTTGTGCATATATATGCAGTTCAGTGAAATACTCCAACTACTACAAATGAGGAATTCAGATTCTCATGTATTATGAATTAGTTATAATTATAGTATTTTGTAAGTTTTCAATTTTAGAATCATAATATAGCATTTTATATAGATTTTTCAAAATTGAATATTCATATAATCGAATTTTAATATAAGGTCAAATTAGATAATTAATCATTCAAAATTTGATATCATGTCTAAATTTAATTTTTATAATTTTGTATTTAAAATTTAAATTTGTAATTGTTTTGAATGATTCATATGTCTTTTTAAATAAACTCTTAAAATACTAATTAAAAATTGTTCCCATATAAATCTGAAACGAAAAAGTGAAATGGATTTTATAATTTATTATATCATATTTGAAGTTTAATCTTTAAATTTTAATTAGAATCAATTAGAACTTTTAATTTATTATATTTTTATCAAACTAATCATAATCAAATCAATAATTCATTTAATAAAATTTACAAAATTAGGAAAACATATCAATTGATTTAATTCGAAATTTAAAATTTAAATTGATACATACAATAAGTTTAAGAATCAATTTAATTTTTTGGTCTTTTGATTAGTAAAATTTTTCAAAAAAAATGATGAGTCATTTAATTTAGATGTGCAAAACTGAAAGGTGTTGAATTTAAACCCTCAGTCGGAGCAAAATTTATAAAGGAAAAAAAAATAGCATATATTATTTAAAAACTATCATTGTTTTAATTATCATAAAATGCTGTAGCATAGAATATAATTGACAAATGGAAAAAAAAAATATGCATATTAATATATTTATTTTAGAAATATATAGTTATTATTATAATGTTGAAAGTCAGAGAAAAGTTGTAAAAACAAATTTGCTGCATCATTATGAGTATATATAAATAAATAATTAATTCCAAGCTAAAGTTTATACATTCCGATTACAATTAATGAAAAGTTTGACAAAAAAATGTTAGAATATTTCAACAAAACAAATTCAACAAAAATGTGCTTGATCATAAATTATGAAAAATAATTTAAATATATCAACCTATACTAATATTATAACTTACAGCATTGAGAGAATGCACAGTACTGTTGCATATGGTTTCTAAATGTATTCATGGTCAGAATATTAATTTTAAAAATATTAAAAAAAATTAAAACTTAATCTGCTTAATTTATAATTTTTCTTACTAATTACAAGTTGAGTGAGATGTCATCGTGTTCACTTTTCTAATTATAACATACATTAAAGTGAAATCATGTTATGAATAATAGATTTTCAAAAGTTTATTTATTTTTACCATTTTTGTCATTCTTTTCAAAATAATCATGATTTTTTATTATTATTATTATACCATTTAATAAATCAATTTTTTAAATTTAATAGTTTTAATTCAAATTTATAAATTTTAATTATAAAATAAACACCTTTAATTTTTTTGAATAAATTATTTTCATTTGATTTTGCATAAATTATAATTTGAGTTTGATTTATATTTAGATTTTTTAATTTCTATAATTTAATTTTTTATTGGAATTTTATTTTAATTTTAGTTACATTAATTATTTTATTTTAATTTTTATTTAAGTTTATTATTTGATGAAATTTTATTTGTTTAATTTTATATTAAGTTTATTTAAATTTTATTAGATTTATTTTTTAATTATTATTAATTAAATTTTATTTTTGATTTAACTTTGTAATTTTTATAATTTAATTTTTATTTTTAGATTTATTTTTGTGATTTTTATAATTTAATTTTTATTTTATTTTTTAAATTTATTATAAAGCTTAAAATTGATATATATTTAGTAAAAATACCCTCAGTATTACGTTGAATCCAATTTCTATTTAAAATAAAATATTTGGTCAAAATGATTGCTTGCTAGTCATTGGTCCACAACAGCACACGTGGCTCATTAATTAATATGATTCTTTTTATTTATTTGACTTAAATTTATAATTTTTTTTCTAATAATTTTTATTTAAAGTGAAATAAAAAAAAAATCTATTTTTAAATTACATTATGATCATATATAATTTATGTATTAAAGTAACATTAAAGTTATGCGTATAATTATTGAATGAAGTAGTAATAATTAATCAGTTAAAAAAAAGTAGTAATAATTAAGATAAATAATAAATTTATTTTTTTATATTGAAATTATTAATCTATTTTGTCTATTTTGTGCTTATTTTATAATATTTTAATAGTTTTTTTGAAAGTTAATTACACTGCATATAAATAATGACTAAAGGTTTAAATGGACATCTAGCTTATATTATAAGTAATAATTAAACACTTAAATTTTTTTAAACTATTTAAGTTTTTTTATGGCCAAACAGTTAAAATAAATAACTAAATTATAGTCTAAGCGGTAATTAAATACTTAAATATTTTTTAAAATTATTTAAATACTTATATTATCAAAATAAGACAAAATAAATATAAATTTAATAGTAACTATAATTTATGTCAAATAATAATTATATTTTTGATAAATATAAGACTCACTTTTTTTAGTTTTTATTGAATAAAAATTAATAAATTATTTTATTGATTTATATTAATAAATTAATAATTTCTTTTATTCATTTTTACTCTTATTTTTATTAACAAACTATTTTTTGTTTCTATTTTTAATTAACAAATTAATAATTTCTTTTTCTATTTTTATTTGTATTTTTTATTTCTTTTTTTTATTGTGGTGCACTAAATATTATAATTTATTTTTATTTTTTAAATATTATAATTTTAAATAAATAATTATTTACTTATAATTATTAAAATTTATCCAATAAATATTTTTAATAAGTAATCTTAAATTTAAACATAATAAAAATTTAATATATTAATTAACTTATTAAAATAAAAAATAAATTATAATTTAAAAATAAATAAAAATATATATTTATTAATATGGTGAAATACTCATATATTATAATTACAAATATATTAATAATAATATCAAATTGTTAAATAGTACTTTATGAAAAATTTATAATATATTTTTTCATATTTTTTTATATAATATATTAGATAATTAATCATTATAAATATTAAATATAATATTATAATATTAATTAAACTTTATAAATAAAAATAATTATTATCAATAATAAATATAATATTTTAACTCTATTTGAACTAGATATGAGCATTGATTGAGCTGATATAATTTTAGGACTCGATCAACTCGACTACTTAATAGCGGTCGAAATAAATATTTTTAAAAATCGATCAGTAATGATTGGTTCGATCGAATTTTTATTAAATTTATCGGGTTCGATCAGTTGTTTCACTAAATACATAAATTAAAACCGACAAATTCAATTAATTTAAACCGGCTTAGCTTATCATATTGGTCGAATAGCGGTAGAATCAATCAATTTTTTATTTTTTTGCCCATCCCTAATTTGGACTCTTCAATATCACAAATTATCTTCTTTTTTTTTAAATTATAAACTTTCCACTATATTTAGATTTGTATGAATTATAAACTTTCCACCATCTTTTATTTTTTTTTATTTTAAAACCTTATTAGTGTAAGAAATTATTCTAAATAATAGTAAATTAATTTAAAATTTTAAAAATACTTATATATTAAAAATACTAATATATTAATGATAATATCAAATGGTTAAATGGTATTTTTAAAAAATTATAATATATTTTTTATATAATATATTAGATAATTAGTCATTATCAATATTAAATATAATATTATAATTCTAATTAAATTCTCTAAACAAAAATAATTATTATCAATATCAAATAAAATATTTTAATTCTATTTAAACTCTTCAATATCAAAGATTATCTTTTTTTTTTGTTTAAATTATATAATTTCCACCAAGTTTAGATTTGTATGAATTATAAACTTTCCAGTTTCCACCATCTTTATTTTTTTTATTTTAAAAAATCGCAAGAGTGTAAGGAATTATTTTAAATAATAATAAATTAACTTAAAATTTTAAAAAATTAAATACGCACCATAATATTATACAGTGTTATTTGTTTTATTATTATATGTTATATTATTTTTTCAATTTAATTTAAATGTAATTATAATTATTATTATTAAATAAAATATTATAATTCTATTTAATTTTTTAAATAAATATTAAATAAATATATATTATAATTAATAATAACTTAATTTAAAATTATAAAAAATTGAGACATATGACATAATATCATGATAGTATTGTCTGCTTTAGTACTATATATAAAGAGAGTGGTTTTTTTTCTCCATTTTGTCTTAGAATACGTTTGGTTGTACGATAATACTATAAAAATTGACTAAATAATTAGGTTTAACAAAAAATACTATATTTATTTATAAATAATTTATATAAAAAAATATTGAGTCCATTAAATTTTATCAATAAATTAATAAAATATTTTATTTAGAAAGAAGTAGAAAAAATATTTTATCGAAAAAGTGAATTGAGAAATTCATATATCAAAAGACAATTATATCTTTAATTTAAAATATAATAAAATAATAAATAAATATTATAATGGTAGTTTAGGTATTACTTAAACTGTTTCGGTAAAGTTATATTATAACTAAATAAATTATTTTTTCAATCTATTTTTTTAATATTTTATTACATATTTCAAATACAGTAATATAATATTTTTTAATAAAAAATATTCTCTGTAATATATCTCTATAAAATATATTTATAGTAATCAATTTTTTGCAGTAATTTACCAAATGTTTATTTCAGAGTATTGTATACGGTTGATGTTATAAAATATTAATTAATAATTTTTTGGCTTATATAATTGTATATTATAAATACGTAAAGTTTTAATTATTTTATTTTTTAATTATTAAATTATTTTATTCATTTTTTAATAGTAAATTTTATAATAATCTACAAAACATATTTAAGTTGACCATCTAAACACATCGATGAAAGAAATAAAAAGTGTAGACGCAATATTATATTATATACTATTTTGGAATTTATTTGACTCTTATTTTAATTATTGCTTGACATATATTATGAGACAAATTTTTTTATATATTTGGAATTCGTTTTATATGTTTGGAATAGTTTTAGAATCATTTAAAATAATTTTTTTATTGAGTGTTTTTGTGGCAGTCAATTTTTTTAGCAATCAATTTAAACTCACGATTTAACAATTCTAAAATTGTATCATAGCACACATTGATTGTAAACTAGAGTAATTTGTGTATTGTGAGATCAATTTTGCCTAATGGTATTTTTATTAAAAAAAAAAAAAGATTACCCTCTTCAAATATTATGAGTAATATTTGCAAAAATTATTATACTCGTGTTTAAATAATATATTCAATATAATAAAATAATTAATTATAGTTCTTTAACTTTTAATTTCATTTTTTTTGCGTGATTTGTACTAAATATTATAAAAAAGAATTAATATATAGATAATTATATATTAAAATAAATTATTTCCTTAATAATATTTTATCATTTCCAGACCATTTAAATTAAATAAATTATAAATATAAAATTTGTTTATAAACAATTTCTAAATATAACTCATTTATAAATGAATTCATATGTCTAGAAATATACAACTTAAAATTATAGATGTTAATTGATTTTTGTGTTTGAAACAAATCTATAGTTTTTCTTAAACAAGATAATTAAAATTTTATATTTTATATTACAATTAACATTTAATTTATAAATACAATAAGAAAGTAAAGAGGAAAAAAATGAGAGAAGGCAAAAAAGAACGTAAAGGGAGAATGAGAGGGAGAGAGAGAGAGTATGAATAAAAGAGAAAAAAGAAAGCTATTTTTATCTTTTAATATTGTTTTATTAGTTCCGTGAAATTTATTTGAAAATTTAAACTTTATTGATGAAATTCAAATGTAATTATATTTAATTTATAAAATTAAAATTAATATTTTAATATAAAAAGTTTGTAAAAATATAAAGTACAAAATGAATTTCATAATAATAATAAATTGTATTAGTTTGCGCAATAATTATAGCTGACAATTAAATCAAAGTTGTATTAAATTTTTAACCCACAAAAAAATGGTATATATAGCAGTGCTATCCGCTTAAAGTTAGGGCATGTTTAATTTAGCTGTTCATAGCAGCTGGTAGCTGATAGCGGTTGTTGATAGCTAATAGCTGGTGGCGGATAGCTGGTAGCTGATTCGGGTTAGTGTTTGGTAAAAATACAATAGCTGTTGCAGTTTGAATATAAAATTACCAATAAGCATATCATTATCTAATAAATATTAATTTTTATTTTATTTTAATAGGGTTAATATAGTCTTAATATGAATCAGCTATCAGCTGATATGAAAAAGCTCCGAGTAGGAGCTTATTGAAACAGCAGCTGGCTATCAGCTGCTGTTTTAAAATTTTACCAAACATCAAAATTTACCAAACAGCTGCTATTTGGGGTTCAAATCTCTATCAGCTGCATCAAATAGTTAAACTAAACACCCCCTTAGTAGTATATTGAAGTATTAAGGAGGTAATTTCTATAATAATATTTTAATTTCATTTTTATTTATTAAAATTTTTATGCAATTAAAGAAAAGGATTATGAAAATTAAGAAAAAAAAGTAAAAAAAGAGAAATAAAAATAAGTAGTTTGTAGTAAGTGGCACCGAGCAAAAGAAAGAAAACAGTAGAAATTAGAAAGTCAACAGGAAAGAAGTCTGCTTTATTGGCACCCTTTTTCTTTTATTGCTAATTAATATATTCAATATTTTCTCTCACTGCAAAGACTCTCCAACCAAAACGGTTACCAAAATCTATCTTCTCTATAACCATTCTTCGCTTTCTTCACCCCGTCTCTGTTTTTCTCTCTCATCAAACCGATAAAAATCTTTTCTTTTATTTATCAAATTAATCAAAATATGTTTTTTTCTTCTCCCCTTTTTTGAAATTCCTTGTTCAATTTCTTGTGCTGACTAATAAGACGCAGAAAGAAGGAAGAAAGAAACAACACAGCATAAACGCATCTCCCTATCAACAAAGTTAACCCTTTTTTAGTTCTTATTTGGATCGGTAGTAGGTAATTCTCCAATACCCAGTCCTTATTTTTACTTCTTTTTTTTTTTTGCTTGTTGCTTTCTGGTGTTCTAGGACTTAACCTGTTTATGTTGATTTTTTTTTCTTTTTTGTGGATTTCTTTCTATGATCAAGTTTTTTTATATTGATTTTGATTTTTGCAGATTGCGGATTTAGAGGAGGTTGCTTTATACTGGAATTTGGGTAGGAAGGGAATCTATGGTGGGAATTTAATTGAACAAGTTTGGAGGGGGTGTTTGTAGTTTTTCTCCTATGGATAGGGTGTGCTGTTTTGGTGCTTCTCAGGTAAAGATGTTAATTTTTTCTGACGTATGGTATACGCCACTGAAATTGGTACTGAAATATGGGAGTAGGGAAATTCTGCAAAATTCTGGTCCTTTTGGGGTTTAATTTTGGGATTCTAGCGGATAGAAGTTTGATAACCTAATTGGGGATTAAGGTGATAATTAATATCGAGCGTTAGATGAGTAATGCTTTGGTGTCCTTATGCAGCTGTGAATTGGTTTATTTGATATGTTTCAGCCTTGGAGTGCTTGTTTAGTTATTATGCCCAGCACTATAAAGCCCTATGGTTTGAAATTGCTCGCCCGAATTTGCGGGGTATTTGCATTTACACATTGTCATATAAAACTGATTTTGAAGGTTAGATGTACTTAGAGGTATGATCGTTAATAGTAGCACAAGAATTTCAAAAAAGTTGACTAAATAATTATGTTTGATAAAAAATATTATGTTTGTTTGCTAATGATCTATGCAAAATAAAATGTTGGGTCCACTAAATTTTATTAACCAATTATTAAAATATTTTACTTAGAGAGAAAGTAGAAAAAATATTTCACCGGAAAAGTGGATGGAGGGATCCACGTATTAAAAGATAATCATATCCTTAATTTAAAATATGATAAAAATAAGAAAGATATGTTACAAGGGTAGTTTAGGTATTTAAACTTTTTTTATAAAGTTGGGTTGTAACTAAATAAGTTAATATTTTTTTAATTTATTTTTTCAGTATTTTGTTACATCTTCCAAATATAGTAATATAACTTTTCTCAGAAAAATACAATCCCTATTATATATCTCTGGAAAATATATTTCTAATAATTAATTTTTCTAGTAATTTACCAAACGCAATATAAGTTATTCTAAGCAGTTCACTTCTGAAGAACTCAATATGAACTAAATATTTAGTTGTTAGTTTCCTTATTTGCTTTCATCATTAATCCAGTAACTTATATATTTCATTTGCTTGGAAATTGGAATTATGTTATGCTTTTTTTCTGTTTATATTGCCGTTGTTGGTGCCTCATCTCAGTGCTTAATGGAACTGGAGTTCGTTGCTGATTATTTTCATATCCCTATCTACTTTTGGTCCATGTTAAATTGAGATTTTTTTTTTCCATATAGCTTGTAGGAGGACGTTCATCATCAAGCTATGGTAAAGGAAAAAGCCATGAGGGTTTACTCAAATATGGTTTCAGCCTAATAAAAGGGAAAGCTAATCATCCAATGGAGGATTATCATGTTGCTAAGTTCGTGCAAATTCATGGACATGAATTAGGGCTTTTCGCTATTTATGATGGCCATTTGGGAGATGGTGTGCCTGCATACCTGCAGAAGCATTTGTTTCCCAATATCCTAAAGGAGGTGTGGCATGGCTTTGAAATTCTAGTGGCTGGCTAAACGTTTTGATGAAACTTTACATGATTATTTGGGAGTGGTTTATTCTAACTTTTTTATTATTTCATCATTCTAGGAAGAGTTTTGGATTGACCCCCACAGATCTATCTCAAAAGCATATGAGAGGACAGACCAGGCAATTCTCTCTCATAGTTCTGCCTTGGGGCGAGGTGGATCAACAGCTGTAACTGCAATTTTGATAAATGGTAGAAGATTATGGGTAGCTAATGTTGGAGACTCGAGAGCAGTACTTTCAAGAGGGGGTCAAGCATTTCAAATGACTACAGATCACGAACCTAGCACTGAACGAGGCAGCATAGAGGATAGGGGTGGCTTTGTCTCAAACATGCCAGGTTTTATTTTCATTCCTTTTTGTTGGGTGCACTTTCTTGATTTGTTTGTACTTTATGATAGGATTTGTAAATATGTCCATTTGTTACCTTGAAATTTGTAAGCGATTGAAATGTTAATATTTTCTGAGATATTAACATAATGAGTTATCTGCTTAGCTAGAATTTGTGCATCATTCAGATCGTAGTATATGCAGATGCTAATTAACTTTGACCTGCATCAGATCTTTAAATTATTTATTTTTAAAAAAGGGAGAAAATAATAAAAATCATTTCCACAAACAAGGTAGCATAGAAACTTTCATGCAAATTGTTCAAAATTTTGGCTTGAGCATTTAGGGCCTGTTTATATTGAGCATTAAGGGTATGCATCATTTGGCCTTACACTTCTTTGATGGTTACTGGATAAGAGAATTAAGGGGAAGCATAGTTTTCTTTTATGAGAATCCTTTTTAGTCCTCTTTTCCTTTCAGTTCCAGTGACTGAAATCTTTTAAGACATTTCATGTCACTGATGTTAGGGGTACTGGCTAAGGATTTCTTCTTTGTGAATGAGAATAGAAGATGGAGGCATGATCAAGAATAGCTATACTTCTGGTCTATAAATAAACTTTTATAAATTTACATTGTGGAAATTCTGTACTTTAGACTATAGAGGCAGTGTTTGCCATCTTTTGACTGTGATGGGTTCATTCCGTGAACTTTCCCTATATCTGAGAATAATGGAAATTCCTATAAAATACAGACTAGTTTACTAACGAGATGTGCTTTTGCGATGCAAAAATTTAGGCACTTATTTTTTGGCTTCCTTAAAATTGAATATTTTTTAAATTGGTAAGGACCCACTCCTTGTTTCAGCCAGAGTAAGTCCCCAGAAATAGTCATAAAAGAACTTTTCTGTAATGACTGGTGGGTGGAACAGTTTCTTAATGCTAAAGTTATAATGCAGGCGGAAAAAAAAAATAGTTCAGATAAAGTGAGCAATCAAAAACTGAATATCTTTGGAGTACTGAAACATTTTAGGGGGAAAAAACAAGAATTAGTTTCAACTTTTAAGAAGGGCCATTTGTGGATTTATAGATTGGGAGGACTAAAGTTCCTCATCTCAACTCAACTCAACTCAGCCTTAATCCCAAGTCAATTGGGGTCGGCTATATGGATTCTTTTTTTTTCGCTCAATACGATTTAGGGTTATCTCTTCTGATAGATGTAACATCATAAGATCATTTTGGACCACCTTTGACCAAGTCAGTTTAGGCCTACCTCTGCCTCTTTTAGCTATATCTACTCTAACTTGTTTGGTTTTTCTAATCGGCGTATCGCTAGGTCTTCGTTTCACATAGTCAAACTATCTCAATTTATGCTCACTTATCTTTGCTACCCTCACTTTTTCTCTAATGCATTCATTGCGGATTCTATCCATCCTAGTATGACCACACATCCATCTTATCATTCTCATTTCCGCAACATGCATTTTACTCATGCGTTGTTCTTTTGTTGTCCAACACTAACTACCATACATCATCGCAGGTCGTATTGCAGTGCGGTAAAACTTTTCTTTTAATTTAATTGGCATCTTTCGATCACATAGAACTTTTGTAGCACCCTTCCACTTCATCCAACCAGCTTTAATCCTATGATTTACATCTTCTTCACAACCCCCATATTCTTGAAGAATAGAGTCAAGGTATTTAAAATAAGTACTATGAGGTACTGCTATTCCGTCTAAAACAATTTTGCCTCTTTCTCTATTCTCACTATTAAATCTACAATGCATATATTTTGTCTTAGTCTTACTTAGCTTAAAACCCTTAGATTCCAAAATGTTTCTCCATAACTTCAACTTTTGACTTACCCCTGCTTGAGTCTCATCTATTAATAAAATATCATCCGCAAACATCATACACCAAGGACTAAAGTTCCTACATGCGTTAAAATTTGTCACTTAAGTAGTTAGAATATCAGTGTTCGAAGAATTTTTATAGACATGAACAATTTCAGTTATTAGGTTCATTGATATTCTTAGTATAGTAAATGCCATCACACGTATAATATTACTCAATTTGATGGAATTGGTTGATATTCAATTCCTAGTTTAATCTATTGATTGTCAATAAAATCATTGCTGTTTGTGAATGCCAAATAGATTATTTTTGGCTACTTCTCAGAAAAAAAAATTAAATAAACAGTTAACTGTTTGAACTTTGAACCATTATTATTCTATGGAGAAAGTGAAATGAAAGCTCATACAGCCTACCTTTTCAGGCCTTGCTATCAAAAATAATGAACAAAAGTCTTATTAATATGTATCATAGGCATAGAGTTTTCTTTTTTTTGGATGAATCTTGCTGTGAGACATTGTGCTTAATTTTCATCATTGTTGTGAATACTGAAGCAAAATCAGTCCAATTGGGAAGAGCGTATTACTTGATAGATGGAACTAATTTATGTGAGCTCTTCAGTGGTTGCTAATTTTTGTTTGGACTTTATTTGGCTATTTGTATTGGCTTAGATAACAGGCTAATTTTCTGTTATCAACTGTACCAACTCATAAGATGTGAATTTAGACTGCAGATTCCATCTTTTTCTCTATATATATTAAAAAGACCTTCCTGATTATCATTTGAAGCTTAACTGTGTTTGTTCTGGTGTCACTGGTTGTATCACCTTTTTTTTTGTTCATACACATCTTTTTGTTTGTTTTTTGGCTAGTTTCCAACACCAATGAAAGTGCATTGTTTTGTGTTTTATTATTATTATTTCTAGATTTTCTAGATAGCTGATTCTTTTTACAGGAAAAAATACATTGTTTCTTTTTCCCAATAATGTGGGACATCCGTATTTGTGATTATAGGAATTTAGCCATCAATTTTCAGCTATGAAAATATAAAAATCTGTATTTGTATCCTAGTTTGAATGTCACTGGTTTCAACATGAATCAGCCTGTGGAAGCTTATGTGGATCACAGGATGAGCAATAAACTATTGATGGTTATTTTACTTACTTTTCAAATGATGAATGGTTGCCTTAATTAAAAAAGGTTAGCAGTCAAGCTAATATTTAAGTAGTATTCACTGTCTTCTTTTGCAACTTATTTTATTTTCAGGAGATGTTCCTAGAGTTAACGGGCAGCTGGCAGTTTCTCGTGCTTTTGGAGACAAAAGCCTCAAATCACATCTCCGATCGGACCCTGACATACGAAACATCAGCATAGATGATAATGTAGATATCTTAATCCTTGCAAGTGATGGTCTTTGGAAGGTGAATTATCAGATCAACTTTCATCTCTTGGTTGAGTTCATAGTAAACCATTTTTTATGAATAATTTGTAAATGTTAGATCATGCTTGTTTTTTTAAGATGTCTGTTAAGTCTTCCTTTTCCCCCTTTTTTCTTTTGGCATTGCAAATAATCCAGGTGGTATCGAATCAAGAGGCAGTTGATATTGCAAGGAAAATTAAAGACCCACTGAAAGCAGCCAAGAAGTTAACAGCTGAGGCATTGGAAAGAGAGAGTAAAGATGATATATCTTGTGTTGTTGTTAGATTTAGGGGGTAAAGCCATTTGAAAACTACCATTCTCGAGGGTGGTGCTGGGGATATACCTAATATATGAGAGTACCTTACAGGAGTTGCCGATTTGTGGAATAGACAAAAGATGATGATATATACTTGGTTTGGTTGGGGTAATCTCAAGTGTCCGAGTACATATTTTGCCAAAAAAGGGTAGAAGGGAAGAGTTCCCCCCAGTCATTGTAAATTTTATTTTATTTGATTAGGTTATGGTGTTTGATATTGTTTGATTTCTAATTTGAAATTGAATTAGAAAATTGATGTACGCTAGAGTCTGTCCTCTAATCTGCACAGAAGCTCATTTATTTTGTTTTAATGAAGAATATATGGTTTTGATTGAGATTAAAGGGACCATCATCCCTGACCATTTGATGAATTGTATGAGATTTGAGTGCTAATTACATCAATAGTCCTTTATCTTTTGTTCTTGTATTATTAAAATTTTTAAATTTTATTTTCTAAAAATAAAATATCTAAATTTTTAAAATTGTTTCAATAAAATTCTTAAAATTATTTTTTATTAATTGAAGTGTGTCGTGACAGTAATGTATTATCATATAGCAAAATAAAAATTTAATCTTGTCTCATTCTTCATCTATATTATTTTTTAACGGTCAAAAATTATATTTTAGAATAAGGTGGAATTGAATTTTTTTTTTTTAGTTTTTATCATATAGTAATATGTTATCTCTGTCATATTTTGATTGTTAAAAAATTATTTCAGAAATTTTATTAAAAGTTTTAAAATTTTATTTTTATAAAATGAAATATAAGAATTTTAATAATACAAGAACAAAGGATTATAGAACTTGGGTGTTATTAACCCGAAATTTGATGACCAAATCATTCATCAAAAACAGGATTGTCTTCCTGGCTTTCATTGGGGAGCAAATCCCCAAAAATTCTGCCTTAATTTGGTCTAATGGTAAAGGCAAAAACTGAAAGTTGAATTAAGAGGGACTTGAGATTTGGTCATGCTGGATTTGAATTATGCTTTTATATTGTTTTGATAAATAATTTTACCATGTAACTATTAAGTGATTTATATAATACCACTGGTAATAAATTATACATAGTAACTGTTTCTAATCACAAATGGAAATCAGACTACCATTTGTGGAGTATATATTTTTTAAGAAATTCTTAAAATATATTTGGTTAGAAATGAAATTTAATTTAACGATAATTTTTAAAATCATGCTTAATATCGTTTCAGTGACAAATTAATTTCCAAAAATGGACCAAATTTTATATTTATGTTTTATACAGTATTATAGTATTTAAAAATTTGATTATTAATTAATAAAATAAATGCTTTTAATTTTTTTAAGGGAATAAAATACTCTTATTATATAGATTGATTTCGGTAAATATATAGACTTGAGAATATTTCTTGTAATATATATATATATAATAATAATAAAATAATAGAAAAATATAGATATTTGATTTAGATAAGGAGGTACAGATTGAAAAAATATTGGGCCAGGCCCAACTAGAAGGGTTAGGTTAGTTTTTTTTAGGGTTGGGAGTTCTGATGTTCCCTATATAATACTCATCCCCATCTCTGCGAAGAGACCGCACACACTCCACTGAGCTAGCCTCTTCTTCTTCTTCTTCATTGTTTCTGGCATTTTTTCGCAACGCTGTATATATCTTAGCAATATAATGTGTTGTCTTTTCTTCGATTTGGGAATTGAAGGTTTTGTTCTGAAAGTTTAAAGATGGGATTGCCTCTCCTTTCGGCTGCAAGAGCTGAGATCTACCGATCGATTTCTTGACGGCTTTGTTCTGGAGGCATATATTAATTAATTAAACCAGAGTTTTGGGGGTTTTTTTGTTCAGATTTTTTGCTATTTCTGGCTCCCCTTTATTTGGTATATTTTTTTTTCAAATACAATTGAGACAGAAACATAGATTGGGAACTTGAACTGAATGGGTGGCTTTAGTTTAGTGTTTATATGAATTGATTAAAACAATTAATCACTAGTATCTACTAATTACTCACTGTTTGTCATAGTCCAGATTTGTTTCCATGCATCCGATAGCGTTTTCATGTGAGAAAAACACATTTGTTAGATTAAAAGTTACTATTTAAGATTCTATAATATATTTTTACTATTTTTGGCTCTACAATAAAAAAAATAAACAAATAAAATAAAAATTATATGTTAATTGGATGAATAAATAAATAAAATAATTAATAAACTCATAGAATTACAATTGGAAATATTTGAAGTTCATGACTTTTTAGGCAATTGCCTTGTTAAAAATTTAATTTAATGGTAGAGTCCAAATATTATTCAGTAACTGGTGGACTCAACTTATGTAGGTATTCTAAGGATGTACGTCTCCAACTCCTAAGTCCGCTCATATTGTTTTTATTTAATTTATTCAAATAATATTATTATTACCGATTAATTTATATATATTATATATTATATATATAATCTTCTATCAATTGAATGCAGATTATGATGTTCATCATCCGTGATTTTCACTTGATTTCTATCTAAACTTTTCTTTATCAATTAGATTTATCTGAAATATTACTATTATTTTGACTGATATTTGACCATTAGTTACATAAAATAGCTGCATACTATCATTATTTTGTTATCTGAATCCAAGAACCCGAAGTTTTGAATTTTTTTTTTAAATTTACTTAAAATAATAACTAAATCAAACTAAAATTAAAAAAATATATATATAATCGAGTTAGTTAAATTAAAAATATTATAATAGTATCAAAATTAAGTGGTTTTACTTCCAACTACTAATCACAAATCATAATATCTTTATATTTTTAGTGCAAAATAAATTTTATTAATAAATATAAAATATTAAAAAAATTATATAATTTTAAAATATATTAAATATATATATAATTTTAAAATGCATTAATAAGCCGAGTTTGTATAATATGATTAGGCTTAACATGAATAATGATAAACTTTAAATTTAACATAATATAAAATTTAAATAATTTATATTAATATAACACATAATATATTTATTTAAATGTATTATATATGAATTTTAGAGTTTGATGCGACTTATATGTCTAAAATATATAATATTTATAACTAAAATAATACTAAAATAAAATTAGGCATGAAAATAATATTAAAATATAAATATATATATATATTAAAAAATATAAGATAATACGCCAGAGATGTTTATTTTAAATTTTAACATTAAAATTTAGTACTAAAAAAAGAATGAATGAAATAATGAGAGGATGCCAAAATAAGTTTTATAAGAAATTTTTTTTGAAAAATAAGCATTAAACTTAATTTTTTGATTTTATTAATATTAATTATTTTAATTAAATATATTATAACAAGTTCACGTATTAATTTATTATGTGATCTAATTTAAGTCATATATTAATTTATTTATAATATTAATTAATTATTTATATTTTACGTATTGTATTCACATTCGTAGAATTCTTTTAACACCAGTAATTCTTTTAACACAGCTAATTATTGGGATGTATCTGGCATTGGCTCAACCTTTTTAAGTTGAGTTTTGATCCCCTCATCTCTGGCCCTTTTTCCTCTGCAAAAGTTATTAATAAGAAATTCTTTCTCAAATTAATTTTTATATAATTTCAATAACTATAAAAAGTTATTAAAGTATAAACAATGTTATTAAAAATATATTAAGATATCCACAGTTAAATGAATAAAATATGTATATAAACAAATAATTATTTATAATTTTTCAATTACATATTCATTTTTCTTATAGTTTATTTTACACATTAAAAGATAAATAAGATGTACAATAACTCGTTGCAATAGTTTTGTTTGGTTTATTAGTAATAGTGACTGATACTAATAGTGTAATAGTAGATTGTTATTAAATGGTTAGACAGTAAAATGAGATATTATCTTAATATGTTTAATGACTATTGAGTACAAATATTAATATCATTGGGCAAAAAAAAATATAAATATTATTCATTTCGTTCGTATGAAATTATTATTTTTATAAAAAGAAAATTCTCTTAAAATTTTATTTTATATAATTAAAAAAATTATTAAATTTTTTTTTCAACTATACTTTTATTATTAATAAAATAAGTGTATAATATTAATAAATTAATAAAAAATATTTTAATTTATTTAAAATAATTTTATATAATATCTAAAAAATTTAATGACTTTTTTAATATATATATATATATAATTAAAAGTGATGATTTTAACAAGACAAATGAGTAATATTTATCTTTTTATTTACTTGCATTCAACATTTTAACTATAACAATATTAATAAAATTTTACTAAAAAGTAATTACTTCATTTATTTCATTTAAATTATCGTCTTCAGAATAAATAAAATTATTTAAAAAATTAGATATTATATAAAATTAATTTGAATGAATTAAAATATTATTTATTAATATATTAATATTATATTTTTATTTTATTAATTAAGTTATTAATAATAAAAATATAGTTAAAAAATAATTAATTTTTTTATTATATAAAATGATAATTTAAAATATATAAATTTTTACAATCTCATCTTAACGGAAGGAGTATATTTTTCCAATTATTAGGCATTAATATTTTTGTTAAGATAAATATGCTATGGAACTTCAATTTCAAATTATTCGGAGACAAATATATTTCCAGCTCTCACTCATTCTCTTATCTTTATAGACATTCCATGACTAGCAAGTCAAAATCTAATTTTCTCAAATAGCATTAAATATTATTGCAATAAATTTTAATTAATATAATTTTTTTAAAAAAAATTTCTATTTTATTTTAAGTGTCACAAGTATCATTTTTAAAAAATATTAATTAAAAAAATTCAATATTACTCTTAATTAAACTTTTTATTTAATTAAAGAGAATAAATAAAATAAAAATATAAAAAATAATATTTTTTTATTTTATTTCAAATATCATACAATAAATTTTTTTTATTTCACCTTAATTATTTTTTTTAAATTTAAAAAAATATTAATTAAATAATATTAATATTGTCTAATTAAATTTTTTAGTTAATAAAAGAGAATAAATAAAATAAAAATATAAAAAAATATTTACTTAAATTATAATATATTTTTATAAAATTTATAATGATTAATTATTTTTTTAATTTATTTATGTTATTAGTATAAAATTTTTAAAATAAAAAAAGAAAAATATTTAAATAAATTATAATAAATTTTTTATAAAATTTGCAAAGTTATATTTTGTAGATATACGTGGATTGTTCTCCCACAACACTCAAAAGAAAACCGACTGACTAACTTCGCAAATAATAATCGCTATTCAGTTGCAGGCTGCAGCTGTGCTGTGGAGCAGATCCTATTTATCATGTTTTATTATTAAATAATTCAAAATTTTTAATTTTTTAGACACGTGGATGGTACAGGGAGCTTTTGCCCATTTTAATGGGTTATTTTGCAATGTTATCAAAATCGTACCGGATATTATACCGGACTAGTTACTGGTATGCGATTTTATCAATTTTTTACGGTATTCACCGGTTGAACCGGATATTTTAATTTTTTATATTATATTTTATAATTATATTACATAATAAATATAAGATTAATAATCACTAAACTAGCATCAATTTTTAACAAAATAAACAACATATAAACATCAATTATCAAGTTTAACATAAAAAATTAAGAAAAGGTGAAGTGAATAATAATAGAAAACGAATGGCTAACAATTCATAATCATAACTTTAAAAGTACAACAGAAGATTAAAGAAAAAATACCAAGAAACAGAGCAATTGAAGGTGGGAGACTGTCTGACTCTCGTGCGTGAATATGAAATCAAATTAGGTTTAGAAAACCAAACGGCACAAGAAGAGTTTCCTAGTGAAAAATGGTGTAGTTTAAATTTTTGGGAAAAAATCCGGTTTTAACCGGTTTAATGTAAAATCCGATTTTTACCGGTTTTACCCGGTTTTTTAAATTTTATCCGGTTTTTTATATAAACTGGTTTTTGTAGTTGAACCAAACCGGAAGGGCTGCCGGTTCTCAAAAAACCGGGTTGAACCGGCCGGTTCGGTTCGGTTTTTATAACATTGTTATTTTGGGTCTCTAGAGAGCTCTGATGATAGCCATGTCTTGTCTGCTAAACTTTTCTTCATCACATCAGCATTCAACTGAACTGACTCAGCAATCAAAACAATTTTTTAATACCCTTTTAATTATTATTTTTTTCTTTCAATTCTACTCTTATTTCTTGTGAAAAAACAATGCCAAGGTGTTTTAGCTTTACAGGGGCTAAGAACTGGTGCTATAAATCCACTCTCACTAAATTCGGGCTCCGATCCAAACTTACCGACCACAAAGATGGTACTGTAATGCACTGTTGGATCCTCAATTCTCTTATAGACTCAAAACCCAATCTCCTCCTCATCCACGGCTTAGGCGCCAATGCATTGTGGCAGTGGGGCGACGTCGTTCGCCACTTCACCCGTCACTTCAATGTGTACGTCCCTAACTTGGTGTTCTTCGGCGAGTCATTCACAACTCGACCAGACCGGACAGAGTCATTTCAGGCGCAGTGTGCGATGCGAGTGATGGAGGCGCACTCAGTATGGAAATTGAATTTAACAGGACTTGATAGGATTTAATTATATTAAAATATATTTGATTAATTATATATATATATGCATATAAATATAATTATAATTAAATTTAAGAATATAATATAATTTTTTATAAAGAAAATAATAAAAAATAATAAAAAAAATTAACAGAAGTATATTTTAATTTATAAAAAAAATTAATTTTTTAGGGTTTGTAACTTTTGAGTTTTAATTAGGCATCTAACCGTATTTACTCTAAATATGGAGCAGATAAATTAACGACTCTAATCTAATTCAGGGACCGCAATTCTTTATAATGTCTTTTATATACTAGGTCAATTAGGTTTCCTATAAAAATTACCAGTATTAGACTTCTACACATATATGGCTCATACCACATTAAATATTTTTAGAGCCCAGAAAATAATATCACTTTATTAGCTCTATTTTATTTTAAGTGTCACAAGTATCATTTTTAAAAAAAATTAATTAAAAAAAATTAATATTACTCTTAATTAAACTTTTTATTTAATTAAAGAGAATAAATAAAATAAAAATATGAAAAATAATATTTTTTATTTTATTTCAAATATCGTATAATAAAATTTTTTTATTTCACCTTATTCATTTTTTTAAATTTAAAAAATATTAATTAAATAATATTAATATTGTCTCTAATTAAATTTTTAATTAAATTTTTTAGTTAATAAAAGAGAATAAATAAAATAAAAATATAAAAAAATATTTACTTAAATTATAATAAATTTTTATAAAATTTATAATGATTAATTATTTTTTAAGTCTGTTTATATTATTATTATAAAATATTTAAAATAAAAAAATATTTAAATAAATTATAATAAAATTTTTATAAAATTTGTAAAGTTATATTTTGTAGATATACGTGGATTGTTCTCCCACAACACTCAAAAGAAAACCGACCGACTAACATCGCAAATAATAATCGAGCTCTGATGATAGCCATGTCTTGTCTGCTAAACTTTTCTTCATCACATCAGCATTCACCTGAACTGACTCAGCAATCAAAATAATTTTTTAATACCCTTATAATTATTTTTTTTTTCAATTCTACTCTTATTTCTTGTGAAAAAACAATTTCAAGGTGTTTTAGCTTTACAGGGGCTAAGAACTGGTGCTATAAATCCACTCTCACTAAATTCGGGCTCCGATCCAAACTTACCGACCACAAAGATGGTACTGTAATGCACTGTTGGATCCTCTATTCTCCTATAGACTCAAAACCCAATCTCCTCCTCATCCACGGCTTAGGCGCCAATGCATTGTGGCAGTGGGGCGACGTCGTTCGCCACTTCACCCGTCACTTCAATGTTTACGTCCCTGACTTGGTGTTCTTCGGCGAGTCATTCACAACTCGACCAGAGCGGACAGAGTCATTTCAGACGTAGTGTGCGATGCGAGTGATGGAGGCGCACTCAGTAGGGAAATTGAATTTAGTAGGACTTGATAGGATTTAATTATATTAAAATATATTTGATTAATTATATATATGCATATAAATATAATTATAATTAAATTTAAGAATATAAAATAATTTTTTACACAGAAAATAATAAAAAATAATAAAAAATTAACAGTAGCATATCTTAATTTATAAAAAAATTAATTTTTTAATATTTATAACTTTTGAGTATTGATTAGGCGTCTGACCGTATTTAATATAAATATGAATAAGATAAATTAACGACTCTAATCTGACTCAGGGACCACAATTTTTCATAATGTCTTTTATATACTAGGTCAATTAGATTTCTTATAAAATTCTAATTACCAGTATTGGACTTTTGCACATATATGACTCATACCACATTAAATATTTTTAGAGCCAAGAAAATAAGATCACTTTATTAACTCTATTAAATAATATGCAAACTCAAATTAAGATTAAAAAATTCAATAATCTCCTACTTGGATTATATATTATATCTTAATAATTATATTATACTTTATGCACACAAAATTGGCTATCATTTTTTAAAACATTCCCTTAGATATAATTTGGTTCATCTACTATATTGATATAAAACCAATGAGGTCTTTGTTATATTAATTCATAACCCGACCCATCAACGATCACAATATCAATATATTTAATTACATAGATCAAGTATGGATGTGTAGCATAAAAATTACATGTAATGCAAACTTAACATGCCTATTTTCAATTGGTCTTACCTTATTGAGATCAGTTTTAACTTAATAACATAAAGTGTAGTAAACTGAATATTTTATTTCTGCAGAAAATAACATTCATAAATAGTATAATATATCCAAACAAAATAGAGCAACTTAAAATAAAATCATATACAAACTCACACTAAGCATAAATATCCTCAACTAATGTAACATTCATATGAACGGTGTGCTCATGAAATACTTTTGGTGTTACTCATTTAGTAAGCGGATCCGCAATCATGGAGTTTGTACCTATATACTCTATGGATATCTATCCACTCTGCACTCTTTCTTTTACAACCAAGAACTTTATGTCGATGTGTTTAGATCGAGAAGAGCTCATGTTATTATTAGAAAATAAGACTGCTAAGTTATTGTCACAATATAACTTTAGTGGCCTATCAATGCCACTCACAATACACAGTCCAGTGATAAAATTTCGCAGCCATAATCCATGACTTAATATCTCATAATATGCTACAAATTCTGCTACCATAGTGGAGATAGCTATAAATGTATGTTTAACACTTTTTCAGGAAATAGCTCATCCAGCTAATAGATAAATGTAGCATGAAATGAATTTTCTGCTGTCTTAGCATCCAACATAGTTAGAATCAAAATATCCTATGATCTCCAAGTGATCTGACCTATTGTATATGAGCATATAATCATTTGTTATCTGTAAGTATCTCAAAAACCCTTTTGGCTGCTTTCCAATAATCTATCCCAAGATTACATAGATATTTGCCTAGCATGCAAACAATGAATGCAATATTTGGACGGGTGCAAACTTGAGCATACATCATACTCCCTATAGCTGAAGCATAGGGAATCTTTTGCATTTTCTTTACCTCAAGGTCATTCTTTGAGCATTGACTAAAACTAAATGTGTCTTCTTTAGCGACTGGGGTATCTCTTGATTTACAATTTTGCATACCAAATCTCTTAAACACTTTTTTTGTATAGTTCTTTTGTGATAATCCAAGAATACCTCGAAAATGAACTCGGTGTATCTGAATTCCTAACACAAAAGAAGTTTCACCAAGATCTTTCATCTCAAATTTATTTGAGAGAAATTCTTTAGTTTCGTGCAACATTTTCTTATTATTGGTTGCAAGAAGTATGTTATCGACATACAAAATTAGGAAAATAAACTTACTCCCACTGAACTTGTGGTACACACAATCTTCAATAACATTTGTATTAAAACCAAATGAGAAAACTACTTGATGAAATTTGAAGTACTACTGGCGGGAAGCTTGCGTAAGTCCATACATGAATTTCTTTAATTTACAAACCATATGCTTTGAGTCTCCTGACACAAAATTTTCTGGCTGCATCATATAAATGGTTTCATCAATGTCTCCATTGAGAAACACAGTCTTAACATCCATTTGATGTAACTCAAGATCAAAATTTGCAACAAGAGCCATGATTGTCCTAAAAGAGTCTTTCGAAGAAACTGGAGAGAATGTCTCTTTATAGTCAATCCACTCCTTTTCAGTAAAGCCTTTATAGTCAATCCATTCCTTTTCAGTAAAGCCTTTAGTTACAAGACGTGCCTTATACCTCTCTACATTACCTTTTGAATCTTTATTGGTCTTAAATATCCATTTGCAACCAATTGGTTTTTTTTCTTCAAGTAATGGGACAAGGTCTCAAACTTGATTGTCTTGCATTAACCTGTACTCCTCATTCATTGCCTCAATCCACTTTTAAGAGGTTGAATCCTGCATGGCTTGATGAAAATTTATTGGATCATCTCCCACCAAACCTTCAGTGTCCTCATATTCCTGGAGGAATACTATATAATCATCTGTAATAGCATTTCTCCTCTCTCTAGTGGATCTCCTTAGTGGCACAGGCTCTTGAGGTTGTTGAGTTTGTTCTTAAGGAATAAATTTCTCAACCTGAATAGGAAGTTGTTCAACATTGTCTTGTATTGGTTCCAAATATGCTTCTCGAGTAGTGATAGGTATAGAAATCTGCACATTATCAGAAGAAGTAATAGTAATCAAAATTGAGTTTTCTTGAGTTGATTCCTCTTTAAAGACAATGTGTCTAACCTTATCTCTCCCCAAACTCAACATCCTCAAAGAATGTTGCATTTTTCATCTCAAAAATTGACTTAGTAGTGGGATCATAAAACTTATGGCCCCTAAATCGCTCTGACTAACCAATAAAGTAGTTGTTAATCATTTTGGAGTCCAGTTTTCTTTCATTAGGCCTATAAGGCCTAGCCTCAGCTGGACATCTCCAAATATAAAAATGATTTAAACTTGCTTTTTGCCCTATCCAAAGCTCATAAGGTGTTTTGACAGCTGCTTTAGTTGGCACTCTATCAAGGATGTAAGCTGTTATCTTTAGTGTCTCTCCTCAGAGTAACTCTGGTAAGGTAGAATAATTAATCATACTCCTTAACATATCCATAAGAGTCATGTTTTGTCTTTCGGCTTCACCATTCATGCTGGGTGAGCCGGGCATTGTGTACTGTGGAACGATTCCACACTCCTTTAGGAAGTGAGCAAAAGGTCTTGGATGTTGTTCTCCTGAACTATTATATCTGCCATAGTACTCACCACCACGATCATATATGATGATCTTAATGTTTTTGCCAAGTTGATTTTCAACTTCAGCTTTGAAAGCTTTAAATACGTCCAAAGACTCTGATTTCTCACGAATGAGATATAGATACTCATAATGTGAGTAATCGTCTATGAATAATACAAAGTGTCTTTAACCATTCCAGAAAGCTGTAGGGAATGGTCCACAGATATATGTATGTATCAATTCTAAGACGCTTGTAGACCTGTTAACACCTAATCTCTTTTATTTGATTTGTTTTCCTTTGATACACTCAACACAAGTATTTAAATCTGAATAGTCAAGTGTATCCAATATTCCATCTGGCACAAATCGTTCAATTCTAGATTTGGATATATGACCCAAACGCTTGTGCCATAGTCAAGCTAAGTTATCCTGATTCAGCTTTCTTTTAGTACCTCTTGTTTCCACATGTAAGGTTTCATTATATGAAGCAACAATGTCAAGCATATATCGATTATCATAAGTACTTAATGAACCAGTACCAATAATATTTGAATTTAAAGAAAGTCATAATTGATTATTTCCAAAAGAATAAGAATATCCAAATTTGTCCAATACAAAAATAAAAACCAAATTCTACCTAAAAGACGGTATAATAAATGTATCTTTTAAATTCAAATAAAAATCAGTCCTTAATAATAACCTAAAATGTCCTATTGCCTCTACTTTTATCTATTTGTCATCTCCTATATAGATGTATCTTTCACTATCACTTGGCTTTCGGTAGCTCAGGCAACCCTGCATTGAAACACTTATGTGAGTAGTAGTACCAGAATCTATCCACCAAGTGTTTCCAGGTATTGAAGATAAATTAACTTCAGAACAGACCAAAGTAAAGAACATATCTTTCTTAGCACACTAAGCGTGATGTTTGGTATACTCTTTCTTCTGATGTCCAGTCTTTCCGCAAAAGAAGCATTTATCCACCTTAGCCTTCTTTTGTTCTGGATTCTTAGTAGCTTCTTTATTCTTCTTTCTTTTCTTGCCCTTATTTGCTAAGGAACTAGTTAGATGAGCACTCTTAGATTTTTCCAACTTCATTCTTTCTTCCTCTTGTACACAGTGTGCAATGAGCTCATTAAGAGTTCATTTCTGCATTTGATAATTGTAACTGACCTTAAATTGCCCAAATTATGGAGGAAGAGAATTCATGATCAAGTGCACAATTAACTCATCTGGTAAATTCAGCTTAAGTGTTTTCAGTCTTTTGGACATATTAGACATGCTCACAATGTATTCCCTGATATTTCCATTTCCAATATACCTCAAGGAAGTCAATTTCGCTAGAAGCATCCATGTTTCTACCTTATCATTTTTTCTCATAGATTTTCTCAATTTCGACAAAAAAAAATTACTAGCCTTAGTAATCTCAGCAGAAATAGCACCTCGAAAGTCATCTGAAATATCGCACTTAATGATCATTAGACTCAGGCGATTTGAGCGTTTTCACCTCTCAAAGTTTCGTTTTGTCTTAGTGAAACTTTTAGCTATAAGAGAGGCGGGCTGCTCTTCGCTTAATGCCAAGTCTAGATCCATGCAACCAAGATAAATAAGAATATTTTTCTTCCAATCCTTAAAGTTTGACCCAATAAGTACTGAAATACTGCTCGTATTAAGCGCATATTGACAGACATATTAACTGTATAGAGAATAAAATAATAAATAAAATGCTCACATTATAATTCAACAATAATCTCTAAAATTTTAAATAATTATGGAATGCATCTCGAGATACCTAACATAACATTAATATTAAGTCTTTGGACAGTAATATTAATTTGTAAGTGGTATCCTTGGTGTAGTGATCAAATATTGATAATAAATTCTGTTAAATAATAAGTCTATCTTTGGATCGACTTTTATTCACACGAAAATTTTATAATTATCATATATTTATCACCACAAATATATATATAATTATACCAAATATTATTCTTCCTTTAGATCGAATAATACCTGTATGAATTAACACACATATAAATATTATAAAATTTTTAATAAATTAATTTATACAAGAGATGTCACTTTGGCAACTTCTTATTTCAATAGGTTCTATCAAATATTGGACAAATTTTATTGATTATAAAAATATACCTAAAAATTAATTAAAATTTAGAGATAAAATTACATTAATAGTTAAAATAATAATATAGTATAAAATAGATTAATTAAAAATTGGCCCTTTATAATGGTAATATTGTAATACCATTAATAATAATGCATGTCGTCATATAAAACTACAGTGAAAATATAAACAAAATTATACAGTACCTAAAATAATGAATGATGGTCCAAAGAACACGACCAATTAAAAAAAATGACCAAATTCACATAAACCAAATGGAGGTTTCTTCGGCCAATTTTTTTTTTTTTAATACTTTCAATGCACTGTAGTATCCCAATACATGACAAGAAAAGAAACAGCCAACTAATTGATGGCTATGTGGCAGGGACAAAAACATATGCATATATATATATATATATATATATATATACACTTCAATTGTAAACCTCGATTGTGTTTTTTTTTAATTACTAAACATCGTAAAGACCTCAATAATTCATAGCCATCATTAATGCCAAATATATGCTAGTGGCAGAACACTTTGAAAAAATATATGGCTTTTATTTTATTATTATTAACAGCAAAAAATCAAAAATGGCCGAAAATAATTCACAAGTGGTACTTTGAGCATGAATTACCAAAACTGATGAATATATACATATAACAAATCGAATATCTATGTATAATTGTAATTGTATATTTTTTTATTTCCTTGATCCATAATCGGTAATTCAAATCTATAGTAAACAAAAATTAATGGTAATCTAAATCCCCAACAAACAAAAATTAATAACTCAATTAATTTAAATCCTTAAAATCTTAATTTTAATCATAAACTTTTCAAAAAATTTACAATGAAATAACTCTAATACCCCTTGATAAAATTTAATTATACTAAAATATATGCGATTAACTATATATATATATACATAAACACAATTATAATTAAATTTATGAATAAAAAATAATCTTTTATATAGAAAACAACGAAAAATAACAAAAAAGATTAGCGAAAATATACCTTGATCCATAGAAAAATTGATTTTCTAGAATTTGTATCTTCTAAGTTTTGATTAGGCATTTTATCGCATTTGTTCTGAATATAAAGCAGACAAACTAACAACTCTTCTAAATATGAAGCAGATAAACTAACAATTTTAATTCGACTCATAGAACATAATCTTTCATAATGTCTTTTATATACTAGATCAATTAAATTTTTCATAAAATTCTAACTATCAGTATTGAGCTTCTATATATATATATATGGTATATATTAAATTAAATATTTTTAGAGTCTAAAAAATAAAATTATTTTATTAGCTTTATTAAACTAAATAGTCTATAATATAATTATATTAATACGTAAATTCAAATTAAAATTAAAAAAATTCAACAGGGATTTGTTACGGGGGGTTTATTGCTTACAGTATAGCGGCGATGCATAAAGAAGCTGTGGAGAGAGTGGTAATCTGCTGCTCAGGAATATGTATGGAGGAGAAGGATTTGAGAGAAGGGGTTTTTACAGTTTCGGATTTGGAGGAAGCTGCAAGTATTTTGGTGCCACTGAAACCAGAGAAGCTGAGAGAGTTAGTGGGTTTTACATTTTTCAAGTCTCCTCCTGTGGGTTTGTTTCCTGATTGCTCCCTCATTGATTTCATAGAGGTAAGTGCTCTCAAGTATCTTCTAATCACCTAGCATTTCAAAATTCATCATGTTTAATCTTAAAATATAAATTTTTAAAAAAATATTATTGCTCTTTTAAATTGGTATCTAATATAAGAAATTGATGGTACAAATTTGTAAAAATAGTATGTTTAGATGGAGGTAGTACAAGTTCATAAAGCATGGCAAGATTAATATTGTGTTTGAAAGGAGGTACTTAGTGATTTTATAAAGTATTAGACAGTAAATAGAGGTTGTTGAAGGATTAAGAATAGAGGGTTTTCTTTTTTTTATATTGCATCTCAAAAAATGGAGGTTTTTGGAGGTTTTCATTTCAAATATGATTAATTCTTTACTTTATCTTACTCTATTTTATTAAACCTCAAGGTACCTCCATCCAAACATACTCTAAAGATTGAGTCAAGAAACTTAATCCTAATCCCTAAATGTATATGCTTAAAAATTAAGTTATATGGACACTTCATGGACAGGCAATGTGCAGAGATTATGTAGAAGAGAAGAAAGGATTGATTCGAGCTATTCCTGAAAACAGAAAGCTTTCCAACATTCCCAAGATCACCCAGGTGCCTAGTTCAAACCTTTTTATCCAATTACTTTATAGTTGTTCTTGGGGAATATCTAATCCTGATTAATTTACCAAAATGCTTTCCCTGCAGCCAACATTGATAATCTGGGGAGAAAATGATCGAGATTTTTCCTTTGGAACTGGGCTACAGATTGAAAAGGTTAGTAGTCTCCCAGACATGACCGAATCAGAATGCTTTTTTTTTTTTTTCAATTCTGAATCGGTGTAAACTTTTGAACTTAGGCATCTAGGGGATATAGCCCATCTAGCAATCATTAAGAATGCAGGGCATGCCTTCAACGTAGAGAAGCCAAAGGTGTATATCAAGCTCCTGAAATCATTCTTGGCTGATTTTCAACTTCCTTCGGAGACGACAGAGCTTCAATTTTATAAAACACCACAAAATTTAGGAGACAATAACGCCGAGGTCACTTCTTCTCAAGTTCGAACTTCTGCGGTAGAGGGCAAAAGTTCAAATCTAAAAATGGAAGCAACTCTTAATCACGCTCAGAATCGGAATTTCCAAATAACTTCTTAATCCGTCGACAGGTTACACTTGTCATGACTAATAAATTTAACAACGCTAGTTAGGCTTGCCATAACATTTTTTTTTCTAAAAATGTCAGTTGTATTACATGATATTGTAATTCAGATTTCATGCGCAAGTACTATTGAATAATTATACTTGTGCATTTTCAATTTATCCTCTAAAAAACAAGACATTCATGCTTGCCACTTGCATTACTATACACAAGGAAATCAAGTATCGTTACCCGACCTTTAAAATATAAAGGCATGGACAAAACTACCAGGGGCATTCTATGTTCATCATTGAATATCGATCCAAGACAGGACAAAATGGTACCATGACAAAATGGCAGTCCAGGCGCATGGCCCTTGTGATCATGTTCGCATATTAATCACAGGCATCCATAAAAAAATAAAAAAAAATAAAAAATTAGAGAATAGTATACTATAAAGTCAGTAAATGACTAGCACTATATGTCCTTCAAGTCTCTAAAAGTCTAGAAATAGATGACAAGTGCTAAAATAGAGTAGGCAGAACAGAAAGACCATACATTATAAACAGTATATCCAAAATCAAAACACCATCTTGACAAACGGTTGATACTATGTATTTAAAAGCATACCACAAACATGCAAATAGTAAGCTCAATTACATTCTAAAACCAAAGACAAGAAAATAGTCGGAAACATCTCTCCAGAACAAATAGATACAAGCAATTGTCCAGCATCCATGTACTATTACTCTAATTCATCCTTTCCTCTTCAATGGATCCAATCCAAAAGAATTGTTCGCTTATATCACAACTAATTCTGCAAGATTCAAAAAAGGAGGAATTAAGAAAAATCTCTCAACATGCAAAAACCAAGCTATAAGTTATCCTGGAGACTAAAAGCAATCCAGTTCTTTAAGTCCAACTTAATGCTTGAACATTAAGATTTACCAAATATCAAACTGAAATCTCTTTTTATAATCCAAAATTCAAAACCTAGGTATAAGCACTCTCACAAATACAACTAAATTCGAACAAAAGGTAAGTGTTGGTCCGGTATTTGTAAATGCTCCCATATCCAACTTTCCTCTTCAAATTTTCAAATATATTTTTACTGGCACCAATTTCGTCACTCTCTAATAAATGAACTTTGCAAGCTGTGATATATACAGATAAAAGCCCATATCTGTAAATGTTCGTTAAGATTACCTCGGCTTGAGGTGCATCGCCTTTAGATTGTTCACCTGCCAGATTTACATTTTATAGAAAAAAAACATCAGCTTATGAATATCAAGACTTTGGTTAAACTATTCTTAATTTCATCATCAAGTGACAATGTGTAAAAGAAAGGAAACTACCCCCGGCCACACACCCCAACAAAGGGAAACATAGGGGAAGAAACACCTCTTAAGAAAAACTCGAATAGTATATAAAATAGAACAGACCACCTAATGATTATCCCATACCTGACTGGTAACATCAAGCTAAATGCTGTAAGTTCTCTATTACCTTCCATGTGGTCCACAAAGAACAGACAGAGAAATAAAAAGAACCCTTACAGAAAAAAAAAAAAAAAAAAAAAAGAGAACAGAACAAGAAGCTAAAGAAAAAGCTGAAAAATAGAGTTGAAGAGGAAGCATGAAACTCCAAAACTGAGCATACAAACATTTAGGTATGACCAGTGGGCCTCAAAAACATTCTTGTAAAAGTTGGAATTTCACAAGGATAATTTCCAAATTTTTAGTTCAACAAGGTTTATTGCCATAAATAAATGTAAGAACAGGGTATACCTCCCTCCTCTGGCAGATCTGAGGTCCATAAAGTGAGATTATCCCTCAGAAGCTGCATAATGAGGGTGCTGTCCTTATAGGATTCCTCATTGAGGCTATCAAGTTCTGCAATTGCTTCATCAAATGCTTGTTTGGCCAGGTGACAGGCCCTGCATAGCACAGCGTATAGTTCAAAAATATACAATTTACTGCTGCTACAGAAAAAAAAAGTGCTTATGCAAGTAAAGAGAACTTTATAAGCATTTGAAGCAGATAAAAAGAGAAAGAGTGATGCATATCAACCTTTCTGGGGAGTTCAAAATCTCATAGTAGAAAACGGAAAAGTTCAGAACCAGGCCAAGTCTGATTGGATGGGTAGGGGGTAGGTCTGAGGATGCAGTAGAGGCGGCAACCTGCAGCATTAAGGATAGGAGTGGTAATCTTATTAAATGATCAATTATCTTTATATCTTTGTACATTTGGAAATGACAGAATGATGCAGAGGAAAACAAATTCCAAGAGGAGAATTGCTAACACCTCGTAAGCCTTGAGGGACTGATCTGCAGCTTCTTTTCTATCATCGCCAGCTTTAAACTCAGCTAAATAACGATAATAGTCTCCTTTCCTGCCCCAGAAAGAAAATAAAAGGAATGCATATACACATCAGACATGGAAGATTAAAATTACAAATAAAGATAAACTAGATTCAATGAAACACATTCCATGCCAAAGGCACAGCAATGAAGTCCTAGACAAAAGCAGCATATAAAAAATAAGGACCAAATACAATTATTATTAGATCAAAATCCCCTTCATGCCAGTGATTTGTGCATCCAAATGAATCTCAATGTTATATATCTCCCATTGCTTTCCTACATCAATGAATCTAGTGCCATGGATCTATTGCATACACCAAGAAACTTTATTTAAAGTTACATTTTCTGACGTCTATGTTCTTTCTCTCCTTGAAAAATTTCTAATCCAGCAAAAGTTCATTTTCCCCATCATAAGATCAGCCAATCAGCATTTCAAAATAACTCAAAGGTCAACCAATGGAGATGAAAATCTCACATCTTATAGTAAAAAACAGCTGATTCCCCTGTGATGGAGGAGGGAAGAAGATGTTGATCAATTACTGATAATATGTCATTACAGATCTTAGAGAGCTCATCTTCAACCCTCTGACGGTAATCCTTTATCCTCTTCACATTTTGTTCATTCCCCTTTGCCTCCTCCTTTTGTTCAATGGAAGACAATATCCGCCAAGACGCCCTTCTTGCCCCTATGACGTTCTTATAACCTACAGACACCAGATTCCTCTCCTCCACTGTCAATTCCACATCTAACTTAGCAACTTTCTTCATTGTTTCAACCATCTCTGCAAGAAGTTGGCCAGAACAATAATATTATAAGCTTGATTTCTATACAATATTTTTCATATCTAAAAGATTAAAGAAGAAAAATGACTAATTCAGCAAACACCGGATCTGCCACCTAAATGCCTATACAATAGGAAACCAAGGCAAAAAAAACATGGTACCGAGATACTGAGATGAAACATGCACATTAAAGTAAGAAACCTTTATATTTGATATTTTATGAGGATACTCCAAGAGTTCCTTTGACTATCTCATTTCAATTATTGTGTGAACCACATTTCTTCATCCAGAAATAGCAATTTCCATAGCATTGTAGTTTCATGTGAATTTCCGCCAACATATCCAAAATAAGAACAGCACTGGGTCCAACCCTCATGTTCCGCTGTGGCTCCAGTTCCAGTGGGAGGATGTTAAATTAATAATCCTCTGCTTCCTGCTGCTCCAATTTTTGACAGTAGCATAACATAGAAATGTAAAACAAAAAAAAAGAACAGGTAACAAATCCAACTGTAAGAAGTGGATTTTCAGTAATCCCTTTGTTCATAGCTCTTATCAGGTTACCAATGCAGAAATGATATATAAGCACATAACAATTGTGATAGACAAATCAACCATAGACCGATTCTTACAAATCAACCATAGACCGATTCTTATTAATACAATCCATATAATTACAAATTAAATTACGGTGATTAATGGTTAAACTAAAACAATAATCACGAGTAACGAAACACCAAATCCACTAATTGGAAGTATAAACCCATAAATCCGGGACAAACAATACCGATTTCATATCTAATCACAGAAAACAGTGAGAACAAGAACAAAAATGGAAAATGAGAGATCCATATGAATAGATTCATAAATAAAGAGAAAGAACAAACATACCATCGTATCTCTCTGCTTGCTCTGCAAGTCGCGCCAAGTAGACTTGCTGCTCTCTCTCCTTGTCCATTCTCGCTCAGTCTGTCTCTCTCTCTCTCTCACTCTCTCTTGAGGACTAGGGGTGTCTCTGTGCGCGTGAGATATTTGGTGCCTCAGCAACTGGCATGAGATATGCAGGTGCTTAGTGAATGAACCGTTAGATTGTGGCAAGGTATAAGATCGACAGTCGAGAATACGTATTGAAATTTTGGAGTCTGATGGGAAATCTGAACCGTTTGTGTTAGGGCTTGGGAGAAATGTGACCGTTGGATGAGAGGAATTAGGTAAATGAGGTGGGGTTGATGTTGACTATAAAGATTACTGACCAATTGTCTCGTGGGTGGGGTAGATTCCTTCATCGCCATTACTCACAATCATGTAGTGGGGTCCATCCTTTGCTGTTCGGTTCTTTAGATTTCTCTCTTTTTTTTTTCCCTTTCTCTCTCTTTCAGAAAACGTTAAGTCCTTTCTTTCTCTTTTTAACTAATTGCATGTAGTCCTCCACTCCCCCGGAAATAATATTTTTGTGAAAATCATTTACTTTTTATTTTTCTATCCTCCCAATCTCATTTTAAGTACAATATAAAAATAGTACTTGTATATTAAATAAATAATTAATTATTATAAATTTTATAAAAATTTTATTATAATTTAACTGAATATTATTTTTTATTTTTTTATTCTATTTATTATACTTTGTTAATTATGTCTATCTTATTTGTTAACACAACTAAACTTTACTAGATTTTCTTAGTCTATCATAAATATAAATGAATCCACTAATAATTAGGTCCTGTTTGGTTTAGCGGTTTCATGCAGCTGATAGCTGATGCTGATAGCTGGTAGCTGTTGCGGATAACTGTTAGCTGATGAATAATGAGCGTTTGGTAAAAATATAGTAAGCTGTTGTTATTGTGTAAAATGACCAATAAAGGTATTAATATTAAATGTTACAGATATTAATATTATCTAATAATTCAGAGTTAATATTGTTAAATAAAAAAATTATCAGCAGCTGTTTAGAAAAAGCTAGGAGGAGGAGCTTTTTCAAACAGCTGCTGTTTGAGCCTTCAAACAGCTAACAACTGCTGATAAAAAAATTAACCAAACACCTAAACAGCTTCTGACTTGAAACAGCTATCAGCTGCCTCAATCAGCTAAACCAAATACCCCCTTAGTCTTACTGCTTAGATTCATTTATAGTCAACTTAGTCATTAGTCTTACTACTTAGATTCATATGTAGTCAACTTAGTCATTAATTATGATAATTTTAAAAAATACTAGTACAAATATTTAAACAGAAATAATATTAAAAAATTTTAATTATTATTTTTTTAAATTCTTACAAGTGATGTTTAAAATAAAATAAAAAAAATTCTTATATGATACATAAAATGAATAAAATGAAAAGAAAAGAATATTTCATTTGGTATTATTATATTTATTTTTATAAAAAAAATATTAAAATAATTAATTGATAAATTTTTATCATTACACAATAAGACATTGATCTAATTATACGTGTATATATATAAACTTTAATTATGAACTTGTGCGATATACAAATATAAATTTTTTGCTGTGTTTTTTTCTGACCGCTTTTTTTGACATTGATATTTGATACGATTTTATAATTTTTTTTTAAAATAAATAAAAATAAAAATTATAAATCATTATAACTCAATGTTTTTTTCTAAATTTTGATTCCAAATTTTGCCAATTATATGACATTGATAATTTTAATTATCACACAATAATCAACAAATTATATTAATAAATGGAGCAATTACTATTTATTATAAAATCAATGATGTCAAATTAAAAAATATTATAATTAATATTAAGTGTGAAATGTTAATTTTTATTATAATTATGTCTCTCAAAAGATATAACTCAAATGGAAAAAAAAAAATTATATAGTCAACTCTAATTAATTTAGAATTAAAATTTAGTTAAATTGTGTTGTTGTGTATTTTTATAATTAGACCTTAAAAATTTAAAAAGATATATAATTAAATAAAAATAAATAATATTTATTCTTTTTTGTCTTTTTAAATTCTTTACTTTTTAGTTTATCAATTTTTATAAATCCACATAAATATGTTACTTTCTTTTTATAATATCAACGAATAGTATTTAATGTGGACAGATAAACGTTTGATATATCTCTAAATTGCTAACTTTTTAAGCTCTCTATTTTTGTAAAAGAACAGATAAAAATATGTTACTCAAATTTTTAATAAACTAGAATACAACCTTGTATGATATTGTTAGTCAGGATTTAAACTTAAGGATACGAGACAGGCACTAAAAAAAATAAATCAGTCTAACAATTCATTTTTTTAAAAGAAAATGGATTGTAACAATTGTTATCTTAAAACTGAATCCACATGTCAACTAATTATGCACAGTTGATATAACATCACATTACCATCAGCAGACATTGGTTAATATACATATCTAAACAAACAACGAAACTAAACATAAAGATAAATATGAAGAATAATATCACGCGGAGTTCTAAAATATAAATATAATAAAATTATACAATAAAATAAATAAATGACACTCATGTTTAGAAATGAAATGCAAAATGACTCAATAAAATATTTTTCATATGCTCAGCCTGCAATTTAGAGAAAAAATAGTGAATAAGAATGAGCGTTCGATTCAATGAGTTATATAACAATTAATATATTACATCGATCTCATCCAAATAATGCTCATGCAAATATCAACCGGACAAACAAATCACATAATTATACAATAATAGGAGTCAGTCAATAGGGTCACACTAGACCCAATTTGAGGAGTTGATCCACATACTAGCTCTCTTAGTTCATATATTTCTTTTATAATCCAATACATAGTGTCCGCCTCATGGCCGTAGCCAAACAACACTATCAAACTGACAAACAGTACTGAGCATGAGAATGCATCCGTCATCACGTCAATTCTAATCTCATAATCATATAGTATTATCATGTCATAACCTGTATCTTATACATGTGATCTCATATCATCTTAACTCTATCCGACAAATACAAAAAATATACAACACAATCAATTTAAGCACTAACACACATGATGTTTTTACAGTCTAATGCTGATAATAATAATTATATAAGCCTATTGCACAAGTAATTGATGCAATTATACAAATGTAACTGTTATCGTAAATTATGGGAGCAGAGTATTATATCAATTTATATAACTCACAAATAGATAAAAATCACTGAAATTTAATGATTCTCCTCGAAACTCCTGATCAAAATTGAAAAGGCACCTAAAAATATTAATTTTGGGCAACAAACAATAACTTGTTAGAATAAAGACGAATGTATGACTCTAAAAATTCTGTCAAAATTTGAACAGAGTCTTCTTATAACTATAATATTGCCCTCTGAACTCAAATAAGAAAATAAATACTCCTAAATAGCACAAAAGCTCCCAATAATCTATAGTAAATGAATTGCCTCATCTTAAACTCTAATTCAAACTCAACAATAACCCAAATACGTATCTCATAAACACAATAATAATAATTTATTAAATCAATATTAATCTTATTTATTTAGTTTTCAACATAATTACTTAAGTTTTTACAATATACTTTAAATTAATTTTGAATAACTTCAAGAAAAATAATTTCATAATTGTCTTTCAACTAAATCTAATTAATATATATAATTTTAATAAAAATAAGAATAAAAATATTATATAATAAAATATTTGTATTATTTAATAAGTTTTCATTATAAAATAACTACTTGATCTTTGCAAGGAGAAGCACAATTTTACTTGGGCTCTTCTGTCACTCCATTTACTTGTCCTATGTTCGATTCCGGTACCTACACATGCATTTATATATATTTGGACCTTTTGATTTATTATCTTCTCTTTCTTTTTTTTCCCTTTTTTATTATTATTATTATTATTATTATTATTATTATTATTATTATTATTATTTATAAATCTAAACTTAAATTTTAAATAGTTCATTATAATTGTATATATTTTATTATTAAATTTATATATATTTGGACCTTTTGATTTATTCTCCTCTCTTTTTTTCCCTTTATTATTATTATTATTATTATAAATCTAAGCTTAAATTTTAAATAGTTTATTATAATTATATATTGTTAATATTTTATTATTTCATTTATATATATAAATATTTTTAAAAAATCGGGTTATTACATTGCAGGTATTTTTATTTTTCAAATTCTATAATAATTTTAAATAAATAAATATTTACCAACAACTATAAAAAATAAAATTAATACATATATTGATAAATTTAAGCAAATCATCTATAATTATTAAATTATAAAATATTGAGAGATTTATAATTTCATGATATTATCATAATATTTAATATATATAATATAAATTATTTTTTAAACTAAATAAACTCAACACCATCAACAAAAAATAAAAAATACTTATTTGAAAAATCAAAAGAGCAACATCAATAGATCTAAAATATTAATTTGATAGTAATTAAAATTGTACCTCAAATGACTTTAAATCAACTGAAAAATTAGTTTGCATATTAATCATTTGATTTATGAATTATGTTTCATACGTTACATATTGTATATATAGTAGTATAAATAGACTTTAAATAAGAATATATAATTAAAAGATCATAATCATCATATAGATAAGATTAAGTTAATTATAATTTGAATAAGATAAAATTAATCATAATTTTAATAATATCATAATCTTTTTTAAACTTTTCATATAAATATAAATCAATATAATATCTTAATTCTATTTAAACTCTACAAATAAATATCAAATAAATATCTATTATTATAACAAGATAAAATTATTATTTATTCTAAATAGGGTAAATTTTATCTTAATTTATTTTATAATAAATAAATATTTATTTAAAATTATACATTATTACATTAATTTTTGTGGCATTGAAAATTATAAACATAAACTCTTAATTATTTTTACTCAAACAAATATTAAATATTTTTTTTGATAGATTTTTAGGAATGATATCTCCAAATTTTGGAGTTCGTCTTCATGGGATCTGGCGTTTATTATTTTGATTAAGCTCTGAGGCAGCTATTATCTTTAGAAAATATATAAACTAAACTAATTTTAGGAGAAAAAGCTCCCGAAGAAATAAATCAATCATATTATCTTTGTAGACTTTTTTCAAATATATATTCCCCTAAATATAAATATATATATATATATACATACATATATATATAATAAAATTCTCATTTCATTATTATTTTTATTATTATAAATTATAAGTTTGATTATTTAATTAAATGAAAATAAATAATAGTTTTTATTTATTGTCTTTTTAAATTTCTTACTTTTATATTTCCAATTTTAGTTAATAAATTATATTTTTTCTTTACTTTTTTATATTATATATGTGATAATGTGACAGTTTATATTTATTATATTTTCCTTAGATTTTACATATATAATAGATATCATCGTCTAAAAATTACTTATTCAATTTAATAAGTTGTTTATTCGACTTTTTATCCCAAAAATTGTTCATCTTTAAAATTTTCATTGTTTATTCTCAATTTTAACATATATATGTATATATTGAATTTCAATTTAAAATGAAAAAGACAAAGGAAGAAAATAAATTTTTTCTTATTTCATTTTCTTATTAAGTTTTTGAAAGGGATTTCAATGTCAAATTAAGTAGTTTCCAATGGCCTCATTCAATCTTATCTACTCATAATTAATAAATATTTTATCTTTGATTATTTTTAGTCATCTGTATTTCTTCTTGAAAATTAAAATTTCAGTATTGCTAATATAATTCCAATTTTATTCTATATATTTTGACGTAAATAAGTTTTTTTTAACATAGATAAGTTAAACTCAGAAAAAGTAGGGTTTATTTATTTTTTTCATAGTAACATGATTAGCTTTATATAGTTGCTTCATTAATTAATTTAAAAAATGTATGCTAAATATGAAATTATAATTAATTGACTAATTATTATTGAGAATATTGTCATCTATAACATAATAATATAGTCCATATTTATTGTGAATAGTGAAATGTAATTTGTATCTATATTATATACTATGGCTGTATTTCTCTGGTAACTCTCTTTGGACCGCTTATATGTTTAAGAAGTATCATAGGAAAGGGTTGATGAAATTTGTTCAGTCGGATACTTGTACATGGAAGCGTATTTGTCATACTTATGATATCCATTCTGATGTTTTGTTCAAAGATGGCGAATCTGTTATATGAAAAGGGAATGCTTCGGGAGCTTTCAGTTTATCTTCAGCTCATGAATTGGTTAGGCCGAAACGGAGTTCCACGCTCTCTCGTCAGTCTATATAGGATGCGACTATTCCGGTTAAATTGTCGGTTTTCACTTGGAAACTTTTGAATAATGGTCTCCCTCTCCCACACAGACTGTAGGCTATGGGTGTTCAGCTTGCCTCTATTTGCCCTTTCTGTTTACATGCATCGGGCTCTCTGGATCATATTTTATTCTATTGTCCGATTATTCTTAAAATATGGTGCTATTATTCTGCTCACTTGCTTCCCTTTGTTAGTCGTCACCCTTCGACATTGAGACAAGAGCTTTTGTTGTGGTGATTGTTAACTAAGAGAAGATCCACTAGAGGGGTTCTTTGCAAATTAATTCCTCAAATCATAATTTTTTCAGCCTGATGTGGCTACTGCAAGTCGGTTTGGGGAAATGAAAAGGTCTCTTCTCAATTTATTGAATTGTATATATCAAAGTTTTTGCTTAATTGGGGAGTTGCTCATTCACAGGACAAATTTGCATCTCCATTAGAGCATTTCTCGGAACACCTGCCAACCAATTTTGGGGTTAGGAAGGTTGCAGTAAAGCTTGTTCATTGGTCTAATCCACCGGCGGGTTCATATAAATTAAATATTGATGCTTCCTTCACCATATCAAAATCTTCGGGTGGTGCGATTCTAAGGGATGATAATGGTCATTTTATTGTTGTTACTGCTTTTCTTTTACAGGCGTGCAGTTCTTTGGAAGCAGAAATTCAAGCAGTAATAGTTGGCTTGCGTTGGTGCCTTGCTTTGGGTTATCAACGTGTCCAAGTTGAGTTGGATGCGATTAATGCTGTTTCTTTCTTCTCTCAACAACAAAGGTCTAGGCTTCTGGATATTCTAAATGAGGTTTCATTTCTGCACATTTTTTGCATTATCTTGCTTACTATAGTCGAATTAATAGTATTTCTAGAATTTTTGAGTCTTTTAGTTCTCTTCCTAATTACATAAAAGGGATTGTTTTAACTGACTGTGTAGGCCTTCAATATATTAGATATCAATAGGTTTAATTTTCTTCATCGTTTTTTCTGCTCATTTGCTATAAGGGTAGTGTACGAACTATTTGTTTGGGTTTTTCATATTTTTATTTTAATTTATAAAGATTGCAGTGGTGCCATCCACCTTTATTAAAATATATATATATATATATATATTTTTAGGGGTATCCATATTATATATACATATGTATATATATATATAAACTAAGGAAAGAAAAATTGTTATAAAGTTGCCACATTATTAATTTTTCTAAAACATGTTATTTCATTTTTTCATTTTAATTAATTTTTTATTTAATTTTAATAATTTATATAAAATATAAAATTTAATAATTAATAAATTATATTTATAATTTATAATTTTCTATTAAATAATTGCACATTAATATAATTTCATAATATTAATTTAATAATTATATTTTTAACTTTTAATTTTTATAAATTAATTACACATTAATATAATTTAATAATATTTTTCTTCAAAAATTAAAAAAATTAACCTTCATAATAAATTAATTAAAAATTAACTGAGTTTCAAAACTTAGTTACAACTAGCTGGTCTCCATAGTCAAACAAAACATTTTTTGGCGATTTGCTTGTGGAAGTTGTTTAGCTCCTAAAATGCATCATTGGACTACAAGGTTTGAAGCTCTAGTTTTTATATATATTTAGTTGTTTTTATTTTATGCTTATTGTTTCCTAGTTGATCTTGCATGCTATTGTGCTGCTTAAGAAAGGTCTCTTCTTATTTTTACTGTATTTGTTAGGGGGCGTATTCACTCATTTTTTTTAGATCTCTTGTAATGTTTGTCTCTGGTAATGAAACTTTTCTTACGATAAAAAAAAAAGCCTCTAATTCCCATTTTGTGCAGTACACACTTGTATTAATATGATATTTGAGGTCGTCACGCCAGCAAAATGAGTTTAAAATTCCTCCGAATAAAATTCTAACCCTCTTAGATATCCACCTAATTCTTTTTTTTCCTAAATAAGTGTTTATTTAGAAAAATAAAATATAATTTTCCATTTTACTTCAATCTCTTTTAAATGTCCTCTCTAGAATCTATATATTATATTAAAATATCTATTGTTGATATAATATTATATCTTATCTCTCTCTCTCTCTCATGTATTTTAATTTTTTAAAATTTTAAATTAAATTATTTATTATAATAAAATTTTTATAATATTTATTTAAAAATTTAAATTGAATTAAGATATTTTATTTAATATTTATAATATTTGTACTTATTTAAAAAAATTTAATATAATTATAATATCCTATTTGATACTGATAATGATTAACTATTCAATTATATAACTATTCAATTATATAATAATTAACTATCTATCATATTATATAATTATATAATATTTTTTTTCTCTTACAATACTATTCAATTTCAAAACCATAACATTACTCTTTTCTCCTGAATGCAAATAATATATCATATTTTTATATTTTTTGCTTTTATCAGTAACAATTTTTTATTCACATTTTATTTGATCTACTATTTATTTTTTTAATTTATTTTTATTTGATCATCATATTTATAATATACTAATTACGATTTTAAGGTTTAGAATGAGGTTAATGTATATTTTACATCCATATGATATAATTATTTTTAAAAAAATTATTATTTATTTTTTGAATTTTATTTTAATTAATTGACTCATTTTTATTTATTGAGAAATTAATTAGTTCACCTTCCTATTTTGAATCCATCATTAACATAAATTTAATATTTTCATATTGTAATTATAACAAAATATTTTTATTTTATTTATTTAAATTATATCTGATATGATATGGTATTGATAATAATTAGTTATTACCTATTAATATAAATTAAATATTTTACGTATTAAATTATAAAAAATATTTTAAGTTTCAATTTAAAGTTTTAAAATATTAAATCTATGATTAATTAGAATAAATAAATAATAAATTATTATAGATATTTATTTAAAAAGTTCAAATAAGATTAGAATATCGTATTTAAGTTGATAATAATAAGTTATTATTTAATAATATAAATTAAATCTTTTAGATGTTAAATGAAAAATATGTATTTTAAGTTTTAAATTAAAATTTTAAAATTATTATTTATTAGGATAGATAATTAAGTAATTATTATAAATATTTATTTAAAGAGTTTAAAATATCTTATTTGATATTGATTAAATTAATTTTTATTTAATAATATAAATTAAATTTTTTAAACATTAAATTAAAAATATCTATATTTTAAAATTTCAATATTAAGTTTCAAATTAAAATTTTAAAATATTAAATTTATTATTTCTTAAAATAGATAATTAATTAATTGTTATAAATATTTATTTAGAGAATTAAAATATGATTAAAATATTTTATTTTATAATGATAATAATTAGTTATTATTTAATAATATAAATTAATTTTTTAAATATTAAATTAAAATATCTATATTAAATTTCAATATTGTTAGATATTAAATTAATAGAGTTTCATTTATATATATATATATATATATTTATTAAGCCGGGTTAGTTTTTACACCTTCACATGTCTTATTGGATTAAAAGCAAAGACCAATATCTGTTCTTTTAAAAAAAGGGCGGCAATTGACCATTAAATATTAATAAAAAAAAGTTATTGAATTTTAAAATTGTCCCCTAAAAACTAACATTTGCCGCTCCACAGAAAAAATAAATAAATACTCCGATATTAGATTAAACTAATAAATTAAACCAGCAATTTTTTGTTTTTGGTATATTTTTCATATTTTTGCCTTTATTTTTGAGAATTTTTAGTCAAAACTTTGTTCTTTTTTGTTAAAATTATTAAATTTATATAAATTGACTAAAATTATAAAAAAAGTTACAAAGTTTGAGATAACTATTAAACTTATAAATTATTAAAATAAATTTTTATTATGTTGTAAAATTTTTGAGTTGTATAATTTAATTTTGACTTATATGGTTTGCGATTTAATTAAACTGAGTTATTATTGTAGAATTATTTATAGTCAATTTTTTTCTTATTAAAATAATAAAAAAATTAAAATTATAAAACATAATATGGAAATTCAAATACTTTATATAAATTTTTATACCATCCATATCATAGTACATATAGGAATGAGGACGAGTATGGTACCTATAAAAATTATCATATTCAAATATGTTTAAATTTAAATTAGTATTATTATAATTATATTTTTACTATCCGTATATGTCTCAAACTTAGTTAACACTAATCGTTTACTAATCGAATTAGTTTAAATATAAAAATATAAAAATATGATAAAATTTTAATTTATTTATTACTAACACAATTTTACTAAAATAATTCAATATCATACAATTTAATTAAAATAATTCAATATAATATAATTTTATAATTAAAATAAAATAATAAATATATATTTAAAATTTAATAAAATACAATAAATATATATAATTAAATATAAATAGCGAATACCTAAAAATATATATCTATTATAAGTAATAAAAATATTATTTATATTTATTTATAAATTATTCATATGATACGTAAAACAATAAAAAGTCCCTGTTAGAAGAGGGATTTAAAAAATTGATTTTCTAAAAATTTAAACTTATTTAAGAAAAAAAAGGGTTAAATTATACTAGCGCTGCAAATTGGACGAGTACTGCTGTAGCATTTAAGGTTTCGATTGCATTTACAGTTAATAAACGACAATCGTATGAAAAAACGATTTGTCACTTCTCAATTTTATCAACTCGCTTTCTTTCAAAAATCTTCCCTGTCTCACAGTCAACACCGACTGTTCATAGCTCATACTATTTCCAAAATTTTGGCTTAAACCAAACAGAAAATTAGGGTTTCAGATACCCATTTTTGCCAAAGCTTTGGCGCGATATCTTTCTGCTACCAGGTATAAAATGTCTATTTTTCCAATTTATTCTCTATTAGGTCTCACAATTGAATTCAATTTTGTCAGTGCAGGATGGCCAATTTCAGTCAAGATTTCTCACAATTGAACATTTCGGAAGAGGAAAAAGACAAGCTTGTAGCAGAAGTGATACGCTACGTGCTTTTTAAAACGCACCAGAATTCTGGGTGCCCCATCAAGAGAGATGAGCTTACTCAGATTGTCACTAAAAATTACCGCCAGCGTTTGCTTCCTACGCTTGTGATCAATGAGGCAATTGCCAAACTCTCCATCATTTTTGGCTTTGAGTTGAGGGAGCTTCAAAGATCTCGTCCTTCCTCCACCAATCAACAACAAAGTAAACAAATTTATTTGCTTTTCTTAGAATTTTGTGATGAATTTTGAATTTTTAGCATGTTTAACAACGTGTATGGACGGTGTGTCTGAGATCAATTTGGCATATAATTTTTTTTTATTGCAGAAGAGAAATGGTCACATTATATTAGGATTGCTGTAATAACATATTTACAGATCGGTTGTTTTGCTTATTCTATGCTATGAGAAAGTATGGTGGTTCAAGTAGTGTAGAGACATTTGATTGTTCCTCCAATGTTCAGTAGTTTGGTACCTTCTATTAAGTGTCCTGTTTTTATCTTTTTATTGGTTAAGGTTTGGCTCTAATTGTATTTCTTTATAACACATCATTTTCAGGTGTTGCTGATGCTAAATCCTATGTTCTCATTAGCCAACTTCCTGCAGATATTTACAGTAAATATGTTGATGATGAAAACACCGCACATCTGACTGGTTTTACATTTGTGGTAATTAGTATTGTGCATCTTGCTGGAGGAAAAATTCCAGAGGGTATGTTTCTTATTGCATGGTTTGTTTAATTAGCAATAAGTAGGTACTAGATGGTGGTAGAGCAAGTTTTTATTATTGCACAACCTTTATATGTTTTGTTCTTCTCTAACATAATTCATTCTGCTCATATTGTGCAGAACATCTTTGGCATCATTTGAGGCGGATGGGATTACATGAAACTGATGAAAGCCATCCTGTCCTAGGAAACATCAAACAGGCACTGGAGACTCTCGTTCATCAAAGGTTACACTTATGAGATGGGATGCATTGTTTATGTTGTTAATTTAATATAAACAGCTGCTTTAAGCAGATGCTTTTTATTAATTATCTTGCACTACCATGCAGATATTTGCAGAAAGACAAAGTTAATGGCCCTGAAGGCAATACTTTGATTTATGAGCTTGCTGAGAGAGCTTTAGATGGCCCGGTTAATGAGACAATTAAAAATTACATGTCGCAGGTATTATTTGAATAAGCTTTCCAAGTTGATGTTGTTTCATATTGTATGGTTCCCCACTTTTGTTATTTTCTTTATCAACATAATTCATGATGATTATTGAAGGATGTGCCAGTACAGTGTAATAGAATTCAAGAATTGGTCAGTTTCTAGTGCTTTGGAAAATTTATGTTTCAATTGAAAATCCATTCAACAATTGTACGATTTTATTCCTTATACATAGGTGTTGAGACAGTGCTTTATCAAGAATGCTTTGCCTAACATTCAAAAAAATTGAAATTTGTGCTGGCAGATTGTGAAAAAGGAAGTTTCCACCTGTGGAAATTGACTAATATTAGGGATCCAACTCCAAAGCTACTGGTTGGAGGAAGCCACAGTTTCATCTCTTATCAAATGATTTTGCCTACTATGAGAGATAGTCTTCTGCATATCCGTCATTCTGCAGAAAAGGATCTAAAGTTTGTTTCTTGATTAGGAAGCTGGGAATTTATGCCTAGAATACAGGAGAAAGTAATTAACGTGTGCACACTTTTTGGTTGTACCCTCCTGACTAATTTATGCTAGAATTTGTATAAATTTTCTTTAGGTGCAGATGTAAAAAGCTCCCTGAATTTTTGTTTTAAAGTTTTAAATTGAAACAATTCTTTGGCGAGTAGACCTAAGCAGGTCGGTTCATCCTTGATCATGGAAGCTATTGATCTCAGGGAAGAACTTGGTTTTATTGATTCTCTATCGCAGGACTAGAGCTCAAACTGAATCCCATGCAAGCATATTATGCAAATAGTTTGTGGAAATGTCTATGAAAGTGATCTTGATGTACTTATTTCCTATATCAGACAATGTTTGCAGGAGTCGAGGATTGAAGTGGATTATTCATTCGTTAGCCAAATTTGGATTATTTGTTTGCACGTGGAGATAAGAGTGAATGAAGTGTAACTAGAACTTGTAGATTGCCCTCCTCTTCTATAGTCAATAAAAATGACTACCAGACGCATTTTTGGTGAATCACACCCTTTTAGAGCCTGGTAGTTTTATGATTGTTATCAAGTATAAAAGCTAGTGAGTTGAAAAGAATTTAACTATGTTAATCTATAATGGCAAAATCCATCTCAGATTCTCAGTTGCTTTCCCCTCAACCTTTGATACTCCTTTTATTTGGTGATTGGCCCCCCTATATTTTAAAGAAGTATCAGATAAGCTCCCATGATGCTTTTTAGCAACTATGAACACAAGCTATTTTTGTTTAATTGATTAAAATGTAAACTTGTGTGAATAAAATAAATATTACAGTTTAAATAAAGTAATGCAATGAAATAAAATATATACAAGAAAGGATAAAATAGTAATTTCAAAATTCCCTTTTGGAATTCAATATGAAATTCATCTTTCTTAAACCCTAGTTCTCATCCTTCATATTCCTCAATTTCCAAAAGCTCTTTTTTTTTTTTTTTTTCTGTTATGAAACTTAACCATCTCATTCTTTTTTGCTTCTATAAATATCATTAATGTGGAAGATTATCCACATTTCTATGAGATACCAATTTTCTTAGGTTTTAGCAGATGTAATGACAGATGTAATGGTGATACGAGTAAAATTTTAAATCCTTATTTGTTCAGGTCTCGGCCTCAGGGTTACATTCGACTTCATTCCACGTCATCTGCTGCCGCTTCTCAGCGAACTAGGGGCTCTGCAGAAACACAGACCAAATGCAACTAGAAAATTTTGAAGATTATCAAATGAAAAAAATTGACAAGGTTGGGAGCCAAAATATACATTGTCGTTCTTTCATTGAATGAGTTTGACAGCCAAAATTGATGCTCAACTCTGATATTTGTTTCAATTGGCCAAAAAAAGTCTAATAAACCAAGAATAAAAGCAGAACCAGCAAGAAGTTATTTGATATTTTTTGGCATTTCACTTCTTTCTTGCACTTTTCTTTCATTATTTTTTCTTCCTTTGCTCCCCATTTCTTAGTTCCCAAACACAATACAGGTCCTAACGACCCTTCCAAATTAATGTGAAACATTGAATTCAAAACTAATAGGGAGATTAACCAACGTTGAGCTTGAATGGAAAGAACAAATGGGCATCGGCAGGTGAAGTCTATTGATATATATTATATACACAAATTGGATTTCAATTATTGATTCTTAAATGGCAAAATAAATTGTATACTAAGTATAGACAAAGGAGAAATGGATACTACAATGCCAACATATTTCACATGGTCACAAACATTGGACCTCAAATTGAATTAGAAAAAGGGTTGCCAAGATGATCTGAACATAGAACTCCTTGCCTAATAGAATATGCAGCCAAACCTTTTTTAGGAATATCAAATATCTATTCCCATGTTAGAGAACAGTTCAGTGGCATTCACTTATTGGTGCGCCCCTGCTGGTGCTTGCATCCCCTATTGACACTGTAGCAAGGGACTTGGAAGCCCATGCCCTGGCACTCATCGCTCCTTGTACAAGCAAATTTAGCAAATGCAAGCAGGAAGGGGAAAAATAAATAAACCAATCTCAAAAGTACAAATGCAGTTGCCAGGGCCAAATATGTCTCCTGTCTAAACAAATTCTCTGGAGATCCTGCCCATGAGAATGGGCAACTTTCCTGCTCATTATTCTCATGCTTTTCATGATTTGAAAGGTCAGTTTTGTCTAGGGATCCTCTATTCAGCGATGCAGTCTTCATGCCTACAACCACGAAGGCAAGCACCATGCTCATTAGATCCCAAATGAGAAACATCCTTCAATGGAAGATCTATAAGAAAATGGCATATGTTGCAAGAACAATATTTATTTAGGGATGTATCATTCAATGCAGATGCAATGGAGCAAGAATGATGGGAAAAAATCACAATTAAGAGTCATCCTTTGCTAAAAAAAAATCTAAAAGGGAGACATAAAAAATGCAGATATTATAATTCATGGATAACAAGCCATCTGAAATAACTATTTAATCATCTGGAGGAAGCTATTAGCTTTAAGTGGTTCTTGTTCAAAGTCATCCCCACTTATTCATAAGGACAGGGATGCAGACAATAAAACTTAAAAGAGAACAACACAGTAAAGAAGACTAGAAAAAAAGCTTTACCTGTAACATCAGTATAAAAAGCAACTAGAGAACCCAAAGTCCGAGACCCATGATACCGCTCGCGCATGGTAGAATTCAAAATGAGTAGAGTTGGAAATCCATGAACTCCATACTTTGAGAGTATGCTGCAGAAATTAGTCAATTTTAATTCTCAATAATCGACAAAATTAATTCACAACACAAAAGGGGAAAAAATATCATGAAGATGATCTTCCATTTACAAACCTTGGCCTAATGGATGATTCTTCAATGGCAAGATGTGGGATAGAAGGATAGAAAGAGGAAAGTTGGGAGAAGCTTGGTCTAAAATTCCTAGAGAAGGGGCACCATGATGCATAGAAGAGCAGAGCTACATATTTGCGACCATTCTTGTGAACCATATTTAGTGCCTTTTGTAATGAAACCTCATCACCCTTCAAATAGACAATATAAATGTCATCAAGAATTATACAACCAAATACACTGAAAAGAAATCAAAGCAACCTTGCACAATCAAACGACTCTTCAACCTTCTAAGTCAATCCCAGGCATTAAAGTAATAAAGCATCTCTACCATATGGTAAGTTCCTGAAAATCTAAAAAAAATGAATAAACCACCATTTCCAATTTATGTATCACCAGAAGAATTCCTCCCCACCCACCCAAATTACACTGCTGCTATATTATTAGCAGCAGAAATGGTTAAGCAAAAATTAAAAAAAGCAATTGATGGCTAAAATAGTAGCAAATAAAGTTATAGTAGAGAAGTTGATTGCTTCCACATACTTAGTTAAAATAATAACCAAAGCAAGCAATTGCTAGCTAACTGAACTATTTCCAGCAAGTTTATAGGCTCTGGAGGAGTGCATATATACACAACCAAAAAAAAGAAAAACCACAACACTATCAACGAAACAGAAATGAAGTTAATTCAGAAAAAATAAATAAATAAAACAAAAATGAAGTCAACCCAATCCAAGATTCTGTTTCATGTATAGAACATGAGATTGAGATCAAGTTCCAACTTTTTTCATATGTTCAGGAAAAAAAAATTAATAACGCATAGCATGAATCAGTAAATCCAAAGCCAAAAGCAATTAATTTCAAGCGTGCAATTTATGAAACCAATAAATAAATTAGAACTTACCTCGGCAACCCCAACGAAACCCGGAGATTGAGCACTGCCATACTCGATGCAGCTTCGATCTACAAATCCAAAGATCGAATCTGTAATAGACTCCAAAGGACACATCGAAACCCTACTAGAGTCGCCGTCGGTGGCGGAAATTACCGTCCCCCAAATCGTCACAAATACGCATAGAAACCCGATCCGCCCTTGCCAAACCCTAGCTCCCATTTTCGAAAAACTCAAAAAAAAATAAAATAAAAATAAAAACAAACAAGAACGCGCCTAAAGAGAAAATAAAAACCCACTAAAAATTAGGGAAGTGGGGAAAAGAATAGAAGAAGGAGGGAGGGAGACGAAGGAAACCGGCACATTTTAGCGTGAAGGGAGCCCCAAAAAATTCATATTTTTGGAAATAAAAAAGAAAGAATCAAAGACGTTAAAATATGATGACGCTTGAAACAATCATATATTCTGCGAGAGTGTGTTTTATTTTAATTAAAAATGAAAGTAATAATGTGTATATATAAATAAAAAGACTGGTTTAGAAAGGAAAAGAAGAGGAAAGAGGAAGAAGAGGAAGGTGAAGATAGCAAAGAAGCCAATACGGTAGCGCTTTGGGTAGGACAGCAACCAACAACAGTCATTCCCTTAGAAATTCGTTTAGCAGTCAACTTGAACGAACCTATCTAAGTTGCTTTTACGCGGTCCCAAACCCAAATGAGAGGAGACGAGCCAACCAAATGCAAAGCAATTTTAAATAGTGAATTCAATTTTAAAAAAAAAAAACAACACGCGTTTGTAAAGTTGATCACTTTTAGGGCCGAAAATGAGCCAAGCTACTCGAGCTCGGCTTGGGTCTCGGCTCGATAAAAACTCATTCAGGCTCGAGCTCGAACTGCTCATTTGTTAAATGAGCCAAGCTCAAACTATGAAATACTCGCCTCGTTAGCTCGCGAGCTAGCTCATTTAAAAAGCTCGTGAGTTAAGCTTGTCAGCTAGCTCATTTAGTGTATTTGATTAAAAATATATATAATTTAATTTATATATATTAAACTATGTATGTGAATATATTAATTTTTTAACTAACATAATTTATATAATTTATTAATATATGGTATATGTGATAAATAAATTAAATAATAGACAATATAAAATAGCTTAGTAATTTATAGTAAAATATAAAATTATAGTAATATAATATTTTATTTTTATTAATATATAATTATATTATTCATCTTTCATAAAAATATAAATTTTAGTGTATCTTTTATGAAAATAAAAAAAAATGAATGAAAAATAAAAATTAAAATAAGTTTATTGAGCTCGTTAAACTTATTTAAATCAAGCTCGAGTTTAAACTCGAGATACATAATATATGAGCTGGCTCGATACAAGCTCGGGCTCGGCTTGGGCTCGATTCGAGTTCGAGTTCGAACTCGACTATTTTCTAATGAACAGAGTTTGAGCTTTGCAAAGCTTGGCTCGACTCGGCTCGATTACAGCTCTAATCACTTTTATATGGTTTATAATTTATAAGGCAGACTTGATCTGTAATATTTATATATCAAATTAATTATAAATTATAATTTAAATTATAGTATTTAAAAAAATAATTTAAATTATAATATTTATGAGTGACAATGTGAATCGGACTAATAATAAAATTTTTCATCGTTACAAATAGATTGGTTCAGTTGATGTTTTTAAACATTAGCCAATTTAAAATTTAAATTTTTTATCCTTATAAAAATTATTCGAATTGCATCTATGATGTATGATTTTTCATTATATCTATTAAAAAACAAAAAATCAAATTAGATTTTGTTTTAGAAAAAATTAAAGCCTATTCGTAATATGTTAAAATATAATTTTAATATACTAATCAGACCCTTTTTTTATATAAGATATTTTATATTAATATAACTCTTTTTCTATATAAGACATTTTATATTAATAAATTTTTTATTTGTAAAAATTATTTTTTTTTAATTTTTTTAATTTTTTAATAATTAAAATTTTAATAATTATGATAGAATTTTTAAAAATATAAAATTAATTTTTAAAAAATATAAAACAAAAGAAAATAATTTTTATTTAAAAAATAAAAAAGCTAAAAATTTAGTTAAGCCAATAAAAATGGGAGGAAACACACACGTTCCCAATTTCCCATACCAAATGCCTAACGAAATTATGGACCCTGAGCATACCACGTACCGCATTCAGGAGGGCATAAATTGGAATCTGATTATGTGAATGGAAACTTTGGTATCTAATTCCTATTCGTGCAGAGGCAATTTGTTCCGTGTTTTTATATAATTAAATTTTAAAAGTAAAATTTTCAATAAATTTCACGACACAAAATATCAATTTAAAAGAGTGAATTAAATATTTCCTTTCATATTAAATTTGATGTGAATTTAAAATACTGAATAAATTTTATAAAATCTTATTAGACTTATTTATACCATAGGTCCAGGCTCAACCCAAATTTCACAATACGCTTTGATCAAAACCAAATAAGATTTTTATAGTGTACTTTTTATTTATTTTTAAATTCATTTCCATTAATTATTATCATACAATATAAGAATTTAATATTTTCAAATAAATGTATATATTTAATAAAAGTAAAATACTAATAAACATATTCATGAATCAACATACTCTAATATAACCATTAATGAAAAACATGACATTATAAATGAAGAGCAACAAAATTTTGAGCCGAACACTGAGGAGGACTAACCTAACGGCCAATTCAGAGTCCTACTTGTTATTGTGTTTCGCTGTCTGAAAAAGAAAGAAAACAAAATGCGAACCTTCATCACCACTTCAAAGTAGTAGGTGATGGCGAGTAGGTCTTCAAGATGACGACATTAATCAGAAGCATATTAACAGCTAAATCACAAATCTCTACGCATTATACAATGAAGAAGCGCAGCAAAATAAGCATAAAGCAAACTAAACTATTAGCAGTGAAAATTTAGCTACAAAAGCCTACAAAGATCATTTAACCCAGTCTATACACCCAAATAAGGCCTAAATAATTAGTCATCCAATTGGACTATTTGTTTCTTTCTTGTGATGGTTAAAAGAGGACCTTCACAAGCAAAGGAATAGCAAAAAATTAGTTGCCCTAGACTGATAAAAGAATAATAACCTCTGTCAAGAAACAAATCAGCTGCTTGCCCACTGCCACAATAGATCAATAACCATGTGCCCAATACATTCTGTTGCAAACATAGCAAGTGTAAGTATGTCTAATCATTATTCATTTTATCTATTAGGGAAATATAAATCATCAATAAGGTGCTATAAATACACACGCTGAGAGGAATGAAAGAAATTACACGGGAAAATATCCTAGAAGGAGAAGAACAGAGTTTGAGACATGCAATGCATCAGAGCTAGAAATAAAATAAATTCAAGCAATTGTGCCAAGTGCACCAAAACCCATTCCGTGAATGTGAACCTTTCCAGCATTCCTCTAGGTCCTACAAGAATACCAAAATCACGTCCTAGTCGAGAAGACCATCTAACCAAGACAAGACCTCATATCAAAACCAATCATTTGAAAATGTAATAACCAAGCTTAGGAAAACAATTAGTATCACTTTGCCACAAATACTGCTAAACGATTAGAATGAACACCTCAGCTTCCTGCTTGCAAAAGTTGCATTTGCTTATTGCGGGCCACCACCACTAGCACACACCCAAACAAAGGAAGGAAACTAAATTGCAGTACCCAATTTGATAGTCTTTTTACAGTTGATTTCATGCCTTTGGTTTCACACCAACCGAAAAATATAGGAAGTTATCCATGAATTTAACTCTCTTTCTCTCTCTTTTATTTTTTCATTTGGTTAGTTTTATTTAGCAAATGATTTCAGCACAAACTGTCATAAAACAGAGCATTTCTTAGGGAAGATATAAGGGCAACATAAAGATAATAAGGAAGAGATGAAATAACCAAGTTAACATTTTAACTTTTAGAAAGAATACAATATTACATTCCGACCAAAATGTGGCCATCATCAGAATATTGTTTAGAACACAATGGAAAGTCATTAGTTTGTCTTAAATTCAACATCAATTTAATGGCACCAGAACTAATACTGCACAAGCCAAATTTGTGACAAGTACTATGACTATCATGGAAATGCTAGCATGGGTCAATCCGCTTGATTCTCTAAAGCATCGTTTTTAGATATGACATCATAGTACTAGTAATGCATGGACAGCTTAAGAACAACAGTGAGTAGTATGAAAACTATCTTCACAAATTACCTTTTCCACTTGGCTAACACCAAAATTTCACTTAATGACGCATCACATTGCATTAGCACCAAAACTTGCCTTGCAAATGTCTCATCTCATGATGATATTTTGAGTGAAAATATACAATTAATTTTCTTTTTTATTTTCCATGTATAAAACAAATGCAAGATGGGAAAAAACAAATAAACTAGAATTGGGTACGTGAGTTGCTCAATTTAATACTGTCAAGTGTCAATCCCCTCCACCCCCCAAAGTTCACCTATTAGAAGACAAACACATATGAACACATGGATGATTGTAAACTGGGAAACTTAAGAGCAATTTTAGTATATCTTGTCTAGATGTAGAAATTACCTCATATAGAGTTCTTATCCTTGATCTGACTTCAATTCAGGCATATAAGAAGCATTTCCTCTTGGGGCACAGATTGTGCAAAGACAACTTATTTTACAGTAAATTAAATTGGCCAGCGAACTTGGCCTTGCAGCCTGCACATGCAATGCTCATTGAACCTATTTGTACTTCAGATTCATAAGCCTCATAATGGAACTCATTTCTGCACCAGACACACAAGGCAGGAACGTGGCGCCTGCTTGCAATCTTTGGTAACAAAGGCAAAGCTGCCTTCTCAAGCCAAACAGACGAATCAAGCCCTTGAGCAATATCTGCATCATATGTAAAGACCTTGGACTCATCTGAATGAGAAGTCATAAAATTATATTCCATATTTTTTATGCTGCTTAATCTCAGTCCATCAAAACCTGAGATACCACTAAACTTATCACCAGAGAGTTCACTTTCACCCTGTCCATCAAAGGAGGAGATTATAAATCATACTCAGTCAAGCTTATACACAGACTGATTATACATAAATTCTGAATCTAAACATAAGTTTTGTCAATCATTCATCCATTTCCAGAGAAAACTTTATATCCTTCTAATTAAAAAGTTACAGATAAGAATTCAACTAGCCTTGACAAATACAAAATGCAAACATAATATTCAAAGCCCTAGCTAGAAATTGTGCCATAGAATATATAAGTAAAGTCTTATTTTGTTCAGATTCTAAAAGCATACAGAGAACTAAATCATATTGATAGTCTCATATGATGGTCAAAGACAATCCAGTATCAAAAAGAATTTATTCACCAAGTATGCTGTTATGTGAAGAATCAATTTCAAACACTTATGATTAAATTTAACCAGAAATGACACTAACTGACCCGTTATAGAAGATATTAGTTGATAATCACTGTGACTAAATACGTATTTTTGCATAGGAACATGAAATTAATATAATTATCAACAAAAACACCACACTACCTGAGTTGCCACCCTTTTTTACATTTGGCAATTGTTTTTCATTGAGAATCATTACAGTTTAATGATTTCATAGTAAACTTAAATTTGTCATGCCTCATACCTTATCTGACATAAGGTCATATGTGGGAAAACAGCCTGATGAATGCACCGGTTGAGATGAAGTATCGGTAAAACTACTAAGCAACTCATTTTCTTCAACATTTCTCCACATAAACCCAGACATGGCATTCCCACTGGATTGAGAAAAGCGGCAGAAACCAAGCACTGATTTGTTCTTTCCAGAATTTAAGTCCTCCAATGAGGGTTTCTCTTGACCTTTGTTTGTCAAAACCTTGTTCAAATTATTTCCAATGCTCCAGATTTGCTTACTATTGGAGAGGCAAAGTAAACTATCTGCAGAAGGTCTTTTCTGCTCATTCAAAGTGCTGTTGTAAAAACCACTCACATTATGTTCCGTAGCAAATTTCTGTTGATTCCCCAAAGTAAGAAGGGAACAATCCTTAAAACAACTTTCTTGCATGGTCCTTTTCACAGCATCAAAATCCTGTTCAGCTTGACCATGGCCAAAAGCTATATGAAGCTCACCATTGCCTGAGCTTTTAGCTTCCTTATGTTTGTGCTGATCCATTGTTATACACGGGACCTTATTTATGCTATTCTCATAACCATGTGCTTTCCCATCACAAGAAAATTCAGGTAAACTGCCATTAGAAATTCTATCCTGCATAAGGTTCTTTGATGTGCCATTCAGGACTCCATCATCTTCTAAAGAAAATGTTAGCTCATTGACAGGTGTAAATAGGAAACGATCATTGGAACTTCTTTCCAGCTCAACATTAGTTACATGTCCTGCAACAACATCAGCATCTTTGCCACCTTCACTATTCTTATAAAATGTGACACCATCATGATTGGGCACCTCCATTGTGCCATTAGAAACCTTCACTGCTATGTTTTCCAAACTAAAGGATTGCTCACAACCAAATAAAGTGAGCTTGCAGCCTTCCAATTCCTTTTGCTCACAGAGTTTCTTTCCCGTGCATCTAGGAGTGCTATTCATATCATTTCCAGTAAAAAACATCTGCTCATTCCATGATGGAATAATTGAGCGGCTTCCATAACTACTCTCCAGCTCATTGATGATCAGAGGGTCCTCAACCTTTAGAGTTTGCACATCATTTGTAGAGCTAACCACTTCATCAAATTTCAACTTGCTTGCTGTGCTAGTAGACATGTGGTTTACAATATTGTTGAAATTACATGCTTTCTCATCAAAGGATGAAAGTAAACCCCCCTTAGAATCTCTAATAAGTGTGTTCTCCACCATAGTGGAATTTGAAAGCACGTGCATATTATTTAAAGCACTTTGCTGACTACCAGATGGTGCAGCCAAATAGCTTTCAGAACTGCTTTGCTCCTTGATGTTGGTTGCAACATCCTCCTGTACCAAGCTATTATGAGAAAAACCAGTACTTAGCTTATCTTTCCCAACAAAGACTCTTCCATCAACTTTCATGCCATTTATTGGGCTAGAGACAGGTTTGCCATCGACTATTTTCTCCTTAAAATTCAGCACAAGCAAACCACCATCAGAATCTCTCTCCTGACTATGTTCCTCCCTGAAGCTTGTGTGCACCTGATCCTCATTGTTGTTAACTGCATGTGTTTGGTCCCCTCCAATGGCAGCAAGTGAACATTTCTGAGAACCTTCTTCCTGGTCACCAAAATTATTGATAGTTTCAGTAGTGTATTGAAGAACATTTATTTCATCAGAAGCTTTAAGAACAGAATCATTCTCATTGTTCACCAAGGCAGCCAGACAACTATTATTTTCAAAAGCAATTGCATCAGTAACTTCATTCGTCTTCTCAGCTGTGTCAATGGCCATGTTAGAAGATGTATCCTGCTCACCACAGCAAGATTCAACAGGAGTATTTTCTTTTAGTTTATAATTGGGAATGGCAGAACTTATTTCACCATTGATTTTGAAGACAGACTCTACTGCATTATGACCCAAACTGAGTCCAATTGATTCTTGAATCTTTAGAACATCAGGATAAACTCCGACTGATGGAGGTTCAGTGTTTCTTTGGATGCTCATGGCTCCATTTGAAGCTTCAATTCTCTTAAAATAATCTTTTATGTGGTTCTCAAGGTGACCATTATAGCGATGCCTTTCTTCAAAAGGTTTATCACAAAATTGACATTCATATTTTCCATTTTTAATTATCACTTCTTCATTCACAGATGTTCCATGTCTAAGCCTCTTTGAAGCCCTCTGATTAGATGGTAGCAGGTGTTGCAACAGGTCATCTGGGTCATGAAAAGACACTGTGCATTTATGGCAATTATATTTCCCCACTGCTTGGACCTGCTCAGGAATCCCTATCTTCAATGAGGAAGCTTGATCCTCATGTTCAACAGATTTAGATGTATCAGGCAAAGCCAAACAGCAGACAGGATCATCCCCATTCTTGTCAACTTTAAGGGTGACATCTGCAGCCTGAAGCATACTTTGTGAACACAAACTTTACAGGAAATTAAAATGCATGAAACAAAAAGATAAAAACTTACAGTCCCAGAAGATATTTTGTCAGTCAACTGAAAATTGCCATCAGCGTGACCAAAATTCGACTGTTTTCTATCTTGAAGCCCAAACAGCAAAAGTAAATATGAAGAAACATCCTTGCTGGACAGGAACTGCTGACCATTAGGGCTGGGCAATATTATATCAGCAAAGATAGGTAAGAATTACATAAACACGAAAAAAAAATAATTTAAAAGTTACAAATTTGACCATCAAAAAGAAAATCATGACAAAGGTCTGCATCCCCCTAAAAATCAAAATAACAGGATAGTGAAGCAGAGATAGCAAATGAGCTCGATAAAACTGTGAGAATAGATGCCACAAAAGACACCATATCTTAACAGAACATCCTAAAAACTATTAACAAGCTTGATATAAAACAAGTAAAATTATTTACTATGTTTTTCATACATTACCAGATTTAATTCACCCAGAAATAACAGAGAACAATTATAAAGCACCTGTGAATTTGTTCACTCGACATGGTCACAAACAGAGTAAGCAAATAAAAATCGATATCAATGTGTTCAACAATTCAATGCCCATTCAATTGTGCAATGAACTAACGTAAAACTTGACATACCTTATTACTTCCATTCTTCATTTATTTTCAATAAAGAGATGACATGGATATTATTGACTCAACATTTTATTGTCTTATCAAAAAATACTGAATGAAGAGCAAGTAAATGCAAATGATATGCTAAGTGTTGTCTGAAAAACTGGTTAGAAATTACTCAAACTATAGATGATCTAAAAGAAGCAGAAACTAGAAGAGAATATTTCAGATAACATAGATGAAGGGAACTGAATATTCCGTCATCAACAATTTAAGAAGTTGATATGACAAAAAAGTTGCATTTTGGCTCAATGAACACAAGCAACGCCTAACACTTGGATTAGTAACAACAATACAATGTAAGATTAGATGGGTGACAGTAAAGGATTAATTGTAACAAAAGGTGAAAATTTTAAAATTTATGTCCCTTATGCTAGGGAAATTGTCAAAGATGAACAAAATACATGCAACATACATTTCTGATGTAAATACAGGATACAACAAACTCCGCATCACAGAATGTGTAATCATAATAAGTTCTTCATTGACTTAATTTTTAACTGTTGTTCGAAGCAGAAGAAAAATAGCGTTCATTTTTAGTGCAATCAACTTCTTCAATGTTTTTTTTTATTATTTTTTGGATTGAAATTCATGTAGTATGCATGTTCCGAGTCACACTCAACACCAATTAACCATCAGGTACAGGAAGCAGACGAACAGCAACCAATTGCATCATGCATTAAACTTATATTAACCATGAAAAATTATAATAAAACCAAAAAGCCAAAAAACCTTATGTATCTTCTACAGGCGACCCAGAAGTAACCAGCTTTCTTCTTAATGCAAAGCATGAGCTTCCACCCTCCTGGTAGCACATCACCAAGCAAACTCGCATCTATAATCTTCTTCTTCCTCCTATTATTCACCCATTCTCCCTCCAACCGCTGCAAAAACCCTAACAACTCCTCCTCCGTATACATTCCTGAAGTTCTCTTCATAAGCTCCTCACCAAACGGATCCTCCACACTCCCCAATTTCACAAAGTCCACCAACATGTTATTATCATTCATCATGACCTCTTTTGGCTTCTCCTTTTCTATCCTCGCATTTTGTTCTGCAGCAATTGTCTCTCTGTCAACTAGCCTATTCTCGCTCTGAATCACGAGTTTGAGATTATTATTGTTACTGTAAAACTTACTCTCACTCTCACTTTTTCGCGGCCTGCCCCTCTTCCTCTTTTTGTTATTGGAATCGGCAATGGCAGTCGAAGTCGGAATTGCTTGCTTAATCTCCGTGTCCCCGCTACAATCAGCAACACCAATGCGAACATTTTGTAATGACTCATTTACCGTTGAAGGAAAATCCAAGAATTTGAGAGAATTGTTGTAATGAATGGGAACGGGAACTAGGTTAGTATCATTATCATTATTGTTCAAACTGACACCAAATAGCGACTTAAGCAGCGATATGATTTGAGAATTCTCCTCATCTAGAACATGTTCGGCAGTAATTTGTTGAGGAATAGGAGTTCTAATTGAATGAGAAGAAGGAGAGAATTGCGAATTGTTCCGAGAAGCCAAACGGAGGCGGGAAAAGGTCTGTTTACGGCTACCAGCGGATTCATTGAAAACGGACCGATCAATTCTAGGAGTGGCAACATCGGCGTCGCTTTGATAATGAAGAAGAGAAGAAGGGGAAGAGGTACAGAGAGATAAGGAAAGAAGTTCGGATTGGGAAAGAAAACGGAGATCGATTAGAGGAAGGGACTCTGTATGGAGGTGGTTCAGGTGATGGTGGTGGTGGTCGGAGGCGGCGGAGTCGACGGTGGTGAAAGCCATGACATGGAAAAAGAAGAGATTGAGATTGTGTTAATGAATAGGATAAGGGCGCAAAGTTTAACTATAGAGAAGTTGTAGATGGAGATGGATTTTCGCGACCTGGTTAATCCTCGAAACCGACAATTTTTACATTAATAACTGTTCACTTAAACGATAACGTTTTAGTTTTCAAATTTTTTGCGTTCAATGGCTGGTCCAGGGCCTTCCATTATTTGGAGTCCTAGGAGACTAGGCCTTGGGCATTTCAGTGGCCCAACCAATATCATATTCAAACTGAACTTTTTAGAACATCTACGTTACCACACAAAAAAAAATTATTATAAAAATACTACAAAAGCTAAAAATATTTATATTTTATAAAAAATTAATATAAAATTTTAAAAATACATAATTTTTCAATAAAATAATTTTTTTTTTCAAAAATTCTTTTTCCCTCGATACAATCAATATTTTACTTCAATTTTTTTTAAACTTCACTATTAAATAAAAAAATTATAATAAAAAAATAAAAATTAATATTTTAAATTATTTGTTATCCTATAAAAATCATAATTTTTTATGTAAAATTTAATTTTAATTATAAAAAATAAATAATATTAAAAAATAAAATAAAATAAAATATATAAAAATACTTTATTTTTAAACAAACTTTACATATTATACACATGAAAAAATAAAAAAATATATAATTTTGATATGTAGATATATTATAGATGTTATGTGTATATTATATTTTTGTTATTTAAATTGTATATATTTTATGTAAAAATTATCGTTATGTGAATTTGTATAAATATTGTCTGGATATTTTAAAAATAAAAAAATTAAAAAAATGTGAAACTACAAAAATACTAAAAATATTATGTAGATGCATTGTAAATTTGTTGTAGATATATTATTGATTTGTTATAGATGTTAGATATATTTTGTATAATTGAGTATGTATTTTATATATGTTTCGTATACATTATGTATTTGTTGTGTATACATTTTTTTTATGTGTGTATTGAAAATATAACATAAAAAATTTAAATATAAAATATAAAATAAAATAATTACAAAAAACATTGGGATTTAACCTACAACATACTCTTTTATAAGAGCTTAATATTTTTTAGACTTCATTAATCTTAAATGAACTCTCTTTTATTATAATATCCTTAACTCTAAAAAAACTTTTATCTTTTTTCTCTCTTTTCTTTCCTTTTCTCTTTCTTATCCTTTTTTCCATCCCCGTTTTTCTCTAAATTTTTTCCTTTGATCATAAAATTAAAATCAAGATTAATCTTTAACTTTAACTTTAATTTGATCATTTTATATTTTTTTTCTCTCTCTCTTGTTCGTTTATCTTTCTTCTTCCTTTCTCCTATCTCATTTTCTCTCTCTCTCTTTTTTTCATTTTATTTATTTTTCTTTGATAATGGATCTAGCTTAAGTTTTATAAGGAAATATATTAGTTGTAGTTGATCTCTATTTCTCTATAATTTCTTCTTTTCTTTCTTTTCATTCATCATGGATTGAAATTTCTCTAATATAAAATTTTAGTAAGTTTTTTTTTTTCCTTTTAAACTTAAATTTTACAAGAAAATGACCGATTTAAATATTTTATATGGTTGATTTTATTTTATTTCTCCATAAGTTTTAATCTCCTCATTTGTTTAATCTTTCATTTTAATTTCTGAATTCATAAAAAGTAAAATGAAGTGTTATGAATTTTATGTGAAGCGATATTATATATTGTTAGAGGCTAGTATGGATTATTAATAGGTTGTTAGGGGGCTGTTAGGATCTGATAGAGGTTGTAATAAGTTGTTTGATGTTGTAATACAATATTATAAACTTTATATGAAATAATATTGTGTAGTGTTGGATGCTAGTATAGAGTGTTATAAGCTATTAGCTGTAGAGGAGAGCATGTTAGAGGATAATAGATGCTATTAAATATTGGTAGGGGCTGATAGAAGATTATTAGAGGCTGTTAGGGGCTATTAGGGACTGTTAACAATCCCTAACAGCCCCTAACAGAAAAACAGTTTGTATATTAATATCTAATATATATTATTTTTGTTTTAATTATTTACTGAAACTGTAAAATGTGTCATAAATGTAAATAAAAAATGTGTGAAAATAGCTCTTAACAACCTATAACATACTGTAACAAATAATAACAACACATGTAGAAGTTGTATATGATTATATTTTATTGTTGTTGACCTAGATTTAGGTCAATCTTGTTTTTGATCTTGGCAAACAAATTGAAGTGATCTAATGGCTTCAATGAGTGTTTATATGGCAGGAAAGCAACTTAGAATGAGCTGAAATGCAAAGAAATTTGAAGATTTCCTAAGTGCTGAAAATCTGTCTTTAAAGGGATGCGCGACCGCCCCAAGGCCTTGCGCGACCATCCAAGAACGCGCGACCGCCCCAAGGGGTTGCGCGACCATCCAAACTGTCTTGGTTTGACAGTAAGGTTCGCGGTGACAAGAACGGTGAATGACTCGACGCAAGACAATGCGCGACCGCCCAATGTGGATACCCGACCGCTACATTTATATAGCCGTTGGTGGGCTTCAACGGCTAGTTAAAGAATCAATAAGAAGATGCCACGTATCAAGTAGCCGTTAGAGATTTGAATTGCGCGACCGCACCAGACTGCTGGGATGCCCGCACAAACAGATGCGCGACCGCCCCAAGGGGGTGCGCGACCATCCCAGGATGCGCGACCATCCAAAGGTGGTGCGCGACCATCCCAACAGTCTGACACAAAAATCCAAGAAGATTTTGTAGCTGTTGGAGTTTCACTTTTCTACCCACTTCACCAACGGGCAGAACTGGTTTGAGGCCTATAAATACCACCTCAAACAAGTCTTATAGCAAGAGAATAAATACTAATATTGTCCAAACTCTTGCAAGTTATTTACTTAAGCTTTCATCTATTTATCTCTTCATGTAAGGTTGAGTGTTAGCCATTAAAACACCAATTGTAAGGTTGTGAGAGTGAGCCTAAGAAAAACTCTTGTAAAGGTTGTGAGAGTGAGCCTAGTAAAACTCTTGTAAGTGGTTTGAGTGTTAGCCTTAGTAAAACACTTGTCAAGTTAGGTGTGAGCTTGTAAAAACACCAAAGTTGGAAGTGAGCTTGTAAAACTTCAAGTATAGTGGAATACCCAATTGAGGTTGGGGAGTGGATGTAGGATTGTTGAATCCGAACCACTATAAATCTCTTGTGTTGATTTTTCTACTCTCTACTCAATCTTCTACATTTCTTATTTGTTGAAGTTTTTCAATTTGCTATCATTTCTTGAAGAAACCAATTCACCCCCCCTCTTGGTTGCCATCTTGGGACAACAATTGTGTAGTTATTAAATATTATTGATTGATTTTATTTTTTATTTTTTATTGTAGGGTATTTTCTTAGAAAGAAGAATTGATATGAAGCTTGATATGATTATCTTTATCCACTACAGTGAAAAATTTTACGTGGCCATCTCAAAATCTAATATTATTGTACAGTACTTCGCAATCATTGGATGTTCAAAAAAAATAATATTATTATATTCATAATTGTGATATTTATTTTATTATTGTTGTATAATTGAATTTTATAAACTTTTATTTTTTTTATTGCAACTGAATGTTTTAAATATTGATATATTTTGGTGAGTCTATTTTAATTATTCTTACTATAAAAATTTAAATTATAACATAACATCTATGTCATGGTATTTTATGAGTTGTTAAGGGTCCGTATTGTGGTACATTAGGGGCTATTACATGTTTTATTTTTTAATAATTTTGTACTTCTCTCAATTCTCACTATATGATATTAAATTAAAATATAATAACTATTATTAATGATTATTAGGTGATGTTAGAGGACTGTTAGGGGCTCTTATGAGCTGTTAGAGGCTCACAGCTAACATCTCCTAACAACCCTAACAACCTCTAGCAGTAGATTTAAAAATTAATAATACATCTTTAATATATATGTTAATAATTAATAATAATACTTCACAATTATTGGATATTTAAAAAAATAATAAGATTGTTGTATTCATATTTATGATCTCTATTTTAATGTTGCTACTATGAAAATATTATAAATTTTTATTTATATTGTTAAATACCTTTAACATGTATATTGTAATTGGATATTGTAAATGAAATGTAAGGTATTGTTAGATGATGATATGGATTGTTAAGGACTATTAGGGAATGATATGAATTGTTAGGGACTATAAGGAGATAATAGGGGCTCAACCCTAACAGATTCTGCAGCTCATATCAGCCCCTAACAACTCATATCAACTCCTAACAGTTATTCTGACAGTCCATATCAGTTTCTAATAGCCCATATCAGCCCCTAACAACTCATAACAATTACGTTGACAACTCATATCAGCTCTCTAATAGTCCATATCAATCCCTAACAGCCCATAATACCCCATATTAGCCTCCAATACTATACAATATTATTTTACATAAAGTCTATAATGCTGTATTACAATCCTTAACAACTTATTACAGCCCCTGTCAGACTCTAACAACCCCTAACAACCTGCTAATAATTCATACTAGCCTCTAATAATATATAATATTGCTTCACATAAAATTTATAAATACTCCATTTAACTTTTTATGAATTAAGAAATAAAAATGAAGGATTAAACAAATGAGGAGATTAAAATTTATGGAGAAATAAAATAAAATCAACCATATAAAATATTTAAATCGGTCATTTTTTTACAAAACTTAAGTTTAAAAGGAAAAAAAACTTACTGAAATTTTTTATTGGAAAAGCTTCAATCCATGGTGAATGAGAAGAAAAAGAAGAATGTATTAGAGAGAAATAGAGATCAACTAAAATTAATCTATTTTCTTACAAAACTTGAGCTAGGTCCACAATCAAAGAAGAAGAAATAAAATGAGAAAAAAAGAGAGATAGAAAATGAGATGAGAGAAAAAAAGAAGAAAGATAAATGAAAAAGAGAGAGAGAAAAAAAGATAAAGAGAGATAGAAAATGAGATGAGAGAAAGAAAAAAGAAAGATAAACGAAAAAGAGAGAGAGAGAAAAAGATAAAGAGAGATAGAAAATGAGATGAGAGAAAGAAAAAAGAAAGATAAACGAAAAAGAGAGAGAGAGAAAAAGATAAAGAGAGATAGAAAATGAGATAAGAGAAAGAAAGAAGAAAGATAAACGAAAAAAAGAGAGAGAAAAAGATAAAAAAAAAATTATGATCAAGTTGGAGTTGAAGTTAAAGATTAATCTTGATTTGAATTTTATGATTAAAGAAAAAATTAAAGGAGAACGACGATGGGAAAAGGAGAAGAAAGAGAAAAGGAAAGAAGAAAGAGAAAAAAAAAGATAAAAATTTTATTTTAGAGTTAAGGATATTATGATAAAAGAGAGTCCATTTAAAATTAATAATATATAAAAACTATTATTTTTATATAAAAAATTATTACTATCAAATATGTATTTAAAAAAAAGAAGAAGCAAAAGCTGCATTTTTGAAAAAAAAAAAAAAGTTTGCGCTGCTGTAAAATTGAAAAGCCATTGACTAAAAGACGCATACATGTAAATTTTTCTAACTTTTTTCCTTTTATAAATGGAATGTAAAATATGTAACTTAGATACTAATCATAAATTTTAACATATGATTTATCAATATATAGTTAAAAAAATGTAAATATAATTGAATATTTTTATATTCTAATAAAAGAAAAATAGTGATGATAAAACTCATCTCATCTAGTCCAATTATTCATTCTTAGCTCAATAAATAGTTTCTAAAACTCGGTAGCAAAAAAATTATATAAAAAACGAACTATTAAATGAAATTTAACACATACTAATATGAAAGATTAATGTTAAAAGGCTGCGTTCAGGATGGTAAAAAAATATGATTTTACTGTGTTCAGGATGGTAATAAAATATGATTTTAAGGATTTTAACTTTGATAATATATTTTATATTAATAATTTTTTTTCTTTACTGATTTTTTTTCTTTTTTTTATCATATTTTTTTCTCTTTTCATCATAATTTATATATATATTTTTTATTTTCTACATATATTTTGCTTGTAAAACAAAAGCTAAAAATATTTTTTATTTTAAAAAATAAAAAGCTAAAAATATGCAATTTAAAAGAACACCGTCAGATATATTCAATAAGATTAAAAAAAATTGATATGATAATTTATTTTTATTCATAAATTTATAGTAAATATTTTTTATACTTTGAGTAATAGAGATGTTTTCTGTTTATATACTATTTTTATTCATTGTATTACATATAGAAGTGTTTAGAAACAATATATATTTTATTAAGAAAATCTCACATAAGGAATAGGATATAAACAATATATATTTTTGATTATTATATATAGTTTGATAATTGAGTTGAGATTGTAGTACTCAAGGAGGTGATATGCACGGTCAGGAATGTGCTGTCCCTATCATTTCATTTCCATTTTGCATGTGAATGCGGGGGCAGGGCATGGACACGCACATGCCTTTCATAATAGGGTCCTTGAGGATTTTGATTTCGCCAACTGATAGGCCTCTATTTAATAGAGCCGAATCCAGCTGAGTTTTCAAAATCTCCGACTCGGCTCACATTCAAGTTTGGTTTTAATTTTAATTTTGTTTTAATCAGCAAATGATAGATCCATTCAAAGAAACAATAAATACACATAGCCTTGACAGAAGGCTTAAGGAGCCATTATTGGCAAATCGCATAGAAAGACAGAAGCAAAATGAGTTATACTATTAAAAAAACAGTACATGCAGTTAAAATGACACAAAGCATAAAGATAAAAACAAAACAGTCTACACCCAAAAACAGTATATGTAACCAAGGCAACATAGAGCATAGAAACACATAAACAAGACATGCTACACCCAAAAACAGTCTTATGTAACCAAGACGACATATAGCATAAAAAGGACAGAAGCAAAACAAATTATACCTAAAAATAATTAATGCAACAAAGACAAACCCAAATATAGAACTGTGAATTGGTCAAACAAATAGCAGATAACATACGCAAAAGATAAATCTATTGATGAGTATGAACACAGTGGACAATATCAGAAGAGCAAAAATTGTGGCTAAGATTTCACTGGTCTTCAAACTTGAAAAAAATAAAAGGAGAAGGGAAAAGATAACTCCCTCACCTCATGAGATCTTCCTTTAAAATAACTTAAATTTATATGCAGAGGTTCATAACCCTAAAACTATGGGAAGGCGAACGAAAATATATGTTGATCAATATTTGATCAGCTTCTGATCACTTTGCTTCCACAAAAGATAATATATTCGACATGTTGTATTACTCGTTACCAAAAACAAAAATATAGTATTTTTCTTCAAAAAACACATCTAAACCAAGGAAAATTTTTAATAAAAGAGGCCACATGATGGGAAAATCTATACGAAAAAAAAAAAAAACAAACCATAAAAAACTACAAAAAATTTCAAGAGAATAAGAAGAAAATAAGGACCTATTTCTATTCGACAATAGTTCTAAATCAAGATTTATGACTAGAATATGAGGAGTTGTAGAAGCAGCAGCTATAAATATGTATTGTTTAAGGTAATAAATTCAAAAACCATTTTCACTTCCCCATATCAATATTCTCTATATATATATATATATTATAATGAATTACAGAGATTTTCCAGTACTAATATATAGAGAAACTATTGTGTAAAAATTTAGAATTTTTTACTATTTATAAAAGTTTTATAAACTTAAACAGAATTTTAAATTGTTTTAAACTATTGGGCCGATTGAAAATTTTGAATTTTTTTATAAAATAAATCTTATTATTTTCTATCATTATATAAAAATTAATATGTAATACATCATTTATATATATCTGACAGAAAAATACTATAAATTTCTATAAATAATATGTGATTCACAATATGATGATAATAAATAAAAACTATCCATCAGTAATAAAAAATAATTCAAACCAATTGAATCAATTTTTCAAATTTTTATATTTATTTTCATCATTATATATTATGTAGAAACGTTTCACCATTATGTTAAAAAAAATGGTACTAAACTAAATGTTTCAAGTATTGAATTTTAAAATTGATTATTTATTATATTTACCATTAATATTCAATATTCATATAAGAACTAAAAATGTAAAAATATAATAATAAAATTTTAACATGAATAATTATCTTCTGAAAAAATTATATTTCACGAAAATTTTGAAAATTTTAATTGTATTCTTTATCTTATTTAAAATTTATACATTTTTTTTATATCACGGAACTATATTAAAGGAGATCATTTTTTTTACTTAATTTAAATATTGACAATAATAAATAATGAATAAGTGAGCATATATTTTTCATTTTAATGATCCAAATTTGTTAGGCTCCTAACTTAAAAACAGAGAAAGAAGGAGGAGGAGAAGAAAAAGAAGAAAAGATGCAGGGGAAGAAAAGAAGTTACAGCAGAAAGAAGAAGAAGAATAAAGAAAAGAGAGAATTGAGAGAGAATATTTGTGTAATTGATTTTTACACGTAGATTAAATGATTCATTTCATTGGTCCGTTATAGGCATTTAATCTACGTGTAAAAATTTTATTAGTCCGTTGTAGGCATTTATTGCTACAACGGTTGTAGCATATAATTATTCTTGATACTGATTGAATGAATCTGTAAAATTAGCACCAATACGATATATTCTCATTGCCTATTCTGATACTACCAATCATTATCAATCATCTGGCAGTAGCTAACATCAGCAAGTTTGTTAACTATTCCCTCTAGAAGCTTGCCATCTACTGCACTCTTATATGAATCATGGTTCATCAAGCCCATTTCTGATAGCATCCTTTGGGCCTCCTTCTTCTCTGTTACCAGCACCTTATGTCAACACAAAATTCAACAAAAAATTATAACAATAATTTTCGTAACTTTCTTGAGTATTTAAAATAATATCCATAAATCGATTTATTTATTTTTATTGAAATGGGTAAGGACTATGAAATGAAGAGTCTATGATAATTATCAAGAAAATATCATGTTCAGTATATTACCTACCCCTATTACAAATCACTTCTCAAACAGATCTAATACGCTTTAATTATAATGAATTATAAAATATATAATTTATCAATAATAATAACCATAAGAATCTATCTCTATAGATATAATACTAAAACAAATAATATTGACATAATATTATACTACGTGACATAATATTTACATTTCTTTAAATTAAAATATTATTTATTACAATAGATAATTAATGAATTGTTATAGATATTTATTTAAAAAATTCAAATAAGATTAGAATATCTTATTTAATATTAATAATAAGTTTTATTATCTAATAATATAATTTAAATTTTTAAATAATTAATAGTATATTTATCTAATTTTTATTTAATAATTTGTTATTTATCTAATAATATAAATTAATTTTTAAAACATTAAATTTATTATTATTTAAAATATTCAAATAGGATTATGATATACATATTGATAATAATTAGTTACTATATATTATATAAAAAATAAATTAAATATTGATAATAATATAAATTAATTATGTTATCAATTTTTCATATTTTTTACTTAAAATCATCATAGAATTTTAAAATTATTATATGTATATACATTAATTAAAAATGCCTACAACATTAAAAAAATGTATTATTCTAGTTATTATAATACTAAAGAGATAATACCGACACAACAGTATACCACCTGACATAATATTAATGTTTTAAAATATTAAATTAAATTATTATTTATTAGAATAGATAATTCATTAATCAAGAAAATTATTAGGATATTCATTTCAAGAATTCAAATAAGAATAAAATATTTTATTTAATATTGATAATAATTAGTTATTATCTAATAATTTAATTTAAATTTTTAAATAATTAATAAGATATTTATCTAATTTTTATTTAATAATTAGTTATTTATATAATAGTAGAAATTAATTATTAAAATATTAAATTAATTATTATTTTAACAGTTCAAATAGAATTATGATATTCATATTGATAATAATTAGTTATTATATATTATATAAAAAATTAAATATTAATAATAATATAAAGTAATTATGATAATCAATTTTATATATTTTTTTATGATAATCAATTTTATATATTTTTTACTTAAAATTATTATAGGATTTCAAAATTATTATTATATATATATTAATTAGAAACATGCAATATTGCATATGTACTATTCTAGTTATAATATTAAAATAGATAACACTGATATAATATTGCACCGCATGACATAATGTTAATTTTTTTAAATATTAAATTAAATTATTATTTATTAGAATACATAATTAATTAATTAATTATTATGGATATTTATTTAAAGAGTTCAAATAATATTAGAATATTTTATTTAATATTAATAATAATTAGTTGTTATCTAATAATATAATTTTAAATTTTAAATAATTAATAGGATATTTATTTAATTTTTATCTAATAATTAGTTAATATGTATTTATTGATGTAAATTAATTTTTAAAATATTAAATTTATTATTATTTAGAGATTTCAAATAGGATTAAAATTTACGTATTGATAATAATTAGTTATTATATATTATAATTAGTTGTAATATTAGTTATGTACAGATTATAATTTTTATTTTGTGCTTAAGAAAGTTTTTTTTTTTATAAATCCTCCCATTTTTTATTATCCTTCCTCATTTTTTTCAAATATAAAGAATAAGAAGTATTCTATATACAATCAACCTGTGTTAAAATTTTTTAATGCTGCTTATAAAATATTCAAAAAGATAGACTGAGAATATAAATCATTTATATTTTTATTTTAAGATCATATCTGCATGAGAATGTTTTTTGTACATTTCAATATGTGTATACATTTTATTTTCTTTTCATAAATGTTAGTGCTATGATCTTTGAATAATTTATTTTTATATTAATTTGTTTTGTTAAAAAAATTAAAATATTAAAATTATAATAATTCTTATATGTAACATACTAAATTTCAATAATATTATTTATATAAATAGTATTAAGACATCGATTCTATATGAGAAAATATTATTATTATACATAAATATTTTTGTAAATTATATTTATTTTAATTACTGCATAAAATATTATAATATTTATTTTATATCACACTTATTAGTAAGTTTAAATTAATTATTAACTAAAAAATTATAATTATTAACTTTTTATTTTTTACTTAAAATTATTATATATAAAAACATTAATTAAAAACACATGCAGATACTATTCTAATTAATAATAATAACAACATGTTCAAAACACGAACTCGGTCGACTTTATTAATCAAGTTGAAATTTAATTAGTTTGTATATTGGTTCAGCGCCGCCAAATTAAATGTGATTAAAAAAATATTTTGTTAATTAAGTTCAGCCTTGTATGAACAGTTATGAGCCATCATACTCGATAAAAAAAAATATTGATTATGTTTATCTTGCTTAAAAAATTTATATATAATTATAAGACGTGTACGTATTAATATAAAATGCTGAACATGATATATATATATATATATATATTAAAAGTATGAATCACACTTTATATATATATATTAAAAGTATGAATCACACTTTATATATATATATTAAAAGTAAATAATAAATATAAAAATTAAATAGATATTTATGATATTGTTTCATAATTTGAAAATTCAAAGATAACCATGGGGAGTAGATGAAGTATAGAAATATAAATATAAAATGAATTTTCTATAAGGAAAAGGCATCATATAGTCAAACATTGTTTCATTTTATAAATTATATATTATGTTTTGTAGTAGGTAATAGGGTGGAGACAAAAGTGATAATTTGTTATTAGAAGTCACTCAATCGTAAATAAAATTTTAGATTTAGCCTCTAAAATTTTAAATTTTATTAAAAAGTTAAAAGTTTTATATTAAATTTAAGACATTAAAAATTTAAATCATTAACATGCCCCTCATTGTTATTTTTTAAAATTGATAAAAATAATTCTTAATATATGGAGTATTAAAAAATGTCATAAATTTTTAAAAAAATTTATGTCACGTAGATAATATTAAAAGGCTGGACTAGCAAACCATGATATACCACGTAAGCAGTAGTACTCAGCAGCAATTTTAATTTCCAAAAGGACGATTTTTTTTTTTGGGGGAAAAAAAAAAAGAAATGTCAACATTAAAGCAAAATTGGCAAAGAATCTTTTGCTGAAAAATAAAGAAAAAGAAAAATAATAAGCAATTTCGAGACCGTAACATGAGTTAGTTATAACTGCCATGGGTCAACTACAGCAGCAAACCTTTTTTTACTGTATTTTGACTTTTAATTATTGGATATTATTTTTTTGGGCACTAATTTGATATTATTTGTTAATTAAAACAAATCAATTTGAAAATATAAAACAGAGTTTAGTGTATATAATAATTATTTAAATTTTTATTATTTTACAAAAATTATTATAAAATAAATTTGAAATAAACTAAAAGACTGCATATTTGAATATTATTATTATAAATTAATAACTTTAACTAATTAAACAATATAACTTGGGAATAAATTAAATCGAAATTTTAGATAATTTTTTAAGTTATAGGTAAGTAAATGAATGATAACCACTTTAATATATGAAATATATTATATTTTAAAAAAAATATAAATGAGCGAACTTTGCTTTGAAATAATTAGTATATATGATAATATTAGCAATGAAATTGGCATAGTATTCAGGTTTAAAATATAACGTGCGTGCTAGAGAAGTAACTTTCTCAATTACGTAATTACAAGATCTTTTATCCACATGGCAAAATAATTTGAAAACCAATAAAAAAACAATCGGTAATTACCAACCGATTATATTTTATCTCAATAAATTATTTGTCAATAAGATAAAATTAATATGTGAGTAGCTAATCAGTAAATTTATTTGCTAATAATTTTTTATGTTAGCAACCAAAATTTTCATCAATAATCCACATTGTTTCTTACAGTGTACTATGCTAGAAAACAAAAAATAAATTACTCTTTCCTCTAATCCTTGCGGTTCTCTCTTTGATCTCTCTAAAGCGCCTCGCTTCTTTGTTATTTAAATCTAGATCTAGAATTATTGCCGTCTTCTTAGCCAACGGCTAGGGGCAGAGATAAGGGGTTCTAAGGGAGGCAATGGATCCCTTCCCCTCCTTTCACTCATTATATATATATATATATATTATTGTAATTTTTATATATATATTAATATATATAATATATATAATTATATTTAATCTAATTATACTAATTATTGGATTTTTTATATATAACTATATATAATTTATTTATATAAATTATTGATTTTTTATATCTTATATGTTTTGTTTTTTAAGTTACTGTCTATTTAGAATTTTATGATTAGGTATTTAGATTAACACTATAACTTTACAGTTTGATTATTAAGTGGATAAAATTGATATTCTCATTTAAAAAATAAATCCAAATAAAATTGATATTCTCATTTGAAAAATAAATTCAATAATTAAAAATAAAGAATATGCAAAAAATTTAATAAATTTTTAAAATTTAATAAATAATAAAAAATAATAAAAAATTAAATTTTACTATAATATTAAATATTTAATTTTATATTTAATTTATCGATATTTTTTTTTATTAAAAAATTTGCCCTCATCTCAGTCAATTTTTTGTTCAGCTATTATCAACGGCAGCACTGAATCTTCTCTCTCTTTATATTTTTTTTTTGTAGTTTTTTATATTTTCTGTGTGGTTTTTTCCTGACTAGATGGAGTATTGTTGGGTTTCTCTAGATTCAACGCCCTATCCTCGGGTCTTTCTCCGTCTTTTTGTTTTGTGCAAGGTTTATCGAAAGCCAAAGACCTTTTTGTGGTTTCTCTTAGAAGTTTCAAATCTCTAGGTGTTTCCCTTCACAGTGGTAGGTCGGAAAGCTACTTTGGTGTCTATCCCTCTCCCTGATCTTTAGTGCTTTTGGCGGGAGAGTCCTCAATTTCTCTGCAGGGGTTGCTTAGGAGGAAGCCGCTTTTTATAGTTCTTCATTGTCTATTCTCTGTTTCTGGAGCAGTATTTACTCAGACCTAATTCTCAATTTGTATCTTGGTCCAATCCTCCGATGTTCTATGGTTAATATCAATGGGTGTTCTCTTTTTAACAAATTTTTTCTTTCTATTCCTTAGGATGTTGTCCCATTTGAGGCCTTTAAGGTGTTTTATGCGGGCCTTTCATCATGTGTTATATCACTTTGGCAAACTTTTATTTTTTTACTTTCTTTGCCTTAGTGCGTATGTTGCTGTTCGTAATGTTTATTTTATTCTGTACTTTCGATGATTCTCTTGGATCACCATTTAGACTGTGTATTTGGTATTTATTTAATTAATGAATTACTTTTTCTGGCAAATAAAATTTAACAGTCAATTTTTAATTAAATAATTATATGAATTTCTCAAAACATTTAAAGTAAATACGGGAAATACTATGCTAATTTGGTATGAAACAATGAATAGGTTATTGTCACGTTTTTTGTGTTCGGATTTAATTTATTGATTATTTTGTTATCCGTCCGTACAATGACAATAGTCAATAACGGCACAAATTTTTCAGCTCATCTGTGCTCTTCCAATAATTTGACCTTTTTCAACGCTAATAATTTTACATGCTTACCAGCCCATGTCCAGGTTTTGCAACTTAATAATTGCCTTTTTTTTTTTTTTTCTTTTTTTGCATTTTCGGTATAATTTCTCTTATACTCCTCGTATGATTTACATAAAATAAAATAAAATAAACATAAAAATTAAAAAAATTTACTTTTTTCATCTTTATTTACTTAAATACCCCTAAAAAATAAATATTCCTCAAAACTTACTTTTAAGGCAAGGGTATAAATAGTATTTTGTCTCATTTCACTCCCCAAAATTTACCTAAAATGACATATTTTCTATATAAAATATACAAAAAAAAATTTTCTATCTAAATAATACGGAGAGAGTATTGATTTTTTTTAACTGAATTAATATTTTTTTAATTAAAATATGGTCCAAACAAATATTATAATATTGATTGATTAGAAAGTGGCAGAAGTGACGTACTTGGCTAAGAGAGCCGTACACTTCTTAGTCGGCTTGTTTGTTTCTATCTATTTTTGTCTGCTATAAAAGAATCACTACACTCGGCTCCAGTTTTCTACTCTTACAACACCAATTCAACGGTCCATAATAATTTTAAAATAGAAAGGGACGGCCAATAATTCTCACAAAGCGGGACCGTCGAACAAAACACGCTAGGACAGAAAGTCCTGGTGGCACGTGCCTTGCAGTACCAAACAAAAATATTGTGGCAATGCGTTGTCCTGCATTTAATACGTAACTGCCAATTTCTTTTGGATTTTATTATTATTATTATTATTACACAATTGGCATATTCGGAAATTTTTTAATTTTATAAAACAATAAATTAAGGGATTTTGAAAAAATTATATATATTTTTAATTGAATAAGATAATTTATATTTTAATTAAATGTAAAATTAAATAGACAAATTAAATTAAATCAATATTTTTAAAAAATATTATATATAATTATCAATTTTAAATTAAAAATTTATTTTTTTTATTTTTAATAATGCTTAATAGATAATATCAGCTATTAAATTATTAATTAATTGATAATTTTAATTTTATACCAGCATGATTAAAGTAAAAAGAATGCCGATAATTATTAATTTTTTTATTATAATTATAAGTATTATATAATTTCTTAGATCAATACTAATTTTATTTATAAAATAATAAAGTATTTTTAATAAATAATGAATTAATTTATAAAAATTAAATTAATAAACTCTTACTTAAAAAATAAAAAAGTCAAACCACACACACTAACAATATTTTAGTTGCTATTTTCTTTTTAGAAAAGCAAGACCAATATATTAATTGAAAGAAATAATAAAATGAATTACAAATATATTTAAAAGGAAAAAAGAAAAGCATATATAATATAATTAAATAACAAGAATAAAATTAGAAGCAGTGAAGCCGTGTAAGATGCGCGTATGTAACAAATCGTGCTGACTTCACCAGCAAATAGCAATTTTCTTTTATGCCATGAGGCATGAATTTTGGCTATTTCTAGTGGCTTCCACCCAATCTCTCCACCACTCCAAATCCCTTTCTTTATTTTCTTCTTCTTTCCCTTATAATTTGTGGTTTTTGTTAAGCTGCTTTGGGTTCTAAAACAGAGGTGTTTTACATTCTAATCTACAATTCCAATCTGGCTGATTTCAGGATAAATAGGTATTCCTATCTGAATTTCTTTTTGGTTTTTCGGTTCTTTTGCTTCTTTATTTCCTCTTACATTCCCATATTTTTTTTGTTTGAATCCATATGGAATTGGGGAAGTACAGCAGCAAAAGAACCAGTTTTTGCCCTGGATCCAGTGAAATTTATATATATACAAATATGCTTGTTTGGTAGTATTTGTTGTTTATTTTCTTTTATTTTGATATTGATTGATGTGGGTTTCTTGATTTCTCTTTGTAAATTTTAATTTCTGGAATTTGAGTTTGTTTTTTTTACTAATGGACGATAATGGTTCCTTCTTTTTTAACAGGGAAGTTTTTGAAGAAACATTTCTTGAAGCTTCTGGAGAGAAGCTGTTGCTAGTACAACTCTGGCCGACACTCTTGCGAAATTTGCTCGAACCAGGGCAGGTGGTGGTTCTCTGTTTTCTGGTTGTCCATTTTCATCTTCATCTTCATCATTATCGTCTTCATTTTCACCATCCTTTTCCATTTGCTCATTGCTTTGGCACCTTCCAATTGATTATGGCTAAATTTTGATTGAACAATCTTGTATGTGATCCTTTACTCTCTTTTTTTAATATCAATACCTCCATTTTATGCCTTAATCAGCACCTCGTAGAAAGATGTAAGCATTAGTAGCATAAAGTTTACTCTTAAAAAATTGAGGAAGAACCAAAAGAGTAAAAAAAAAGAAGAGATAAAGAGTGCTTATTTAGACTTCCTTGGAGGAATTCAGCTTAGCTGGTTTTCTGAAATGGCAAAATTCGCCTGCTGCTTTCGACTGACTGGGGAGAAGGAAAAGAAGGTGAGAACTTATTAGATTATGGATTCTTTATGATTTTGCTGTTTTTTGTCTGATATATTTCATTCCATAGTGAATATGTGCTCAAATTTCTCCTTTTGTTTGATGTTAGGTTGTTGAGGAATTATCAAAACCTGTTGACTTAAACAAGGGGCGCAAAACCTTGAAAATTAGGCTTGAGCATCCAGTGAAACCTTTTGAGAGTGGTGAATTGAAAACAACATCTTTCAATGTGTCGGTGGAAACTGTACAATCGGGCATCCAGAAGGATTCTTCAAGCATCAATTTGATGCACCTTCAAAGCCCTGCAGGAGATGAAACACCGGAGATTGCATATGAGGGGGAAGATGAACATGAAGAGATTGCCTCGACCAAGAGGGACTTGTCTGATTTTGATCTCCAAGCTCGTACATCTAATTCAGTTGAAGAATACAATTCAAGAAGTCCAAATTCCGGGTGCTCTAGTTCATTTGATATCAAGGCCAATGAGCAATTTCCGAACAAGGATATTGATGAAATCCAAACTGGACATGTTAGTGATCCTGGGACTGGAAAGGCTGAGTTCTGGGGTTTGTCTAAGCTTAAGCGGTCTTGCTCTAACCTGGAAACAGGCAAGGTGCTAAAAAGAGCAGCTGATCAGTTGACTCCTTCAAAATCTGCATCTTCTAGGGAGTCAGAGGAATTAAATGAGAAACTAAGGGATCCTGGCAGCCCTGCATCTTTGACAAGCCACTGCAGTGCTGATAGAGTGATGTTAAAGAAGCATTCTTCAAGCCAAGTTTTACCCTCCAGGAGTAGAAAACTGTGGTGGAAATTGTTTCTCTGGAGCCACAGAAACTTGCACAGATCATGGACAGTGAAACCAAAGCCACAAGTTGTTGTTGCTTTAAACCAGCACTGTGGGTATTCGTCTGATACAGTCGAGACAAATCGAGCTATGGCATTGAGCAACATGCAGTCGCCTTGCTCATTGACTGGGGAATCCATGAACAAAGGCTGCAACGACAATGAAGATGACAAACAAAGCTGGGATGGGTTTCATGGTGGGATTTCTGGTCTGTGGCGTCAGAAGCAGTGGGTTGCCTTGTCAGTGGAAACATCCCCCTTTGCAAGAGTAGATGAGTGGGTGAAAGAGCTTGAGACCCAAGAACTACCTCATGCTTATGATGGTAATGCTGCTGGTAACAGTGATGAGGGCATTGCCTTCCCACCTTCTCCTGAGACTGGTAGGTCACCTGCAAGAACTAACTTGACTCGACGTCCAGACATCAATCTCTCAGAGGAGATTTTACATGCCAGTGGTGTCATCCAGTCTTTGGATTCTTCCTCAACTGTGGCACACATCTCTGGTATTAGCTTAAAAGCCATTCCCACCATATCGTGCTTCACCAGTCTTCGATCAGTGAACTTGTCAAATAATTTTATAGGTTAGTTAATGCCAAAAAAAAAAGCCTAGTGGTTTAAGAAACTTAATCAGTACTAACATGGTTGTTCCTACTCTGTGCAGTCTACATTACCCCAGGATCATTACCAAAGGGTCTTCACAGGCTCAATTTGTCAAGAAACAAAATCAGTGCCATTGAAGTACTCAGAGAATTAACTCGGCTGCGAGTACTTGATCTCAGTTACAATCGCATTTCTCGAATTGGGCAGGGTAACTATCTTTTATGGAACTAACATCATCAAATCCTTTCGATGAGATTGTGTAATTTTTTTCTGCAACTTAACGTAATCCTCAGTAAGTTATACTCAAAATCACACACTGAATTTTGATGATACCAGGGCTGTCAAACTGCACTATAATCAAAGAACTCTACCTTGCTGGGAACAAGATTAGTGACGTGGAAGGGCTGCACAGGCTCCTGAAGCTTACAGTTTTAGACCTGAGCTTTAACAAGATAACAACAACAAAAGCGTTGGGCCAACTTGTTGCTAACTACAACTCACTGCAAGCTTTGAATCTATTGGGCAATCCGATTCAAAGCAACATCAGTGATGACCAGCTTCGCAAGGCAGCGTGTTGGCTTCTTCCAAAGCTTGTTTACCTGAACAAGCAGTCCATCAAACCACAGAGAGCACGGGAGGTTCTCACTGACAGTGTTGCCAAAGCAGCCCTTGGGACTGTCAGCACCTGGAGCTCTCGTAGAAGAGCATCGAAAAAAGCAAGTCCCAGTGGTTTAGCCGCTTCTAATTCTCACAGGAGCAGTGTTGGTACAAAACAGAAAAGTAGGAGCAGGTCAAACGGCCGAAGTCAACGCCAGAAGACAGTGCCATCCTTGCGTTCTTGGACGCGCTAAATGTTTTTCCTACTCAGAAAAGCTTCCCTAATAATCTGGCATCAGTTTGATTACCAAGTTTTTTTCCTTTCTTCATTTACATTATTATCCTTGGACTAGCTGTAAATTTTATGGCTTCTTCAAGACTTGTACTTTGCAGTTCAGTTCTGTGGTCCTCATGGCTGTAATGAATGCAATTGAAGTTTGTTAATTGTTTTTAGTCAATTGCATACGATTGTTGTCTGTTTTTGTTTTTCTTTGTGTTTGCATATCAGAAACGTTTTGAAAGGAAAAAAAATCAGAATTTGAACTTCTATTTCTTGAACTAGAACAGACGATCATTCCGTTGAATTGTGACAGCTGACAAAACACTAATCAAAACCAAATCATACATTCCGGCAGATAAACATCGGCAGGTGGGTTTCATCCTTGGTTTGGACAGTTGTATGTTAGTTATTAACATGCAAGAATTTTATCACGGTCATCATTATGCCACTCCACAAAGAAGAATAAGAGGAATAATTTAAAGTCAGGGTCAAATCAAACATAGCCAGAAACCATTTGAGAGAGCAAAGGGCCGTGTCCCAATTTAAGCAGAAAATGACTAGTAACCCCTTGATAATACGTCTTCTTTTGTTTTTATCAACCGATAGTATCCAAAGATACAATGGCACACGCACATGCTTACTATTGGTTCATCAAGCATAAATGAGAACTGCCATAGAAGCATTTTCCAAGCTAAAAATTTTATGTGAACAGAAAAAACCTAACGCTAAGAACAATATAAATATCAAAGAAGAATGGGAGAAGTAAAATCTTTATGAGCATCCCAAAGAGTAGTAATACTGACTGAACAAATTTAGATCCCAGAGAACCTTATCAGATGGTTAGGAGCAAACTCGAACAATTGTCAACCACTCCAAAGCAAGAAAAGCAAGACCTGTTGACATTTTGCTGCAAAGGTATGCCTTTCATCATAATACTTATCAGAACGAGAGAATTATAATAAAACAGAACTTGCAAACAAAAGGACAATACTAGCCTTGCTTCTTTAGATGTCAGTACCCACAAGAAACATGGCACCTTTTTTTTTTTTTTGTGTTTCTATAGACAAGAAAACACTTTCAGACGCTTCCAAACAGTGGATGCAGAGATACTGTGAACTTATATTAGAGCGGTAAGTTGTCCACTTGTTCTCATGTGCTGACAGTCACAAAACTGAAGTGAAACAGAACCAAGTCAAGAACTAGCAAGATTGTTACTAAAGAGAATCATATACATAAAAGGAAAAATTTTGGATGGATGGTCATTTGAAATGATTTTGAGTATAATTTTACACTTGTGAACACAAATTCAAATTCTCAATGGTTTCAAATATGCAGCTATCTAAAATTCTAAATGGACCCTTTTGGCTAATGTAACATGAATGTTTTCACTGGGGAAAGTAGTAGAAGTACATGAATGACTTCCCAAACCCAATATTCTAAGTGAAAATACAAGTGTCTACAAAACATGAGACACAGGAGAGCCAATCCTTAGCATCACCTGGTGTGAAAAGAAAGTGCAACTATCGCGTACTAGATCCTTTCACTGTTAAAAAAAATGACCGATGTTGAATGTCACAATGCAATTATGATTTGCAGAAGAACATATTCATCTCTAACAATAATGAAATTTGAATTGCTAACCAGAGCCTGTGATCAGCCATTAACTATGCAATCGTATATTTTACCGTCAGAAACTGCATGATGACTCAAAATAATTGACTTTATTTTAACCACCATTTCAATAAATGGAACATGACTTCAAAGCAAATATCAATTTAACAGCAAGTTACATTAACATGACCAAGTCCTTCAATTTAATAATATAATAAAAGAAGAATGAAAACGTCAATTTCTAGCTTACTTTTGCACGGAAAAAAGATAAGATGTTAATGCTTGTTTGTGAATAGTGATGAACATACCATATAACTTCAGAAAAAACATCCCACCTATTTTATACTAAGAAAACATCTCATCAACCACCTGTTAAACGTTATGTAAACAGCATTGCAGCTATTGTGGAACAAAGCAGGAATGATACTTTCAGCAAATATAACATTTCAGTATTGTCAACTCATGCAGCTGCACCTATATTTCTTTTATGGATTCAGTTAAAATTGTAATATCCCAAAATGTACCCTAGAAGTATTGGAGTAATTATTGTTATTATTGGATTAAGTGTATTTATTTTATTGGAAAGAGAGTTGAGGTTAGAGTAATGTGTATATGTTGTATATATTGTGATATACTTAACATATACAAATATTTGTTTGAAGGGTATAAAGGTAATTATTTTGAAATTGAGTTAGTGGATTAAGATGGGTGGATGGTGATGTTTGAGATTATTTTATTTTTTTTATTTGTGTGGAGGAGAATGTTTTGAGGAGAGAGAGGGTTAATGTTTGACTTTTCTTTCTTTTCCTTTTCTTCTTTCTTCCTCTCTTCTCGTGTCTCTCATTTTCCTTTTCTTTTCCTTTCTTTGCTTTGGACGGCAGCAGCAAGAGAACAAGAGAGAGGGAGAGATTTGACCTTCCAAGCTCAAGATTGAAGAAGTTTTCAAGAGATCAAGGAGGAATTTAAGAGTTTTCTTCATTCTTGGTAAGTTTCCTCTTGATTTCCTTGTTTTCTTTGAGTTTGTGTTGTGGGTTTGGTGATTTATGGTTGTTGATATGGATATGTTTGAGTGTGTTGTGTTTAAGAGTGTTGGGTTTACTTGATCTTTGATTCTTGGGTTGGATTGAAGAAAAGAGTAAGATTGAAAGGAAGAATAAGTTTGTTGGTTAAGATTGAGTTGTGGTTGTGTTTAGAGTTTTTGATGATGTTGTGATTTGGTGTTGGATGTGTATTTTGAGTTGTGTTGGTGTTTTTGCAAGGTTGTTATGGTTTTGGGTGTGTCTAGTTGAGTTTTGTTGAAGTGGAAGATGGTGGAAGATTGTTGTTTGTTGGTTGGATTGTTGTTTTGGCCGGAATCTGGGTTTTTGGCCTGACACGCCCAGGAGCACGTTCAGGTCTTTAGGCGTGTCAATTGTGTTGGATAGCAGTAGGTGTGACACGGCCATTAACACGTCCGTGTTAGTGAGCGTGTCATAGCTACTGTGACTTTGGGGAATTGACACGGCCAGGAACACGTTCATGATGTTGGACGTGTCGATACTTCTGAGAGACAGTAGGTATTACACGCCCAGTGATACGCCCGTGGTCCTGAATGTGTAAATGCTTCTGTGTTGTGGAGTTAGGGCACGGTCAGGGACACGCCCGTGTGGGTGAGCGTGTCCAGTTTAGAGTTTGCCCTAATTGATTCTTAGCCTTATGATCTTATGTGAGTTTCCTCATTGTTCTGAATTAGGTTGTGAAGAAGGTGAATTGCCTTAATTATTTGGTGAAGGACTTGTTAAGAGGAAGTGTTTAGAATTGTGTGGATTTCTTTTGAGGTAAGTACAAACCTTGCATTATAACATACATTCATGTGATTTTGGAACTTATACATTTGAGTGTGAATGTACTAAGTAATTTCATTGTATTGTTGATATGTTTGAATAATGTTATGTTTTATACAATATGAACCTCATGAAATGTAATATGGTATATGTATGTGTTATGAAAATGAAAGATGTGATGATAAGATGATGTGTAAAGCCATTGTGATTGGCTATATTGATTCAAATGAGGCATGTTTGCCTAGTTGATTGTGGAATGAGAAATGAATTGAGAAATAGATTTATAAAGAGATATATGAAATGGTTGTGTGCCTAATATGTTTATTCAAATTTCAGAGTACTGGTTTTGGTGGCATGCCTATATAAAGGTAACAGTCTAGCCGGGTTGAGGATCTCTTCAATTGAATTGAATTGATGGTCCAAGAGACTAGGTCTGTTACACTAAATGAAATGTGAAAATGAAATTTATGAAAAGTAACAGTCTAGCCGGGTTGAGGATCTCCTCGATTAGTCGGGTTGATGGTCCAAGAGACTGGGTCTGTTACTAGTAACAGTCTAGCCGGGTTGAGGATCTCCTCATGTTAATGGGTTGATGGTCCAAGAGACTGGGTCTGTTACACTATCCATGGATAGAGATATGATATATATTGCCTACGGGCTTGATCATTGTGATTATAAACCAAAGCAGTAACTCTGAACTTTGAATATCATATTAAATGCTTGTTGGGCCCATGTGTGTCTATGTTAAATGTGTGAGTAATGGATGATGATACAATTATTGAAATAATGAAATGTAACATCCATAAAATAAAGTGTATTGAGTATGATCTATATTGTTTGAATGTATGACATAGCATAATATCATTATAGTTTGTTCTACTGAGCTGTTGGCTCAGCGCGATTGTGGTTCATCGCGCAGGTGACAGGATTGAACCCGAGAGTTCCTCTAGACCTAGTGAGTCTAGGCGTTGAAGAATTGATTTTTGGACTTAAAGATCAGAGAAGAGCTGCCACTCATGTATATATTTTATATTTGTAACTTTTGATTTTGATGCAAATGTATTGGGAAACATTTGTTATATTTTCCGCTGCGTTTTAAATAAACTTTCTATCTATTTCGTTTTATAAACTCATTTAAAGGTTTTGAATTTGTTCATAGTATATAAGAGTCATGTCATGTGTGTTTTGTAACCGTGACATTTCTATATTCAGTATACGTATATTACGATCGTATTAGCATGCTGTGTACGTATACGAGGTATAGGGGTGTTACAAAAATTATGAGACTAAATGGAAGTCTAGATTTAAATAAAATAACTTTCCAAATTTAATCATCAACAGTCTGTAAAATAAAAGAGGAAAAATATGATTGAACAAATCAACATCGTTGTTTACAATTTTCAGTCAGGGCACGAGAGGAAGGGAGAGGGATCCACAAATATCTGCACTAGTCTAGAAAGACCTCCAGTATCTTCCAGCTTCTGCTAATTGCAAACCATTAACAATACAAACAACTTTGAAGTATATTCAATGGACAACAAGGAGATAGATCTAAATTACAGCTTTTTAATTTTCAAAAGCACATAAGAACATCTTCTGCAATTCCCATAGAGCCATATATTCGGTCAAATATACCTCAGAATGGAAAGGCACCGAATGCAGCAAACTGCATCAAACAAAAACTGCAAAGAAAACAGAAAGTGAATTTCTGAAAAATAACAAAAGGTTTGTACTTACGAAAGAGTGCAATCAGAATCAGAATTTCTGCCCCAGAAGCAAATTATGAGCTGGTAAAAATCCAGATCATATATTACTTAGTAGATTATGACATTTCTCTCTCTCTCGCATGAGTAAATGCAAACACAAGCATACACAGAAAATAAGAGCAATTTCATTTACCACATAGAGAAAAGAATAGCATTTCATTTACTCAATTGATTTTGATCACTGTTCACAGGCAGATGACACTCGTGACGGCAGCAGGAATTAAACAGAAATTCCATGGTCTAAAATGCAGGTTTTTTAGGAATATTTTCTTGCCCAGATTTTCAAGAATAAACTTCCACTGGATATCATAAGTATAATCATTCACAGTCTCCCTTCCTCCCAGAAAGAAAAGGACATGAAATCCTAAGCGACATTAAGCTCTAAACAGAAGTAGGGGGCTTATGACTTCCCTAACCATCAAATGTAATCATGATTAAAACTAATTATGTATCCTATTTATAATCAACACAGTGAATTTTCAAGTTGAGAAAGTGTTTGACTAAAGATAACGAAAACAACAAAAAATCATCCCCTGTAGATGTCATAAATAATTCATTTAAAAGATCTTTACAGAAATAAACTATAGAATGCCACAGATCAATTGAAGATACCTGATACCCTGGATTGTGAGTTTGTGACTTCAATCCACTAAGTACTCCAACCAAAGAAAAATTCTCTTGCCACCCAAGGAGCCTGCTGCATTTGATAAATGCGCAAATAACACTCACCATAGATAAAGAAAAGTCAATCTTGATATCATTTTTTTACTAAACTATAATCCAATTCCCCTTCCTTCATTTGAGCATATTTATACAGCTTCTCAATGAAAAACACCTGTGGATCCTTATTAATCAAATTCCCAGTCTCATCATAAGCATCTTTTAAGAACACAACCCAGTTCATTTCTGTCCCAGCAAGATAAAATGCTCGTGGCTGCTTCTTAAGCATATCATATGTATGCCTTGTCAAGCAAAATTCCTCCTTAAACTCCACAATATGATGTATAGATGCTCTCTTTTCCAAAGTTAAGCTTAGAAACTCATGCAAAACCCCAACCCTATACTTTTCAGCCTCCAAACTCCAAAGCGCCAATCTTTCACCATCACTATAAGGCGAAACCAACGGTAGAGTGGTCAATAAATTCAACTTCCTTGTATCCTCCTCGTCCAAATCCAAATCCTTTGCGTGTTTCAATGCAAACTTAAATGCCCTTTTAGCCTTATCCTCGTTGATCATGAACTCTCTCTCTAATTTACTCACCGCCAACTTGGGGTCCCAATTTACTAATTCCAACAATCTCTTCCCATCATCCCCAATCACGATCCTAAAATAATCTGGGTATTTAACCACTCTATCTCGAAAATCATCAGGAATCCCAAATAACAGCCGACAATGATGAATCTTACTCAAAGGAATCTTCTTGTTCTTAGACATCATCAATAACTTTCTTACCTTATTAACCCGATCACTCTCCATGGAATCCATTATTAATCTTTCTTCCTCAAGAAATCCCTCCATCAAATCAGTGAACCCGAACCACATTTTATTGTCAGTGTGCCGATAAGTTTGGAAAATAAGCGGGTGGCGCTGGATGGAGCGGGTGACTTTGCGGCCCCGTGGGAAGCCAAGCTCCCGATAGAGCTTACCAGCATCGTCGAGGCGGAGGACGAATTCGGGTTGCTGGGAGAGGAATTGCTTGGTTTTAATAAGGAATCTGAAGTAAGAGTCGCGCTCGACTAGGGATTCAAAATGGGTAATTCGGGCAGAAGCGTGTTGGACGAGTTTGGTGCGTGGGGATTCATATTTTTTGCGCTTTTTCTTGAATTTTTTAGGAGTTTTTGTGACGAGGAAGGAGGTGGAGAATGGGGAGATGAAAAGAAGAGAGAAGGGGTTAGGATTAGGATTTTGGAAGAAAGGTGAAGTTAGGGCTTTAGAATTGGTCATTTTGGAGAAGAAGAGGCGCCAAGCCATGGAATTCGGATGTTGAGTTAATTAGTGCGTGTTCTTTTGGTTTTTTGCAAGGGTGGGCATCGGCTGTGCTAGGTTGAGTCGAGAGTATAATTTAATGTGATTAAATTTATATATATATTAAATAATTAAATTAAATTTGATCAAATTTATATATATTTTTATGCATTAGTAAATTTTTAATTTTAATTGAATTTGGTGGAATTAAATCGAATTATAATATATATAATATATTATATATTATAAATATATTTAATATGTATAATATTATATATAAAAATTTTATAGTGAATTAAGATTCAATTATATAATATATATTATAATTTATAAAAAAATATATAATATATATGTGCCGGTTGAATTCAGGTTATATCAGAAAAATAAATCTCAACCTGATTATCCGACTAAATTTAATTTTTTTGAAAATATAAACTCACTATTATCCGTATATATAATATAAATCGATCGAATTCGATTAAAATACACTGTATTCGGTCGAGTTCGATCAAATTTAATAAATTTATAAACCTCTAATTTTTTTTAGTATCAAATTCATTTAAATCACAAATAAAACACAATATGAATATAACATTTCAAATTTCAAAATTTCATTTTGTATATTGTTTTATAAGTTCTACTCTTTTTTTTTTCCAAGTCCTATCACATCTAATTACTTTAATTCTTATATGTTTAATAAATTAAAATAATATATCACTAGCGGGAGTTCACGAATAAGAGGGAAAAAAATGTTATAAAGTTATTTAGTCTAAGAATGTTCGTATAAATGGATAAAAATGAGTAAAAGGTTTTTTTTATTGAATTTTATTAAAATTAAAAATTATCTCAACTTTTTTTAAAGGTTACAATATATAGTATTAGATATACAGGATTCCTAATTTCAAATAAGGATATTTTTTAAATAAAGACAATAGATTATTAAAATAAGAGAAATTACATATATAGAAAAATAATATTTAATAAGACAGATAAAATATTCAAATAGTATATTATTATTAAAAATAAATAAAAAATAAAAATATGTCAAATTAACAATAAACAGAAAAATATATTATTATTAAAAATAAATAAAAAATAAAAATATGTTAAATTAACCATAAACAGAAAAATATATTTTTAAAGATCTAAATATTAAAATCTGGCCAAAAAATAAATCTCATTACAAAGCAGTTATTTTGATTCATTGACTAATTTTTTATTAAATTAGAATGCTTAGTTTATAACTTCAACTTTTAGCTGTAATTACCAAACTACTATTAAAATATTTTTTATGTCAAAATGCTTCACAAAAATTAAAACTTTTTGTGAAGCATCAATATATTAATATTAAATAAAATCTTCATTCCTTATTATAAATCTTAAAAAATGAAGAAATAATCTTTGATTTCACCAATCAAAACAGAAGTGAAAACCCAAGCAAATTAAAATCTAATTAACAATTCATGTAAAAATTAAAATGTTGTTGTCATAAATTGTACCCTCGAAATTAATTATTCAGTTCAATATATTTAAAAATATAAAATATCGAAATTTTAATTTTTTTAAAATAAATTATGCCCCAAATTTTAAAAATAAAATAAAATGTCAAAATTTGAATTATATTCAAAATGATAAAAAAATTCAACCTGCCGGATTCGAACCAGCGACCTAAGGATCACAGCTACAACTACAATCCTCAGCTCTGCTAATTGAGCTTAAATTTTATCTGACATCATATCAAATTATTCTATGGTCTAACTAGCATTTGCAGTGTGGTTTTGTGTTAAAAATAATATGGAATCAACAAGCTTGTATAAAATGATTCTGTAATGACATAATTGAGATAAAATAAATAATATAATAGCAAATCAATTAAAAAAATATAATTGATATTTATATTTAAAACATTTTATATATTCAAAATAAATATAAATTTTTGGGTGGGGTGGGATTGGGATATCCATCTAGCTTGGATTATTATTATAACACTTGACACTCGCCTAGCACATCCTTCCTAAAATTCCTCGCTCAATTTATCTTTGCTTTCAAGTTTCATAAAGCAATGAACTATTTAATTAATAATTGAATTAAGTTCATTAAAATTGTAATATTTGAAATAAATAATGTTAGGTGAGATTAATTAAAATCTTATCAAATAGGGGGGAGAAAGATCAATTGTGAATTGTTACTATGAAATGCTACAGAAAAGATAAGTCTTGTCTAGATGTCTTGCATATTGCCTTACAGAACAGAACTATTTATTATATGTTCTCTTTAATTTGGGTCCAGTGACACATATTCCGGGGTCTAAATGATATTTCATCATATATTTTTTTGGACTCAAAAATGATATTTCATCATTTGCAGAAGTGAAAATCCAGATTTTTCTTAATGTGCTTGAATGGATCCAACCTTGTAATCACCACTGTTTCATCATCAGAATCAGATGGTAGGCCATGTATATATGACACAGCAATAACTTCTCATCGTACCTTCAAAAATCCATTAATGGGACACATGTTCTGCACTTCTTTTGGATTCAACACCAAGGAAGCAGCTAGCACTTGCAGAGATTAAAGAAGGAAAATTAAATTAAATTAAATAAATTAATATTCCTTCATATAAAATAAGGACTGCCAAGCATTTTTTTTAATATGCTACATCAACAAAGACTTGCTTATTCTGTAATCATCTTCACAATCTTAATCATGTGGTTGTATAAGAAGTTAAAATCTGACATTGCAAGGAAAATGGCTAAATAAATCTAACTCTATACATTGTAATTTGCTTGGCACCTCAACTGAGTAATTACATGGCCCTATGTATGCCTTACGGCTTGACAGGAAATGGTGGTTGGATCCACCCAAGTTTGTTTCCTCCCTCTCCTTTGTTTTCTGATTTTGCTCTTTTCTGTTCAAAATTTTTTATTTCTCCTTTCTGTGATGAAGCTTTATGATAATTAAATTAACATTGCAAAATGAATATGAATAGTAGGATCTAATTTCTTAGGCTTCCTTTGAGAAACTCGTTATAAGCTTGCTTGCCTCTTAAAGAAAGGTTTCTGGCAGATAAGGAGCCTCTCGTCGCTGTTACTTTCGATTTCTATAACTCGGGCATCCCACTTCAGCCTTGCTGTTAGAGCTCTAGCTGATTCAATGAGTAGTGCAGTGTCATGTATTATCACCCAACCCTGCATCCAACTGCAAACATTAGTATATCGAAAAGAAAAGGCCATCTCTATTGCGCAATCATAACATATCAGCTCTGTTCTTCAGCATTCACACATTAATCAATTAATATGCCATCAGAAACTTTATTTATACTCAAAGTTACTGGTCACTATAATTTTATGCAGTTACGACCTTTTCTGCTTGATTATATTGTGCAGGCCAAAGAAACTCAAGTTGGTCATGTATGCAAAACATGTTTTGAATACACACTTAAAATTCCATATATATGTATATATATGTGTACTGTACTTCTTTAACATCAAATGCATCCATAGTTCATCTATAAAACACGATAGGTGTCTTTTGCATGAAGAATTATGATAAACAGGCTAACTTCAAAACTTCAGGCAACAGAGAGCTCAAGCAGATTATGCACTATTATACAAACGAAAACAAAAATGATTACATGTTAGAACAATGTTAAAGTGATTCATATGGTATAAAGTGTCCAGTGGAGAGAACACTATCAAGTAGCAATAAAAATGAAAATGGAATGATTTTACAGTCATGCACAAGCATGTGAAGGTAATGGAAGAGACTTTTAAAGATAAGCAAAAGAAGGTTGTTTAGAAGGTAATAATCAACAGAAATTAGGAAAAAAAATATTACTTTCTGTTTTTTCAAAACCATATAGGATGAAGTTAAAAATTTTATATTCCATAAAGCTAGCACTCCCAGAGTGTAATACCATGCATGTTAGTACAAGTACAATATGTGCCACCAAGCGTGGTCTATATATATATATATATATACATATATATATATATACCACACACCACACCCAGATGCTTAAATTAATGATGAGACCACAATGCATAATTGTGATCCAGAAATGTGTGCTGAATATTTAGTTCATTTCTGGTTGATAATGATTTTCCCCATCCTTAAGTCATTGATAACTTTTAAGGTATTCAAAGTTTCGAGAAAAAGTGGAATTTCAGCTCAATGCAGTCAGTACCTCAGGGCGAAGTACTCGATCAATCTCAGTGAATATATCCAGCATGGTGCACCTGCGCTGCTGACCAGCTTCAAGGGATAGAAGTCCAGCCGCATGCACTAAATCGTAAGTTCTAGGGTATGTTGGGAATGCTTCACACCTGACATGAAGAAAATTCAATCAATCAACAGAATGCAAAGATACTAAAAGCATAATTTCTTTCGATTAAGTAGAAATTACTAATATAGATTCTAATTGCTTTAAATTATAGTTCCTTTTTCTACTGGTTCTTGTCCTTGACGTTTTTATCAATTGATGACATGAAAGCTTATTCCATCTACCCAGTATTCCACCACATCTCTGTGTTACAAAAGTAAAATATACTAAAAACAAGAAATGATCAACAGAAATTTTCTAAATTCAAGTGATAATATGTCCATCAGTAAGCATTATTTTGAAAAATGTGTCCTATTAAATTCTTCAATTATACAAGCATAATAGATTTAACTGACTTCAGAGAGGAAAACGCCATTAACTGAAATAGAATAAGAAAAAAGTTTCCAGTTAATACTTTCATAACGAGAGAAAGCTGAAGGTCTTCCGGGTTCTGAAAGTTAGTAGTTTCTGTGATCTGGTCAGAATAATCCACTCAGACAAAGAGGTCTGAGTAGGTCATCCAATTGAAGAAAGAAGATGGGGAACAAAGAAGAAATCTAAGCAACTCTCAGAATCTAACTTGTCACAATAAAATGCCAATTGCTTCTTATAAATTAATACAGACACAATGAACTAGCAAAAAGTGGCAATAGACGAGAATTACCAGTCATGCAATACACCAACAAATCCCCTATCAAGAATCATGGGCAGGTAATTGGGACCACTAGTTGGCACCACATTCATAACCCACACAGACTTCCCAGCTTCCAACAGTGCAGAATTAAAACCACCAAAACGAGCATTCATATCTACCACATTTCTGAGCATGTTGTAAGGTGGAGAAGGATCTTCATCGCCAGGTCTCTTTGGATGATCTGAGAATATCAATGGTGACAGAAGTGACCAATAATTATGGACTGCTGTCCTCCAGCTTTCAGAGTCCTCAGCGAATTCTTCTGGGTGCAGACCTGACAAAGTATAGAAGAAACTACCGTAACTACAAGGTAAAAATAGAAGAAAAAAACATAAAATACAGGATAAAGGACACGAAAGGGTAAAGATTTCCATCCTGGTCTCTATTTGTCGCAGTTCTCTATTTGTGGCAGTTTATCTATTAAGATGCTTTTTAAAACTAAGTCAAATAAAGTAGGAATTACCATATATAGCAAGCTCATTCTTGTTCAAGTGAGACCTTGAAGGCCAGGTTGTCCTCTCTTCTATTGGAATCCATCGACGATTCTGTGTTCCTGCTATGCATGCTTGGAGTGGCCGATAGTAAGGAGACTCAACATCATGGCCTCTACTGCAAACAGCAGGGCCTGAACCAGACTTCCTAGAAACACAAAACAGTTTGTCCAGTAAATTATAACAATATCCAGTTCTTATGCACTGAAGACTGTATTTACAAAACATGCTTATGCAAAATCAAAAAACATCAAATATGATATATCCCCTATGCTGACTCTTCACTTTCTACACCCATTTCCAATACATGTTCATGCCTAAAGATATTGGCTTTCATGTACAATCCTTCTAATGTAAAATAAAAAAAAATACAAGAAGTTAATTATTTTGAACTTGGGTATATTTCAGAAATCCTCACCCAAATCCATGCAATAATGATGTTATAAACATTGATTATCTTGGTAGTTGCCTTACCTGGAACGATAACAATTCTTTTTAGTAGTCTTTTTCCACACAACAGTTTCATCTTGTTGAGACAACATCTCCCAACAGATATTTTCTGCAAAAGCTTGAATAAAGTTCCACCTTTTCAGATTCTCTTTGTTACGGGCATTTGTTAGAGGTGAACTCCATACAAAGTATCCACCAGGCTTCAAAACTCGATCAACTTCGATCAAGAAAATACCATCTGCACCAAATCATGCAAATATTTATTTATTTTTTATGACCAATTATTTGAAAAAGAAAAATACCATAAATGGTACTTTTAAGAAAACAGTTCAAACATTTTTAGCTCAATAAAATGCAAAACAGTGCATCATATTGTCTTTTAACTGTAAATTCCAATCAGGATGCCACAGCTAATAATTGCTCAAGACCCCCTATAGCAAGATACTCCCAGTTTTGATGATCATTGACAACAACTTATTCAAACAGTGAATGGCAAGTATTATTTTTTTATTTGATGTTTGAATTATGGGATTTGGGAATGATCAATAAAAAGGAAAATGAAGATGAACAAGGTTCCCCTAAGCTATCATTAGATGAATACTCAACTATAATTAGAATTGCCAAGCAAAGCAACACACAACACTATTGACCTTGAAGAGAGATAATATAATCAAAATCATGAAAACTCCTAAAATTTTTTTTGTATAATTGGCAATAATATTTTAGGTTGGCAAAATATACATCTTTCTGAAAAAAATTAGCAAAATTATGGAACAAGTACCTTCAATGGGCATGGAATATCTTTTTCATACATCAGCAAGATTAGATGTTAAAAATGAAACATGATATTTGTTATTATTTCAACCATTTATTTGACAGAAAAATACAGTCACTTGGGCATTTGATAGACTTGCTACTATCGTACAGGAAATATGGAAGCTAGGTTCCAGAATATTTCCTAACCAATACTTAGTCAAAGTGAATTGAATAATAAAACATAGCTTTCTTAGTTGACATTTAATTTCCTATCCAATGATGAAAAAGAGGTGAAAAAAGTTAACAGATAGCCAAAAAAGTATAGGCTTAGGAATTCGACACAAATCCACATTTGAATCAATAAGCACCCATCCTAATTACCAATTTAGTTACTGACTTAGAACTGGTACCTTTTTGGTCCCAATCAATGCCACATCGAGAACAGTGCAGCATATCAAAGGAAAGAGAAGGATATGGCAACTGCATTGAAGTAAAAGAACCAATCATTGCAGGAAGACCTCTTTCAAGAGTAAGTTGAACTTGACTGCCTGAAGCTTCATAGTTTGCAATGCACATAGTTAAAAGCTGTTTTGGAAAGAGATGTGCTCCAAAGCTACCATAACCACATCCTATATCCAAAATGGTTCTTACCTGCGCAATTTAGGAAATAAATACATATTATCAATAAACCCACTTCAAATAGAGGATGAAATAACATCATAAACACGATATTGTGATTGCAGGCAGGCGCAGCAATAAACACGTGCAGGTGCAAGCATAAAGAATTATATACAAAATATATGCTAGTGGAAAGCAACAACATGATATTCTGCTATTTTGCATCCAACCAACGAGAAAGGCTTGTAACATTCTTTCATCTTAAATGCAGAGTTGAATAATACTGGAAGAATACTTTGAAAGCATTTATAGCCTCCTCGAACTAAAATTTCCGTTCTTAGTATAATTAGAACTTTATGAATGGATCTCCATCACATGCTTCCAGAATTACATTTTTCTAAAAGTTAACTCCTCTCACTGTCTCAAAAGTCTCCCCTGGCCAGGACCCATGTATAGCGCTGTCGTGTCACTAAATTAGGAAAGCACTGTAGATGGAAAATTAGTTATATTTTAGTTAGAGTGCGAATGAGGAAGATTGCATAGATCCTCTTACCCCGGCATTTATGAAGCTAGATTCATTTCGCAGTCCAATCATTTCAGCTATTTGATGCGAGTAATCTTCAACACCATCAAACATAGAGGCCGAGCGAAAGGAAATTTGCTCTTCATCCAACATCATCATCCTGGCAACAAACCAAAAAGGAGAATTCAAAGAACAGTTGAGAAATAAAAGCTCAAGAGTTTGTTAATGGAAGAGATTCTGCATACCTCTTGGTTAGACTACCAGAGGAAAGTACTTCCTGTGCAGTAATTTTAACATTTGAAACCCAGATGACATCCTTTCCAGTAGGCCATCGAAGAGGAATCCTATAATTTACTGGTGGAAGCACTAAACAACTTTGCCTTGATCCCTGCCCACAATGACGGTCATTTTCAGCACCATCAGTATAACTCAATTCAAGATTCTCAGAAACATTGAAGCAAGGAACATAATTTTCAGACTCCTGAGGACAGAATTCCACTTCCTTCAACTTTGAGGAACCAAGTGACAACTCGCCAATATCCCATAGGTCTGAAACAAGTTGCTCTTGAAGTCGCCTATAATTATGGAATATTTGAACTCTTGATGAGGTTGATATTGAGATAGTCCACCAGAAAGATCCAGTAAGAGCAAGAACTAGAATGGCAGCTAAGCTCAACTTCAATAGCAGCAATGTGAATTTGTGCCTGCTTCTTGGAGTCCCAATGCTGAATGGATCAGAAGCAAAGCCATTTTCACCACTCCCATATTTAGATGGAGAATTATTATCAGAGGAAAGTATCCGAAAAAGAAACTTCAGGGCTAAATAACTGTGATCTGAAGAGCGGTTCCTATCTAAATCTTCCTTTTCTGTTTTATCTTTCATTTGGGAGTCCCATAAATCGTGATTGTTCTCGGAGATTCGCATCCCTGATATGCCTCGCTGCAGAGGCCTAGACATTTTCTAACCTGGAAACCCCACAATCAAGAAATAAATTGATTATAAATTACTAAATAAACCCAGTAAATTCTTCACTCAATCTTAGTCCAAACAGTAGTAACAGAAAAACCCATACGAGATTTTAGACCCAGAAAATATTCTTTAAACTAATAAAATCCTAAATACAGGCAAAGCTGAAAACATTGGATTGCTTACTCAAAGTCTAAAAACAAGCTAAACAAAAGAAATAGTAAAGATAAATTCCCTAACTAATGATTCTAGATCCATTACCTACCCACAGAAAATAGAGCCTGGAAATGAAAAAGAAAAATTATAAATAGCTGACCGAATGAACTTTGTTTGTAAGAATTCTAAGAGTAAAACCATAAAAGAGGCGATTAAAGATTTAAGGAGACTAAAGAGCAAGTAAAAAAAACAAAGATTTTTCTCTTCTGTTAGTGAGGCTCATAACCTGGGAGAAGTAAAAGGGCCAACTTAAATTTACACAAAAATAAAGAGAGAAACAATCAAGTAGCCAACAGAAAGAGAGAAACAAAAACATTCACAATCTAGCTAAATCTCACAAAACATAAAAAAGAGCAAAGAACTACCTTATATGGAAACACAGAACAAATGCTAGAATGATAAAAGAAAGAGTAAATAAGAATCCCAGAAAATCAGCAAGAATTCAAGAAATGTTTTTGGATTAAACCCACAAGCAGCAACAGCATCACCCACTTTAGTTCTTGTGTTTTATCTTCTTTAGACTTCAAATCCGATTAAATCTATCACTATTAAACTCTCTCTCTCTCTCTCTCTCTCTCAGATATATTATACTTCTTGAGTTCTTGAAAGAAAAGGAGAGAGAAGGAGATTTTGTATGGATCCAATCAAGACAGAGCTCTCGTGAAAGCTAAAAAACAATTCTTTTTCTTTTATATAGTATTTTCTTTGGTTTGAGGTGGGCATTGGTTAACATAGAAACGGTTAATTTTAGTGTAAGTAGCCAAACGCGCTTTTCACCATTCTCCAGTTCCCCACCTGCTTAGCATAACTTCTCTCTTACCAAGTTACCTCCCAAAGGCCAAACCTTTTTTTTTCTAATTTTCTACTCTCATTAATCATTTATTTATATTTCCCAATTGCTCCATTTTTATTATTTCATTTTCTGCATCTACTTAGCATTTCCCCAAGTTTGCCTTGCATAATAGATTTGAGCTGTTCTTGTCAACTTTCCATTATTATAACATGCCTTATTTTAAATAATTAAAACGATTATGTATTATTATTTAATAATCGATTCATACACTCTGTTAAATTAATAATACTCAATTATTTTAAATAATTATTTGAATATTTGAATTTTATATCCTGTGCTATTTTTTCATGACTTTTTATTTCATGATAAATTTTAATTCATTTACATTTCAATGTCAAATTATTCATTAATAAACAAGAGCAATTTATCCTTAAAATTATAAAATATCTATTATAAATTTGAATTAAAATTAAATTTATAAAAAAAATATAGAAATGACTAAAACATTATTTTCAAATATTGCTTAGAAGAAAAAAAGAAAAACCGCTTCAAAATACCCTGATCAAATTGCTATTGTTATCAATTTAAATTGATACATTACAAATTTAGTGGTTAGACTCTATTGCAGTAAAAATATTATAAAAAAAGTCTTGCAAAAAAGTAGCTCGACCCCATTATGATAACTGTTTTAAGCAATGTTTTCAGAATTGGATAGGATATTGGATCGGCACTCCGATTGACTCACTGATTTTATTAGTTGGACCGATTTAATCGAATTTTTGACTTTTTTAAAACCGGCACTATTACGCATAAAAATATTAAAAATTCTAAAAGGGAGAACAATTTGTATAATATAAAATTAAGGATGAACTAAATTATATTATAAAACTATGTCATGATAACATATATAAACAAAATATAAACAAAAGGTTGAAAGCATTCAACTACCTGGAATCTTATCTTCCTCTGGTGACGCCGTGAAGGTCGAAGGATTGCCGTCAGTATAAACACCAAATCGGCAAAGGTTAACGAAGAATACTAGAAATTCAAAAGTTTCGCGACTGAAATTTACGGCAGTAGAAAAGAATTAGAAGACAAACTGTTTTGGGAAGCAGAGGAGTCTTCTCTGGGTATTAAAAATTTAAAACAAACCTAATTAATTTTAGAATAAAAATTCAAACCAGTTCGGTCCGGTTTACCGATTTTATCCGGTTTCACGGTTCAACCCGATTGTCATCCTATATTCGAGTTAATTTACAAATCGGACAAGATAAGCAGCCGGTTTCCGATTTTTTCGGTCCGATTTATTAACAACACTGGTTTTAAGCATCTTAATGATTTTCATAAAATTTGTATTTATAGTGTTTTTATCTAAAAACTATATATATTTTAATTTCAACAAGTAATTAATAAATTAAAACTTAAAGAAAAGCTAAAATTAATTTGGAATTTTTTCTATGATTGTATAAATAAATGAAATTTAATATGAAATAGTATTAAATAAAATGGAAGTAGCACAAATAATTAAAAAAAATGAAAAGGAAACAAATGGAATTTCATATGGAAATGTGTGTAGATCTATCTAAGGACAGAGAAGAGAGGCAGCAGACCACAAACGCGTTTATATACTCATACACACTATTAAGTATAAAATCATAACTTAAAAAGTGAAACAAAAATAAATAAATAAATAAAATGGTTTGGTTGGGTCGCGTGATTACATTTGAGTTGCGCCGGAATCGCGTGACTTATACCAATGCCTATAAACTGTTTTTACATATCATTTTTTAGTTAAGTATTTATTTAACTTCTTAAGATTTCTTTTTTTATTATTAGATAGAGGGAAGTGCTTGAAATATATTAGGTAGATACTAAAAATAATTGAACTGATCTCTTCAACCATATCTTAAAATATTTATAAAGATAAATATTCATTTTTCGATTTTTAATTCCAAAAATATGTTTCTTTTCTTTCAAAATACATAAAACAATGGATTTTTTTTAAAATTAAAAAAATAACATATGATGTAATTTTTTCTAAATAAAAAGTTGAAAGATTTTGTTTTGTTTTTTTATTTATTGGACGATTAAGTATGTCCAGTAAATAATTGAATTCATAAAAATTATTTTCATATTTCTGCCTAACATAATGCTGTATGTATTTTCACCATCCATTCTAGTTGGATTAGGCATTTAAAATTTAAATAAAGAAATCAAAATTTATATAAAGAAAGACTTCCACTTCAATCCATTAAGGTGCCAAAATAAGGTTTGAAAACCTCCACTTCAATCTGATTTAAAAAGAAATTAAAAAAAAAAAAATGGCTCTCGTTTGCCCTGATGCTCTGGACCCTGGAAATTCTTCTCAGGAGACTGATTTGTTTAAGCGAAGTACTAAGAAGACCCGTACTGAGGGGGGTGATGATGTTCTGATAGATGGTGATACTTCCTTTGTGGTAGGTGATGGGAAGCGTAGATCATTCAGAGATACCTTGTTGGACAAGGAAGGATTGTTTTCAACGGATGATGAGGATATGGATGGCCTTTCTGAGTTTTTGGCGGTCCCAGGAGCTTATGAACCGGAGGAGGATGGTGAAGCCGATGAGCTTTGCCCGAATATTCAGTTGACGGCGGAGGAGATTAGCCGGATAAGAAGAAAGTGGAGACTGACTCTTATTGTTAAACCGGTTGGTCGTCTGATTGGTTATCCTTATTTTGTTCGTAGAGTCAAGGAGATGTGGAGACCAAAGAATCAAATGGAGGTTATCGCGTTGGAGAATAATTACTTCATTGTTAAGTTTAATGATCCGGAGGATTATAAACATGTTTTGTTTGAGGGTCCATGGATGATAGCGGATAACTATTTGTCTGTTCGAAGGTGGAGACCTGATTTTGATCCTTTTTCGGATGTGTTGGAAACCCTGACTGCTTGGGTGCGTTTTCCTTGTTTGCCATTGGAATATTATGACATTCCATTATTAATGCGCATTGGTGAAAAGTTAGGGAAACCTATTAGGGTTGATACTAATACTAGTTTGATTAGCAGAGGAAGATATGCACGTATCTGTGTGGAGCTGGATTTGACTAAGCCTCTCATTTCTAAGTTTCGTTTAAGGCGACGAATTCGTAGAGTTGAGTATGAAGGCTTGCATATGGTGTGTTTCAAATGTGGCAAATTTGGACATGTGTTGGATGGTTGCCCTCAAGGGAGAGATGTTCTGCCAATCACGGTGGAGGGGGGGGTGCAACAGGGAGTGGAGGTTGACCCGCCGGTGAGAAACGATGCTAGAAAGGAAGTTTCCTTCAAGGAGTCTATTTTGCTCCCTGAAGGTCGGGATATTAATCCGGTAGTTACAGAAGATTTCGGGGATTGGATGCTTGTGAAAAAGGATAAGAGGCGTGGTTATAGGCAGAGTTTTCGGAATGTTGCTAATGGAGGTGATAAGGTAATGAAAGGAGATAAAAATCGGTTTGATACTAATAATAGAGGATATGGTTCTAGATTTGAGACTCTTAATAAGTCTGGGCCTGATAATATTGGGCTGGATCACGACCAACAGGGAGACCAGGACTTGGTATCTGGTGATAGGTCTGTAGTTTTTAGAGATAAGGCTAGTGTGAAAGGTAAGGGGAGTAAGGGGAAGAAAAAACAGGTTCTGTCTGGACCGGTTGCTAGTCTAAATCGGGGTGTGATTAGGAATGAAAATAATACAGGGGTGACCTCTTCTAATCTTGTCTCACATCGTGCTTCTTCTTCTATTTCCATTTCTAACCAAGGTAACTTATCTAGGCGAGCTGCGGCAGAAGCAGAGCATACGGTTGTGATGGGAAACAGGAACAATATTGAGGGTACAGTTACTGTGGTGTCTTCCAGAGGGGCTAATGGTTTAGATGTGGGTAGCCTTGTGGAATCTCCGACGTTTGATCATTACAAGAATCCGTTGATTCCCCATGCCTCTGCTCCGAATATTGGCCCTATTTCAGAAGTTGGTCCAGCAAATGGCCTTGATGAGATGGACTTTGTTCCTGAAAGTGTGGATATTGAACCCATTGTGCCTGATGTCAGGGTGGGGAAGGAGTTGGAGGCAGATTCTTAATCTGTTTATGGAGGGTTTCAGTTGTTCTTTCTTTTTTCCTTTCTTTTTTAATGATTATTATATCTTGGAATTGTCAAGGGGCTTCTTCCCCTTTGTTTCGCCGTTCCTTTAAGGAGTATTGTAGAAGGTTTAAGCCTGATATTTTTTGTCTTTTGGAGACTCGTGTTAGTGGGGTTCATGCGAACCAAATTACTGCCTCGCTGGGTTTTGATTTTTGGGTTCGTGTTGAAGCTGTTGGGTTTAGTGGTGGTATATGGGTGTTATGGAAGGAGAGAGTAGGAATGGTGGAGGTGGTTTCTACGCATGCTCAGTTTGTTATTTGTCGAATTCATGAAGGTTCGGGTGCTACTTGGATGTTGGCAGTTGTGTATGGTAGCCCGCACCTTCAGCTTCGGCGTCTTTTGTGGCAGGATCTAGTGCTGGATATGTGTCCTGGGGACACAAAGTGGCTTGTTCTTGGGGATTTCAATACTGTTATGTTTTCTTCGGAACAAATGGGTTATGCTTCTGTTATTCATGCTGGTTCTGGGGATTTTTGTGATTGGGTCTTCTGCAACTCTCTCATTGATTTAGGATTTGTGGGTTCGACTTTCACTTGGTCAAGGGGCAAATCTCCTGAAACCTCTAAGTGTGCTAGACTGGATAGAGCTTTCTGCTCTTCTGATTGGCGGTTGAGTTTTGATAATGCTGTAGTGACTCATGCCACTAAGTTAAAATCGGATCATGTGCCTCTAGTAGTTAACACGACTGGTAGGGTGTTTCCTCATAGTAGGGGTTTCAGGTACCAAGCAGCTTGGCTTACTCATCCAAGTTTTGATGATGTAGTAAGGAATAATTGGAAGGCAGAGTTGAATATTCATGAATCTTTATCTTCTCTTGCGGACACCCTTTCTGGCTGGAACAGGTCCTCATTTGGGCATATTTTTCAGAAGAAGAATATTCTTTGGAATCGTATAAAGGGTGTGCAGAGGTGTCTAGCAAGACGGGTGACTCAGGGTCTTCTTAAGCTTGAGAGGAAACTTCTTAAGGAGTTTGATTTGATTTTAGCCCAAGAAGAGCTGTTCTGGTTTCAGAAATCTCGGGAGGATTGGATTGTTTCGGGTGAAAGAAATACCAAATTTTATCATTCCTCTGCTGTTATTCGTAGGCATAAATTGGTGGTTGATCGGTTGCGTGATAATCAAGATAATTGGGTGGTGGATGAGCAGGGGTTGGAGAGTATGGCTTTTGATTTCTTCTCGAAGCTGTATACTACTGATGTGCCAGCTGATTTATCTTTGCTTCAACATGGCATATTCCCGGAGATTCCTCATACTTTATTTTCGTTGTTGAATGAACCTTTTTCTCGAGAGGAGGTGAGATTGGCTTTGTTTGCTATGGCCCCTTTTAAGGCTCCAGGCGTTGATGGTTTCCCGGCAGCGTTCTTTCAAAAGAAGTGGCATATTGTTGGTTCAGCGGTGGCGGATTTTGTGATTCAGATTCTTAATGGGCATCCATTACCTTCAGTTGTTAATGAGACTCTGTTGGTTCTTATCCCTAAGGTGGATCTTCCTGTGCAAATTAATCAGTTTAGACCAATTAGCTTATGCAATGTTATTTACAAACTGATCACGAAGACGTTGATGAATAGGTTAAAAGTGGTCCTTCCTTGTCTTGTTGGGCCGGAACAATGTAGTTTTGTGCCGGGTAGACAAATTACTGATAATGTTGTGGTCTTCCAAGAAGCTCTTCATACTATGAATGCTAAGAACGGTACTGGGTATATGGCGTTGAAGATTGATTTGGAAAAGGCGTATGATAGGCTTCATTGGGATTTCATTAGATGGGTTCTTGTGGACGTTGGATTATCAGAGGTTTGGATTTCCGTTGTCATGAACTGTCTGGAATCTGCTTCTATGTCAGTTGTTTGGAATGGCAAACGGTTACCAGTTTTTAAGCCTTCAAGGGGAGTGAGACAGGGTGACTCAATATCTCCTTACCTTTTTGTGTTATGTATTGAAGTCTTGGCTTGGGAGATTAGGAAAGCGGTTCGGGAGGGCAATTGGAAGCCTTTATTGTTATCAAGGCGTGGTCCTGAGGTTTCGCATTTATTTTTTGCCGATGATATGATTCTTTTTGCTGAAGCTTCAGTAGATCAAATGCATGGTATTATGGGCATTCTGGACAAGTTCTCTGCTATTTCTGGGCAGAAGATTAATTTTGCGAAATCAGGTCTTTTTGTTTCTTCTGGAGTTGATCCTTTTCTTGCGAACCAATTGTCATCTATTTCCGGTATTCCTTTGACTAAGGATCTTGGAAGGTACTTGGGTATTCCTGCTATTCATAGAAGGGTGGATAAGAGTACCTTTGCTTATATCCTTGATCAAATGAGAGGTAATCTTGCAGGATGGAAGGCTAGTAGTTTGTCTCTGGCAGGAAGAATTACCATGGTGCAATCGGTCCTTTCTGCCATTCCAGTTTATACTATGCAGACGTGTATCCTGCCGGTTTCTTTGTGTGATGAAATGGAGCGGATTTGCCGTAATTTTATTTGGAAGGGTACTTCGGGTGGTAGCAGAATTCATGTTATTAATTGGAGTACTATTCAATCTCCTAAGGATTTGGGAGGATTGGGTATTCGGAATATGCGGTTGATGAATTCTGCTCTCCTAGGTAAATTGGGATGGAGATTGTCAAAGGAGCAGCATAGTTTGTGGGCTAGAGTGCTTATCTGTAAATATTTTCAAGGCCACTTTTCTTGGAATCGTCAACCGTCTAATGGTGGTTCTCACATTTGGAAGGGTATTAAAAGGGGTTTGGAGGTGGTTAGAGGTGGTCTCACTCATGATGTTAGGAATGGCTGGGCCACGAACTTTTGGCACGATAAATGGCTCTTTGATATTCCTCTGCTGGATAGAGCAGTGTCGGTGGTTCCAGACAATCTCAGAAGCCTTTCTGTGCGTGATTTCTGGGATGGGGACTCAGGTTGGAAGTGGGAGTGGCTTACTCATCTGTTGCCCAATGATGTTCTCAATTCTTTGAAAATGTTTTTCCTGGATGAGAAAGGTTCGGCACATGATGAATTGGTATGGTCTTTTTCCCCTTCTGGAGACTATACTGTGAAATCAGCTTACAACTCTTTATGGTTGCCCATTAATTCCCAGATTGTTTTTAGTTGGAAGCTGGTTTGGGGGCTTTTAGTGCCTCAAAGAGTCCGGGTTTTCTTATGGCAGGTTGCTCATCAGAAAATCATGTGTAATGTTGAAAGAGTTAAAAGGGGATTTACCACAGTTGCTGCTTGTAGCGGGTGCTCGTGTCCTCTAGAGTCTCTGCTTCATGTCCTACGAGACTGTCCAATAGCTCGTAAGGTATGGGATTTTCTTAATGCATCTGTTGTTTGTGTAGGTTTTATGAGTTCTGATGTGAGAAATTGGTTGTGTGTAAATTTGAGAAACCGAACTGTGTCAAGATGGGATGTTCCTTGGAATGTCACTTTTGCTATATGTGTATGGTGGTGTTGGAAGTTTAGGAATAAAAGGGTCTTTGAGCACCGAAGTCCTGAAGGGATTCCTATTTTTTCTTGCAAAAGCAGGTTCTTGAGGTGTCTAGAGCTTGGACTAATTCTATGTTGGTTTCTGCTGGTTCTAGTCATGTCCCTAGAGTTTGTTATGTGTCTTGGAAGCCTGCTCAATCGGATTGGGTTACTATTAATTCTGATGGTAGTGTGGATACAGTGACTGAGCTTGCGGGTTGTGGTGCTTGCATAAGAGATGGTAGTGGGATGTGGTTATTGGGTTTCTCGTTAGCCCTTGGCTGTGGGAATGCTGTTCAAGCAGAACTCTGGGGGGTATACAAATCTTTGAGTTTGGCATGGGAGCAAGGGTGGAGGAAAGTGCAACTTCAATGTGATTCTCAGGTGGTTGTTAATATGCTTTCCTCTGGTAGTTTAATGTCTAAGTATAGAAATCTTGGTGCAGCTTGTATTGAGTTGCTGCAGAGGAATTGGATTGTGCAGTTGGTGAAGATTTATAGAGAAGCAAATATGGTGGCGGATAGTTTGGCTAAGTCAGCAGTGGGTGGCTCAGGTGATATACAATTGTTTGCTGTTCCTCCAGGTTTTGCTCGTGAGTTTGTTTTAGCAGACTTGGTGGGCATACAGTGGGGAAGATTGATTTATTCTTAATGGGTTTATGCCCTCATCTTTTTGATTTAAAAAAAAAAAAAACTTAGTTTAATAGGTCATAATGAAATAACGTATGATATAATTAAATATATCTTTAGTATATATAATATTTAATTTTATTCAATTATATAGAACATTAATTTAGTAATTTTCTAATCATTTCTGAATATCAGTTAATTGACCACAAATTAAATTTGTATTCAATAGAAGTGAAGTACAGAATCTTGTAAGATGAAGATTAAAAATAAAATAATTTGCAGAAAAAAAAAAGGTAAAAGGAGTCATAAGATGGAATTACTTACAAAAAAAATGTTATCATTTATTATGATGTTTTTTTTTTCTTTTTTATATGGTCCAAAAGGTCATAGTTTTAAGACAGATTTTCAACCCGTAATTACTGGCATTGATCATTCCAGATTCTTAGTCAATTTGTAGTTTTGCACAAGACTTCAAATTGCTATAACACATTGCTGCCTATTTTTAAATACTAATTTACCTCATCTTATTATATAATAAATTATTATTCAAATATAATGAGATAATATAATTTAACTAACCAGTATTTATCTTGTAGCAAAAATATTATAAATTTTTAAAACCTAGCTAGAAGCTAGCATATCCTTTCTCTTTTGCATTTCCAAAAAAAAAAGATAATTTTTTTTAGAAAAAATGATAGTTAATTGAACTAATGCAACTGGTTTAGGATAATTTCAACTAATATAAAAGAAACTTTTCCCTCACAAAAAAAAAAAAACTATAAAAAACTTATGTGATTGAATAATTAATATATTTTAATATTTACACAAGATTTAAAATTAACATTTAGACTCAACTAAATTAGAGTAAGTTTGAAACTAAGATGGTGAGAATATAATTTTGGCAAAACATTGATATATATGTCAATTGAAATGAACATTATGTCGATATTATTATCATAATATATGATTTTGCGAAAGTAATAATTCCTAAAAATAAATAGTGAATATTAATATTTCAGAAATAAACGGTATTTTTTTGAGAATAATTGAAATTTATGAGGAGAAAGAGATAAAGTAGAAAAGGATAGAAAATTTGTTTTTTTTTTTAGAGAAGGAAGGATGATATTGTGCCAAATGGAGAGATGTTTCTGCTGCATGCCTGCATATTTGTAATCATGTATGTAGCCAAATGCTCCGTACAGATAATGGGGCTTTTGATGGGTAAACTAAAGAAAGAAACGTCCTTTCTCTTGTTTTTTTCTTTCGGTAATTGGCACTTCTTCGTAATACTATAGTTTCCACAATATAAAATTTCAATATAAAGTCTCTTATTTTCATATTTTTAAGAATGGTTAAGATATTAATCTCAAAAAGAATGGTTAAGATTGAAGAATGAACTGATTGAAATTGTATTATCACACTGTATACATCTAATCTAGTGTTTATATACACATACAAAGAATAGTCTAGAAGAAGCTAAAACAAAAAAAAATCTACTAAAAAGTTGGCAACTTGCATCCGTGTACATGATGCAAGTTGTTTTAGTTGTAACTAACTAAACATAGAAAAGAAAATAAGAGAAGAAGAAAGATAAAACGAGATAGAATAAGAGCTTATGATGAAATGGTGCACTTTATGTTTAGTAAAAACAATCCATTTTGCTCCTTTCTTCACTTCAACTGTTGAGCCCAAAAATGTTGCTCTGTCTTATATTGATTTTCTTCTTTATAACTTAACGACTATATTTTCATTCTCCCCTCAAGTTGGTGTTTAAGAAAATTCCATCAAACCCAACTTAAAACAAAATCGATCAAACAACGGGGCAGGAAGAGGGTTGGTAAAGAAATCAGCCATATGAGCATTTGAAGATATATGCTTCGGAGAAATGAGCCCATATTTGAATTTTTCATGCACAAGGTGACAATCAATATCGAGGTGTTTAGTATGCTCGTGAAAAAACTGAGTCTTCTGTGATATGAACGACAGCTTGGTTGTCACACCACAATGGGATAGGCAGCTGAATGGGAAGACGAAAATCTTATAGCAGATAAGTAACCCACTAAATTTCACAAACTGAACTTGCCATGTTGCGGTACTCTGCTTCAATGGAGTATTGAGCCACTATTGTTTATTTCTTGGTTTTTCAATAAATCAGAGCATCACTAAGAAAAAGACAGAAACCAGTAATAGATCTCTAGTATCCTTGCAAATGCCCTAGTCATCGTCACTATAAGCTCTCAATTGAGATTTATCATATTTTGAATACATTAAACCTCGACCTAGACTCCTTTTGAGATAATGGATAATATGAAGTGCTGCATGCAAATGAGGTTCCCTGGGAGATGAACAAACTGACTCAGTTGTTGTACTGCGTATGTAACATCAGATATTGTAAAACTGACATATAAGAGTCTCCCCACTAATCGTCGATAAGGCTGAGGATCTGGAAGAAGAGCACCTTTGTGTTCAAAAAGGGAATATGCTTTGGTAATAGGAGTAGTAGTTGCTTTACAATTAGTAAGTTCAATATTTGAAATCAAATCCAGAATATACTTTCTTTGGCTTATAAAAATGCCTATTTGTGTCTGTGCAATTTCAATTCTTAGAAAATATCTAGCAATTCCCAAATCCTTTATAGTGAACTCCTTGTGTAAATATTGTTTAACAACAAGAATTGCTTGCTTTGAGTTGTAGGTGATTAAAAGTTCATCAATGTCCACTAAAAGAGCCATAAAACACTGTGAAGAAGTAAGTGTAAATAAACAATGATCATGATGTGATTGAATAAAACCATATTGCTGTAACTTTTTAGAGAACTCCAAGTTCCATTACCTTGAAGCCTGTTTTAAACCATACAAGGACCTGATTAATTTGCACACCTGACCTGTTTGAGCCTTAGAGTAACATTTTGGGGGTAACATATACACTTCTTCACCAATAAAGCCATGTAGAAAGGCATTATTGATATCTAATTGATGAGAGGCCAGGAATGCATTGCTGCAACAACAATCAGCAATCTAACTGTAACTTGTTCAGATACAGGAGAAAAACTATCAACAAAATCAATTTCTTCAATTTGATTATACCCTTTAACAACCAATCGAGCCTTATAATGATTAATTGTACCATCAGCCTTCAATTTTATCTTAAAAATCCATTTATAGCCTATAGGCTTCTTACCCTTTGGTAAATTTGTAATTATCCATATATCATTCTGTTCTAAGGCTAACAATTCTTGCTCCATAGCCTTCACCCACTCTAGATATTTAGCAGCTTCTCTGTAATTTCTTAGTTCCTGAATAACAAACAGGTTAGCTAAAAAACATAGATGTGCATTGACAATTGATCAATAACATGGTGAGTAGGTAAAGTGGTTTCAAAATAATGAAGCCATTTTGGTGTTTGTTTAGGTCTGGTACTTCTTCTAGAAACAGTGGAAACTTCTCTAGTTGTAGGTAAAAGAATTGGTACATCAGGAATGACTGTTGGAGCAGAAGAAGTTGGTGAATCAGCTGGTGCATCTGGAAAAATGGTTAAAGAGAAGGATGAGTAGCCAATTGTATGTTAACTGGTGTAGAAAAATTATCCTCTAAAATGGTTTTGGGTAAGGTAACTTCCTAGAGAACAGAATCATTAATATATGGAAATGATTTCTCAAAGAAAACCACATCTTTATAAGAGAATATAGTCTGAGTATTCATATCATACAATTTGTATAATTTTTATCCAGTAGAGTGATCCAAATAGATTGACTTAATAGCTCTAGCATCAAGTTTGGGCTTTGAAGGGAGGTTATTTGTGGCAAAGGTAAGACACCCAAAAGTTTTAATGACTAAATAATAAGGTGATTTGAGAAATAACATTTCAAATGGAGTTTTCCAATCCAAAATGGATGTAGCTAATCAATTTATCAGATATGTAGCATGAAGGACAACCTCTCCTTAAAACTGATTTGGTAAGTTAGAATCAAATAAAAAAGCTCTTGTAATTTGAAGGATATGTCTATGCTTTCTTTCCACAACTTCATTCTGTTGTGGGGTATAGACACAAGCTCTTTGATGTAGGATACTAAGGTTAGACAACAAGGTTTGACACTGATTACCCAAGAATTATGACCCATTGTCTGTTCTAATGGTTTTAACTTTGGTGTCAAACTGAGTTCCAACCATTTTAAAAAACTTTGCTAATAAAGGAATAGCTTAAGTCTTGTGGTGCATAAGGTAAGTCCATAAACCTCTAGAGAAGTCATCCACAATGGTTAAAAAACAATGTGCACCAGAATTAGAAGGTTGTGCAATGGGTCCCCAGATGTCTGTATGAACTAACTTAAAAGGTTTGGTTGTTTTTGTATTACTTGTAGGAAAAGGTACTCGTTTCTGTTTAGCTAAGGGACATATTTGACAAGGTATGAAATCATTTGTTTTATTGATAAAATTCAGATGATTTATAACAATATTAGATGGATGTCCCAATCTCTTTTGCCAAATATTACAGAAAGTTCATCACTGCTATTTACAGAACAAGAAATTGCAATATTATTGATGATGTGCATAGATTAAGACTTCACATCCTTAGCATAATCAAAAGAACTTTTATCCAAAATATATAAACTGCCCATCAATCTTCCAATAGCCACTCTACTTTTACTCTTCTGATCTTACAAAAGATAGTAATCATGAGAGAAAATCAATTCCAAATTATTTTGTCCTGCCAAGTTTTTAACTGAAATGAGGTTGTGAGTAAATTTTGGTATGTATAGGACATTCAGTAGTTTAAGCCTTTGATTCAAGAAGACTATACATATAAGATATACTTTGATTGAATTGCCATTGGGTAAATGAACAGTCATAGGTTTGGTAAGAGGTAATATGCTACTAAACAATAGTATATCTGCACATATATGATTAGAAACCCCATTATCTATCATCCAATAATCAAGAAAATTAGAAGGAAAACTATTATTGATTATGTTACCTACAAACTCATCTGCTTGTGCAAAATTCAGAAAAGAATATGCCTCAATTTTCTTGTTCTTCGTCATTTTTGATAACTATTTGATTAAATCAGTTACTTCTTGGTCATAGTCTTCTTTGCCTTGCTATTGTTCATCTACACTGTTGCTCAACTGAAATTGATCTATAATCCCTGCCATATTAGCCTGAGCCTGATTCTTCTGTTTTCTCTTGACTAAATCATTATACCAATTGGTTACTCTAGTATCCTTGAAACAAGTTTCTTTACAATGATTAGTTTTTCTATAAACATTACAAAACTTGACTTCACCTCTATTATAATCCTTCCTACAAAAATTTCCCCTTTCATATCATGATCTATCGTTTGATCCAGATCTCACAAACATTACATAACTATCAACCTGACTGTTAATAGCTATATCTGTCACTTTATATTTTTCAACCCTAAGTATTAGAGAATGAGCCTTGCTCACAGGTGGTAAAGGATCAAGTAACAACAATTGATCCTTAACTGCATCAAAGGGTTCATGTAATCCTGTAAGGAATTGCATTAACCTTTGCAATGATATAATTTTTTCCACTCTCTTACTAACACTACACTCAATTTGCCACAAGTACACTATGGTGTAGGGCTCAAACAGATCAATTCATCCCAAACCTTCCTCAATTTAGTAAAATATGCATTGACAAAAAGATTACCTTGCTTCGGTGAAGAAATCTCCCTTTGTAATTGGTAAAGTTGTGGACCATTATGTTCTTTGCAATTGTCCTGTAAGTTCTTTCATAGTTCCTTTACAGAAGCTGCATAAATGAAAGCCTTTGCTATCTCCTTGTTCATGGATTTCAGGATCCATGAAATCAACATAAAGTTAGTACCAATCCTTTGAACATATTCTTCAGTTCCTTCTTGTGGAATATTAGATTATCCTTCAATGAAACTCAACTTATTCTTGGTTCTCAAGGCTATTCTCATCGATCAGCTCTAGGTCAAGTAATTACTTCCATTAAACATATTTATCACCAAAATGGATCCATGATTATCTGATGATTGTAGATATACTAGATTCACATTTGCATTCGTCTTAAAAGTGCTAGACTGTTTAGGAATTTGTTCAGTAACTTCTGCCATTGTTGACAAACCTTACATAAATCAGATTTGTATGGAAAAATAACACAAACAGAGTGAAACAAAGGTTGTTACAAAAAAAGAGAAAAATTTAGCGGGCTCTGATACCATGAAGAATGAACTTATTGAAATTGTATTATCACACTGTATGCATATAATCTAGTGTTTATATACACATACAAATAATCTTCTAGATGAAGTCGAAACAAAAAAAAAATATGCTAACAAGTTGGCAACTTGCATCAGTGTACATGGTGTAAGTTCTTTCAATTGTAACTAACTAAACACAGAAAAAAAAAAAAAAAAAAAGAGAAGAAGAAAGATAAAACGAAATATAAGAGGAGCTTATGATGAAACGGCGCACTTTATGTTTAGTAAAAACAATGCATTTTGCTCATTTCTTCACTTCAACTGTTGAGCCTAAAAATGTTGCTATGTCTTCTACAGATCTTCTTCTTTATAACTTAAAGGCTATATTTTCAAAGATATTAATCAAATCAACATAATTATATTAAAATTATATTTTTATTAATGATTTGACTATATTAAGTTATAAAAATAATTTATTTTTAACAATTAAAAAATTACATTCTTTATTTTTTTCACAATTTAAAAATAAGATCCTTGGCTAGCTACTTATTATGCTTGATAAATTTTATCATTTGGTAACTATTTTTAATGTATTTGTTAATTACTATTATACATCTAGACTGTTATTAAAGAGAATGTTATATTAAAATGTATAGTATATGCTATATATTAAAGTTTGTTTTTAAAAGATAATTCATATGTATTCTAAATATAATACGTTAAAAATAATATTTAAAAATATTTATATATTTTATAAAAATAAATTTCTTAACCTTATTACTTGATGAATCAATTTATATTGAATTTAGCAATAAATGGTATCATATGCAAAATTGAATTTTCAGCACTATAATAACAATAAATGAATGAATAGATTGCATTGACCAAGAAAAATGAATAGATTATATTTATTTATATATACATATATATAGAAAACTCAAAAGAATAAGTAAAAAAAAAAGAGGAGTTAGGAATTTACTAATTGATAGATAGATCTAAAGTAGTAACAAATAATAGTATTATTCCATTAAAGAATTAGTTACAGAATGATGCAATTACAGATTTCATTAATGTCACATTATAAAATAATCAGATTTTGTTTTAACCTATGTTGAGAAAATAAACTCTCACATGCAATATCAAAGTCAATTTTGAAATATTTTTTTTATTACCGTTTAAAAAAAACAAAAGTTGGGAGGGTCCACACACCTGCCGCGTTTATGTGTCGGTGGACCGTCTTAATAACGTGCTTGCTTCTGCAATTTATGAAACCGGTTGTAGCTACTGCTGTCACACAAGATAATAACTCTCCTCCTCGTCTCTTTTCCGCCAGTAGTGGCGTAAACGCGGA